>CM025780.1:26890676-27068250 GCA_014636745.2 Centella asiatica | reverse complement strand
GGTAACCGGTTTTCGGACCGGGTTAAAATTAATTCCGCAAATATATCGTATGCATGCGTTAATTGTTTTCACCTATATATGTTTAAAATAATGTGAATGATGAGAAATTGAAAGGCATAATAAATACTGTATTAACGTTAAATAGAATATCAACCCTATCAATTTTTTCCATGCTTATGGATCATTTATAATTAAAATATTTATTAAAAGATATTGGTCAACTAAAATAATGGCTTGTACTTTATACTCATCTCTCTCCTGCTATAATTTGAAAGTACAAAATACATAAACGGCTAAAATCCTTCTCATTTGGTATAGATTGTAGCTCGAGTAAATGGTTGAAAATGAATTAAGTCCTGTCCTTCCGGAATAAGTTCGTATTTGACTCCTTAAAATTAATTCAATTCAACTTACGAAAATAAATGATTCAATTTTGAATATAATTTTTTATTTGTTAAAAATTTTAAATTTAACTTAACTTTACTTGCATATAAATACATTTGATTAAACTCATTTTGAATTTAATTCGACTAAATTCGTTTACGATCCTACTAATTAATTATTTATTTGAAGATATGCAAAACTAAAATTCTATTAGTTCTTTTCTATGTGTTGATGTATAAAACTTATTTAGAACTTTAATATTTTCAAAAAAGAAATTACAAAATGTTTTAGAACTTCGAATGTTCTAACCTCTTCTGTCGTTGGATGGATCCACAATATTTAATTATTTAAATTATTCTTCTATTGTTAAGATAAATATATGTATTCCACAAAAAAAAAAAAATACTCATTATTATTGGATAAAGATAATATGAGCTTTTAATTTTATGAGTTGTCAATGTATAATAATTTGGAGTCATTAGCACATGTATATTTTTTGGGAAATGAAATGAAGTTTTGCCAAAATCTTAATGTTATGTTGTTGATGTCATTAGCGATTAGATTAAGATGGAGCAGGTTTATTTATTTAAAAGACAAGATGAAGCAATTTAGTAGTACATGTTTTGACTGTGCTCGTAGTCATAATGATTATACATTGGATGTGTAATTTGGCCTGCAATGAAACTAAAAAGTAACAAATAAAATTTATTTTAATAATGTTTAAGGTAATACTCAGTACACCAAGCTATTGAATTGAATTTTTTTTTCTAAATAAATTAATTTATTACTACAAGAAATCGATTTAATGCGAAAGGAAACTTGCAATCACAAAATAAGCACCACGGTAAAAATGTGCAACACAGTTGTGGTTTCCTTTTTATTATTTTATTATATTTTTTGGGAGTCAACATTTGTGTTTTTTGCTGACCATATATTTCTGATTTTAATTATAATATGGTTATAATCTTTTGTCCAAAGTTGCTGCATTTCAAAATTATTGAATAGTACCAAAATAAAGCAGTTTTTTTCCCATATAGGTAAAAGTATAATTTGTATGAATAAATTAGGTTTTTTTAGAGATAACTTGTATCTTTTTGCAAGGTAATTGATCGTTTCTTTAATGTGACAATTTATTCCAACATTTTTATATGTTAATTAGATTTTATTTTGTAATGACTTTACTACTCTCTCTCTCTCCCTCTCTCTCTCTCCCTCTCTCTCTCTCCCTCTCTCTCCTCCCTTTCAATTGTTTTGTAGCATCTACTAATGAAAATGACAACATAAAAAATACCTTATTGGCTTATCACTTCTCAGCGATTTTTTCGAGTCTACATATCATATGGACAAAAAATGGCCATGATTGCTAAAACATTCGGCAGATAATGTTCCACAAATCTGCTAGGGTAGTAGGGACCAATTAAAACCGATAATATCAATCTATCGCTCCATCTATTTCTCAAAATAGCTAATATTTGAATTTTTGACAATTCTTTATTTTGTATATTTGACTATAAATAATAAATTTTTTTCATTTATTTTATTATGATTGTGTAATTAAAGATCATATAAGAAGATTATAATGATAAGTTTTAAAAAATATGATATTATAATAAAAATTTTATACGAATAACATTTGTATAAAATTTTTATTATAATATCATATTTTTTAATAAAATTTATTCGCAAATGTTACATTTTTTTTAAAACAAAAGGAGTATTTATCTTTAAAGAACATGAAAAGTATTTTTGTTTTAATTTTTCTCTTTTCTCGTTTAGTCCTTGTCATGGAGTTATTATTTTTTTAAATCGGTAACGTTCTCCTACTACTAACCAAATATAATTCACTTGAATTTTGATTTCTTGACCTTTAGATTACAAGAGAGTGTTTTTATCACTTAATTTAACATACAACATATGTTGTTTTGGAGTTTAGATTTGGAGAGAGAAAATCAATCGTTAGGTAATCTTTGAACTTTTTAAATGGGAGAAATAGAAAGAAAATAAATCATTAGCTTTTCTTTGAGTTTTTAAAAAAAAGAAAGTAGAGAATTTAGAAAGAAAATCTTAGTTAGGTTGTTTAAAAAAAATTCTTCTCATTTTTTAGATGAAAAAAAGAGAAAAATATTATTATTTTAATTTTCTCTTCTTTTCTTTTCTCGTCTTTTTTTTCCTCTTCATTAAAAACTCTCCAACATTACCTCAAAAATAGTTTTTTTTTCTTTTTTCACTTCCATAAAATTAAGGCTAAGAGATAGTAGTACTCTTACTTAATTAGGGACTCCAAGACATAATAATATACTTTATTTATATTAATTGCTCCATTTTGTATCTATTCGTCAATCTTTTTTTCTATTTGTTTCTTTCTGAAGTTGCCATTATATTTTTATAAAGAAGAAAAATTCATCAACACTATTTGAAGAAAAATCACTAGAAAATCTTTCAAACTAGTCCTCGCATAAATCGGTGGATTTTCCACCGATAAAATATACACATCTCCTGACTCTTCTTATTGTGATAGTGACAAATGTTTGTTTTATTATTAAGAATAATTATAAGTAAAGAAGTAATAACAGCTAGGACAAATAGGGAAATGGAGAATAAGACACAAAATAAACGTAATCTAATTTTAAAAAATCAGAAAAGAAAAAGGACAAAGGACAAAAGAGGAGATCATAAGAGTAGATATTTTTTTAAATCATCTAGCAGTACGAGACTCATTTGTTCGTTAAAAGGTTCAAACTCAAAATTTTACTTATAAGAAATAAACTCATTATTACTTGAACCAATAAATATCAATACATGAGAATTTATTTCCATGACTACTATCCTTAGTAGGAGTGTGTAAACATTAAATTGTAACTAAAAAAAATAAAAAATGACTGAGAAACCTAATTAAAAAAAATTCAAATTGCTTTGGAAGAAAATCGATATAAATCAAATCACACGATTTTGGTTATAACATTTATTAATTTGTTAATGCCCTATAACCAAATAGTAAAAAAATGAAATTGAAATTAATAAATTATAGGATTTATAATTAAATATTCATATTACTCACATATGATAAATTTTATATTCATAAACAAATTACTTAATATTTTAGTTTAGTAGAGTATCAAGGTCCTAGAAAATTTTATTTACAATAATGTAGTGCTAGTTTTGTATTTATTGATTTCAAGTTTTATATTTATAGTTAATTAATAGAGTTTTATGTCTGATATGTTTATTTTCATTAATTTGATTTTTGTTTTTACATGTCTCTAATATAAATTTCAAGATTGATATAATTTCATTTCACTCCAAAATAAGGTAATCTCATTGAACTAATTATTGTTCGTAACATAATTATAAAATTTTATAATGATTATGTTATAACATCAATATTACGAATTCTCGTTAAATTATCATACAATAATATTGGCTTTTCAATAAATTATTGTTGCTCAATGTGAAGTCTCAAACTTTTGTAAATATTATTATAATATTGAAATTACTAATTAAATAAATTTTATTTAGGATTATGTATTTGCAATTGAGTTCAAAGTTTCTCCTATAAATGTTGAAAATATCAAGTTTCAGTCTACGATATTATTATTACCATAAACAGTAATAGTAATAGAATTAATGAAGTTTGTTATGTCACTGTTACAAAAGAAAGGAGATTAATAAGCAATTTGCTAGGTGGACTTCTACTGATGAGTAAGCAAGTAATCTGCTTAGTCATTAGTACTGCAGATTACTATTGTACGATACCTGTGAGAAGTACACACATACGTATTGTTGAAAATGAGCTCAAATTTGAATGAGAACTTGGTTTCTCATGTGATTGGAAAAAAAAAAAAGAGTTAAAGCTAAGAAACAAGAATCCCACATTGGAAATGAAAGGACATGGAGTTTACTATTTATATGAGAGCACTGTTACAATGGGTTAAATAGTCATGACAATATTTTACTCCACATGTTATAGTATTCGTTGTATCCTGAGAAACAGTAGCTTCAATTCCTCTAGCACACTTTGTGAGGGGGCTAAATTGTTTTAAGGACAACGTGGTTTTCACGTGCCTAAGATTTACGTGTGTGTTTGATACTCAGATTCAACACGTATAAGTGGAGTGATCAAATAATTGTTTATTATATTTAATGAGTTAGTGGTTTAGCTAATTTCATGTTTTATGCTAAATTGAGGTGTGAAACACCCTATGCCAGATATACTTGTTGTCAAGCTCACCTATATAAAGAAGACTCTTGGGTTATTGCTCTTCCTTTCTAAACACTCTCAAAACTCAAAATAATATTCATACAGTGTGTGTTACAGATTGAAAGATTTGCAAGGTAATTTTTAAAGTCTTAACTAGTTATTTAATTTGACTACGAAATATGAGAGATAAAGTTTGTGTTTTCCTGATCATTTAACTATAGTAGGAATTTGTTCAAATACTTTGGTTAATTAAAATGTATTCCCTTCACTATAACCTCCTCATAATGATAAAATACATGGACAATCTTTGTTCTTTCAAAATACTCAAAGAACTTTCTATATATTCAACATGAATATATTGTATTATGTTATTTCTTATTATTTATAGCTTCTATCAATTAAAATGGTGAATATTCAACCCTATAATTGAGAAATAAATTCAATTTCTAACAAATTTTAATTACTGTTATAGTCTGATTTTTCTTTCATTCCGAAATCCTTAGTCTTTTACATCTTCAATCTTAGTCTCCAATAGACAAGGTTTCAATCTTTGATAGACTTCACTAAAATTTATCCACTGATGATGGATTATCCTCTAATGATATTATCCTCCAACGAATCCTCTGATGAATATTAACCATAGATAGCGCACACTTTGGCATTATTGTTTAGAGTTAAGTGTTGAAGTAGTTAGCGACGCATTGATGATAGTCAAAAGACTTCGGCGCTATCCATGTAAGTTTGGTGCTTTGAAGAACTCATACTTTGGTGCTGGTTTCTTGAGTTAGGCGATGAACAAATTTATCCCCTTGATAGCTAATTTTTACCCTCCGATGAACATATTATCCCCTAATGGCAAATTTTTACCCTCCGATGAACATCCTTATTCCCTGATACACAACTTATCCCCTGAAGAACATTTTATCCCCACAGTAACTACTGATGCATAATTTATCCCCTGATGTGTAATTTATCACATGATACATATTTTATCTTCTGATGCACAATAACCACTGATGCATAATTTATCCTCTAATGTATGATTATCCTCTGAAACACAATATCCATTGAACCTAACTATTATCCACTAATGAGCAAATAACACATCAGATGATAATAATACTTGAAGAAAATTCACTTTTTAAAAATCATTCTACAGATGTTATAAAACATGCGAGTAGCTACTGTACAATAATAAATCTAACAATTTCAAGTATATATGCATCATCATCATCAAATGCATTTAAAAGTGACAATTATGAACTAAAAAGTTTTATTTAACTCAAATGAGAAATTCTGTAGTAACTATTGACATTTACAGCTATTGCATACCAATTGATAAACAACGAACATCTTATTTTTCTAAGTTGAATAGCCTGAGTTTAGACGTTCTCCAATATAGGAATACATAACGATTAAAATGAGACACTCTTAATAAATTATATAATACACAATCTAATAGACATTACATAAGAGTCTTATTACCTTAGAGATAACTATAATTCTAACTTTTGATCATTTATGGATTAAAAACAAATTTCACAGGGATACTTGAACCAAACATAAGTTATCAACCTGATCAAGGAAAGTAATATATCTATTATTCTATCAACATATCATAACTGTTTTTTGCAAACATATATGAAATCTGATGCTTATTGCAATTAAATGCATGATCAATTGATTCGATCTGTATAACCACATGTTATGATATGCAAATGCTCAAAACTTTTCTTCTTATGTATACATAAGTGTTTCTGTTAGAACTGAATAAGTTCAAGTGTTTATAGAAGGGGGTGGGGGGGGGGGAGGGGTTGACTAGAAATACTACAAACTTTTCGCCCTTTAAAAGTTAATACACAAAATTTGGAATAGCTGTAAAGATCAGAAAAACTTTACTGAAATTAAAATGAATACACAAGTATTCAAGTTAAAATTGTTGTTTTATAACTTGGTGTTTTTTTGGGAATCTGTATAATCATAAAGTGATTAACACCTACAAATATATAATGGATTATAGTTTCTTTTTCTCACACACTAGCTGCTGATTTTTCGTTGAATATTTTTTTTAAGATCTATTACAAAACTTCTCTCTAGTGTGTTAGTGTTCTCTTTTTTCATGAAACAACTCTTTCTTTATATGTAGGAGATTAGTTGTAGAATACACGTGCTAGATATGCTGTCTTTTTCAACGTAGCCGCAATATGTCCCGTCATTGTCCTTTCAGAGATACATGTGTCACACTATTGTTGGCTAGTGTTGCTTCTTTTTCATTCCCTGATCTTCATACATTTATTGGTTCAGAGTTGTTATTGGACCACCATACTCCAAGAAATATCTTCCCAACTATATCCTTTGTTTTTAAGTCAAGTATCAATGATTTACTTGTAAGCCCTGATGACGAGTGGACTAGATCATAACTATCCCTTGATGACAAGACTTGATGTTAACTTGATCAGTGCTTCTGGATCCTTTGATGACAAACCCTGATGAAGACTTGATCCGTACTTCACCATCCACTGATGTTAATCTTTGATGTTGAATTAGATAAGTGCTTCTTGATCCCCTAATGTTAAGACCTATTTGTATCCACTGATGCAGTGTTTAGCATTCCCCCTGATGGTTCCCCTGACAGGTTTTTTCATTTATGTTGTTCCCTGATACAGTGTTCGAACTTTCCCCTGATGGGTTGTGTTAGAGTGTATGCCCTAGTGGCCAATTATGTAATGATTGTGACACTATATTTATGATATGTTTTGGTTAAATGATAATTTCTTTTATTATGTTTTATTTACTGCGTTATATAAATGTTAACATAATAAATGTCCTTAGAAGAATGATACTAATTATATGGATTCAAGTATGTGACTTGAATATGAGATCATATAAGTATGTAATGTATCATTATTCTTAATGTCCCTAGTCTAGTATCATTGCCAGTGGGACAACAATAATACATTGAGACTAGTATGTGGATTAATTGATAACCATATCTCATTGGTCATAAATATATACGGGATATATTAAGTTGATATATAGGTACATGTTAGAGAACATAGTACTAGACAGACCCACCAATGGAATTCTACATGGAACGTTATGCTATATGTTATAAGTAATTCTCATAGTGACAATGATGTAATGGTCCTTCGACCTAAAGTCATGACATTTCTACATAAGGAGTTATGCGTTTTGACATTATCAAAAGTCACCTTTAACCGGGTGGACGATAAAGGTGATTGTTGGATGCATAATGAGTTATGTGAGAAATGAGAATGATGTAGATGGAATTTAACCCTCCTATAAATTAGAGGTGTTATCTATAGGTCTCTTGATTAAGTGAAATTATGAAATGCATGGCCATGCTCAAATAGAGATTTGTTTCATATAGTTTACTCATTGATCAAGAAAACTGAAATTAAATTATGAAGAGGATGACACATTCATGCCTTGAATTTAATCTTAGATATCATGGTTAAAAGGATTAAGTTACATTGAAACATTGGTCACGAAAGGTAACGTCGAATCTATGACTTTATTATTATTTAGGTAACAGTGATGTATTACTAGATGCCGCTCACTGTTTATAATTTTGTAATATGATTTAAAATTATTGTCAACGTAATAATAACCTACAGGGTCACACACAAAGAACATTCGTCAAGGAGATATAATTTAAATGTCAATGATTTTAATATATCAATAAGATTGATTTAATTAAATCATGGCTTTAAATTATATATATACATATATATATATATATATATATATATATATTAATTAAGTGAGACTTGATTAAATATATATCTAATAAATATAAAATTCGGATTTTAAGTCTCCTAATTAGATTAGGTTTTGGAATTACTCTATAAAAGGTTATATATATGATATATCAACAATTCTCTCTAACTTACGTTTCACGTATTCTAAGAACCCTAGTTGCTTATAAGAGAGAGACTAGAGTTCAGAGATATAGAGAGAAAAGAGAGATACAGATCGTACAACTAGTACTGTAACTCTTCTTGTTCGAATCGTGAGACGGTTCGTGAGTGTTCATGTGGATACCGTAGAGATGTTGTCCAGTTGGATTGCGTTAAGATTTGGAGACGATCAAAACCTTCACCAAATCTTCAGATTCGCACAATTAATTGGTAAAATCTTAAACTATCTGTATTAAATTGTTTTGCATAGATCCTTGGGTTTAGGTTTCGTTTTGTTTTATTTTAATCGTATTTTTCCGCTGCGTTTTACTCTACTAAACCCAACAGGTTGTTCCCCTGAGGAGTTGGTATGTTCGATGTCATCCCTTGACAAGCTATTTTGATGGATTCCCTGATGATGTCATCCCCCGACGCAGTATTTTAGGTTTCCCCTGATGGGTTTTTTCACTTATACCTCTTTCAAATACTAACTCGTTTGACCATTGATGTTTTGTTGGCTTTGACTGGAACACCTGATGTGCAGAATATTTGAATGTTTAAGTAACAACAGACATCCCCTGACACTATCAAGTCCTTTTTAAGTACCCACTAATGACTTGCCTAGTGTAGTTAAGTCCATCACCTGATGACTGAGATGTCCATCAATGGATGCAAAACTTGTGCAAATATACTACGGTTTATAGAATACCTTGAGTATTTATAGATGCACATTTATTCCTTTACAACTAAATTATCATCATCAAAATTTATATTTAACAGTTTCGTATAAGTACTGATAGAGAGGATGAAATAATTTATTCAACTTGAGCTAAGATATTATTGTTAAATGCTTGACTACTTGTATCTAGTTACAAGCATCTTGTTCGTTTCATGACAATGCGTGATATATTGAGTTATTTAATTCAATTTAGCTTTTCTAATTGTATACTTTTTATGAAATCATCTTTGTTTTTATACAATGACCTTTGTTAAGGTGTCAGAACTAATTCATTATATAAGCTGATGAGTGAACACTCCAGAATTGAAAATAGTTTATTCTATTCCACTGGGCCCTATAAATAAAATTATATCTATTTAAAGTGTCATACGTATGTACACCACATACCATGTTGAGATAGCATTGGCCTTCTATCGTCAAATGGTAAGAAGTACTCCCAGTAAGTCCTAGTACTGAACAAAGTTAAAACGATCTAGTAAGTCATGGACTGAAAGACGTCAGATGCTTATGTGGAATTTATTCAAAGGTATTAATTGTCAATCTTTCCTCATTTGAGAATATGGATTCACCTCATTTATACTGGGAATCCATTTATTTGAACTCTTCAATTTATTCATATCTTTAATGTCACCATGAAATGAGTTACTCAAAGTAGTTACAAAACTTTTATTCTTCTCACTTGTCTTATAACATATTACTTGTTGAGCATTCGTCGCTCATACTCGCTTTGATTCTTTTTCAGTTAAATGTGAGAAAGGTGAAAATTCAAATGGTAAGGTATGCGAGAAAGGTGAAAATTCAAATGGTAAGGAAAAGATGTACCTGTAGGACTGACTGTCAAGGACTCTTAAGTACAAACCCCATTTTGATATTTTAATGGTGAACCTATTACGTTATCCATTGTTAGAACCTTTTGACACAATAAATGTAATAGTTGTTGGGTATACTCTGTTCCAGCTCATGTTATGAATGTAAGTTGATTATTTATGTTCCATTGATAGCTCAGTGTTTCGTTGAAAGCCGAAGTCGCCACAATTAGTAACAAACTGACAACTCCAATTTACAGTTGGAAATCAGGGCTATTACACTTATAATATCTTATCATTCATACTTAGTATAAAAATAAAAATTTGTAACCACAATTTATTAACTCAAATTGCACCTAATTGAATGGTGTAGTTAATTGCATTTGTCATGTCCTCTCCAGTTTTGAAAATAAAAAAAGAAATTTTTAGAAATTTGAATTTTTGAAAGATATTTATTTTAAATTTTAAAGAAAATCTCAAACTCTCTTCTTTATATTTATTTCAAAACAAATTTGAGATTTCCTTTGAAATGCGACGATTTATTTAAAATTATTTTTAAAAGAAGTCGTCACCTAACAATAACTAATTTGATGTGTTAAGTCATCAAATTTATTTTAGTAATTACAAAAGTGTTTTATTGGTTTGGGACTTATTTATTAAAAAAATGTATTTAGTCATTCAAAATTATTTCTTAGTTTGGAACTTTATTTGTTAAAAGAATGAATTTTGTTATTAAAATATGTAATTAAAAAATGGCTTTTAAATTAAACAACTCAAATTTCAAATTTGATCTATGAAACATTTGATTCAAATTCGAAAAATAGGTTGAACGAGGAAAATATGTAAGACACCCTCACTCTCGTTTTGAAAACAACTGTATTTTAACATATTTTTAAAAATTATCATTTAAATTTATTATAAAAATAAATTGATCTTTTCTAACGACACAATATAAAGAGAGTAAATAACACTATAAATTTTGAAAAATTAAATTACATCTAAAATTAACTATAAGGTGTTTCTTTATTATTATTATTATTTGTTATAAAGGAACTGCCACCTAAAATTTACATAGCCGTACACTCATATTAATTATATTAATTGTGACCAATAAAACTTAAATTTCAAATTTTTTATTGTTCAAAAAGAGGTGGCTTTGTACTAAAAGGTGTTTCGTCTATTTCATATAAATAAATAGTACAATGCAATTATCATAGAATGCCTTTAAAGTATCTTCAACTAAAAATCAACGTACATTTAATTAGTTTTTTTGGCTGATACATTTAATTAGTTTAAATTACTAATTTTTTATTTAAACTATAATAACTTAGTATCACAAGAAGTATCTTAAAATATTATAACAAAGCAAAAACTTAGACAGTCAGATGTCAATTTTCATATTTCGGAAATTGATAAAATTATGAGGAAAGTCCAATCTTCATTTATTATTATTATTATTATTATAAAAACATTTGATATATACAATTTAGGGTAAGGATTTTATATTAAAATATCAAAAAATTACTCACTCCGTCCCACAAAAGAGGAATATTTAAATTTTTAGCGATTTTTAATTTTGCATATATAACTAAAAAATTAATATAAAAATAATAAATTTTTTTATTAAATTTGTTATAAATATCTAATTAAAAATTATATATAAATATTGTAATAACAAATTTTAAAAATTATAATATTATAATAAAAAAATAATACAAATATTGCTTTTTTTATTTTAACGGACAGATATAGAAACAGTATGATTGTATAACCCTGTATGTTAATGTTTTACTTTTATTATTTATCATTTTTTGAAATACAATTACGAACTGGCTTCTTATTTTTGCAGTTTCCAGAAATACCAAATCGCCAAAGCGGAGGACAAAGAGAGTGAGAAAGGATGCAGAAAAGAGAGGTTGGCGGAAAGCAAGCCGGAGGTGCTGGAGGAGGTGGAGGAGGAGGTGGAGGAGGAGGAGGAGGATCTGGTGGATCCGCTACTCCGGCGGCGAAGAGAGGCCGCCCTTTCGGCAGCGGTGGCGGCAACTCCGCCGCCTCTGTTTCCGCTCCTGACTCGGTCGCTCCTTCCACACTGCTCGGTCCTTCTCTCCAAGTTCATTCCGCATTCGCTGGTCAGCTCCTCATTCAGAACCCTAGTGCATATTATTTACGCATCAATTATTATACAGTATAGTCTTCAGCTACTAGAAGTTTGTTTCGCTCTAGCTAGTGGTGAAGTTATATAGATTTTCACAAGGTTTATATAAGCTTGGCTGGTGGTGAATTTGCTTAATTAGATTAAATTTTGATATGTGTACATGTTTCGAAATCTTCTTCGTATTTTATTTGTGTGAAAGATTTATTTTGAATTAGTTCAGCTATAGAACTTGCCCTAACTATAAATTCGAGAAATTAACAATATTGAAAGCGGGATTCTTTCTTGAAATTGATAACATTGCCGCGGGTTTTATTGCAATTGACCATGTAATCAAACCTTCTGATGGTAAAGGAAATGTTTACAGTGCTTGGTTACAATAACACTATTTGATTTAATGAAATCACTCCCTTTGGCTGCAATTTTGCTATTTTTGACAAGGGTTTTTTGTTCATTCTGACAATGTTTGACCTCTTTTGGTTATCTGGAGAGAATATGACCAGCATTGATCTATTTCGTGACAGGCATATGATGATTATTGTTATTTTTGACAATGATTATCGTTATTCCTCGCACTTACAGTAAGGGCATGTAAGGGAACAACATATTTCAAAATGAACATGTAGTCAAAATTAAGAACAACTTACCAATCGTTTTAAGTTGTGACTTTTGAGTAGAAGTGTTTGGCAACATGTTGATTTATAATCTGTAATTTAGTTTAAGTTAGTTCTGAAGTTTTTCATCTAACAATGACTTAAAAGCAGTGTTATAAATGACGTAAGGTAGATCGAAGTGGTAAAGGGAGATCTAACCCCTTGACGGATATTATACGAGATTATTCGGAATCAGACGAGTATTAGGCGGACTTAGGCGCTAAGCGGTAGTAGGCGATAGAAAATTGCCTAATGCCTATAAATGGGACTATTCTGACTAGGCGGGGATTTTTAGAATTACGCTTAAAAGTGTTTTTCTCAAAAATAAAATGTAGTTTCTAAATTGGACAGTACAAAATAAATAGATTAGTGAGATTGGTGGGGGTGGTTCTGGCGGTAGTGGTGGGGATTGGCAGGGTGTAATGATGAGGATGGGATGGTGGAGATGGCTGTGGTGGAAGGGTTGGTAGAGGAGGTGGGATTGGTGGTGGTAGGTGATGATGTGTGGAGGAAGATAGGAAGAGAGGTAACATGTAATAAAGATGAGGGATAAGTGTTCATTTGGTCGTACTTGCTTCCCGGTGCCTTCAGTAACAAGAATAGATGAGAATGACTTATGGCCTACTCGTTATAGCCAAACAAACTGTAAGACATGTTTATGTTTCTTGGCATGCCAAATTTCAAAGGGTGCATTGGAGTTAAACCTGTGAGTAGGCGCTTTAGTGTATTGTCTTTAGTCTCAGTATCCCCGTACAATTCTAGGTTGATGAGCTCTCGCCAAACTCCATTTCCTCCATAGTTTCTATAGTTCATATATCAATTATCCATCCATCTTAAGTAATATTTAGTGTGTCAAATTTATGTATACGAGATGCCGGTATGGAGGTAATGCCGGAGGAGAATACATTCTATACTATAAAACTGTAGTTTGATGTTTTGAAACTTTTTTTTCCTTGTCTGTCACATCTTATGTGCTAATACATCTCAAATTTTAATCTAATAATTCCTAAGAAGTTGGATACTATAGTTACTTAAGGAACACCATATACACTCTTCAAACAATTCAAACAATTTAGATATATACAGCTGACGATTTCATTAAACACATATTTATATCAATTGAACTAGCAAAGTCTATCCCTATCGTGCATCATACCATAAGAAGTGATGTTTCTGGTTCCTATTTCAGTTCAATGGTTCATATTGAACCATAAAATATGCAGCCTTGGTCAGGATAATATTAGCTTTTGACTGTACTATGCAGGTATTGAGAAGAAATACTATGGTTAAGAGGCTAAGAGTTGCGACCTAGGTCAGCCATGCTACCATGGAGCTTTGAGGTCCATAGAGTGAAGTCACAAGTAAACAAACTTCAATAGGCATGAGGTCTAAGCTCCGACATGGCTAAATTGAAAAATTCCATTTAAGGATTGTGTAGAAGGTTGATAAAGCTTAAAATTAATTGGATCCTATGTTTTGGTCATTGTAGTGGGCTAGTGGCTAAGAAATAGGATTGCTGATAGGGTATATAAGCTCTTGGCTTAACTGCTAAGTGAGTTATTTCATGTATTGCTGCTAGCCTTGTTGATCATGTGATTTTCTTATATACCATTGACCCAAATGGGACATGTATTGTGTTCGACTAGGATAAATTCTTCGCTATTTATAGTGCAGTTCTGTTCTAAAATTCCTTCTTGATGTCTGCCTGGTCAAAATCTAGTATATATGCCCTCGACTTTTTGGCTAAGCATCTAGGCCCTTGCCCAAGTGGAAGCCATTCAGAATTATCAAAGTTAAAAATTTGTCTACGAAAATAATACAAAATTGAATATAGACTAATAGTTTCTGTTCCATAAAAGATTTCTTGTAATGCTTATGACTGAATCACATAGTGACCAAGTGATTCCATCGCCTTTTTTTGTTTTAATTGTTTTTCTTGTTCACAAGATGTGTTATGTGTAATGGTTCTTGACTTTGCAATTTTTTCCCTTAGATCAAAATAACAAAAGAATAGTTCTGGCTCTTCAAAGTGGATTAAAGAGCGAGTTAACATGGGCACTGAACACTCTGACATTGCTTTCATTCAAAGAGAAAGATGAAGTGCGCAAAGATGCAACACCTCTTGCAAAAATACCTGGGCTACTCGATGCTCTTCTCCAAGTTGTAAGTGTCATTTTCTGATTCTGTATGTGCATTTCTGTTAGCAAGTAGTTAAGGGTTTGTTTTCCAGAATTATTTTGTCTTGTTATGCATCACTCTTATTCATATGCCACTATGTAATGACAAAACAGATAGATGACTGGCGTGATGTAGCAATGCCAAAGGAGCTAGTGAAGAGACCAAGGCTGCGAACGTTGGGTGCAAATTCTGTTGTCACGGGATTTGGTAATGAATACAAGGCATCAATCTTAAGTGATGCTGCTCCACATCCTAGGTAATGTCATAACTCTTGTCTCCTTTCAGATACCAAAGTTGACAATATTGCCTTCAAACTGAGTTTAAGTGGTCTCGCAATGGCAGTGAGATATCAGGATCTTCAGAGGCAACAGCACAGAAAAGTACAAGTAAGCCTCATCCTCCAGAGTGGTGGTTTGATGAAGATGGCCTGTTTAATCTTGATGATGAAGGGCGGGCTGAAAAGCAGCAGTGTGCTGTTGCTGCTTCAAATATTCTACGTAATTTTTCTTTCATGCCAGAAAATGAAGTCATCATGGCCCAGCATAGACATTGCTTGGAAACAGTATTCCAGTGCATTGAAGATCATATCACAGGTGACAAAATATATTCATGTATCGTGTTTTGTTTGTGTTAGGAACATCTGATTGGATGTATCTTTCTTTATTAATAGCGACATAGAAGATGGTCAAGAAACATTCAAAAGAATCAGTTAAAAATTTGTGAAGAACAATTGAACAAGTGAGAAAACTAAAAACTCAAAGTTGATGCCTTTATTTTAGGAATGTAGGGTTTGGTACTGTAGCAATTTTCTTTTAACCCTACTCTCATTAATCATACCATGGATAATCAAACTTGGAAAAACCACCAGTGTTAAGCATCATGAAAAGAACTATATCAGCCCTTTGTTGTGAACATCACCTGTCTTATACTGTGAAAAGACTGTAATTGAGACTCTTTGTTGCTCAGTAGCCCCCTTTTGATGAATTTTTATATTTCATTGTAGATGTTTGTTGGGAGGTGCAATTTTAGATAAAAAATTTAAAGCTCTTTCCTGTGAGGTTAGTGCAATAATGTGTTCTGTTGCAAGGATTAAGAGATCACAAACCCTATGATGTTCATTATTATTTTGATTCTTCTGCAAATAGTATTGGAAATGGAAGAAAAGTGGATATAAAGCGGCATAAAACCCTTTAGGTGAACATCTGTATTTTTGTACTTTTAATAAAACCTATTACGAATTGAAGGATAATGCAACTTGGCAAAATAAGCTAGATAGATTGTAATTAAATATTTGAAGTTGACTTCTGCTTCCCTTCTGTTTCGTTTGTTGTCCTTGGAGTTTCTGTTATCTAAACATATATGTGACGATAACCATGTGATGGCAATAATTTCACAAGTAGTTGTCACGAATCTATTCAGTCAGATCTTGAATATCTCAATTTTCAGCTAGAGAAAGCCGTGCTTTACTTTTAATAGGTAGACCATCTAGAATTTGAATTAATTTGAGGCATTCTGTGGAATATAATCTACTACGTACTTTTTTCAGTTGCTTCAATAAATAAAGAGTAGACTGATGTATGAAGAATATATGATGCCAATGTCCACCCTTTTTGTTTTTTGTCAGTCTTGCCATACTATTAATAATCCTTATTGTCAACAGAGGATGACGAGCTTGTTACAAATTCCCTTGAGACAATTGTGAATTTGGCTGCATTGGTAGATCTTCGAATCTTTAGCTCATCTAAGCCTTCCTTCATCAAAATAACGTAAGAAGTTTGATTTCTTTTTTTTTTTGTTAAATAAGAAGTTTGATTTCCTAGTTCACTGTACCACATGTTACTATTATTTAAGCGTTCTTCTAAGAAAATTTGGTTGATGGCTTCACTTTTCAGAGAGAAGCGTGCAGTTCAAGCTGTTATGGGGATTCTGGGATCATCAGTCAAAGCCTGGCATTGTGCAGCTGCAGAATTGCTTGGCCGTCTAATATTAAATCCTGATAATGAACCTTTTATTCTTCCTTCTGCTCCACAGGTCACTTGCTGCTTGTCTCTTTCCATATTAATGTATCAGTTATTCATATCAAATGTGTAGATTAAAAGTCTCATGAGAATGGATTGAAATCGACTTTGCAGATTTACAGGCGTTTGATCGATCTTTTGAGCATACCAGCCGGTGATGCACAAGCAGCTGCTGTTGGTGCTCTTTATAATCTTGTAGAGATTAATATGGATTGCCGGTTAAGGCTTGCCAGTGAGCGATGGTGAGAAGAAGCTTACAGAAGTTATTTCAAAATTCAGAAAACATTTCAGCTAACTTTGTTAGTCTTTATTATATTCAGGGCAATTGATCGTCTTCTAAAAGTGGTAAAGACCCCTCATTCAGTCCCAGAAGTTTGCAGGAAAGCTGCTCTTATACTGGAAACCCTTGTCTCAGAACCACAAAACCGGGGATTGCTACTAGCGTACGAGAATGCCTTTGCGGAGATACTATTTTCTGATGGAAAACATTCAGATACATTTGCTAGGATTTTGTATGAATTGACCTCTCGACCCAGCAATAAATTGTCATCAGCTAGAGGTATTTGGGGCATGTAGCTGAAACGTAGCGTTGTCTTTTGTTCTCTGATTCCTTGGGTCAGGCGCAGGCGCACTTATACTAGTCTTTGTCTAGAAATTAAGCGATGTTGTATATAAGCTATTCTGGCTTTTTAAGATTGAACTTGTAAGACAGTTGTTGTATTGAAACACTGATTTTCATGCATCTTGTTTCGCTACCTGTGTGCTTGTTTCCTAAGTTTATTGTGATATTACAACTGTGATTGAAGTTGTCTGCGTCAATAACTTGGCTGTATTTATTTAACAAGTTAGAAGCGAAGAATGTCGTGCAGTATTTGTTTTGCATCTGGTTTCTATTTACCCCCAGTATAAATTAACGGGCATATTGAGGATATGGGAGTTGTTAAAAAGGGCATGAAAGAGCAAAGAATGATATTCAAATACAAAAAAATTGTGGTTTTTTCACATTCTACACCTTTTCGTCTAAATTTATTGGCCGTCCCAAAATTTTATACGCTTTTTAAAAATTGATTTTAATATTATTATTTTACGATAAAGATTTATGTTAAATTACTTATTTACCATATCATAGATGTTCTAAAAATTGAAAATTAAATTGATATATTAAATATGATGGTAATATAAATCCTTTCAAATTCTTTCTTCTGGAATATTATGTATTATAATTATATATGAACAAATAAAAATGCCAAATATAATATATAAATTGGAGGGAGTAGTTTCTTGTTGACAACCGTCAGTTTGATCGGGTAAAACAAATGTGCAAATCCATCATTTTGGATTTGGAAGCATAAAGATGATAATTTTCGCCTTCAACTGGTATTTCATCGTCTTTATTTTTGGAAACATCAGTCTAAGCAAATCCTCTGATAACAAAGACACTTAACTAATAAAGTAATTAAGAAAATGATATTTTTAGCATAAGATATTATTATCTCTGTTCCCAAAAAAAAAAAATTTAGACTTTTAATAACTATTAATTTTATATTTTTGACCATTAGTTAAATATACAAATAATAAGTTTCTTTTATGAAATTTATTATGAATTTTTAAGTTATAACGAAATCTATAAGTTTGTAATTGATAATTTTTAAATTTATAGTAAAATATAAAAAAAAATTCAAATATAACTTTTTTTAAAAATAATTTTTTTTTTCAAACGTAACACTACTTTTTATATGATATCCAACGTCACTTGAGCTACACAAGTTGACAACTGTATCCTCCTAAAATATATTCGAACTCGTTGAACTTTACATGCAAAACTAAAAAATTAATCACGTGAATGTGAAAAAATATCGATCATTCCATGAAAGCCCTTGGCTCTTTTAGTAAGCAAACTTAACAAGCAAAATCGTCTTTAAAAAATTCAATTTACTATATTAAAAGTAAATTACTTCACTAAAATAGCAGCTGGCAATTTCTTTTGTATTATCATGTCGATGAAGAAATGAATCATACCCACTATAATTAATCAGTATTGGGACAATTAATTCGGGACAGTACTCCCATCATCTTCAATTGGTGGGAAACTGTCACCATTTTCCAGCTATACTCGCCATATCCAGCTATGTAGCCTGCACTTGCACCCGTTGAATAATGAATTGAATTTTACCCTATTTGATAGATTAGATTATTTATGTGTAAAATTTATTTCTTATTTTAAATCTTTGCACAAGATTATGTATTTTTAAAACTAACATTTTAAATGAAAATTATTTATTTCATCATAACCAAATTTTACTTACAATTCATAATTTATTTATTTTAATACTCTATTCATAATTTTCGTGGATGCTCATTACTAGTGGTGAAATATTTATATCTCCTATATAAAGTCTCTATAATATGACTAAATTACAAGAACAAACTTCTGCGAAATTAAATCGACTCCTCCAAGCATTTCTCTATAATAGGGCAAATGATCCGGATATACATTTCATTTACTCCAAAATTATTACACGAAAAATATTTCACTTCAATTTTGATAATAAAATTTCAGAAACTTATTTTGTGTGAAATGATATGTATCGTTAATTTTAAAATAGAGGATATAGTATTTATGTTTGTTCATATTAAAATTGTTTAATCGTAAAATTCAAATCGTTATGAATAAACTTTTTTTTTTGTAGCAAAACTTTTGCTTTGTTGAAATTCTTATACACTTCATATTTTACATACTAATTTTTTGGTAAATTAAAATTAATTAAATTCATGCCAATTTCATATTTTAGGATTTAAGATGAGATGTGACTCTTTTTATCACTAATTTTTGAATGAATTAAAATTAATTAAAGTCGTGCCAACTTTAATTTTAGTATTTAAAATTGAAATGAAGAGAGCAATATGGGTTAGAGAAGTCTAACTATTATCTCGATGATTTAGAATAATTGCTAGAACAAACGAGTAATTATTAATGTTTTCTTTATGTTTACTGGAAGCTTATTTGTTTTTCGAAATCAATAATTTTTGTTTTGTTAATAAGCCTTATTTATTTTTATCTTCCGCTTTTGATTTTTATATATACTTCTTTTTACATTTCTTTTTGTTTTCGTTACCATTATAGTAAAGTAGCAATACCACTATGAATTGTTAAAATAATTTTGTATATTTTTATTACAGAATCTATCACATGTGAATGCATATGCCAAGTTGCTAGTTTACTTTATGTATTAGATATATTATGACGAAATTATAAAAAAAAAAGAGTTGAGGTATTGGTATTTAAAATATCACTTAGAATGACTTTACTCTACTTTTCCTATTTTTAAATTATCTCAAATTATCAAAACACACACACGTGTGTGTGTTTTTTTGTGTGTGTATGTATTACAATACATGTACATATTTGTTAACTAACAGACATGCATGCTTACATGTTTCCCTAAACTTGAAAAATTACATACAAAGTAAACTTTTTTTTTTATTTTTTATAAAAGTAATGTACTAATGTGGTGCATATTTTAACAAAGAAAATTTGGTACATATTTTTTGATAAGTGGTCACATATTTTCGTTTCGTTCTATACACCCAAATATACACTAAAATTTTTGGACTTGCATACAAATATACTAAGTTTAATATATATCTACATTCATTTCGTATAAATTTTATGTACCAACCCCTGTGAATGGCGTCCAGATAGTCCTGTACAATAATGTGGTGGAAAATACTCTGTAATATATATTTTCAAATGTTCTTGTACAGTCTGTACATCAATCTTTTCCCATTTGACAATGGTGTCTGTAACTTTTATAGATCTACTTATTGTCCTATAATTTTATATTTCAATCCACATGCAATAAATAATTTCAGAGTAAGGCCATTTTCTAATAAGTTCAGAGAGAGACAAATGCTATATTCTCATTAGACGTATACTTGCTGATTGGCAATTGCCATTAAATTTCTGGTTAATAATTTTAGACTTTTATAATATTTTGGAAAAAAAAACAAAAATAAAAAATTCAAGAACCAATTTGTGTCACTCTAGGCACATGAACAGGAAATTCATCAATTTCGTCAATCCATGGATTCTTCTCCTTGGCAGGATTGATAGTCCTCAAGGCCTTCCAAACTGCACTGTTGCATTTAAAACCCGACCCGAATGCAATCTGCCATGTCCGATCGCCTTTTCGGATCCTCCCCTTAGCCTCAGAATAGGCCAATTCATACCACAATGAACTGCTAGAAGTGTTACCAAACCTGTACAAAGTCATTCTTGAAGGCTCCATATGCCATTCTTTTAATTCAAGATTTTTTTCCAATTCATCCAAAACCGCCCTGCCTCCGGCATGAATGCAAAAATGCTCGAACGCAAGCTTAAAATCCGGAATATATGGCTTAATTTTCATCTTAAAGACTTTTCTGGCGACCAATGTGACAAAAAATAGAAGTTGTTCGGACATGGGAAGGACTAATGGCCCGAGAGTTGTTATGTTTGTTTTCAAGGCTTCCCCAGCCACGGCCATCAGGTCTTTTGAGAGGGCGACTCCAATTTTCTTGTCCTCATCTTCTTCTTGGAAAACACAATTGTAACACTTGTCGTCCGCGCCTTTGTGGGTCCGGACAGTGTGGATGAGCTGATATTTGGAACGACGACGGTCGGACGATCGGTTGGAAAGGAGAATTGCAGCTCCACCCACCCTAAAGAGGCAGTTTGAAACAAGCATAGACCGGTTGTTTCCAAAGTACCAGTTCAAGGTTATGTTTTCCATGCTCACCACCAGGGCATAAGAATTTGGTTGCACCTGTATCATTGTTAGCACAAAATGGTTAGTAACATTTTATCAGATGTTCATTGTTTTTCGACTAATCTAGTCATTTATCAAGAATCATTTATACAATGTGTACAATTATATCATGCAAAATTGTATAGTTAATTTCTTGGTAGAGCCTATGTGTAATTTAAAATATGAATAGTTTATTCTCTTAGACACATGCAAACAACAAAATGGAACAATTTTCTTTTGGCCCCCAAAACATTATTATTTCTGAGTAACTTTGTCCTCCTCTTTTCAATGGCATATACTTGTAAGATTCTAGTGTGTTCAAATAGTCTTAAACATTGGACCACTTTTATCTTTTCCTAAACAAATCAGCACAAATAACTATCACAATACAGACATATAATCAAACACACCGCAGCCCAAAAACCGAAATAAAGACACACATCAAATACCAACCTGCAAAAGCTGTTTGGCAAGATCAATTGCAATTAGGCCAGCACTGCACCCCATACCACCAAGATTATAACTCAAAATGTTGCCCCTGAGCTTGTAATGATTCACAACCATAGAAGCAAGAGATGGGGTTGGACAAAACAAACTACAATTCACAATCAGAATCCCAATATCCTTAGCCTTCACCCCAGTCTTCGCCAACAGCCCATCAATGGCACCAAACATCACCATCTCCGCCTCCTTCCTCGCCTCCGCCATACATATATTCGGAGGAGATTGCAACACCGCCTCGGGAAAATAAGTCTTCTGGCCTAGGCCAGACCTCTCCAATATCCTCTTTTGAAATGCTAAATTCTCTTCACTGAAACTTCCATTCTCTGTAGACCTCTCCATGAATAGTTCTTTCGTGCACATGCGAGCCGGGTCGGGCTTGTAACAAGAGTAATCTACCAAATAAACCTTCCGAGGGCGACTCATGTAGTAAAGGGTCACTAGAAATACCATGAGCGCAGAGCAAATGATGACAGTGACTATGTTGAATTTGAGTTGTTGCCATATGTAGATGAAATCTTGGATGCTAAATGTGGAGAGATGAACGGGGAGAATTGCAAGTAAAGGGATGAGCAAGAGGTACATGGCATGGGTGATTAAGTAGTGGTAACCAAGTTTTACATACTTGAGTTTGACAGATAAGAGAAAATTGGGAAGTGGATGAGTGGGTTTGTGCTCTGAGTTTAGATTCTTGTCATCCAACATTTTTTTGTGGATTTTTGAGTTTGTTTGGAGTTGGGGTTATGAGAAAGAGGAGGAAAGTTAGATTTGAGGGGAGATGATTTTCGGAAGAAGGGGATGATGGGGAATTTATAGGTGGAAGGGTTATGTATGGGGAGGAGTGAGGAGGGGGAGGGGGAGGGGGAGGGGGTAGTATGGTGGGGTGCGTGGGTGGGTTGGGAGGGGTGCAACTACCCAACGAACTTTTAATTGTTTGCGGCGTGTGCTATTGAATTTGCCAGTTGGGTAAAATAGCCATCCCCGACATCGTTGGCTGGCCAAGCCTCTCTCTCTACGTGAAAGAATTTGAAGACCACGTAGGGTGTTTTGGCTGTTGACGCAGTGTCTATTTTATTCCTTTTTATAATTAACAAGTAGTCTCTCCCGTTCCAAAAAAAAAAATATTTTTTTAAAAAAATCTAAAAAAGAGTGATATTTTAATTTCTTTTATTATTTTATTATAAATTAAAAAAATTTCAATTACAAATTAATAGATTTCGTCATAATTTAAAAATTTATAATATTATTATTTATATATTTAATTTTTGGTCAAAAATATAAAATTTATAATCGTTAAAAATCTAAATGTTACTCTTTCTGTGAAACGGAAGGAAGGAATAACTCTTCTTTTGTTGTTATTGAAGTAAATAAAATCGTATAAATACGAGATAGCTGACAACCTTGAAAGGATGAGATATCAATTATAACATAAACCGAAGTAGTTTAGGCCATCAGATGTAGTATTGACGTACTTTGTGTGTTCTAAAATACATTACATTCGATTTTTTATATGTATTTTTAGATTAAATTTAATATATGTTAAATATTTTATTTTTAAAAAATAAAAATTAAAAATAAAAAATATTTTAAATAAAAATTATAATTATATAAAATATATAAAATTTCACCTAAAATTATATAAAAAAAATCAAATATCATATATTTTTAGAACGAAGATAATATATATTATAGTATTGTTTAGAACTTGTAACTTAAGAAAATTTTAATTTAATTATCATGTTGCTTCGAAAAGAAAATTAATTTAGTAAATAGTAAAAACAATCTGGAAAACTCCACGTATCTCACCTAAAATAACAATTTTATGAATTATAACAAGGAAGAAGTATCATAAAAGTTGAAATATGACCTCCGACTCTAGCTAATTATAATACTAGTATCCTTTTCGCATCCAATTTAACGCTTTTTTTATTTTATATATTATTACTATGACATATTATAAAATAAAAAAAATTAATATATTATTAATTTTAAAATTGACCAAATAGAAAAATCTAACTACCTAACTTCTGGTGGGCACTATGGTATTAACACTTTGTTCACGTGGCTTAAGTGTCTTGCCTGCCTCCGAAACAATAAACGACCGTGTGGTGTCTCCTCCTACATTTATTAATCTTTCTTTTAATAATACTAGTTATGTTGGGTTGAGTTTTATTTCTTATAATTGTATATTTATATAAATTAATTATAAAAGTTAAATTATTTTGTATATTTTTAATTATTATAAATAGTAATAATATTTGACTTGTCGATTTAGTTTGTTTTTCTTTTTAATTTTTTATAAGTATGTTTTAGATTATTTAGATGTATGTTTAATAAGTTTTTTTTACATGATTTTTCATAATTATATATTTTAGTACATATTTTAATAAAATTTTATTAAAATAAAAAGTTAAGTATTTAAAAATCTACATAAATTGATTTATTACATAAAAATCGTAGTTGATTACAAATAAATTTTAATTAGATAAGTGGTTTTAGTTTGATTTTTTCTAACTCATTCAGTTTTGATTTTATTAAATATTGAATTGAGTTGAAACGGTAATAAAATTAATTTAGATATCTATTTATGAGGTTTTTGATAAGATATATTTTGTTTGGCTTTTTATTTATAAAGAAAGATGGTATTCCCCATAAACAGCATTTGCTAAATACACCCTTTAAAACTAACTAGCAAAAAATAAAATAATAATTTTTTGAAATATAATATAATTTCATCAGTGATAGACTTTATAGAATTTTTTTTCACAGAGATTATTAATTATATTACTTCAATAATTTAAGAAATCAATTGAATTTTGGTGATGTTGTCAATTAGTTAAATCAAATCAAGTCATCAGAGTTATACAACACTCGTCATCTTTAATTTAATTTAATTTTTTTTTTGTTGATATTATTGTGACTATGAAAGGATTATGCCAAATTTCAAGAAAAAAGATAGAAAAACAATATCGACAAAATCATAAGGGAATTAAAGAAGTTAAAGAGGTAGGGTTGACTAGTAAGAGTAGTAATGGGTTTAATTAATTTGAAATATTCATTTGAATTTCAAAGGAGAGATGTATATGAAATGACTATTCACGTATGCTGGTTGCAGGTCGGCCATTTTGCTTTAAATTTCGTCAAATTGGATGCGACCCTACTCTAATTCCCTAACCATATGCTACATTTAATTTCTTTACATTTTCCACCTAACTTTTTTGACTCGTTTCTATCTGGATCTGGATCTTATAAGGACAACCTAGTAGGAGTTGGGGTGGGGTGGGGTGGGGGCTGGGGGAGGGGAAGGGGCCCGGAAAGTATTTGGAGAGGTGATTAGCTACAACTTCAATTAAACGCCGTAACATTGAATTTTAATATTTTATTTTATTTAAAAATTAAAATATACGCAATTTGACATTCATATGGATTATATATGGAGGCACGGAACATTAGTATTATTTTTGGAAAAAAATAATGTAATCTTATCACCAAAAAAATAATAATAATGTAATCTGTGTGAAAATATTAACGAGGTGCATTAACCCAGAATTAAACAAGTCTCCTTCAACCTAATTTTCTTTTTAAGTAAAAAATTAATGTGATTAAGGTTTTATTAGAATAATATATAAGAATGTCTCATAAAAACATGGAAAACAACCTTAAAATGATATCCACAAAGAGACGAAGGAAATATGAATTTATGTTTAGTAATAGCATGCTCTAGCTTATCCTTTGCCCCCTCTTTCCAAATTTACTCAAAAACATTTTTAGTTGATAATGATACATCAAAGAAAATTCCAAATTAGTTAAGGGACCCACACACAAGTTCATTTCTATATTTATTAAGAAGAAGAATGGAGGACAATGTCCTCAACGCTAGTTGTAGTGCCAAGTCAACTATGAGGTTGGAGGTATGAATTTAACTTTCAAGTTTATTATGCGAGCTTAAATTTATTTTAAATCGAAAAGTTTAACCGTATATGTTTATATACCTTGTCTGTGTGCACTTATAGGAACGAACCTACATTGATACCGGGAATGACGATTATTCCTTCTAATTTTTATGTGTATTTCATATTATGTTTTGTTATTTTGTTCTCTTTGATCGATTTTTTTTTCTAATTCTACAGTTGTTCATTTTAATATTATACAATTTTACGTACATAGCGTTTTCTTCAACTTTTTTCTCAGATACTTATAATGAAATTTTTTTCCACGACACTGTTTAGTTCGAAATTACAATACAATACAATACAACACATTTGTGTAGTTGGAGGGGTCGTAGCTACTTTCGATGTGTTTCTCAATTTAATTCTAATCTAAAAATATGAACGCGAAGTGAGATATGATTTATTGCATTTATTCTCTCTGTTTTAAAAAATGAAAGATATATCATTATATATTTCGAAGTCATTAAAAATAAAATATTTTACTTTAGTTATGAATTATAAGATTTTATAAACTTATTTTTTGAATCTTATAAACTTTCTTTTTGTGAATCAAGATATATCCTAATTTTAAAACAGAAGGAATTATATAAAACACAATTATTCCAATTTGTTAAATACGAAAATGATTTGACGATTGTTCAACTACAATAAAAAGTGGTCCACACTTAATATATGATACATATAGATACATTGATTGATTGAAAGGGTGATTGTAGTGCAATTTATTATTATTATTTATTTTGTTATTATCTTATTAGTATTAATAATTTTTTGTATTCCTTTGACAAATGAGAAATAGATACTATGGGCATTACTCAACCACAATACTTGTTCGTACTTCTATTACATTTTTTTAAAATAAATAAAACAACTTTTTCCTCGATTAGGTTTGTACCAAGAAGCATATATCTAGTAGATTCTGCTGTTAGTATTGTAAGTCATCATATTTTATACATTTGTGATATATAATGTAATTGTCACAACTTAAGGTGAAGAAAATAAAAATACGAATTAGGTAATCCAACTACAAATAAAAATAGTACGATAACTTGCAAAATCAACAAATATTAAATAATACTATATCGTGTGATTATTTCGATACTTGGTGGCTAAACGACCCTGCTGACCAAAAACAGCTAGCCCAAGCCTATATTTTTTCTCAGGTTACACTCTACATTTCTTTTATTTTTTATGAAATTTCTTTGTAATGTTTGGTGGGAAAACTAATTTCCAAATTAAGAAAATTTTAAGATTGTTGACATTTTGTAATTGTTGTTCGGTCTACAGCCTAATATGCTGGAATTGTTTACTCATTATTATTTATGTATTAAGTAAATATAGCATATATTAATCTCGTATATAACTAAATCGTCAAAAAAAAAAAAAGGAAATTGTATTTGCGCTTAAAAATGAATAAGACTTGGAAAGATACAAAATTAAGAAATCATATGTAAAGATGAATAGAAGGATAAAAATTAAATAAATGTAATTTTTGTTATCAATTTTCATTGTCTTTATATATTTTTGTGAATTTTTATTGTGAATTTGTTTGTGTGCAAAAAATTATTCATATAATAGTCCTCCTCAATATTTTATAAGAACTAAAATAATAACTGTCTCGTCAAAATATTTGGATTCCACTTTTTATATTAAATTATCCATATTATATCGTAACCATTTAATTAATGTCTCGCACAAGATAACACTCTTTTGTAACAGCAAATTTAGATGGGGAGGGCCAATGGTAAAGAAGTTTTCAACCCTCAAAATTAACTTGGTCTTTGAGCAGTTTAATAGTGCTACTTTCAATTTAATAGTGTTAAAATTTGTAAATTTAAAAAAAAAACGCAAGTATGAGTCTTTTTTTAAAAAAACAAATGAAATATATGAATTTCACTATAATTATCGGTCAATTTTGTTCTTAAGAAGAGCGAGAAAAAAAAACCCTATAAATTTCTTAAATGCTTTACAAAAATATTGTATGGCAAATAAAAGAATTTTCTTTTTATTTAATTATAATCCATAAGAAAAAGTAAAAAAATGTTTTTTTTTAATGATTTGCAAGTGAAACAAAGTCGATCAAACTTTTGATGTGCATAACATATCATGCGGCGTGTGCCATTCTATTCATTTATGACATCATAGGCTATTTAAGTGATGGAAAACCATATCACACCATAATAGTAAAGAAATCTCACACAATCATCCAGGAGCATACCTCACTATAACAGTGGATTTAGATATTTATTAAAAATTTATTTTAATAGATACATTATAATAATTTAGATAAATAAATGAGTAAGTTTATTATATTACTTTATTTATTACTTCCTTCTCTTATATTTACATATTTTTTTAAAAAAATATATATATTATTTTTTACTTGTCACTTTCAAGTTTTAATGAAACATTAATTGTTTAATTATTTATATAACTCTTATATTTATTATTAATTTGTTTGTCTTTCATTATTTCTAATAAACTTTCAAATGGCAATATTGAACTTTTATACTTTTTCTAATCAATTGGATAAAAAATTATTGAGTTTTTTAATAAGCGTATTTTTGTCTAAAACAACATATAAAAAAGAACAGAAGGAGTATTTATTAAGAATATGCATATTAATTGAAAAAGGTGACAATTTAATTAATACAATAATGTTACTATTATAATTTAAAGTTACATTTAGCCATCAATTTTAACTAATTAATGTACTCCTTAATATCCGTAAATTATCCTTAAGCTACTATTATTGTAAATGAGATGGAGTATCAATTTAAATGTAAAATACGCTTCTATTTAATACCTCTCATTATGTTGAGAGTTCGAGTTTTACTAATCCTTTTATTCAATATCTTTCATTAAGTTGAAAATTTGAATTTTATTAATTATTTTTTTTGATAAATAATTTATAAGTACTATTATAAATCCTTAAAAAGGTCGATGATATACTTTAACCTTAGAATAAAAGAGTATTCCCTCGACTAAATTTTACTTCCGTTTTTTTGGACGGAATTAGGCGTTTTGACCTTTATAGTAGTACCATAATTAAGAGCATCATATTCCAATGAAATAAAGGTAAGATAATGTTAATATAAAGCATGATACCGATGGAATAGTAACAATCAACCAAGTTATACATCAATATGGCTGCTGATTATATTAGAACTCGACTCAAATCATTGTAGAACTACCCGTGATTAACTCGAACCATCAGTCTTTCTACTTTCTAACTACATTTGTGGAGTATTGAGTTAGATATTGTACTTGTAACTCATAATTCATAAAAATATTTAAATGAAAATATATAAATTCAAATAAAAAAATAACGATTTTTATCGAATACTGAGTCAAGTATATCACATGCTTGACTTGACCAGATTCGATAAAATTAACAATTAAGAAAAAGTGTTTAAACTTGACTTGAAAAAATTGAGTTGAATTAAGTGTCGAGTAGTTGATTCAAATTACAACATACTCAAATTTAAGGTTGAGCATGATATTGTTGTACTAACAAACCGTCATATGAAATTGTTTAGGTGCGGTTTTTAAAATTAAAAATAACATATGAAACCAAAAACATCGATTTGGTTCGTTTGAACACGTGCGGTTCGATTTAAATTAGTTACAATTTTAGTTTTAAAACCAAATAGAAAAGATTTGATACTTTTCTTTAAAAAAATTACAATCTTGTAAACAAAATTTTTGTTAAAAATTTGAAACACTATAACAATTTAGAGACAACTTAAAATGTAATAAAAATTCGATTCAAATTATAATACCAAATGTTTATAAATAAATATTTTTATAAACGAAACTTAGTAATGAGACATATTTACTAATAGTTACAACATATTTATTTGGAAAAAAATTCTCCTTATATAAACTATATTTATCATTATTACTATCAAAATCAAACGCACAATTAAAAATATTCATAAATAAGAAAAGAAGTATGTTAAATACTATTTTATTTTTAATAATATATCAAAGCTTCATAAAATAAAATAACAAAAAATCATATATTGTGCGTGATTTTTCTTTAAAACCATAATCAAATCACTTGTTGCCATTTTGTAACCCCTAGAACCACCACATACTGCGAAACTAATAGTGTGATTTGAGTAAGTGTAATTTGATACATTTTGGTGCGATTTCGATTTCACTTTTGTTTTTTACTCACTCCTAGCGCTTATAACTAATATGGTTGGGGGCATTCTCTATAAAATTTTGAAAATTAAACGGTGGGAATTAATAAGAATAATTTTGAATACTAGACAGAAAGGGCAAAAAAATATATTGTTACTCATAATCTAGAACGTTGAGTAGAGTTGTAAAATAATCGAACTTATTCAAGCATATTCCTTAATCGAGTCGAGTTGAGTCGAACATATTTTACTTAACACGTACAAATTTGTGTTCAATATCAGTTTGTTTAAATAGTCAAACGACTTCAACATATGAGCCAAATATTATAAACAAATTGAGCTTAATCAATCTTTCGAATACGAATCTATTAAATTTCAACTTAAAAACTTAAACAAAAAAAAATAAAAATAAATTATGTTTGACATCAGCGAGCTAACTCCATTTATGTGGTAAGTGATATTTACATATTAGGTGTGAGATTGAATTCTAATTTTTTTTCGGGACTTTCCGATATGTCATGTACAAAATCTTGGCCTTCACCCCCATACCCCATGAAAAGAAAAAAGTAAGTGTTGACGCTTAACACTATTCTGGCAATCCCTTGATTTAGAAATGCCCTCAACACTTATTAACGTATTATTATTATTATCAATAATATGTTATATATGCGAAATCATCATCATCACCATACAATAAAGAGTCAACGAGATACATGGTTTCACGATTTCGCAAGCTAACGTTTTCCAATTTGACAATCTTTTTTCTTTCTTTTCTTCTTTCTTTTTATATTCGTAAAACAACTGCTGTCCCTATTTCATGAAATATGTCACAATTCTCAACAGCAATCAGCATTAATTCTAATTTTGGCAAGGACGTTTAGATTTTTTTTTTTTTTTTTTGTACATACAAGTTTAGGTGAAAGGAGATTCTTTTAGTCCAAGGCCAGTGCATACCATCGGTCTATTTGAGAGTTTATAGTGGTACTTACAGAAAAAAGTTTTACAGTACAACTTACATGATTATTTATCAAAAAAACAACTAATAAAACTCAAATTGTCAACCTAATAAGAGTGTATACCGAATAACGTTCATCGACGGCAAGGACGATTAGATTTAGAACTAGTGGCACATAGATCAGAAATAAAATTCACACGAAAAGAGCAAACTTCTAATGTCTCTTCTTGCATTGTGTAACATATCATAACTCCCATCCTCATCAAATATATTTTTATTTAGAAATTTTATTATATGATTGCTTGTATCTAACTTCAAATATTAGATCAATAAAACAAATAATATTGAAACATTATTTCTTCTTAGGTTACCAATTTGGGCATTACTTTTTCCTCTTTATACGAAATTTGTTGGGCAGCACTCCCTCGAAAGGTGTTGTGGAGTGTGGGTGAATACACGTGGTACGACATAATAATGTATAATGTTATCTATGGGCTTATCAATAGAGTAGCTGGGAATTAGATCATCAAATCTAATGAGATTTGTAACATGTAATATGATAATATCCACTGTCAACGACTTTATTAGAGATTTTATTGTATGAATAGATGGTTACATATAGCGTGAACGACTGAAGAAAAAATAAAATCATTTAATTTTCTTATCATTTAAGATTATTATTATTATTATTGTATTATATATTATATTATTATTTTCTTATCATTTAATTTTAAAAAGGAAAGTTTCAAAATTTGCGACACTTGGTAAACCATGCATGATTCATGACTTCTGTCCCCTTTCTACTTGATAACGCTCAATCAATTTAATTGGCAAGCAGGTCATGCTGAAAGTTAACTTTTCTTCCTTCTCTGGTACTTGTAACAATTTAAATATCAATAGATGCAATCATGTACAAGATTCGGGAGGCTCAAGCCTGTAGTATACATTAAATTTGACTAATTTCTAGAAACTATTACTGCAATCAATGATGTTCTTCTTGTTTCAATTGTTATGTTGTTCACAGTACTTAAAAGCAAACCTTGCTCCTCAGAAAAGTTTGTTTAGCTCCACTGCTCCAAACTTTAGCATTCAAGGATCAAGTTGTTGAGCAATACATTCATGTTGTCTGTAATAAACTTTGATCCACACCCCATTCACTTGTGTTTCCTTTCTTTTCTTAAAGATGGTGGAAAAATCATATCATGTTAACTTTCCAGCCACCAAAACATGGATGCAAAGATCTCCATGACCACCAAAACAGATGATTCAACCAGAAACTACAATCTTCTAAATTTCGTAGCAATCTGAATTTACTTTATTTAGAGCAAGTTGTAAGGCTGTACTTATAACAACAAATTACTTACAAGAGGTTACAACATAAGATCAACTTACTAGTTAATTATTGAAGTGCCAAACATTATAACTAGTAGCTACTCTTCCTACTTACAGCCAAGGTAGTGTCATCAGTGGCCGCCACGTTTCCGAGCTATTTCACGAGCCATCTCCCTTAGTTCCTCTGGTGATGGAGGCCTTTGTCCCTCAGGGGGATACACCACATATTGGCGCTTCACAATAGGAATAGAGTATGTGATTAGAAAGGTTACAATGAATAGGCAAACTACACTTCCAAATTCTGATTTCACAAGGCAATCCAATGTCATAAATTATGAGTACAACAGTAATAGAGGCTCTCTTTGTCTCATCATGTACAATATATCTTTTAGCTTGTAAGGTACTCTAAACTGCCTATTTAGATGGTATATTGAATACATCAAAAGATAAAAATAACTGTAAATATGAGATATGGATATATTGAAGGACAAAATTACAAAAGTAATTGTGGGATGGAGGTAGTACACGATTTAGTTTTGGACAATGAAAACCATCTCTTCTAATGAAGGTTCGTCAAAAGACAAACTGTTGTCATAAAATTTCATCCAAGAATGTCAAACAAATAAATTTCTGTAACCTGTTTCCTGCAAAATTTTGTATTTTCTCTTACTCAGGTAATCTGACCCATTACTGAATGAAGTTCTGAAAAATGTTGTAGTTCATCTAACTGATCATGGTGTTATTTTTTACTTAATAACATACTCATGCTTTCATTATATGCTGCATCCTAGTCAATTACCTCACTCATTAATTTCTTCAACAGAGAACTTCAAAAACTCTTAATTTCCCAAAAGAAAAAATGGGCCAAGGTTAGATCTTACTTGCATACTTACATGATAATCCAAATATAAAAGTTGGTAAATTGGTCCAAAGGCTATGGTGTGAACCAACTAAGCATAGAAACAGGGTTGTCAATATGAGTAGCCTCAAAGCATAAACCTCAAAGTCAAACAAGTCACGGGCAACAGGGACATCTAAGATATAAAATATCAGAAAAAATGAAACATGTTCAGGTGTTTACCAATGGAGAAGTTGTGCATCTCTCCAGTGACCAATTTCAGCATAACCCTTTTGTTAATACATTCAAAACGTTAATTTTGGTATCCTTAAATTAGGTTGACTTCTCGCACTAAATATAAAGACATAAACACACAAAAACTATACATGAGTACACATATAAAAGCCAGAACCCGTATATTTGAAGTTTGTAAATTACAATATTATATTGTAACGTGGAAACATTAGCGGAACATCATCGAATGAACCATGAGAAAAGCTTCTTGAGGCATTAACCCTACCCATCATCAATATTTTCACGGTTTATATGAAAATTAACTTTTTGCCTAAGAGGAAGGACTAAGAAGGCTGACCATAAGTATAAGTGGAACTGTGGAGGCGTATCCAATCCATTTTCATAATTTTTTTCAAAAAATCCAAAATGGTCTTAATTTTTCGTTTGCCCCAACTATGTTGCCGTTCTCATTCTTTTAATGATATTCAGTAAACTAAAAACACAATTTTCTTAACAGTACCTTAAAAAATGAGAGAACATTTCTAATCATAAACCATTAAGTAACATAGTTGTACCTTAATAATACCTTGAACTTCCTAACACGATGATCTGATACAATTTCAGCTAACTTTAGCAATTTTATACAAATTAAAGCTGCGATAAAACAAGAAATTCAAAACTAACACACATGAATATATACGAGCCATCACTGATCCAACTGCAACAACTGAACAATATAAAATTAAATCCAATTGCTGAAAAGAATAAGGTAAATCCATAAAACTAAACAAGACAATTTAAATTCCTAGAATAAGGATAGCGAGAGAGAGACATACCCCGCCCATAAATTTCTGAAGATTTTGAGTGTTGTTTGCGTAGAAATACATAAGACCAATCGGAACTGTTACGTATACAGCAAACTTAACGACCTCCAGTACACCTTTAGATGTCCCCAACGACGACATTTTCGAATTTTCTGATGATGATGCTGTTCCTTTTCAGATTATACGGATATAAACCCTAGACGAAGTGATGAAGAAGACGATAAGTATATAGTGTTAATTGGAAAACACTGCAGTGGGCTCACTCCGGATTGGGCTCCAATAAACTAAATGAAGTTGCAAAATTACCTAAGCCCAATACAAAGTAGGAGTATAACAAACTTTGAGCATCAATGCAATTTACCCTATTTGTTCCAAAATTAGAAACAGAAAATTACCGTCCAGAAGAATAAAGAAATATTGTTTATCCAAAAAACAAACCAGCATCTACTATTATATTTTTTTTTTATCCCCAAGATTTGTTTCTTTTGATTCTCCATTTTTATCCCGAAATAATAAATTGAGTTTGTATAAATATTTGGACGATGCTATTGAAATAGTCTTTCCGGATATATTTTCTGTTACTCTACTCATTTTATAAAGTATTCGACTTAATTTGCAAATAGCACTAATTTGTAGGTTGATTTTTTCTTTCCTGATTCTAAATTTTGTTCATGATTCCGTGAGGTTAACATGATACGAGCTTGTAACAGTCTGGACTATAATTATGTACGGATGTTATTGTCTCACGTCGTTTTAAAACTTTGTAATTATTGATTTGATTATAATTAAATTATTTCAATACATTAGTTGAATGATAACTCAAATTATAATCATTTTAGTTAGTATTAATCAATAAATGTAAATCATATTATTATTTGTGATTATTAATTTGATCATACTAAATTTAATGACATAAATTTAATTAATAATTAATTTTATTATGTTTATGATTAATTTAATTATAATTTAGTTAATAAATGAGTTCACTTCAATTAATCTATGACCAACATGGACAACGTCTGATTGAAAAATTTAGTCATAGGTGTGGACCATCGTCGTTGACTCAGCACTATGATCCTGTTTATTTTATTTTAAAATTATGAGATCTAAATTCTGACAACATAATACATTGATAAAATTTGAAATCTCATAATTTTAAACTGAATTAAACAGATACCATCTCTATCATCGTTTCAAGAATCTTTGTGTTAGTAAAGATTGTGTAGTCTTTAAATTTCACTGTATACACTTCTAGATTTCTTAATGGATTGCAAGTGTGGTGAGATGCTAATTGTATTGGCGGGCGGAGATTTAAAGTTTTGGTTAAATAAATTTGAGTTGAATATTGTATTCATATAATGAGGTGTAGTGACTGTTGAATTGACTTGCTATACAGGGTGCTCAACTAGTGCTTGCTATAACGTCAAACCGGAATGAATCTATTTTTCGTTGTTGCAGTACTAATAAAAGAGGTATGGTTGTGATGGAGGTGGAACAACGCATAAGATGGGTGTGGCATTTTTAGTGGTCAACAAAAAAATCGAATTCAATCGAAGACCCACATAAAATGCACACGGACTTGTCCGTCTACGTGAAATAACTAATCAACGTCAAATGCGTGATGACGTCAAAGTCCATTTCAAGAAGGATGTACGTCATCATCCAATTAGGGGCAATTCAAATATGTACACTATAAGGTAAGAGGAAAGAAAAATAAAGGTCGGACACAATTTACACTTATTTACTCTTTATTTCAATTGTTCAGTCTTTTTCTTTCAAAAATACTATACACTCTTGCGTCGAAGGCGCCCCAATTCAACAATCGTCATGGACATTTGTGTTGGTTATCCATATTGGAAGTTGTAGAAAAATTTGAATGAGAATTGCTCTCTCATTAATTTGGAAAAGTTTTCACTTGGATTGAGAGATGTAGAGATGAGTTAAGTGAAGGGACCTTTGTTCCACATTGCAAGTTGAAAGGAGTGGTGCTCATCAGTTATATGGGAAGGTAAATGGGCTAATCAAGTTGGCTTGCTACACTATGAAAAAAAGCCCTAAGCATGAACTGTGGACACGAATTCCAAAAGACAGAAACACTAAGTTAAGTTAACTGAAGAAAAGGTAGAAACATTGAGTTAAGGAGGCGCGACCTGTGAACACAAATTCCAAAAGGCAGAAACACAGTGAAACTAAAAACAACTCTATGTCATTTCTCTTGATATGGTAGTAAGCTACGAGTGGAACGATTATTCATAGTAATAATCTTCTATATCGGCTCGATTATATGTCGGATAGGCTAAGCCCCCAGTGTCCATCTTCATGAAATGACATTGGTAGACGGGACCGCTGAACAATGTTCCACTTATTAGGCGCGGACAGGATTCGAACATGCAATCTTCAGGTCATGAGCCTGATGAGTTAACCATTCCTCTACCCCGCTTCTTCCCCCTTCTCATGGAAGCAAGCCAAACCAAAGCAAACTCACCATGAGAAAGGCCTTCCTTTCACTCCGGTGCGCGACTTGTGAACACAAATTCCAAAAGGCAGAAACACTGAGTTAAGTTAACTAAAGAAACATATGCTGTTAACTAAAGAAACATATGCTTATCTGAATTAATGGAAAAAAATCCTTAGGCGCGACCTGTGAACACAAATTCCAAAAGGCACAAATTCCAAAAGGCAGAAACACTGAGTTAAGTTAACTGAAGAATCAGATTGAGTTAAGTTAACTAAAGAATTCCAAAAGGCAAAAACATTGAAACATTGAGTTAAGTTAACACAGAAACATTGAGTTAAGTTAACGCAGAAACATTGAGTTAAGTTAACTGAGACTTGTGGACACGAATTCCAAAAGGCATAAACATTGAGTTAAGTTAACGCAAAAACGAATTCCAAAAGGCAGAAACATTGAGTTAAGTTAACTGAAGAGGCAGGGCGCAACTTGTGGACACGAATTCCAAAAGGCAGAAACATTGAGTTAAGTTAACGCAAAAACATTGAATTAAGTTAATTGAAGAGGCAGAGCGCGACCTTTGGACACAAATTCCAAAAGGCAGAAATATTGAGTTAAGTTAACTGAAGAGGCAGAAACATTTTAATGGCGAATTTCAAAAGGCAGAAACAATGAGTTAAGTTAACTGAAAAAAAGACAGAAACATGGAGTTAAGTTAACTAAAGAAACAGATGCTTATCTGAATTAATGGAAAAAAAGTTTTAGGCGCGACCTGTGGACACGAATTCCAAAAGATAGAAACACTGAGTTAAGTTAACTAAAAAAACAGATGCCTTGTATCTGAATTAATGGAAAAAAAACCTTTTTGGTATTTGTTTCTAACTCAACGGTTTTCTTATTTCCAGCAGTCTTGTTTAGGGAACTAAATTGTTTTAAGAAAAGCGTGTTCACACGTGATTCAAAATTTTTTTATTTTGTTAACCTGTTTCGAATACTAATTTTTTTAACAAAGCTGACGAGGAGACGCAAAATCTTCTAGAGCATGAAGAGCCATACAAATAACCCACTATATATTTAAATTTTATCATTTAGAAAATATCCACAAAAATTGAAATTAACCAAACGATAATCAAAATCGCAATATAATAATCAAAATCCAACCAAACTAAATGGTAAATTATGGTTACACATCGGAACCGTACATAATTACACCATGCATATCCCTAATAATTATTGGGATTCCTGTTATAGTCTAATTTGTTTACTTCATATTAGGGACAATAAATGTTTGGGGTATGTAAACAGTATGCAATGAGATTTTTCAAAAATAGTATACAATGAAAAAGCAGTCGTTTTTGTTTGCATTAATTTGAGGGAGCAATCAAACTAATAATTTCGTTTATAGATTCTGGTGCTGGTGCTTACTGGTGGTGGAAGTTAATTATTTGAATATGGGTTATTATTTTTAAAAATAATAATTCATATTGTATGGGGCGAAAATAATTTATAGAAACATTCATGTAAAAGAATATTACTTGTATTTTATAATAACAATAACCAATAGATATTTGGAAATCGAGGTGATGATTGTTTTTACAAGATAATATATTAAAGAAAAGCTTATAATGTTAGTAATTCACAACAAATAGACGCATTTTGGGTGATAGTGTGGTAATAAATTTTTAAAAAATAATATTTACATTCATAAATATATGAAACGGTAGTTATTTTGGTGGAGATAATTTAAAAAAAATACATATTTTTTTATAATTTATTAATAAACGTCAGGTAGTTTGAGGTATGAGTGGGGTGCTAAGAGTAAGGTAATAACTCTTGACTATGTAAAAAATAATCATCAGATACATGATGTATATAGATAGTAAATATATGAAGACTGTAAATAAATATATAAGCATAAGGTAAAATTGGTATTAAAATAATATATATATATATATATATATATTTTTAAACTAATACTTATTTATCCATAAAAAATTGAATATACTTGTCTATAAAATGTATAAATAGACAAACCACTAGGTTTGATTTACGATTTTACTTGGATAGCATCCATGTTATCCATGTTTACGGACATACAAGTATCAGCGCATCTGATGATGATTTTATCGTTGTACGTAGTAATAAGTGCAAATCACTTTAATATTCCCCCCACTCAAAATAAATGAATAAAAATAAAAATTACGAAAAAATTTATTACAAAAATGAGTTACATTTTCATAAAAAATTATAGGGCTATATTTTCAAAAATCGGCCATTATAATTTTTTTTATCTTATCCTTAATTAAACATTTATAATAAATTTTATAATTTTATTTTAGTATTTGAACATGCAATTATCAATTAAATATGCAGTATTAATATCAATATCAATCATTTATTTGCAATAATTATTTTTTTGTCTATAATAAAAAGTTTAGGTTGTGGAAAGTCTGAATTATGTCACAGATCTTTTTAAGAATTTATGGGATATCTTTAATTTAAATTTTTACTATTTTACTTATATATTACTTACTAAAAAAGATGACTTGTAAGATTTGAAATTTAATTTAATGAAAATATATTCAGAATCTTACGAGCTAAAATAACATACTAAAAGATGCTCGAGTTAAAAAGATAGTACAACTATGAGGTAGTGAAAAACTACACTTCACCCGTTTTATAAAAAAAGAGCCACATTACATTTTGTATATAGTAGATTGTGAAATTTTAAAATTTAAATTGTGACAATAATTTAACGATATTTTAGTATTATAAAAGGTTTATTTTGTTATAATCTCAGTTATGTTTGGCACGCGGGAACCTTAGTATGAGAATGAAAATGTTATATCTAGTTATAAGATATCTAAGGACGATAGTAATTTAAAATTACTACAACCACGTTTAGATGTACTTAAAAATGTTTGGGAATGAAATACAAATAATAATAATAAGTCATTGACAATTGAAGGATTTGGGTGGTGGCTGACAATAGTGTAGTGATGATTGGATGGTGGTAGTCAACGGCGATGGTGGGTTGGTGTGGTGATGGTGGTAGTTAGCGGCGATGATGGGTTGATGTGGTGGTGGTTGGCAGTGGTAATGTTGATTGTGGTTGGGTGGTTGAGGAGGTGGTGGTGATCGGCAGTTACAATGGTGGCATCGGTCTGCGGTGGTGGTGGTCAACTATGGTGATTGTGATGGTGGTTGGGTAGTCGACGTTGGTGGTGGTGGCATCAATTGACAATGGTGATGGTGGTTGGATGGTTGACGGTGGTCGGCCGCGGTAATGGTGGAAATGGTCGGCAACAATGATGATGACGATGATGGTGGCTGAGTGGTTGGTGCCAGTAGTGGTGGCAATGGTGGATTTAGTGGTCGACACCAATGGTGGTGTCGATGTCGGTAATTTATTATTATTGTGATTAACTTACTTATTAATAGTAATCTAAATTCCACATTTCACTAGATTCTCACATTATGTGGGTATTTTTCATTCTCATTAACCACATGTCATTCCTTCACATATCAATCCAAACATGGATATTATGAATATGTGAATGAGATACTCATTCTCATAGTAAGATGCATGCACACCAAACATAGTTTTGGTATATTTTGTAATATTAATTATTTTTCAATTAAAATCAATCAAATTTTAATGTTAGACATTTGTAAAAGTATTAGATAACTTTTTGAAATGTTACTTTTTTTTAACGGAATGATATAGTTTTAGACAATATTCCCTTATATAACCAAGGGAAAAAAATAATATGTTATGATTATAATAAAAAAGAAAAAGGGATGTGAGAGACTTTATTTGTATAAAATTTTTAATTTAAACTATAACAATGTCAAATTTCTTGATTAGCCTCCCCTATTTCAAGTTAATTTAGAAATTTTGTATACGTAAAATCTCTCGTATCTCCGTAGCTTATATTTTAATATGGTTAAACTCCAAAATATATAAATGGCATTGAAATATTCAACCAGCAACAAATGTCTTATATGTCATCTGATCCACTAATTAATTTACTCCGACATGGTTAAAAACATTTCTATCGTTATACTACAATAATATATACATATATACTATATAGTATTAACACAATAGTCCGAAAGGCATTTCCAAATCTAAATACATGGTCTCAAACGTCTTGACATCTAACCATGTCTTCTTATTGGCCCATATCGATAAGATCGCCAATTATTTTATGATTAAAATGACGTGGATTACTATTAAAATTATATATAAATAAATCTAGGCATTTTTTTTAAACTTAGAATTAAAAAACCTATTATTGCAAATGGGTATGCTTAATTAACATTATGTTTTACATCACCATACGGCACATCATATATTTAATGAAAGGTGAATTAGATTAGCAATCACATTGTCTGCTTTATAGGCCTTATTTGGTGGTAGTCGGTGAAGTTAAAATAAATATAAATATAGTATTAGTAACCAAAAAAATAATAAAAAAGTAAATTTAATATTAATATCAACAAATATCTCTAATTATTTAAACTAGTTTAAAAGTCGCTGTTCGTGTTATGTTAAATATAAACATAGCGATCGGATGGCTGCTACTGAACTTTCACGTAGTTTTTGTAGCCCATGCTATTTACAAGACTAATCTAGCAACAATTATTTTTAAATTTGTTATCGATTGTATATTTATATATATACTAGTTGTATATGTTAAAGTAATTAATTGTAAAATTGTAGTTATCTTATAAATATAAATATAGTTCTAAACTAAAGAAATATTCTAAAGTTTTTAATTAATTGATTACTAGTATGCATCTTCTACTTTAAACCGATTTGAATATTTTTTTTAATCTAATTATTAACAGACCTTTCGTACTTTAATTTATATTGGAAAATAAGTTTGTACGTCAAATTTAGATGATGCATGGTTGAAAAATCCTTAAATTATACTCTATATGAATTCCTTTGATATTGATTATTTCAAACGTAATCTTGTAAAAAATTCGACCAGAAAAAATTATTGTAAACAGTATTGAATCTATGGCAAATACTAATAATCCTATAAAGGACAATGCTTATCTATCTTCCAGAGAAGAAAAAAACAGGACAACGTTTATCTCTTCTAATTTTATGTGGCACTTACTCGGACATTTTTGTTTTTTTGGAGGTGGGGTAGTGTAAGAATGAGATGAACTATTTCTTTATTTATTTCATAGTTTGTTTCATTTCTTTTAAGTTTGTTACGTATTTTCTTGGGATTTAATTTCTTAACTAAGAAAAATTAAATAATAGGTCACTTATCAATTTAAAAAAAAATGAAATATAAGATAAAATAACAAATGAAATAATTCAACCAACTTCGGGTAGTCGAGGGGTGGAAGAGCGAATGGCGGAGTGGGGAGTTGGGATTGGCTTAGATTCGTTATTAGATTTTTGCCTAAATCTAACAGATTCAATCTTCTTTATTTAAAAAAAAAAAAAGGTTCTATCTTGAAGATTTCATGTTGGTAACATTATAAAAAGAGAACAGAAACAACATTTGGGCTCCTCAAAGTTCAAAGAGTTGCTTTACCCAACAAAATAAATAAATAAATAACAACATAAAAATAAAATAAAAATCAAAGATTGTGAGGCAATAATGCCTAACTATATTGAAGGATCCGTGGCCCCTTAATATCATGGTGTTATCCGGTAAGCTACCTTCCTCTGCATGCACAAAAGGAGATTGAGAAAACTGGCAATTATGCATCGGACACAACACACAATAAAAACAAACAGTCGAGGAAAATCAATTTAATTAGTTGAAAATTAAAAAATGTTCTTATTAAATTCAGAGTTTAAGAGTTTGAATTTTTTTCAATTGTCTTTCTTAGATTGAATCTTCTTCAAACTAAAATTATATATAATAAAATAAGTATCTAATTATATATATAAATAAGAGGCAATAAAGGTTGATTTAACTCTTAAAAGTATTTTACTATATTACAAGTTTTAGTCTGATGGATAATTTGTAAATATCATTGAAAGCGATTAAAGGAGTTATACATAAGAAGTTACTATATATTATCATTTGTAACCCACATTATTAAAATTCCCTTTTTTCCTTATTTGTGTAGTTGTGGACTATTATTACGCATTTACATCTTTTGATATTTTTGACATATAAATATAGAGGCATAGAGCTGAGATACTTATTTTTAGTGACATTTACTAAAAGTACAACATGAACTTTTGGGCGAATTATACAAATTACTTGTATTACTTGCCTTATAATAGTAAATTTATCAGTCAAATTAGAACCCAAAAATATGTTAATATATTGTTTTTCATATGAAACCTTAATTTAGAACTTAGAAGAAATAATTCATAAAGAAAGAAAAAAATAATAATTATGTGCAAATTTAAATCGTAAAACTTAGGTGCGACAAGGGACGACGTCCTTCTTGTCATTATTTTTGTCTAACTACTTAATTTTAGTTAGCTAGAATCTTAAGATTTCAAAAGCAACACAGGTTACAATCGAAGTATTTTATAAATTATTCACAAATTGTAATTATAACTTTATAAGGAAAATTTTAAACATATAATTTATATGAATATAATAGTATTTAAGTTGAGCCAAAGTTATTTCAAAAAAAATGTCTAAAATTGAACACTTAAATATACCATGAGAGCATATGTGGATGTCGTATTAATGATTATTGTACATCTTATTATCATTATTATTATCCAAATTTACCATATATAATGTCGCAACACATATTAATTAGTTGTCCCATTTATGTATATAATTATTACATGTATAAAATCCTTGTTTCCAAGGAAAAAAAAAAAGCATGTTATATGGTGGTGGTGAATAAGGTGGTAGACTGGTAGTGATCGATAGGGAGGTGGAGCATCGTTGTTGTTATGGTGGCCAACGAAGGGAGGAGAAAAATAGGGTTCACTTTTATTTTATTTTTATTTTTTTCTTCTAAATAAATTTGTATAAATTTTATCACATGTCATATCATTTTCTTTTCATTTTTTTTGTCACACTATGAAAATGTCATAAGGTAAAAGATAGTTCAGGAAACACGCGTAAGATTTTATCATCTGATAGTGAAACAGGAAAAATGTAACCAAAAAAAGAAAAACATTCAAGGAAAAACGAAAAAATATTGAAAATTTTAATTGAGAGACTGAATAATCAAGAAAAATATTACTCCTCAAAAGTGTGTTAAAATTTTCAAAATTACTATGTTCAAAAGTAGGGGCGTTAAAAACTTTCGATATAAGCGGTAAATTATCGAACTGGTTCAGTCCGTTACCAAAAATCAATAAATAAATAAATCAATTTTGTTTCAATAAGTTTTAACCGATAAATACTAGTTATTCGGTATCGGTATCGGTTTGCCATTTCAAGAAAAGATAACTACTGTACCGGTACCGATACAAGTTTTATTATATTATTTTTTATATAAATTTTTGTTTGCCTCATTTACTGAATCAAATTTGTAATTAAAGCCAATATAATATCATTAATATATTATTATCTTATTTTTACATCATATTTATTAGATTTCTACAAGTTTGAGTTTTTAGTTTCTTGTTATAGTATCATACAAGTTTATTAATAGTTAATTTTATTTGTTTGTACAATAGTTAGTATGTAAAAATACTTATTATCTCTTTGGCCTAGAATTATTTATGTCATTTATTAATTTGTCAAATCTATTTTTATCATTAATTTAGTTTTTCAAACTTGTTTTTTATAATTTATTCTAATCAGTACAAACAAGGAAATTACTGGTACCGACCCGATATCGAACCAGTATTTCAATACGGCATACCGATTTTTTGGTATCGATATCGTTATTGAACTTTCAATTCACCAATTAAAGTAAAAAATATAAGAATATACTTAACTCTTAAAATAAAAAAAAAAGAGAAGCTATACTTTTAGATATTTTTTTGTGGACATCTTTCTAAAAGCCTTCACCTAGTTCATTTAATTGTCTATTAAATATCGAGTAATTTATTTATTATTTAAATTTGTTTAATTCTTATATATCTCCGATTAATTCTATCTTTTATGAGGTAATAGCCATTTGGAAACTAATCTTTCTTTTTATGGCTTAAATTCCTCGGACGTATTTTATTATTAATACTAATAATACCTCATAAAAAATTTCTCCCTTTGAGATAAAACCTAAAAAATGAACTAAAAAATGAATCCTAATTTTTCAAAACAGAGGTATTTTAGAATACCTCATCATTTTTCAGCAGACTTTATTCTCTCTCTCTCTCTCTCCTCCCACCGGCATTCGAACCCTTAACCTGTGGCTGCGAAATAAAGATTACCCACCAGCCAACAAGCTACAAGGGAGGCCAGTGATATAAATAATAATTCTAAATATTTTACTCGATTTCCGTATATGCAAAGTTTCCTCTTATAAATAGATGATGTAAATATTTGTCATACAAATTACATTTTCCTTCTTTATTTTTAGTTTGTTTAGAAATACATTGACACAAAAATAAAATAGCAAGACGAAATGCTCTATCCTCAAAATTAAAATTTAATCATAATAATAGTAACAAAACAAAATAAATTCAGAATAGAGAAAAACGTATCTATATATCACTAAGTTAGTTGTGTCATATACTCCAAAAATATCAATAATCGAATACCTTTTATTCTTGATATTGCACCCCTTATAAGATAACAGATGTCAAAAATAGACATTGCGATAAAATTGTTGCTTCCAATTATTATATCAAATTTTTGACGACCAATATGCATTTCTAAATTTAGCCGACTCCATTTTATGGAGAAAATTATGTCCACGAAAGAAAAACTAATATATAACAAAGAATTTTCAAACGAAGGTAAAATGCCCCTCAATCTAAACTCTTGGTAGTCGGAAAGGATAAAAGAAGATGATCTAACTAATGAAAATTTGAGATGTACTGTTATTAAAGTTTTTATTATAAATATTATACCAATTAAAATCTGATTTTACACCGATATTAATTTTAAAACTTGATATAATATTTATTTAACTTAAAAATCAAAATATTTCTCTAATTTTAGAATGAAAAAAATGAAAGAGGAAAGGATTAACTTGAAGAAAATAAAATATGGTCCTCAACTCTAAATAAAAACTTGTACGGGTAAATACCGTGAACCTATCATAATCTATCATGTCATCCGTAATTAAATAGAAAAGAAAACGAAGATAAGGAGATATTTAACTTTTATTCAAAAAAGGTGACTAACTTTGACTAGGTTGGTGGAGACAAATTACGAAAATTGCAAGAGAAATATGATACAGAGGCAACTAGCGTAACATGGTGGAGTCTAGCTACTTACAACTAGCTATTTATTTTCTGTAAAGATGCTTTAGAATATTCACATATTTTAAAAAGACAAGCAAATAGTGGACCTAATGGGATTCATAAAGTAGTTAGTCACTACGAGGAAGGAGAATATAAATTTGATTAAATCTTTTGTATCATTACGAAAATAGGGGGAAGTAGTGATGCCTCACAATAAAAATATTATTGTCGACCGTCCAAACAATTTAATTGGTTTAATTTTATGTGACCGATAATGGCTCATGCACGGCATGAGTAAATTTGTGATGATCGATTTGATTAATATTATGTTAATTGAGACAAATTTGGTTACAAATGAAAATGTTGATAATTATGTTAGTTATAACCATTTATTGATCATGATATATGTAACTATTTTATAAAAGGAGTTGAGTGCTTGAGCACCTACATATGCAATGAAAAATAAAATAAAATTGCGTACAAATTGAAAAGTAAAATTTGTGTATAGTGGAAGGCTTTTAGTTAATAATAAAACACTTTATGTGACAATGAATCAATATAATGAAATCGAATTATATAAATTTTATGAAGTAGCTGTTTTCTAAGTAGCGATTACATTTTATGATTATTTTTTTTCTTTTTTGTCATGTGTTCTACATATTGATATTGACATTTCAACATACAAAATCTTTAATATAGACGGATATAATTTCATTACAATCAACAACAAAATGTCATTCATTAGCTTAAGTATGTTGATATAATCATTTTATTTTGCAAATGAAAAAATTATTGCCCTCCCGAAAAGAATTGGTTCCTCTCCAAGGCAATTCCTTCTTTATAAGTACTTCTATTTGACATAGACTTTTTAGTTATCAACATTCTACATATATTACTGTAACAAAAAAAATATATATTCTACATATATTACTGAAATATGACGATGACTAAAATTTTCGACAATTCGTTGGACCATGATAAGAAAAATACTCCTAATAACTAAAATATGTGAATAAAAAATATTTTGTTGCATCGGACTTGATTACATTAATGTAACTCAAAAAAATGTTAGGCGATAAATAATACATTTCATCTATAGTATTTTAAAAGTTTTAAAAATAGGATCAATAACATTTTAGTATGTATTGTCATACAAAATATTATTTTAATAAGCAAAATTTTCATTGTTTCAACTTTAGTATTAAAATTACTATCAAAAGTATTAAAATTACTACAATTTACTAAAATCACAATCAAAAGTCATAAAGTTACTATCAAAAGTATCAATAAAAAAATGTAAAATATTTATTTGACTAGAGTATAATTTTTTCTCACACGAAATACTAAAATGACTTTTTCGCAAAAAATTATGAAATTTTGAAAAAGAAAATTCGGAAAGCCATCGAAAGTCAATCCCCTCCAAAGCTTATTGAGTATACTCCGCCGGTATAAATCCTTCAAAGAAGTAATATATCCACATTAGACTAAACAACAAAAATGTCAATGCTCAATAACATTTTGGCCTCGTGGGGATAAGAATTAAAATTTATTTAAACGTGATTATAAAATATGCCATACATAAGCCTACTAGCATTCCAAAATACATAAACAATAAACAACCAAATAATAATAGATAATTAAAGGAAAATATTATGTACACTAATAATTTATACAAACAAATATATATGACAAATTATTAATTATTAAATTTAATTGTGTGCTCATCAAGATTAACTAATTTTCTATAAGATTTAGTCACATCGATTTATACACATTTGTTGTGTATAAATTAGTGTCTCTAGTATCATTCATAATTAAAAGATGTCCATCACAGTTAGTTTTATTAATAATGTTCGAAAATTTTGTTTATAACCTTATACCGAGTAAAATTTATACTCAACTTTTTTATATTACCAAAATAAATTATATTCATCTTTTTTTAGACAATATCTAAAATATTAATGTAAATCTTAAAAATAGTCGTGTTATATTTTATCTTTGAATTCGGATTAGCTCTCAATTTGATTTCCTTTTTATCAAAATAAGAAAATAATATATAATTCATTCTAAGATTACTGATAAATTTCAATTCAATTTGTAAAATCTTATAACTTAAAATTAAAATAAAATTTTATATCTTTTATAACTTTAAAATAAAATAAGATAAATTATAGAATTGCTATTGAATATAAATATTTAAATATTGACAGTGAAGAACCAACTATACATCTATAGAGTCGGTCTATTTGTTTCCCTATAAAACGCACCCCACTACCATCACCTGAATCCCCTGTCCATGCATTCTCCTGGGTAGTGGGGATCTCCTTTCTCTTTCCACAGCTTCGCCGACGGCCGACGTCAATAGGCTGCGCCACCCCATATACATGGATGGAAAAACTCCCCCACCACCGTCCACCACCATCAGAAGAACCACTAGTGGCGGAAGCGGCTGTATTATACTCGATAAGTACCAATTGGGTAGCCTCTTGGGCCGTGGCAACTTCGCAAAAGTCTACCACGGCCGATCCTTATCTGACAACTCCTCCGTCGCCGTCAAAGTCATCGAGAAACCCTCAATTTCCGATCCCACGATGGAGCCCCGCCTCGTCCGGGAGGTCTCCGCCATGCGCCGCCTCAACAACCACCCCAACATCCTTAATCTCCACGAAGTCATGGCCACCAAGACGAAGATCTACCTCGTCATGGACCTCGCCGAAGGCGGCGAGCTCTTCACCCAGCTCGCCCGTCGCGGCCGTATGACGGAGTCTATCGCTCGCCGGTACTTTCAGCAGCTCGTGTCTGCCCTCCATTTCTGCCACCAAAATGGGGTGGCCCACCGCGATCTAAAACCACAAAATCTGCTACTAGACGAAGTCGGAAATCTTAAGGTTGCCGATTTCGGGTTATCGGCCCTGCCGGAGCAACTCAAAGACGGTATGCTCCACACGGCTTGCGGAACTCCGGCGTACACCGCACCGGAGGTAATCCGGCGAATTGGGTATGACGGCGCGAAAGCCGATGCGTGGTCATGTGGGGTGATCTTATTTGTGTTCTTATCTGGGTTTCTTCCTTTTGATGATGGTAATTTGGCGAATATGTACAAGAAGATTCACAGAAGGGAATATCAATTTCCTGATTGGATTTCCAAATCTGCCCGGAAAATAATTCATAAATTACTCGACCCGAACCCGAATACAAGGATGGGTATGGAAGCATTGATGGGGTTGAGTTGGTTTAAGAAATCATTTAAATCTGAGCCAAAGGGGAAGCTGGAATCATTGTTGAGTAAAGACTGTAAATATGTTAGTTCGAGTGTGAATGCGTTTGATATAATTTCAATGTCATCTGGGTTGGATTTGTCAGGGCTGTTCGAGGCGAATATGAGTAAGAAAGAGGGGAGGTTTACTACAAGGGGTTTAGTGAAGGATGTGGAGGAAAGGGTTGCTCAAGTTGGGGGAGAATTGGGGTATAAGGTGGAGAAAGGGAAGGGTGGGGATATGGGGTTGACGAAGGGAAAGAAGGTTTTCTTGGTTAGAGTAATGGAGTTGGTGACAGAGATGGAGTTGTTGATGGTGGAATTGAAGGTGGTTAGTGGCGGAGATGATGAGATGAATAGACCTGATTGGGAGGAGTTGAAGTTGGGACTTGGTGACATTGTTGTTTCATGGCACAACTAGTGATTCTAGCTAGATGAGAGGTGGGGTGGGATGAGGTGGAGGAAGTGGAGCAAAGTGATGGCTTGTGGGGAGAGTTTGGGGGTTGGGGAGGGTGGTGAGCTTTGAGCATGTGGTGTTGCCATAAGCTTGACATGTCAATTATGTGCTTCAATATATTTATCAGGATTAAGCGCTATAGCTTGTTTCTGATATTCAGCGACTTAATCGAACCAAACCTCCACAATTTCAGAATCTTCCTTTCGAATGGCCTGTAACTTTGAGGTGTTAATGATGAGATAGAGTTTTGCTCTATGTTAGAGCTAACCGTGGTATTGATTTTGTACATTGAAATTCTCTTGTAGTGATTTAGTTCCATAATAAACTCTTTAGTTTCCTGTTTGCTTAATTGTCTCTAACCTCAAACAATTACATTTTGAACTTCTTGTCATCATTTCAAGCATCAAAGATCATCACTTCCTGTTTGCCCTTAAATGGCTTTACCATAATAATTTCTTCTGAAATATATAGGCACTGATCATGCAAGCAAGTCTGGCATATAAATGACAAAACGTAAAATTTCCTCCTTTTCTTTTCTACAAATGACGGAGAAATTTTATATTACAATTTTAGCAAGGTAATTTTCTCAATTTATATTATAGTCACGACTGTTTCTATGATTTCACCCTTATTCGATTTTGTATCATCACATTCCTCTCTAAAATTATCATAAAATTTTCTCATAAAAAAGAAAGAAATTTAGCCATACTCTTTAAGTTTTAAGCAACTATTATGCGTTATAGAGCTAAAGTCGAAATACTAAAATAGATAGAAGACGGATTCTCTTTTAATTTACAATGTCAATTTTCCAATCAATTGACACGTATAATATTGTTAAGCATAATAAGCATGATAGCCGTCTTAGCTCAGCCGGTAGAGCGCGTGGCTTTTAACCACGTGGTCGTGGGTTCGATTCCCACAGACGGCGTTTCTTTTATCAGAATCATTGTACTTAATATTAATTACATACGTCATCTACGTATACTGATGTCAAATTGTAGATATACTCCAACTTGTACATCTGCCGCCGACTACTAAATATCATTATTCAACTCATTTTAAGTTGTACCTACAATTCGTAAACACCTCCCCCACCCCAAAATAAATAAAAAATAAAATTGGATGACCTAAAAAAATGACTTTTATAACATACAAGTGTTTTCTCGAAAATGCAAATATACCTTCTTCTTTTTTTTTTTTTTTTTTGGCTATAACTCAATTTTTGTGATTCCTTAAAACATACCGTGTTTAGCACTTTTGCAAGAACAAATTAATAGAAGAAAGGTGACCATAAATATCATGTCTGCATTTGATGATATGTGGCTGTTTTGAGCTTGTAATGCAAATTGCCATCCCAATTGGGTCAAACTGGTTGTTCATTCTGATAAAGTAGCATTGATTGTACAGAAACAGTACAATAAAGTTGCATATATAAAAGATATGAATGGACCTAAATGTGCACACATGGTTCGCATTTCAAAAGAGAAAGAAACAAGATATTTTGCTATTTTACCTATTTACATCATTGCATCTATAGTTCAGTATGCTCAAACAGGGATTTCAGTAATCTGACAATTTATTTACAATATTTCTTGAACCAAACTCCTATATTAAGAAAGCTTTCAAAGTCAGATTGTGGTCTGCCAACAAAAAACACAAAAAAAAAAAAAAAAAGTTCATTAGGATGATACAATGTCAAGAAATGGAGAATTGCCCATTTGTTGCCATTTAAATTTTGGAAATTCTAGACTTTCATAATGCTAATTACACTACTAAAATTTAATTTGAAATAACTGAACTAGTGTAATAAGTTTGTACCTATTGATGGCATGCACATCATGAGGAAACACAATCACTTTCACCTCGACTCCTTTTTCTTTTAATGCGCGAGCATACTGCATCGTTTCCCAGATAATATCATTGAAGATAAACGGTATTAATAAACTACAATTCTTCTCTGGAAAACAAGGATTAAATTAAAATGAGACTCCTAACATCTTCCATGATTTTGAAGCAAGATTTTGACATCGAGACATGACCCAACGAGAGCAGGAAATGAAGTGCATTTTCACATCACTAGAAAGCAGAAACCAAGTAATTCACTGTTCTTGTCTTTCATTCATTTGTTCCACAAGTATAAAAAATGCAACTTTATAAGGAAAAATGGCCTTTATATAACCAACAATTAAGATCACAACATATTCAGCTACCGTTAGAATTCATACTTGGTATTAAAAAGTAGATTTCTTTATTAAGAGACCTAAAAAAAGGATAATGAAATTAGTTAAGTTAAAATGAGAATCTGTTCAATTTGTATGTGACAACTATCATGATTTCTTCTAAATCAGGGGAGGGGGTCTCCCCTCCCATTTAAGAGAAATTAAAAAAGGGTAATTGTGTCACTTAATTTCTAAATTTGTTATATAACCAAACTAGTTGCAATCTGAAAGAAAAATAAAAACAAAAAACATTGCCCTTATGACACCTACACCCTAGTATTCTGATTCGGATTCCAAAGGCAACACCTGCTGAAGTGCTGACAGAACTACATGAGGGTGGTGGTTGCTTAGATTTGTTGTTATCTGGGCAAAAAAGAGTCCTGGCCCTTAAGCAGATTGATTTTAGTTTTAGGATTTGCTACTTATAATAAAATCATTGATCAACTATAAAAAGAGGTTATGCTTACTTGAAATCCATCATAAACTGGAACGCGGACATCCAGCGCGCCTAAAAGGAACAATGTAGGGGCCTTCACCTGCAAATATGAACAATACAATAAACAAAAGCATGCATAAACTTATTCGATATAGAGTATATTTAATGGTCCACAAAAGTATTCTGTGTTTTCACATATGGTTGTAAGCAGCTTTAAACTACAGTATGAAAATGGCTGATCCAAGAGTTAACAAGGCCAAGACATGAAGGGAAGTATGTATACCACAATCCTACTTGGTTATCTGACAATTATTTCAGTAGCACTCAGGGAAGTACTTAAAAAGTCAGTGTGCAATATAAACTGACACATAAGCATCTGAGGAGCAGTGCTATTACTGTTCACAAAGCTCTTCTTTCTTCCTCTCTGGCTTTATAAAGCACAAACCAAACAAGCATGTTTACCACCTCAACCAAACAATAAAGTATAAAAGTTCAAATTACGAGGGAAAACAATTCAATGCTTGCCAATGTAGGTTGAGCCTAGAAGTCACATTTCTTTCGATGTAAACCTTGCTAAGTAATCATGCTACTAAAGAATCTTATCTTCGGTATATATGATTTGTTTCGAATTTTATTGCACACTTCTGATCCAGCATTTCAGCAACACATATAATACCATAAATCTAAGCTGATAAAGATACCTTTGAAACATGTGAAATAGGAGACTTTCTATAAAAGAGTGAGAGATGTTCAGCTGAAGTCGCTTCAGTAAAGATAGATTTTCCTTCAGTTCCACATGCCCCAACATAACACCAATCAGGAATGTCAGTTGTCCCAACCATCAAAGCAAGGTTGCAAACAGGATTTCTTACAGCTGCTGCAACAAACTTATCTGGCGCCTGAAGAATTTATTCATTTTCAATCAATCCAGTCTAAAGCGAGTATTCAAGGTCCTCAGACTACAAAATTTTAAAAAGTGAATACCTCAATCAAGTTCACTGAGTATAAATCAAATAAGTGAAATGGTATCACAGATATAAACAAGCAAAACAAATCGTCTGGACCAAATTATTCTACCTGACCAATTAAGTGTGTCGTTAGAAAGCCACCATGGGAATTACCGAGCAGAGTTATTCTGGATGGATTTGCAAGTCCCATGTTAATGACATGATCAACAGCTGTAAGTACATCATTAACATCCTGTGTTGATTTATAGCAATGGATTAGTATCAGCAAGGACTCCACAAACTTCTTTGCTTTAGTACTACTTTAAAATTCAACATAGCAAGCACAGTAACTGAGTTGGACCCACATAAGCACCTGGATCCCGACTTTCCCTGGGAGAGATTGTAATGCTTCTTCACCAAATCCCAATGAACCTCTGTAACAATTTTCTGCATTAGCAAATGCTAGAACAGAAACAGCACCATGTCTTTACTTTAATACCAAATGGGGCTAAACTAAAGAGAACAAAATTGCATTTATCAGTAAAGCTTGAAAATCATCGGTAGTTTGTCCAGATTTCATTTCAATGCATGTAAGATGCGCATAAAAGCAGATCAAAACTGCACTCTGAACACAAAGCATTAATTGTAGGGTATCATGTTGCATGCATTATATGAATATACAATATACCATGAGTCCGTAAGAAGGGACTCTGCATTGTACAGTGATGAAATGAGATCTGGATTTCTGTACTGCATTGGTATTACAATGTGCACTCACCCAAGAAGAAATACTAAATTGAATAGCAAATGATTTCAACTCAGGTGAGAGATAAAAAGACTCTCAAACGCAGTTGAAGTTCTTATATTAATCATAATTATTATATTCAATCTCAATTTTCAAGGTAGCGTTATATGTAATGGGGGAAGTGGAAAGGAATATTAACCTATAATTTACAATCAGCAAGCTGTAACCAATTGAAGCAAGGAACGCCAAGGACTTTGAAAAGCTTGACAAAGAGACATCATGAGGCCCTCCATGAAGACTTACTATCATTGGATCACAAGCACCGTGATTCTTAAGATTAGAGGACACAAATATAGCTTCAAAGGGTCTTTTAGCACCTAAAATAAAGTAAATATATGCAAAGTAAACTTTTGAGCACAAATCAACTCTCCAGTATACACACATCACTGTTTCTTTTGTTTCACAAACATGTAGTTTCACAGATGAACGTGATGAATCACTCTAACAGCAAGCTTAGCACTTCTTATTCCCCTCTCCAATAGCCACCACTCCCCCAAAAAATAAATTATATATTTTAAAAAAATGTATGCTAGAAATTTACAGAATAATAAACACACAGACAGCAAAAAACCTTCTGTTAGGTTCTCATTCTCAGATGTATCCTTGACTGAAATCTTCATTATACTAAACTGCAGAGCTGACAGATAAGATGTAACCTATGAAAGGTTTACAGTAAGATGATACGTATAAAAAGATCAAATATTAGATAATTTCTGAATTTAAATAGTCTTCATGGTATACAATAGACAACAAAAGGAGAAGAAAAAAAAAAAGGAACCTTTTCGAAGCATCGTAATGTGGGGCTTGAAACATCTACCCAACTCCATGCAACACCAGAAGAAATTTCGACAGCAAGAGAACCGAACTTAATTTGAGGAACATGTATCGGACTGCTACATTCTTCAGGAAGGAAACAGTGCAAATAAGATACAGAACAAGTCTACCAAGATGAACACGGCTTCTAACTCTTTCAGAATATGAGTTCTATGTAAACAAAAGCATCAGTTTTAACTAATACCAGCAATAATATTATCCCCATCTAGTGTAAGAACGTTCCATGAAAAATCTGAGTTGCAAAGGGAGATACGAGCTACATTTCCGCTTCAAACAGAACCAGATAACCATATCATCATGTATATAACCACAACCAGCAAGTCTATATAACTGAGAAAGGAAAAGTGCAGATTTGATGGATTACCTCAACACATTTACAGAAAGTATTGCTCGAGTGCTTCCCCATATTGAAGATAAAACCATAGTATATCCATCTGAAAGCCAGGGTTTGGCTAGGACGGATGGAAAATAAAGCCCGGGGAAGAAGTCTTTCTCAGGACACATCACAGCAGGTACCTAGAAATGTTATGAATGAACAGTCAGGGATAGCTCAATGAAACAAAAATAAGCAACAGATCATTGATCTCATTAGTCTCCATATATTCTTTATCAATGCAAAAGCATAGCAACTATATATATACAAATTATGTACAAAGTACATAAAATAATGTAGCATCCTCATATATCGACTTTGTAATTGCACACATACAGTTAAGAGGAAACCAGATAATGCAGTAAGAGAAAGTTGCAGTCAATAGTTATTTAGTTCAAGTTTCATAAAACACGTGTAAGAAAGATTAATCAATTAAAACATTACGTACAAATACTTGTCAGCCAAAAAATATAAATCCCAAAACTGCTGAAACTGCGGAGAAGCTTGCACTAGCATAATGCCTCATGCATGTATGCACATTAGCATATCAATGGCTGCTAGGACATGCACGAAAAGTATGACTATGGTCTGGGAGCAAGAGTTTTCCATGCTGACTATTTAGTTGCATCCTAATCATATTCATCAGATATCTTATGATGGCCTTACCACATCAATAATTTTCATGGAACGACATGGGATCCCATCAGTTGACCACTGAATTCTATGAAGAGACTCTGTAGCATTGTGTGCCCCAGATTCTACGGCACATTTCGAGGATAAAAACACAAGGAACTTGCCATCTGGGCTGCAAATAGAAGAATTCAACAATGTGATTCTGAGTCTCTTTCACTTTTATTTCCTATAGAAAATTATATCAACTAATATATGTAAACTGCTTGTCTTCAACTGTTGGGCAATAACCAGTTGATTCAAGATATATTTACCTTGATCACATTAATAGAAAGAAAAGGAAAAATAGGCATTATATATCAGAAAAGATGTACAAGACAATTGCAGCTTATTACGCGTAAACTTATTTCTTTAAGAACAATAGGTTGATCAAATATGCAAGTGATAAAAGCCCAAATGTATAAAATTTTGAAGTATTTGAGCCATGAGAGGTAAAGAAGACATGGATCACTAGTTCATAATTCTGTCTGAACACGTGAAGCTACTTTCAGGGAAGGGAAAATGATCCTTAAGTGCCAAGGAACAAAGCGGAAAATCAGCAGTAGGATTTAACATACCTGAAAAGTGGACGGTAAGCACTACTGATGTTTTCAGTTATATGAACAATGGATACATCATCCTTTGCATCGCTTCTGAACATGAAAATTCTTTTGTAAGGACTTAAATTTGTACCACACTTTAAAACTCATAAAGATATAACTCGTGCAATTAGATTGCCGAAAATTCAAACACTACAATAATGCAACTTACAGGGCTTGAAATGAAGCGGCTTCTGATTCGTGAAATGGAGCCCTTAATGCATATAACCCGCAAGGCCTATTTGAGCAGTACTTAATACCAAGTTTTCTAGTGTTTGATGGCCATCCAACAAAAACCAGATACCGATGAGAATCATGAGTTGATGGAGCCCATACAACTTGTCCAACACTCAGTGACTTCGGGATTCCTTCAACAGCTTGTACTTTTCCACTGCATAAACTCCAAGGCACTGACTTCCCATTTTGAAAAGACAATTTTGTACCTCATTAGAAAAGAAGTGAAATGAGATATCTAGGGTTGGACCTGCTAACATTGATGACAAAAAGTGCTGGCTGTCTTTTCCCAGCATAGGTTTCCCCCCAGTCCTCACTCCAACTCCCTTGACCTTTCCAGCTACCACTATCATTAACTGATCCACCTTTCATGCAGCCCATGCCATCAAATGTAGGTTTGGAGGGAGCTGGTTCTTCAGCAATGTAAGCAATGAAATTTTCATCAGAATCCCATGAAATTCCCTCAAACCTATCCGATAGAAAAGACTTGTTAAGGCAGGAAGAAATAAACATAAATATATGCACGCAAATCAACAATATAAAATGAGAAATAGGGTTGGCAAATGTATATTTTAGTGTAATTAAAAGAGTTCAGTGTTGCAACATTATCAGGAGAATTTGATTGCTATCAGGACATACCAACCATCAGAATAAACTGAGCAATGTGTAGATTCAGGAACATAAAACTCCTTTTCCAACCGAGAGTTACCCCAAATTTCAAAATGAGTTGGAGATCTACTTTCAGCATTTCTTATTAGAAGAAGTTTTGAACCTGATGGTGAAGGAACCATTATAGATGCCCCCGTAACCTCAATAGGAAATGGTGCCCACTGAAAGCTTACGGAGCTATTACTTTCTCTTAAAATATGACATCCTAAAATAAACTTCTTCCTCTTGTTGGCCAAAAGATTTGGTTGGCTCACTGAAAACATTACTTGGGAGCCTGAACCTGCAACAGAGGTCCTTTTATTTATTAAGAAATATAATCGATGGGAGGAGCGGTGGGGGTGTTGGAGGGGTAGAAAAGCTCCATCATATGCAGGATATAAGAAAATAAACAAGCTAGAAACCAGAAAGCATACCACCAGTAGACTTAAAGGTCCAAGCCTTGTCGATGGTGGAGATGTTTGTGAATTCTTGCAGTAATATTGACTGGGAAGCATATTCTTCCTCCATAACAGCATCAACACCAGCTGATATATTCGTAGTGGGGCTGACACCCGAAGTGATCATTGTTAAGCAGACTGATTTGCTTGTACTAGAAACTAAAGGCAAAAAAATTCAGTTAACCTAAAAGCCAATGACATGCTCCGTGAAAACAATAAAATAGATATGCTATTTAAAAACTGGCACCATGTATTACAGGTGATAATGGTTCAAGTGCTACTGGAATTGAGGAGCACGATGACAGCTGCCAGTTGCAAGAACATGTTACTAGCTAGACCTTAGAATTAGCTACAGGCAGTAGCAAAGTGTAATAAGCAAGTTATTTACAGGTTGGCGTAATTAGAAAGCAACTGTGTAGAAGTCTATACAAATTGTACTCAACTCTAATTCTCTGGATACTTCTAATGAATAAATTCACAAATTCTCTCTCTTCTTCTTATAACAATAACACTATGTATCCATCTAGCCATGGAGTGTAACCGAGATACGTTTAACAAAAAGAAAAGTTAATCAAGAGATAAGATTAAAAATTAGCAGTTAGAGATTCAATTTATTCATTCAACAAAACAATTAAACCAAAAAGTCAGAAAAGAAAGGAACAGATTTTATGGGAAGCTGAAAATTTTATGAAACATTAAAAGAAATTTGTATCACGTGATTGATAGACAAAAGGTCAGTTGTCATATATGATCTAGATGAGCAGCAAGAAGGTTTGACTCAATGCATGCTGACCACCACGCTAAAGAAAGGTTCCAACAAAACAGAATTACCATCATTAATGCAACATTCTGATCACAATTTACTAGTTTAGAGGGTTTTTTATCCCTACGCCTAGTGATGCCACTAACACAAAACCAAATGTTCATACTTTTCTTTAATCTATATGCCACAGTCCCTTGTTCCCCGTCTGAACTCCACTATGCTATAATCTCAAAATCAACTGCAGCAAGATGTCATTCAACAAAACAGGCGCTACCAGAAACCTCCAATGTTCATTAGCTTGCTTCAGTTTGAGAAATTTACTTTGTGCTATGTGACCTTCCGTGTGGCTTTGGTTGTAATATTATAAATTTGTTGCGGGGTTTTATTTCAAGAAACTGGAGTAGGTATTCCTTTTTGCATGGCTCAAGTGTACAGAGTGGGAAGGAACATTGACCCGTTTGTTTTAGCTTAAATTTTAGAGATTTTAAATTTTGGTAATGTAATTTATACGACCAAAATCTAAAATCTCTAAAATTTAAGCCGAAACAAACGGACCTATTCTCATGTCATAGGGGTGCCTTATTTCTCTGTGCCAAAGTGTATTGTTATTGCACTGGGATTCACCCCTTTTGCAAGCAAATTAGCACAAAGAAATCCAAATTCATGACTGGTTAAGGACAGACGTTAAATGAACAGATCATGGGTTTAACAGAACTTTCCTCTTCTTTTTTTCTTCCTTTTTTTGTTTTTGGGTATGCCCAAATTAAAGATTCCACATTTCATCTACTAATTTTTGTAAACGTCCTAGAGATATTCTTGATCACATAAAAGAAAGTTGTACTTAAATACATATGAAACTCAAGAAATAATATGTGATATTGATCAAATTAGCAGACATCTCAACAGCCATATCTCCCTAAACTAGATATCATTACCAAAAAAGAAAAAAATGAATTTTTTTCTAAAAAGTACCAAATCCAGTATACAGATTCTCGTTTTAATGAACATAAGTTTTGTACAAAGAAGTAGAGAGTACCTTGGGAGAGAAAAGTTTTCTGGAATTGAGACAAATGAGAAGAGATAGAAACTGAAAGGGAAATGAGTTCGCCAGTGAAGTTGTAGAATCAGTAGCAGTGGAGTCGCAAGCACCAGTGTAAATTCTTCGAATCTTAATCATTTTTTTTTTCGCAATTTCAAATTCATGATATTTAGTACATTTAAAATATTTATTTTATGATAGATCTTTTATTAATTATCTTAATTTATATAAAAAGTATTTTAATACATTCTTGTATTGAATAAATTATATATATTGTCACTTATGACCACATAATATGTTGTTGTATATGGCCAATTTTTTTAATTATTAATTTAGAAGATAATTTGTATGAATAGTGTCTCCATAGTTTTGATACTAGATTTTTATTTTTATTTTTGGTAGCTACTTATTATTCTTCTTTTTATTCTATGTTACTAGTTTAACTAATTTGTGGCGATTGGCTTCTCCAAAAATTGTTTACTACTGAATATATTGTATTACTTATAATTATTATACTTCATTACAATTTTTATTAGTTATTCTCTCTGGTATAAAATTATGTTAGGTTTATAACTTTTAATGAAAATGTATAATACTTAAAATTGTTAGAATTTGTAATTGTAATAAAACTGTTGATGTGTTATATTGTAATTGGTTTTGTTCGTGTAAATTATTTATCAGTGAACGATATACACATCGATGGATATTATCCTCTGACAGTATAAAATGTATATCAGTGGATAATCAAATAATAAATCTTGAAACAGTCAAATGATAATTTTAATCCTTGGTGGATAAAGAATTTATGAGAGGATATTATGCATTAGAGTCAGTCAAATGATAATTCTGCTCCTTGATGGATAAAATATTTGTTTGAGGATATTCTGCATTAGAGGTAGTATGGCTACCAGATAATATTTTGCAAAAATATGGTCATTAACAAATAAAGTTTGTCATCGGCAAATAAATGACTGATAAAGTTTTTCATCAGTATATAAAATAACTATCTGCAGATACAGAGTTACCAATGGATATTGAAAATGAAGCATGTTTAACTGGATAACAGCAAATCTTAATCTGAATAAGATTTGAAGTTAAAAAAGAAATCAATCAAGATTAAATACAAGTCGTATTATGATTGATAAGGTTGAAAAGCTGATTTAAATTAGGATTGTCAAAGTCAGGTATATATTCAGATACAAATCAAATTACAGGACATATCAAGAATCATAAAAAAAAAATACAAAATAATAATTAAAACAACTCATAGAAAAAAGCTGTAATAAATTTACTAAGAAAACAATTGTATCAAAAGATTTAAAGATAGTTATTGATAGAGATACATAATAGCAAATATATAGAACTTGATAAATTAGGATTTATGTTCTAAAGTAAAAGTTTTTCTTTACGAACAAAGTTCAGAAGCTGATAATTGTTGTATTATCATATAATTGTATAATTTTTGTTAAGATTACAGAAGATTGACATATACTGTATTCTTGAAATTTTTTATTATTCTGCAAGTTTATTTATAACTTTTAAAAATTATAAAAAACTATAGTAATTGATGATTTATATTCAACATCCCAATATTAAACCTACTGAAACTAACAAATGAACAAATTAAGACTTCTTTATTGATTTTGTGAAAAAATTAGTATCTTTCCAAACACATCTCTTTCATTAGTTAGAATGCCACATTCATGACATAATACTTCATTAAAAAAAAACTTTACCTTTATCTTAGGTTGTGAAAAAAAATACTTATCCTTCATAATACCAAGCGAACATAAATTTATTCATTTATAATTTACAAATAAAGTAAATATAGCTTTGAGTTGAGTTGAAACTGTTATCCAAAACTTAAAAAATAAAAAATAATAATAAAGTAAATTACGACAAGAAATTATTTCTATTATCCCGATTTATTTGTAACATTTTTTTTAAATATCTCGTTCATTTATAATATTATATTTTATAGAAAATTTCATCATATAATTTATCTAAAATATTCTTTCAATCCACTTTATATCATATCACTATATTTTAATTATTTTATTTTTCTGTTATTTTTATAAATTTTAAATTAATTCATTTTTCACCAAGCATATATGGATATTTTGATAGCAACTTTATTTTTTCTTTAATACGTGTGAAAAATCCGAAACAAAGGTAGTATATAACAGCTGACAGACAAATATGATGTGCCAACAAAAAAAACAAAGGCGAAAAAATGATGGAAAATTAATAACAAAATCAGAAATTATGCCCAACCGGATAAGCTGCAAATGAGCTCTCCATCATCCATTTTAAGTTCCATTGAACCTGAAAAACCTAGTAATAACAAACCAATCACAAATATCCAATGACACGTGGCGATAAATAATTGGACAGTTCTCTATATACCGTAAAAAAACCGTCACTTGACCACAACCTAGCCGTTAAAAAACTCCAACCACCGCGAGAATAAACTGAATCCATGGCGGCTTCACTCTCCGTCTTCTGTCTCAGTTCAGTACCCAATTTTGGGTCCGACGCAAACCCATCTAAAGCTACAGTTAGGGTTTCATTTCGGGGCAATTTCGGTTCAGTTCCTTTGGAATTTAGGAAACGTAATGAGAGAAATGGTTCCAAGAGATTAGCCAAGTTAGCTGAAATCGAACCGGATCTTAATGAGGATCCGAAAGACCGATGGGCCACTAATGGCGTTAGCGAAGTACGTTTTTTGGTTCAATTATCATCCATTACACACACATATATTATGAATTTCTATGGGGTATATGATTTTTTGGGTTGATGATGATGATGCAGGATGATTTTGTATACGGGGAGTATGATGGGCATCACACCTATCATGAAGGTCATGACACAGGTAAATAGCATTTAGCAAAAAGAAAATCCCTTTGAAGTTTTTTTTTTTAAAAAAAATTTGCTGGTGCCCTCATAGCTTATAAAAAATTGTAGTTCACGGAAATTTTTTTTGTTTAGATTACAATTTTATTAAGTTCTAACCTAATAAAAAAATTTGTGAATAAGTGATAATATATTAGTACTTTTGTTATATGATGATGTTTAATATTTATATTGTAATATGATTCAATTATTTTTACTATTAGAAATTTTTACGTAACAGTATCAAATTTTGTCTCCCTAAACAAAATTCTTGACTTCGTCCCTATTTATTGTAGGTGATGTATTTAATTTGTTTGCTGTATGAGTATCAATTAGTCATTTACTCCCTACCGGTCCAAAATTATTAGCACGCCTTGATTAAATTTTAAAATTAATGTCAATTTGGTTAATCATAATTGATACAACTATTATAATTTTAATGTTATAATAAGAATGTTTGATCACAATATATTTTGCATCAATTTTTATTTTTACAAATTATATAAATTTTGAAGTTTAATATACCATCGTTTGACTATAAAATGTCAAAGTGTATATATAATTTTGAATCAGAGAATAATAATGGTAGTTGTGAATAAGTTGAGTTGTTTGTAAAAAATAACAAGAGATATTTACGTTTATAAGTTGTGAATAGACTTAATTACACGTAATTTTTGTCCTTGAACAAGTGTGTTTTTCATTCGTTCAAGACTATAATCTGAGCTCCATTTGATCATATTAAACGTGATTTAATATGCGTCAAGATGATCATATGATCATTTCTTCTGAAAATAAAAAAGTTAAAATTTAAGGTTTATTAGGTATAATTGTTATGAGTGTGCACGTATATATGAATTTTAAGCATCCTTTATAACAATAATAATAATAATAATAAACTTAACTTATTTATACTGAGTTTGCTTTACAAAATATATGGGACATGTAGGCTAGTTTAACCGCTCATATGATTTATTTAACTTTCAACATGATCTTGAGCCAATAGTTAGTTTGTCTTGACTCGTTTATGGTCTAAATCAAACATAATTATTTTTATGGGTTACTACCGGTTAGAATGATACAAGTTTTAAAGTTAATTATTTACTTTCTTTGAATCCCACGTATATACCATGATCAACAAAAGTTTGCTTTTTTACACTTTTTCTCGCTCCTTTTCTATAAAGAACTTAAGGTTCTATATATTATTATTATTTTTGTTCGTCCCACAAATAAGGTGGAAAATTGCCACCAATCCCATTTAGTGTATCAACTCCCTCAGCACATTTTCACATGTTTGGTTTTGACTATGTTTAATAACTTTAACATGAACATGTTTAGTAAGTTTTATATAATTAAGCACTAGTTCCTTATAATCTTTATGAGGTAATTATCTATTGGCTAGTAAATATTTTATATCTGCAGAAGCTTTTAGTCCACATTTAGCTTCTCTGCAGCATCAGCTGACCGTATGTTACTGTCCAATAAAGGTTTCAATCTACAAACAAGAACTTTATGAGTGAGACAGAGGAGAGTGAAATTTTGTGTAAGGGTGAAAATCGGAGATTTACAGAGGAAAACCAAATTAAGGCAGTTTTCTGGGTCTCTATCGACGATAAGATACCTTGGTATTACATGCTATAAACGATAAGTTTTTAGCCTTGGGCTATGCGGATCAGGGACCCAACTAATGTGTAAAACCAAACACTCCAGCTGGGGAGTACGGCCACAAGACTGAAACTCAAAGGAATTGACAGGGCATGCACAAGCGGTGGAGCATGTTGTCGAGTTTAAAGCTTGTCTGACCCAAAAATGAATTTTAAACCACTCTAAATCTCAAATCTGCAGTTTTGTACTTTTCTTTGTAGGAAGATATCTTATGGGGTCAGTAATTTTGGCTAAACTTTGTTACTAAGAAAACTGTTAAATACAAGGTAAAAAGTTAGAGACCACTTGATACTTGACATAAAGGATGCTGCAATTTTTAGGTTAAAAATTAACACAAGAATGTGGTTAGGGGGTCATTATACAGCTTCAAGCAAGTATGTGATAGAAACATCAATTTGATATATTAAAAGTGTTAAAACATCGTCCTCAAATTGATTTTTGTTCTCTCCAACAACTGATTCTTTTACTGTTGTGGTTTCATTTCTAATTCTTAAGTTCACATTTTTTTTCAGTATCATTTTGGGAATCAGTTGCAGAAGACTATGCAGCAATTGGACCTCCTACAGGTTTCCAGGGTACTAACATATATTACAATGGTCTCATCTATTTCAGCTTAAATTTTAGAAATTTTAGGGTGTTGTAGTGCAAATTATTTTACTTTAAGCTGATATAAATAGCGCCAATGACCTCTGCTACATGTTTAAACGTTAAGCTATATTCTTGACTGTTTAAAATTCTAAACTTTTTTCGCGTCTTGGAACAGGTCTTATCTCATGGTTATTTCTTCCAGCAGTTGCTGCTGGAATGTATTTCAACGTTCCGGTATATCTATACTTCGACTTGGCATGTTCATGTAAACTGATTTAACACGACGCAACTGACTAATATTTGGTTTTCCTCTTCGTATAGGGGGAGTACTTGTACATTGGAGCAGCTGTGTTTACAGTAGTATTTTGCATAATTGAGATGGATAAACCAAGTGAACCACACAACTTTGAACCCCAGATATACAACATGGAGAGAGGGTCTCGCGACAAGCTAATAGCCGATTACAATACCATGGATATCTGGGATTTCAATGAGAAATATGGAGATCTCTGGGATTTCACTGTTAAGAAAGATGACATCATGAAGAGATGAATTTCAAAAGGCTTACATGCAGTTAAAAAGAACACACACCAACCCCTGACAAGTCTGTAATGTATCATAAGATTTGTCATTTCTCTTGTAAAGATGCACTTGGCTTTATCTATAGAAATTTAGTTGTTTTTGTCTGTCAACTTTATTTGGCCCCTGAAGTTAAAATTGACAAGATCCATACAGGTTATTCTTTTTGTGATCTTTGAAACCTACATGTCCTGAAAAACCTAAGTCTACACTTAAGAATTGACATGTTAGACTTGGGAACAATTCATTGTAATGCACAGATTGGCACAACTGAATTGAATTCGTCTCCCATTTTTTTGAAAACCCCTGTTTTCCCTTCGAAACATCGATTTCGACTGTCCGAGTCCATGTAACTTAATGTTTTATGCGACAATTTACGATAGCCTAGTGGGCCCAATCTCTAGATATTTTGACTAATATTTGGTAGCCCCACCCTCTTGATGAGGGCCTTTGGTCGGTGAGATGAGTTAAGTCTTTTAATGTAGGTAACAGAAATGAGTTAAGTCTTTAGTGATGTTCCTTTTCACATGTGGCAAGGTCCCAGTTGGCTTCATCTTTCAACTTATTACTGCAAGAAAGTCATGTACCTATTAGTAATTCCTAAAGTCGCCCCAAACTAAACCATAGCATGGAAATCAAGTTGGAAATTAGTGGCGTCAAAAATACACAAACCAACAAAAATCAACATTTGTGGATGACATGTATGAATTGGATAATGATTCAAATAATTTAATTCAAAAAATATAAAATGTTTCAAATTAGATCATCATATTATATATGGACACCTCTTAGGTGTTGGGAATATTATTTAACCGTCCAACTAGCTCTCATCATTCAAAATAATGAATATAAAAGTAAGAAGAAAATAAGTTCTTTATTTTTGTACTACAAATTAGTGACTATCTTTTAACGGTTGACTACTGTGAATCCCCGTAGCTGTTTGTTTCCTTCAACAATAGGTTTCATGTTTCAAACCACATTATCACGTTGGTCAAAGATAAAAAATTTCAAATATTTATTTACAATATATTAGGTATTTATTACGGTTCTAAAAGTGTCTGTCCAAATTGATTAGTTCTCGTTTAGGTGCTAAGCGGTTATCTATCGCTTAAAGCAGCCTAGCAATTAAGTCTGCTTAAACCTCGTCTAATTTCAAACTAATCACGTATATATCTTTCTAGATGCTAAATCATTCTTTACCGCTTAAATCACTCCGATGTTTATCTAGAAATTCAAAGTGAAATACCAATCTGTGAAGAAACTGAGGTAGTGCATGAACTGATAAAATTCGAAGTTTAGAACTTTCTAAACTAGCCCATAAACAAATAACATAGGCATCTTCACCAGAATTCTGATATGCCTAAAATCTTCTCAAATCCAGTATTCTTATAACTGAACAGCTCTTGGATAATTTTCAAGAAACAGAGGAAAAATGAAAAACAGATTAGCTTGCAGCAGCCTCCTTCCCCTGCTTCTCATCTTCCTCTGCCACAATTCTCAAGCAGCACAAGATGAGCCAAGCACCTCAGGCTACACCTGCACTGCAAACCAAACCATCGATCCCTGCCAAACCTATGTCTTTTACAGAGCCATGGCTCCAAATTTTCTTGATCTTGCTTCTATAGGTGATATCTTCTCTGTAAGCAGAGTTATGATCTCAAATCCAAGTAATATATCTTCCCCATCTTCTCCTTTACTCCCAAATCAACCCCTTTTTGTCCCAATAACATGTTCTTGCAACACAATTAACAGGACCATGTCCATCTCCTATGCCAATCTCACCTATACTATCAAGAAAGGTGACACCTTTTACTTGGTTTCAACTAACCAATACCAAAACCTCACCACTTACCAATCTGTTGAAGTTGTGAACCCAACTCTCATCCCAACTAATCTTACTATTGGTGTTAATGTTATTTTCCCAATCTTTTGCAAGTGTCCAAGTAAAGCCCAAGTGAGAAACCAAACTAATTATCTCATCAGCTATGTTTTTCAGTCTTCTGACAATTTATCTTCAATTGCCTCAAGGTTTGGATCAACCACACAGTCTATAATTGATGTAAATGGCAACAAAATCAGGCCTTTCGACACCATTTTCGTCCCGGTTTCGCGACTCCCAATGCTTTCACAGCCTGTTGTTCCTCCTGTTTATATCAAGAGGAAAGAAAGAAAAGGGCAGGTTATAGGATTGTCAGTTGGGTTAGGAGTTTGTGTTTTGTTGCTGATTTTGATAAGTGGGTTGTGGGGTTATAGAGAGGCTATGGTGAAGAAAAGGAGAAAAAAGTATAAAGATGAAGAGAAGCAACAAATGGGTAAAAGGGGGAAGGAAATGGCAAAAGGGATGGAGATAAATCTGCTGGCAGATGTGTCAGATTGTTTGGACAAGTACAGAGTCTTTGGGATTGAAGAATTAGTAGAAGCAACAGATGGGTTTGATGACAGATGTGTGATTCATGGATCTGTGTACAAAGGTTGTATCAATGGGGAGCTATATGCCATCAAGAAGATGAAGTGGAATGCGTGTGAAGAACTCAAGATTTTACAGAAGGTAATTTTTCTTTTTTATTACAATGGCAGTTTAACCTCTCTCTTTCTTTGGCCTAAAAATTAACTTTTCGTGAATTTACATGATTGGTGACAAGGTTATATGAACTTTTTTTTTTCTGGAATATTATTGAGCATGTGATTTAGGAGCAAGTTGTTAGCAAAACATGTGTAGGCAGTGGGTTTGGTTTGGTAGTCCCTTCTGGAAGTTGTCAGCAGTTACATTTTTAGGACACACTGACAACTGCATCACCATAGTAGTTTTTAGAAGAACATGAAAACGAGATGGAAGCAACTGAAATTCGGAATGGGGTGCTGACAATGTGCTGTATTACACACTACACTTTAGAAAATAGTTTTCTGTTTATAATTTTTTTTTTAGAATTATTAAGAAATCATATTTACTATAAGGGGGAGAGAGATTTAGATTTGTGAAAAAATGAATTTTTATCGATGGAGAAAATGCTCAAGCTCAGCAAATAGTGTTAAACTAGTACTAGATTATACCGTAAAATGTCTCATTACCCCACCCCATCCCACCCCACCCACGATAAAAGGTGAAAAATAGAAAAGGTTAAAATTAACAAAAGAACATGTAAACAACAAACGTTAAAATATATATTATTTCACATAAAATGGGAAATTACTTTTTGTTCTTTTTTATTTGCTTGCCTTAAATGGAGGGAAACACTCACCGCTTCGAACTAAACGCCCCTCTGTACTCATATCCTTCTTATCGTTCATACTACGAATATCATCCATCTATTATAATTAAATTTATTTTTTATTTAACCTAAATTTAGTTGTATTTAATTGTGATTGAAATTTAGAATATAGAGGATACGAAGGGAAAGGGTATGGAGAGGATGTCCTCTGAAGGCTTCCCATTAAATTATTTAGATGATATAGAATATAATTTGAACCTTACATGAGTTAATTAGCACAACTAGTATATATGTAATTCTACACACAGTATATTGTAAAAATTCCATCATCTGTTATTTAGTTTATACAAGGAGGTCAATGAACAATATTATGAGGATAAATAAATAATGAGGATCTGGAAAAGATTTTAAAGAGATGAAGAACATCATTGAAGATCTACAATAAATTATTTCTGTTAAAGAAAGGTTAGGCAAAGCAATTTGTCTTATTCTTGGGTTTAAACTATGAAAGGCTCTAATATTTATATAAAATTCTTTGGTCCAAAACCATCAATTTTGTTTGCATCAGCACTCAGTAATGTCAGCAGCCCTTTAATGTGGATTTTGTATGTTTCTGCATAAAATATTATGGTTTTTTTCTTTGTTTAACCTTAATAATTAATCAATCATAGGCCCATTCATAGAGACAGGCCATCTGTTATTTCTTGTTTTATGTCCAATACAGAATAAAATTTTAAGTTTGGCCTAGATTCTCAATATATAATGCACTGCTTTATAAGAGAAAAAGAAGCTTTACTAGTGCTGGGGTTGAAAATTAATAAATTATTACTAATTTTGTTTACAAACCATCATTATTGAACTTAAAAAATGTCAGCTTTTTGTTAAAAAAGAAAGTAGAAGAATAATTTAAAAGTTCAAGGAGTATTTCTTTCCCCCCCTGCTTACAAGTCTATAGTGTTATTAGGTAGAATCTTCTCATGTTGATCCTTATTTAATTTGTTAAACTACACATAATGCCATAAAACTTGTTACGCATAATGAGCACAAGTTGGTCATGGCATCTAATTAAATTGAAGTCATATATCTGTCTAAAAAATACAGATAGATTCTCTTATGGTAAAATTAATGAGAAAGGTATAGCCTTTTTTTTCAGTTTTAAAATAAAATTTAAAAAATAATCTTATATTTTTAAATATATTATAGGAGGAGTAAAATATACTACATTTTTTTTCCCATCCCCTTGTAACTTGAAGAATAAGAATGAAACCAAGACTTTGTTACACCAAATAAATGTGCCGCTTGATCCTTGGAAAATAAGAATGTGAACAGCCTAAGTTTCTCACAGTGCAGTTGAAGTACAATGCATCCTCGTTTACCTCATTTTCTTGTAAAACAGAGTGTTTTAAATTAATTTCATAAGGCTATAATTGAACATTTGAACTTACAAAATGATTTTTTATTTTTTTATTCTTTTGAAGGTAAATCATGGCAATTTGGTGAAGTTAGAAGGCTTCTGCATAGACCCTGAAGATGCAAACTGCTACTTGGTATATGAGTATGTTGAAAATGGTTCTCTTCATTCATGGCTACATGGAAACAACAACAACAAACGATTGAGCTGGAAAATGAAGCTCCGAATCGCCATTGATGTAGCGAACGGTCTCCAATACATACACGAGCACACAAGGCCACAAGTCGTGCACAAGGACATCAAAAGCAGCAACATTCTCTTGGACGCCAACATGAGAGCCAAAATTGCTAATTTTGGCCTAGCAAAATCGGGCTGCAACGCGATCACAATGCACATTGTAGGGACACAAGGCTACATTGCCCCCGAATACCTAATGGATGGCGTGGTTTCGACTAAAATGGACATTTTTTCATTTGGGGTGGTGTTACTTGAGCTTGTTTCGGGCAGAGAGGCAATTAATGAAGAAGGCAAGGTTTTGTGGTCGACAATTGATGGAATTTTGGAAGGGAAAGAAGAAGGAAAAACGAACAGATTGAGAGATTGGATGGACGAGAGTCTTCTTGAGGAATCATGTTCAATGGAGAGTGTGATTAATGTTGTGTCTGTGTCAATTGCTTGTTTGCATAGAGATCCTTCCAGGAGGCCTAGTATGGTGGACATTGTTTATGCATTGTGCAAGAGTGATGATTTATTTTCTGATTTATCACAAGATGGATTGTCACCGCTCCAAGTAATTGCTAGATAGGTTAAATTTGTCTGTCGTTTTTTTTAAAAATTTTGTTAAAATTTGTGTGATAGCCTTTTAAAGGATTTTTTGTCAACATATTTTTGGTGAAGGCATAGCTTGTAATATATTGAATAAGGTTGAAATTAGAATGTGATGTATGCATTATAATCCAAATGTTCTCTTTTCTACAAGTACGTTTACTATTGTGCATTTGTTTGATAATTTGGCATGCATATGAAATGCCTACGCTTGTCCAACAAAAATTTTTGATGGTTGATACTTGGTGTTTTCCTTTTTCTTCCATGAACTTAATGTTCCAAATTTCATGACACCTAACCTAGCTATAAAATGCTTAATTATCCAACAATGTTTCACTAAAATTGAAATGGTTGACCTTTATCCCTTGAAGGGCTTTTAAAGCCTGATGTAGTCACATCCCCTGATGACTGTGTATCACACAGTCAAGCTCCTTTTTGGTAGGGATTTTGAGTGCTTTGGAAAGAACAAGCATCTTGCCACTTCCACCACTTATGGAAGCTATACTCTTAAGGAAGACATTCCCTTTCTCTAACTTGGTTATTACCTATACAAACTTGACAGGTTGCACAAACCTTTTACTAAAACTAACAGCATTTTCAACCTCAATTGAAGGTTGCTTCACTTGAGTCTCTTCATAGTCTAAACCAGATCTACGATCAAATTTTTTATTGTTTAATTGATCTTCTAGTTTCTTGCTAGACTCTATCCACTTTTTTATGACATCTTCCTCTTCTTTTAACCTTTTGGAGATCCATTATTCTCTCTTTATGGCATAGTCAAGGAGGTTCCTAGTCTTGATGAGTTCTTTTTATAGATCCTCAAGCCTTGTAAGTTCTGATTCTAAAAGAGTGTTCCTATCAATTAATTGTTCATTGATCTTTTGCACTCTCTCAGTCTCAGCTACAACACTCCTTAAAATGTCATAGAGGTCTCTAATCTCACAAGTCATTTCTTTAACAATTTTAATACAATCATTTTTAGACATGTGAGGGAAAATCTCAAGACTAACCTGTGAGCTGCTGTTATCAGTGGATGAGGCTATTAGGGCTAGGTTGACATATTCTTTAACTTTTTCTTCATCTGAGTCAGCTCAGTCATTTCCCTCTACTATATATGTTTTGCCTTTCTTATTTGCAGTAAGAGGTCAAAATATTTCTTCTTGTAATCCACTGCAACTTTCTTCCCTTTGGGCTCACCTTCATGGTTGGCCTTACGGTACTCATTTGTAAAGTGTCATATTTCATTGCATTTGTAGAACTTGATTCTTGATTTATCAATGAAATTGTTCGTGTTACTAGGTTTCCTTGCTGTAAATTTATTTATCCTTCTTGGCTTTTGAAATTTCAATTTGGAGAACCTTCTTGCAAGGAAGGCCATAGTTTCAACCATATCCTCTAGCCCTTCAGGGGTGTACTCAATCCTCGTTGAGCTAACTTCATCACCTTCACTTTCCTCTTCATTTTTTTTAACATCTCCTAGTCGTTGCTTCATCAAGACACTTTGTCTTGCTTCTATTTTGTTCTTCTTGCTAGCCATCAGGGCTACAGATTTAAGCTCCCTAGTATTCGCAGACATTTCAGATCTCTATTGAACCTCCGATTCATATGTCTTTAGGTTACTATAAAGTTTATCCAAGTCTAAGAGATTTATGTCCTTAGATTCCCTAATGGTTGTGGTCTTTGGATCCCATGATATGGAAAGTGCCCTCATGAATTTTCTATTCACGTCCTTGTTGGTATATACCTTCCCATATATTTTCAGGTTATTTACCAACATGTTAATATTTGTCAAACATTTTAGTAAGTGATTCACCATATTTTATTATGAACCACTCATACTATTATGCTAATAGTTGCAGCTTGTTTTCTCGTACATCCTCCTAACCATCACATAGGATCTGGATGGTATCCTATATTGATGTAGATGTGTTGAGATTCATGATATTGTTGAGCATGTCATCATCTAAACTATTATAAAGGATACTAGTAACTTTGAGATCTTTTTTCACTTTTTCTCTTTCCTCTAGAGTTATTTCGTCAGTAGTCTTTGGGACTAGACGTTCAGGGACGTTGACTCCATTCACCACCTCTTGAGGAATGACTTCTTTGGTACGTGAGGATTTTCTTCTAGAACTTGTAAATATTCATCATCAATAGATCTAAGATGAACTATCATTTGTTGTCTCCAGAAGAAGTATTTTTCACGTTCCAACATGGGAACCTTACTATTTTCAGCTTTGTTAACCACAGGTAAAGATCTTCTAGCAAGTGTAATCTACTAGTTAGCTCTGATACCAATTGTTATAACTGAATAAACTAAAGTGTTTGTAGAAGGGGAGTTGAATAAACACATCACAATTTTTTCGGTCTATAAAACTTAATAAGCACAAACTAGAATAACTACAATATTTAGAAAAACCTTACTGAGATTAGAATGAACACATAGAGATTCAAGCTAAAATATTTGTATTATAACTTGGGTTTTTCTAGGAATCTGTATAATCACAAGGTGATTAAACAACTACAAATCTGTAATTGATTACAGTTTCTTGTTTCACACACTAGCTACGATTTTCTCTTTGAATATCTCTCTCAAGAACTATTACAAAACTTCTCTCTAGTACATATAGATAATTGAGATATTTCTACGTATTTTGATATCTTGTATTTTTCTCTCACATCCTTTGGTAGTGGCGTGTAACAACTCTTCCATATATAGGAGAACAAAGATAGAACCCATGTGCTTGCCATGCTTTTTTTTCAATGTAACCGCATTATGTCATGTCATTGTCCTTTTGAAAATACACGTGTCAGACTGTTACTGGCTATTGTTGCTTCTATTTCAGTCCCTTTTCTCCATACGTTTTTGGTGTAAAGGTTTTTATTAGACCACCATATTTCAAGAAATATTTTCCCAGTTATATCCCTTGCTTCTTTGCCAAGTATCAATGTATATCTCTTAATCCCTGATGACGTGTGGATTAGGTCTTAACTGTCCCCTGATGACAAGCCCTGAAATTGACTTGATCAGTGCTTGTGGATCCCTTGATGACAAACCATGATATAGACTTTATCAGTAGTTCACTATCCACTGATGCTAATCCTTGATGTAGAATTAGATCAATAATTCACTATCCACTGATGCTAATCTTTGATATAGAATTAGATCAATAATTCACTATCCACTGATGTTAATCATTGATGTAGAATTAGATCAGTACTTCTTGATCCCCCTAATGTTAAGACCCAATGTTATCCATTGATGTTATCCACTGATGTAGTGTTTAGGTTATCCCCTAATGGTATCCCATGACAGTCAAGTTATCCCTTGATGGTATCTCATAACGGTTAACCTATTCCCTGATGATATTCCCTAACAATTAAGCTATCCCTGATAGTCAAGCTATCCCCTGATGGTATCTCCTGACAGTCAAGCTATCCCCTGATGGTATCTCCTGACAGTCAAGATATCCCCTGATGGTATCCCCTGACGGTCAATTTGTTCCCTGATGTCTGATGACAGTCAAGTTATCCCTTGATGGTATCTTATGATGGTTAACATCATTGATGACACTAACATCATTGATCATTGATACTTTGTTGGCTTTTTCAAGGATGTCTGATGTGTGAAAAACATGAATCATTAAGTACAACCAAATATACCTTAACATTAACAAGTCTTTTGGAATATCCACGGATGACTTGCTTAATGCAATTAAGGTTATCCCCTGACAGACTAAGATGTCCATTAGTGGATGCTTATTTATGCAAATATAATAAAACTTATAACATACATTGAGTATTTACAAGTACACAGTTATTAAATAATCTTTATATCATCATCAACATCATTGTACCTAACAACTGATCTATATCCTCAATTTTAATGACACTGAAAACTTCATAATATTTATATGTACTTACTCAATATTAAATAATAATTACGTGATATCCGAAAAATACTAAAGTGTCTTTTGTTTATAATTATGTTATATGGTATGTAATTATTATTTGATTATATTTATTTATTTAATATTAAAGAGAAGTATAATTATGATTTGATTTAAACTCATATTGGATTAATTTTAGTGAAAAATGATATTAGCATATAATCGTAAGTATAAAATCTAAATCTAATTTGGATTAAATTTCTTGACCAAAGATGATGTTGTTCTATAAATTAATTAAAATTTATTGAGTTGAGTGAGTTAATTACTCAGTTGACTAGTTCACCGAACAACTTTAAATATTATATAAAATACTACTCTTTCCGTTTTTTTAATTTTCTTTTTGACTTTTTATATGTATTTAGGTGAAAATAGTATATAATTTAAATATTTTATATAATTTTATTTTTTTATAATAATCTTCATTTAAAATATTTAAAAATAAAATAAAATTTTTAATATGTATAAAATAATCAAACAAAACGGAGGAAGTATATAGTTATAGATGTCGATTACTCCCATCGAATTGGACGTTTTTGGAGTTGTTCTTTATCTCAATAATTAAGTCATTTACTCTTTTTAACGAAGAGAGAACATATTATTACTCCACTTATAGTAAATTCTGAAGTTTCATAAAAAATAACTCCCTCCATCCCGCAACACAAAAAATAATATTTAAAATTTTGATAAAATTAGATATTTGATTAAAAATTATATGTATAAATAATAAGTTTTTTTTAATTAAACTTGTTATGAATATTCAGTTAAAAATAAAATTAAAAGATTGTAGTGACAACTTTTATAAAATATTATATTATAATAAAAAAATTAGGTAAACATATTTTTTAAAATAAATTTTATTGTAAAATGAAACTTTTTTTTTTGGAATGGATGCAATAATAATTCTTTAATACGCGTAAATTCTGGAATCAAGGAAGTATTAAACTCTTCCACTGTTTGTTTGGTGGAAAACCCTTCCACTTTATATATGTGGAGTGTGTACATGCTCAAAAAGGGGGAAAATGACTCAATTACTTATTTAACACCCCCTTCGATCAGAAGAGAAGTTTTTCGGATTGGAATGATGAAGAAAATAATAAAAAAAATAGAAACCTTTTCACTATCTTATCAAGAAGGATGCAAGTAGCTTGAAACAGTCTTTTATTCAAATAAATAACCAGACAAAAATTATTTTATTTATTTATTTTCTTAACCAAAAAAGAACAAAGAAAAAGCTAAATAAAAATCAAAAATAGAATAATTAACATATCTAAGAGACTATAGACTAGCTAACAAAGAGTAGTTTAACCGGTAAAATTCAATAAATATTCATATTAAACCCAAACATTGAATATTATAAGTAACATCATAAACATTCAAAAAAAAATCTAATTTTAAAATTAATTTTTTTTATTCACTTAAATTTTTTATTAAAAAAAAAGAAAAAGAGAAAAAAGAAGAAGAAGAGACTATAGAGTAGAATACAGTAGTACTACTGCCTATTTGTACATTTTTCATCATCTCCCAAAACCAAATCATCATTCTCTTGGGGGAAAAAAAAAAGAATTCACTCTTTTTCAAACGCACGCCTGAACCAGCAAGAAGACAATACTACTCATAACGCCAATAATAATACTCCCCCATCACTTTAATCTCCACGAATCCCAAAACCCCTTTTCAGATTCTCCTCAAATCTACTACCGGGTCACCCCTTTGGTCTCCGACGAGTCGCCGGACGTGTCACCGCCGCTGCAAACTTACTGTCCGGCATGGCCAATAACCCGCCGGAGGGTTACCCGGACGACTTCCTCGAGCAAATTCTTGCGATTCCGTCTTACCCTGGCTTGGCGGGAGCTGATGGGAGTTCGTCGGAGAACACCCCATTGACGGGTGCTGCTCAGCTTGGTTCCGGCGCCGGAGCCGGAATTCAGCAGCCGTTCTTTCCCTTGGGTTTGAGCTTGGATAATAATGGCCAGCGCGTGAGTTTTTCTCAACTTACCCTTTTTGCCCTTATGCTTTTTCTAAAATTCATGTTTATTTGAGATTAAATGTGAGTAAATATGGAAAATAATGGGGTTTAAACTGAGATTTTGTATTTGATTTTAATTTTTCCGTTGTTTGTTATACAGGATAGAGGGTCCATGAACATGGGTAGCTTATTTCCGGTGTATGACCATATGCAGCCTCAATCTGTTCGCCACAGTGTCCCTCAGATGCACCAGGTTGAAGCAAAACCCCATCACAATCTTTTTAGAATTATAACTTTTTAAGTGTTTTTAATTTTTTTTATTAAATTTTAAAATGTTGGAAGAAATAGAAAATTACCCTTGAACATAGTGTGAATGTATGATGCTTATTACATTAGGGGATGGGCATCATTTTGGTGATATTATTTTCATATCTGATCACACATGTTTGGTCATCGAAGGGAGAAAGTGGGGTCTAAGGAATTTTTTTAAAGTTTTTTAATTGACCTCATCTTGTTGCCAATTTGTTATATTACTATATAGAAATCTGAGTTTCGCACCTATCTTGTATCTTGTTCTTGTTTTTGTGTTGTTTGTTTTTTACTGTCAGTTTTACCGAACTTCTGTTTTTTAAGTAGTAACATCTCTGTCGTGCTAGTGGCTTTATCTTCATGATTGTAACTACTCTTGGATTTTGGCATAATGTCTATAACTTCAAAAAGCACCAATCTTTGTGGATCATTGGTTACTTTTTCATTTTGTTTGTGTCCACATTAAACCATTTGCCCTTTCAGATTAGGATATTTAATGCATGGCTGCAGGAAACACACACACATATCTCCGTGAAGCTTAAGAGCTCACTGTTGCTAGTCTCTTTTCTTTGGTTGGTTACATCTTGAATATATATTTACCGATATTTAGAAAATTATTAAAGAACCTCAAAAGTAGGTCAAAGTCCAAAGTGATCATCTACTAAAGTATATGATATTTTCACTATGGAAGCAAATCACTAGATTTTATTTGGATCTTGGAGCAAATTTCTCAATGGAAATTGAACATCTGAACCATTCAACAACACTACAGGACTTCGTTCATTTGCTTAGCATTCCGGGAGAATCAAATAATATGTCTGGGCATTTTGGTTGTTAGGTGAAATATGATAGTAATTTAAATTCAGTTACTTGCTAATTTGTTCTTGTTTTTCTTCAAACTGGACTTACGGATGGGCTGTGTACAAACATGAGTCAGTCAGTCACCATTGTTTACGTTTGTATAAGTGGGTACCTTTAGTTTTAGTTCAAGTTCTTTCTGACTTTTTTATCCTATATGTATGTGATTCATTCCTTTGCAGGCTTTTCAAGGCCAAACAACTACAAGCACAGCAGTCACTGTGCCGCACCCTCCTAACATGCGACCAAGGGTACGGGCTCGACGAGGACAAGCAACAGATCCCCATAGTATTGCAGAGCGGGTAATCTGAGTTCATAGATATTTATATTTTCTTTTTGAGTAAATTTTTGGCGTAAATTTTAGCATACAAAAGCTGTTGCTTTCTTTTCTGTGTTATTGACTTGAAGCATATTTTATCTTCTACAGTTGCGTAGAGAAAGAATTGCAGAACGAATGAGGGCCTTGCAGGAACTTGTTCCCAGCTGCAACAAGGTATATGTTACTTCAGTTCTTCTGGTCATGTTTGTATTTTTTTTTTCTTTTTTGGTATATTTCTTCTCTCATTTTCTTATAAATTCATAAATTCCTGCACATGCTGATTCTATGGCTGTGATGGAGATTGCAGCTGATCCTTTTTTGTCGAAGTAATTTTTTCGAAACAGAAAACCTGCAGTTCCTATTGAGATTCTTATTATTAAAGAAACATCTATTAAGATTCATCTTGCATCTGAGATAAAGCTCATTGACTTGTGGATTTTTTCTGAACTGAAGATGTCTCATGCTGTTGTATAATGTGCACACTATGTTACCTATTACCTATATCATAGACGTGTCTTTTCCCCCTCCATTTGCTTAGTTTGAAGTGACCATATTGTTTCAAAATTTTGATAAAATTGGAGTACTAGGGTTGACTTTTGTTGAATACTTAAATTCATTATCTTGTAATAATTCTATGTTACCAGTGGCCATCCTTATGCATGTCACCGTTGATCAGTTATGTAAAGATAGTCGGATTAAACTACAATTGTTTAAAGACTATAAATTGATATGGTTGTTTGTATATATTTTCAGACAGACAAGGCTGCCATGCTTGATGAAATTCTGGATTATGTGAAGTTCTTGAGGCTTCAAGTGAAGGTAAAACCATCATACCAGTTTAATCAAGTTGATAACTATTCTGGGAAATAAGCTGTTACCATCATTGATCTCCAAACAACTTGTCTTGTACAAATCTTCTCAATTTGCTTGTTCAAGTGTATATCCTTCTCCGTAACTGTAAACGTAACTCTAGAAGTACATATTTTCTCTCGTATAAGATATGAATATCTGACTCAAGTTATATATTCTTTCCACTCTAATTGTCAAAGGTCCCATGACAATATCATTTCTACCTGCAAATCTGATATTGTCAATCAGTCTCCAAAATGAAAAACAAAAACACAAATACGTGCTTAGAAATTCAGTATATCATGCCAATATCATATTTTTCTTTTGCGTTACAGGATATGTTTATCTCATTAGTGTTCATGGCCTTTAAAGACCTTTAGGCAGGTTAAACAATTAAGCAGGTAACATAGAATCAGTGTACTAATGATTCCAAGATTCTGAATGTGCCCTCCAACTTAGCAGGTTCTAAGCATGAGTAGGCTGGGTGGAGCTGGTGCTGTAGCTCAGCTTGTAGCTGACATTCCACTGCAGTCAGCAGAGGTAACACCTAGAAGTGATGTTCTTTAGATCAATTATCAACACAGCTAAGGAATTGCATATTAAGAACCCAGTTTATATTCTTATTTATATAAAAATTCCTCTCCCTTTTGGTTTCTTTCCTTTTACCGTATGCAGGGGAACGTAGGTGAAAATGGAAGTAACCAGCCTATCTGGGAGAACTGGTCAAACGATGACACAGAACGAGAAGTAGCTAAGCTGATGGAAGAAGATGTTGGGGCGGCAATGCAGTTCCTCCAATCCAAAGCACTTTGTATCATGCCAATATCTCTTGCAGCACTAATATATCCTACAAACCAGCCAGACCTCTCAACCGTTGTGAAGCCTGAACCACCTGCGCCTTCATAGAAATCTAGTAAGTTGCACGTGCCTATGAACAACTCCTGGATACCCTTATGACTCTCTTTCCTTCATATCAAATCCTATCATTAAAGTAGTATATTACTTTCCGTCATTCATGGCAATGCAATCAAAGTCAGATGCCACAAGTTTTGCTTTTCTCCCCGTCCCGTTTGGCTTTCTCATCTTATTTGAACTCTGTCGACAAGTGGTGATGTCATGCTTTGAAGAAAACCAAGAAATCCACGACACTGCACGGCCCTTCTGTAGTCTTGAAGGGCAGAACTTATCATCTTGTATGCTGCTGTCTCTCCTTTTTGTTGTGGGATCGTGGGGACTTAGTTTTTCCTATGGTGGCCAATGGGATATATATTGTTTTCTAGATGGATCAATGTGTTGTGTTTTGTAAGTATAAGGTATTGTAATGAAATGCTTTAAATGGTTAAAGAAATGTGTCTTTTTGGAAAAAAGTAGCTGAAGAAAGATGATTTATGCTTGACTTCTTGTAGTAGTAAGTAGTAGTTAGTGGGATATGTTTCTTGAAAGAAACTTGTGCTTTTCTTATGAATAATGATGAATTATTTGAGAGGCCATGGCCCATTATCTATCTGTTTTAGATTTTTTTAAGATAGTGTTTTGAATGCAACATATTTCTTAATTCCAGTTAATTATGGCATCTTTGTATGTGAAATTTATGGCCTACCGGTTTCACTATTTTAGTGACCTTGTACATAATTTTAGGTGTTTTGGGTGTTCATCTCTTGATTCAAAGTAGAGTTACATGTTGGCTGAAGAAAGTAGGACTACCAATAACTTAAATTATTCCAGCTTGAAGATATTTTAATTATTTTAGAACTTTAGAAAATTGAGATTAATAATGAAGTGTAAATAACACAGTAACATTTGTATCTTCAAACTATAATTTGACCATCCTACGTGAATTTTTTGTATTTGGAAATATAATTTAAAAAAAATAGCTTGAAAAAATAATATAAAATACAAAATAGGTTTCTTTCCGACCGGTATGACTTGGTAAAAATATTCTTGTACAGTACAGTTAAGTTACAACATTTTTCATTAAGTTTATGTTAGTACGTCACTACGTATAACATAATGTCAAGTTACCCCCTCTCTCATATATCTGGTTTCTGTTCATTCCCGATCGATGATGCCTGCCGCCGCCGGTGGGATCTAGTTTCCTTCTCCGACGATCTGCTTTTTTTGTTTCGGCCAGTGTCGTTGCTGTAGTTTATCGGTGGTCATTACCATCGCCCTCACAACATGATTGCAGTGAATAAATAAACCACAATACTTAACCTTTATCGTTTCAATTGCAGGAATAATGCTAAGCTTTTTCAATGAGGCAAATTCCTTTGACACTTTATCTGCGAAACTTATTGTGTATTCATATCTTTATGTTCGTCATTAGATGCTATATATCGTTATTATAGAATAACACATACGAGAATCCAATTGCAGTGTTAATCCAACTGCAATTCAGATGATTAGACGAGTCATTTACATGAATAATAAAAAGGCGAAATGAGTTTGAGACCAAGGAAGACGTGTGGATTTGGACTGCTATCAATTTGGTTTTATCAAAATTACTACAATTATTAAAATTAAAGTTACCAAATTTTTCAATACTCTTTTTTGTAACTTTACTGTATAAAGTTACTATATTACTATTTAAAATTACTATAATTACTAAAATTAATATTATAATTACTCAAAATTATTATCGGAAATAGTAATATAAAAGAGTTAACATTTGCTTGACTAAAGCGGAATTTTTTTCCTCCTAAATTGTACTAAAATATCTCTTTCCCTTTAGTCACTATTTCAATCTTTTTATTTGAGCTTGACAATTAGTTTCTTTAGTAATATATTCATTTTCCTCGTTGGTGAGAATAGATAAAAATATTTAATTTTTAAAATATGTGCCCTACATAATACTTTTTTCGTCTTAAAAAAGATGTCTTGAGGTTACTTAAAAATGTCTTCAATAGAATGTCTAAAAGTACAAGATTCTCTTAAGAAGTCAAGTGTGTCAATTGTTTCTTTGTTACTTTTTCTTTTACTTTAATTGGTGGATCTTATTTTCTCTTTAACTATAAATGATATGCTCAAAATTCATAAAAAAACATAAAAAGGAGAAGAATATACTACTTTTTATTCTACGTAACACGTGGTTTGATGTCATTCAGACATCGTTGTTGAGACGGAGATAGTAATTAATTTGATTATAATTATTTGATTAAAATAAATTAAAGTAGTTATTGATGTTATAATTGATTTAGTTGTCTTTGATTAGTTATTGAATTTTTTTGGGTGATTATTTATTTGATTATAATTATTTAAATGAGGTTGATTTGATTGATTAATTAATTCTATTATGATAATCAAATAATAATTACTTAATTATGAGTATTTAAAATTTTGATTACCACAATTCATTCGCGGTCAACTTAGTTAGTGAACTACTCTTGTAAATTAATATAGAATCAGGGGCTTATCTAGGATTTTACGGAAGGGAAGACACAAAAAAATTTGACAAAGCAATAATTAATAAAAAAGATTTTAATTTTAATTATTCATTGACAATAATAAATTTCACTACAAAGTTATTCTTCGACGCTTCATATTTTTAAATATTTTAATAATTATCTCATTATCAATGGTATTAAATATATTATTTTCTATACAAGTTTGTTTAATTGAAAAAATGAATAATTGTAAGATTTTTTAAAGATTAGAATGGTTAAAATTACACGAATACCATCAATATAATTATAGCTATAGGATGGGATGAGAGGGAAAGAGGGGCTGAGAGGACATATACCACCTCAGCCCTCAAATAGATCCGTCTCGGTATAGAATTAAGTATGAATAGATAGATATCTATTGATCATATCATAATTTGTCCAATAGATAACACTACAAAATTTTATATATTTTAACAATTTTTTAAATGGATAATATCTGATAGTTCTCACTTTTTTATGTGATGATTCTGTAATTAAATTTCTTTTATTATAAAAGGATCATCTAATTTGATTTATTTGTAGAGAAGAAAAAGACAGAGAGATAGGTGGATAGATTTCTCAATAGTACAAAAGGTGGATATAGTTCTTATTTCTATCCCCCAAAAAATAATTAGTATAAAAGGGGAAAAAATAGAGGAAAAAACTTACTTCAATTGGACGTTTATGCAGAAGCCCACCTTAATGAAGAAAATGGATCACCATTGGTTGCAGGTGGCGGCTTCGAGTTCAACTGAGCCCTGAGTGCTTGACTTAGTTACAGTTTCCATATTCCAAGTCATACAAAATGTGTAAAACGTTTATATCAACTCTTATTCATATGATATTTATTGAATTTAAGACATTTTTATTTGAGACTCTAAACCTGAAACCACCTAATATTTGCCATGTTTGTCATTTTTTAAAATCTAAATAAATCGCTATAAGTTTGAGTTTTGGATGTCAAAATTAACTTCAAAATACACACAATAATCTGGAAAATTTAAAAAAATAATTAACTTTAGAGAAGGGTACAAGAATATATAATTGTCCCAAATTTGGGTTAGAAAAACTTAGTTCTTTAAGCTAAACTTTATTGTAAATTTATAAGGAAAATGTATTATTTTTACAATGATTTTTGGTATTTTCACGTGTATGGTCCATAAGTTTTGTATAAATTGTTTGTACCTTGTACATTGAAAATTGAATAACTGTGAAGTCTTATGTGAAAATATTAATTATGCACGTAAAAATATTAATTTCTTATTTATAATAAAAAAAATTAAAAGAAAAAAGAATCACTACACAGAGTTTGGATACTGGTCGGTCACGAACTTCGTATGCTGCAATTTTGGGATTGGTCGACAATAGATTGACTCTAAGGTTCGTTGTGAATAGGTTTAAAATATGATTGTTGTGAGATTAGAGTATCTTAGTCCTATCAGTTATTTCAAAAAGTTGTTATGTGAATATAATATAAAATTGTTAGTTTCGTATGATGCTCTCTTGTATAAAATATAAATAGTACTCCTTTGTGTAGGAAAAAATCAATCTTATTATAATCAAACTGGATATTAAATCTATAAAATTATTGATTTTTAATTCAATCGGTAATTCAACCGGATTATTATATTTTTAGAAAAAATATTTTATAAATCATAAATATTCTTATAAATTTATCAAATATAAATCTTAAATTTTTAATAATCAAAATAACTTCATTAAATATTCTAAAAATTCATTAAATCGGTTTACAAAATAACAAAAGACATAGTTTTAAGGAATAAAAGGAGAAAACTCACTTAGTACAAAAAAAAAAAAAAAACCGATTCTAACTGATTCGATCAATTTTTTTCCCAATTTTCTCCTAAACTACTAATTTTAATCAAACCAATTAGATTCTTATTCAGTTCGCGGTTAAATCGGTCGAATCGATCAGTCTGATCCAATTTTTATAACATTGGAAAAAATTCATTTGAAGTTACTTCCCCTTTTTTTCTTTATTTATTTTGGGGCATTTGAAAAAAAATCGCATTGTTTCATATGCGTAATGCTGCTGAGATTGATATAATATAAATTTTTTCGTACGTATTCGATATTTTGTTATGAGATGAGACTAAACTCCTTACAATAATTATTTTATGCGATTATTCAATATTGTGTAATGCTACTCAAATTTATTTACTTACTCTATGCTATTGGACTCAAATTTTTACTCAAGGCAAGTTAACTCATTTATGGTTATTTGTTGATTTTATTGAGCGGAATTAAATATTATGGTTATTCCACTGGACTCAACTTAATTCGACTGAACTCAACTTAATTCGACTGAACTCAACTTAATTCGTCTGAACTCTCATCGATACTTCATATAATTACAATTAGTTTAGTGTATTTGTTTATTAAATCTCATTAACTACTCTCTCCATTGGTATTAAATAAAAAATTATTAATTACTTAAAATTTGATAAATAGTCAAAATTCAATAAATATTACGAAACACCACTCTATTCGTATGTTTCATAGTCTTCACAAATACTTTGATAAATATTTAAGTTAAGTTCGACAATTATAACACATGATAAATAATGTCTCCACTTGAATTCAGTCCAACTCGTTTGTTCACGAATTATTAAACTTTCCTTGAATTTTACAAATCTCATTTGAGATACATTTTAACTTTTATAATTTTTTTAATGTTATAAAATTATAATCAATAATTAAAATATATATATATATATATATATATATATATATATATATATATATATATATTACTTTTTCCAAAGCTGGTATATTACTATTCAATATAAGATGATTGAAGATAGATTACTGTGTGATATTTTTGCTTTTAATAATTTGGGGTTTATAAAGTATGGTAATATTGTAGCATCGAAAATTAAATTAATTTATACAATATTTGAATTTATATATTTTCATTCGACTTAAGTCTAATTGTATATCTTAATATTTAAAAGAGTTAGTGTACACACTGACACACACACACATATATATATTGATTATATAAAATAATAATCTAATTGACAAACTATGTTTTACGGACATAGTCGATCCTTTTGAGTCATTTATTAACTTGATCAATTTAATATTTTTTTCTTATTGTCACTAAAAGTACTTTTAATTAACTCAAATTTAAATATTATTTAATTTCACTTTGAATATATTTATACTTTTATGTTTTAAACAAATACTATCTAATTTTGACTTTGAACGGATTAATAGTTAAAAAAAATAACACCTTATAAATATAATTATATATATAAAAATATTAGAAATAAAAAAATCTAAAAAATTATAATTATTTTAATATTACCTAAAAAACAAAAATGCCACCAAACAAGAAAAACAATTAAAAAAAATAAAAACAATAAAAGTTATATATGTATAACATATAGATATACTAAAAGAATTACAACTAAAAAAAATATTAAAACGATATGTTTTATTTTACATAAATTAAATATATATAATTATTTGTCTCGTGAAGTAATTGTAAAAGGAGGGGTTGAAATACAATTTCAAACTTTTCTTTGAATTAAACTATTTATCACAGTTTAAAACTTAAAAATAATTATAACAACTTTACTAAAAAGATATAACAATTGAAACAGTAAAACAGATTGCAAGATGTGAATATTAATTAACAATATGTATGTTTATTGTAAATCAATTTAAATCTTTATAATTCTTTTTGGTAGTGTTTACCAGCTGCAGACAATCTCTGTTTAAAATAACAGTTGCACTCTAGAAAAATAATTTCTAACTTCTCTCAAGTTTATGAAAACTTGTTGCACTCTCTATAAATTTATTACAACTATTATATAATCTGAGATAATATGCATACTTGTGTTTTCGTGTATCCCAGTGATTTCCTGGTTGTATCTGTGATGTATTATCTTTGTTTCATGTCTCTATTTATAGATATAAATTCCTTGTCTTCCAAACTTTTTCAGTAAGTTGCTTCCAAAAATATCTATGATATTCTTTGATAATTGCAGTTTTATCACATAACTTCTTCTTTTTGCATGATATTCATTACACGTCAACCTGTTATGTAACATATGTGGTGTATCAGCACGTAAATAACTTATCTTTATGAGTTTCCTGATTTTTGATTGGACTAACTTCTATATTTTTCTCCTTCAAGTTTCTATAAGTTATCTATGCAGTTTTCACACGTACAACTACATATTACTAGTGTATAAGTATGACTTATCTCCATATGTTACAGTGTTCTCACTTGTAATGTATAATTTATCTCTTTGAAACTTTTTTGGTAACCAATCTCGCCTTATTGGACCACCATCTATATTTTAATTTCACCGTTTTTAAACTTAAGTTAGTGGATTTGTGAACTTAGTCATGTGTCATCCTATATGTCATATTTAGTCTTTGATCATTTTATCTCCTAATGGACAGTCTCTGGTGATCCATCCTCTGATGATGAGAAACCTATCCCTGATGTTGAGAATTTATCCCTTGATGTCGAGAAATCTGGTGATAAGTAAATAACTTTGATGACTTTTAACTTCAAGTTTGACGTTTTATGGAACTTTGATGCTGACTTTAATGATAATATTTCATCCCTTGAATTTTAGTATTCGACACTTAATCTCTGATAGGTTAAAATTTAGTCTTCAACTCTTAGTTTTTGTTAGGCTAAATTTTAGTCTCTAACTTTTAGTTTTCAATAGGTTAAATTTTAGTCTCCGATAGACTAAATTTTAATATTTAACTGACAAAAACTTAGTCTCTGACTCGTAGTCTCCGATAGACTAAATTTTAGTATCTAATAGTCCAAAACTTAGTCTGAGTCTAATTCTTTAGTCTCGGAAAAGTTAAATATTAGTATTCGATAGACAAAAACTTAGTGTTCGATAGACAAAAACTTAGTTTCCGATAGAATAATTTTGTTCGATCAAGTTTGACTTTTATTGAACTCTTTTCTTATAGTGCGCTGTTGCATGTATTTGTACAATTATAAATTAAATAATTTTAAATATTTATATATTATCATCAAATGCTATAATTTCTAATAATAATTCATACGTAAAATACACATGCATACATATATATAATACAAATATATTAATTTTTTAATATTATTTAAAAGAAAATAATGAAAAAACAAAACGACCCGCGTGTATTGAATAGAAAATAATAAATTTTAGAAATTTAGATTCTATCCTAAACTTTTAAATGAAAGAAGAATGAAAAATAAAAAACTAAATATGCGTAATAAATTTATCACAACAATATCATAATAAATATTATCATCATCATTAAATTATTCTCCGGAAAATCATTGAATTTAAGTTTTGTAATAATGATTTTAATATTGATAATATTTAGTTGCGATACAGCCAGGCGGTTCATAACTGCAATGTACTCTGTTTTGCTCTGTTCTGTTCCTCATACCTTCTCTGTGTACTCGTATTATTTATAGTTTCTCTCGCCTTCATTGATTACTATTTGACAAAAATCCTAAAATAATCATTCATTCCTCGGTCCCAGAACTTATAATAATACCACCCCACTTGACTTGTTTGTACTACTAGAGTTGTATATAAAAAATATTACGATCTCAATCTCATACTTCACTCACTACTAGAGAGAGATCAGAGATCAGAAAACAGAGAGAAGAGAAATGCTTCATTTGAATCAAAGCTCGCGTTCATGGATTTCCCCGAGAAGTCCAAGTTTCAATCAAATTTATGTTTCCCCAAGGTACCCATTTGAGTTTCTGTATAAATTTTTCAATTTGATTCGATGAAATCCCTTTTACCAGATACTTAGCAGTTTTTGTTGGGATGTTAAAATCTTATGTTTTGTGTTGTCTCTATTAAATGTCCAACAATAGTAGTTTTTTTGTGTTTAGAATAAAGGGTGAGGGAAAATAACATAAACTTTATTTAGATTATAATTTTTTTTTATGTTTGTGAAATGATGATGAGAACAGTGAAATAGTGGTAAAAGAGTGTGGGGAATTAGGAAATGTTAAGGGCAATTTTCTATTTAACCCAAAAAACTTTGACAAAAATGGAGTTGTCCCAGTAAAATTGGGACGTCCAGAAAAAGAAAGTTTTTGTCTTGTTTTATATCGTTTCGTATTTATGTATGTATGTAGGTTGGTTGGTTGGTTTGTTTTTTATTTAGGGATTAATTCAGGAAAATGATTTTAAATCCTTCGCACTCGTGCTATATATATAAATATATAGATTTACAAAATTTTTGAAAAATTCAACTGTGCATATTGAAATAGCATTAAAAAAAAAAAAATAAAAGGATACTTAATTTGAACATTTTTGTGGTTTATGGTTTTGTTTTTTATAATTATGTAAACTCAGTGTATTTTGATGGTTAAGATACATTCATTATTGCATTGTTATCAAAACAAAGTAAAGGAGTTTGGAAAATTTCAAAAAATTACATTATGTTTTTTGAATGGTTCCTTTTTTCTCATCTATTTTGGATATATATATACATATATACACACACACATATATATAAACACACACACACACATACACACACACATACACACACACACATACACACACACACACAGATACACACACACACACACATATATAGCTGCTAAGTGGTGGCACAAACAAGTAGAATTTGACATATAAGCTACAGCTTATTTTCCTTATTGCCTTTTATTCTTGTTCTTCTTCTTGTTTTTTATCTTTTCTTTTTGGGTTTTGATTCTTCAGTCTGTCAAACTAGAAGAACTTCTTAAGCATTTAGATGAATTGCTTGAAGGGGTGATTGAATCCTCTATAGGGCAGTGCACCTTCTTGATTGCTTATCTTCATGAAGTTTTGGCTAATATTAATCATTCCCTTGGTTGTTGCAATAATAAAATTCAAACTTTAAGTGAAATTAATTGATCACAATCGTTTGCAAACTAATTAAAAATTATTCATGATTGTTAATTTTGTTTTGAACCTCCAGTGAAGTCAGAAGAGGTCATAAATTGAAAGTTGGGATTTTACTAATTGGTTGGGAACAAAGTCATACTACTCTTTTTGTCGAATAGAGGGATTACTATTTAATTTTTACTAGCAACTAAAATCCCGTGCAAGCACAGGAGGTGGTATAATTTTTCACACATGTTACATTTTTAATATTAATAAAAAAAATTCAAACTGAATGAAAGTAGGACAGGTCTATCAATATTTAGATAAGAGAAATTACAAATTGAGTTTAAATAGAAAAGATTTTTTAATAAATAATTTATTAAAAGAGATTTCAAATTGGATTTCAAATTGTTTCTTTTGGAATCGAAGTAGGAAGAAGGTATCAATAAATAATTAATTAAAAAGAAATTCCAAAATGGATTATATATGATTTCTTCTGGAATTGTAGTAATACAGAATGAGAAAAGTTTACAGATTATATTTAATGAAATAAAACAAAGTACGACCCTAAGTTGGATATACAGTGTGTAGTTTAAATACTCCATATATAGTTTAGATTTATAAGTATGTGCAATTTTTTTCCTTGGGGCTGAATGAGTTCTAGTTATGTGTAAAGATTAGTTTTTGGTTCTTTCACAGAAAAAAGGAATGCATTTTCCTGGATGGCCGGACTTGAAGTTTTGAAATAAAGTTGGTCTTTGAGAGTAATATAATCTATGGAAGTATGATTTATAGCATAAAGTTTGTGAGACTGTGAGGCATAATTAAAGCAATGACTAGCGCTCACCTCCATGTGCTGTTTGTTCTAGTTGAGTGCCACTATCTTGCTAGAGATGTGCACATAAGCATTAATATTCCACCATGCCATCACCAACTTTCCAACTTTTGTTCTGCAATTGGAATTGTCTAGCGTCAATATGTGACACTTAGGCACACTATTACTGTTCATTATTTAGCAGTGAGCACCACACCCAAGCATTATATTTGTGTGGCACTATCAGGCGCTTTTCTTCCATTATCGCCAATACTGCTTTGCAACATCGAAGTTGTGTGTTTCTGAATTCTGACCCATCTACTTCCTAGGACCACATTTACTCATAATGGTTTCAAATTAGTACCAGAAGATTCAATCAAAGTTTCATAGAAATTTAATTGAGGTTTTATGGTTCTCTAAAGTGCAGATTTCAAGAATTAGCTTTTTTCAATTTTGTTTCGACGATACCCATTTTTGCCACCTCTTACATGAAACCAGATGAGGAGAAAGGATCGAACTAAAAATAATGATATAGATATCCATTTCTTTCATTTTAGTTTGATTCCCATGCGCAATCAAACTTTGCAATCCAAATATGGAGTGCTCGTTTGCAAAACTTGAAGAGATGTTCTATGAAGTTAATGGTACTATTTAAATTTCAATCATGTCTCCGATGTGGATATTTGCATAATAGCTATATAATTGCTTACCTGCCGAGGAAAAGCCTTACTTTGGAGTCAATATTATTGGACAAAGTCTGTATGGAACTTCTTTCTAACACCTGATTTTCAGAAAGACAATCTCATGCCCATGTTGGTGGAACCAGTCTTCAGCATTGAAAACCAGTACGTCTGAAAATTCCGATGATATTTTCCTTTTCTTGTGAACTAATTTGTCTTATGATGTGAAAGCACAAATGTTCATTGTATTGCTTATCTGTTCCTGTCTAAAACTTAAAAATCTACCTAATTCTCGAGAAAAACATAAGAAGAAGAGTTAGACTTCCTGTCTTGTACTAGAAGAGTTAGAAAAACTCAGGACAGCCATAAAATCTCAAAAGGGAGTAAAAGGGTGGTTAAAAAAATATCAATATCTTTTTCATAGTCCAAAACTAAGGGACTTTTGTTCAGGGTCAAGTTCCACAGTATGATAGGGGTGGTGGAGGTTTTTTATTTGGGGGTGTTTTGGGGGGGGGGGGGGGGGACCTTCTAGTAAACAAGCTCTGCTGCACTCTAGATTTTTCTGTTCTTTTAAGAGATAAGATGGGTCAATCTCACACTATGCAAATTCAGAGTTGCATCTTGTACTAGGTGAACCTAATGTATCCCAAATAGTTTGCCTCTAGGTTTATTGTTTAGTAACTTGTCCTTTTACACTTACCTGCTCGTCTTGTTGTGCCAATTAAGTGTTTAATCAACCTGATTTCCCACTTGGTTAAGCTTGTAACATAAACAGTATCTTTTTCGATCAGTGATTGTTGTTATCCTGCAATGATTCTGCTCTGTTTTGTTTTGCCTTCTATTTAGTACATCATGACTGACTTTTTTGTTCCAAGAAACGTTATCCTTTTCTTTCTTCACCTTATATTATAATGCAGAACTCATGGTAATTAATGCAATCATAGTATGTACTGGTTTTGTTGTGTATATATGTTCTCTGAAATTGTTTGTCAATTGTTACCTATATGTGCATAGCCTCTCATTTTCTTTTTAATTTTAATTTAAATTGTTCTTAAGATTTTTTGCTTTTTTTAATATTTTAAATTTTAATTATGTTTTGCAGGGAAGTGGAAAGACATTTCTCACATTGCAAGGGCCAAAATGGATGATTCCACTAAGCTGAGTATTTCAGAAAATTTGAATGCTAAAATCTTGAGGATGGACCTTAACATTAGTCCTCAGGTATGCTTTATCAAAGAAGCAGATGGAGCAAAAAGTTGATGATACTGAACTTTCAGTTTACACTTTCTAATTTGTAATCGATATATATATATATTATCCTTTTGGAATATTATATACAGTTGCACCTTGCTTACACATTATTTTATTTATTTTTAATGTGGAAATGTACGCTTGATTCCTATTTTGGAGGTTCTCTTTTGTCCAATCTCTTCATGGGTACTTTCACCTTCTGAGGGTCATTAGAGATATAATAATAGTACTTTTCTTAATCTTCGAGGAACATCTTGGATTTGTTTTCTTCTTTTGAATTTCACTTCTTTTCAACTTCGAGGTTGGTGGTTGCAAGGATGTCAAGAGTCTCTATATTTGGTATTGTGTTTTGTTTATTGTGGGAGGTTTCAACATTTCCAATGTCTCTTTAATTGGCATTTCTTCCTTCTTCTTATCTAATACTCCTTCTGTTCCAAACGACATGATCAAATTTGATATAAAATTAAATATTATAAAGTTATTTTATCCTTTCCAGTCAAAAATATAACTCACTAAATTTTGATTATTCACATTTTTCTCGTTCACTTTTATTTTTTGGAACAATAAGATATAACTCGACTTTTGACCTGGCCGTTGGCCTCATTGGTCATCGAGTACCTCCTCTGAAAAGTGAGGAAGTTTTGAATCTTGCAAGCTAATAAAAAACCTGCAAGGTAGTTGATGGGTGTGTGTGGGCGCGTGAGTTTTTAGGTATGTAACCAAAAAAATAAAATAAAATAAAAACTCATAGTTATAAATTGCCAAATTCATATTTCTATAACTTAGAGTGTTATAGTGCTTGGGTGAATAGCTATTTTTCAGTATTGAAGTTTCTATTCATGTCAAATTTCATTTTGATCATCTATTTTGAAATGAATTAAAAACTCATTATGATCATATAATTTGCAAAAGAAGGAGTATAGAATACGACTTCATCAGTTTGTTATGGGCTTTTAGCCTTTTGCTATAGAGTCATTTAAAGGTGATAGAGAATTTGATATTCAAAGTGACTGGAACACTATCCTCCATTAAAATTGGTAGTTGTTTTAGCAATTTTGCCTATTTATACACAGAATAAGAAATGCATGCTCATGGCCATTTTGTTATAGATTGAAAACATCACTATACATGTAATGATCCCATTGATCTTACTGATGATAGTTTTGCATTACAGCATGTGCAGGGTACTCAAACTAAAATAAGGATATCAACTTACTTCCTGGTCAGATTGATACTACATAATCCTGGCATCACAATGTTCAATGTGGTCCAAGGTCTATTCTTCAGAGTGATTAGAACATCTCTCGCTGCAAGTTTTCCTTTTGCTTGTATATCAAATTCCTTGAATAAGCCCGCACCACTTCGGTTGGATGTGTCTTTGCCTTCTTTCCGTGATATCAGATGGAACTTTGCACGACTACTTTATTTATTCAACATAAGAGTTGAGAAAAATGTAGCCATGTAAGACAAGTGAAATTGCACATCTTTATGTTTCTATTATATAATTCTTTTATTTTATTTCATTTTATTTTTATTATATTGTGTAGTTATTAATTATAGTCACATTTTTGGCATTACATCAAGCAAACATGTCAATATTACATTCTTCATGGCTGAAGGTTGTCTGTATTAGCAATTTAACAGATATGCTTTCTTATACACTTGTTTATAAAGTAGGTTCCTGTAATTTGTTAACTGTGAGAGTATGTAAATAGTTAGCTTAGTGTTTAATTTTCATAATTTCTCTTGCATATCTACTTCTCAAGTATTGCCTTCTATGTTATTAATTATGTCTAAGATAATGGCCTGATTTGATGAATACAGAGTGCTAGTTTATATGGATTAGTCATTTTACTGAATGCTCTCTCCTTTATATTTTAGAGTTTGAGAAGTAGGGCTATATATCAAACCAAAAAGTTTGAGCTTGACTTGAGAAAATATGAGCGAGACTCGAATCTGTTAATAATACTAAACAAGTTCGAGTTGGAAAAATAGCTCAATTTATGAAACAGGTCTAATCTGAGCAAGTTGGAACTTAACTTGTTTAGGATTCAAATAACTCTATTCTAATGATGATTTGGTACATACTCTATGATACACCCGAATTAATGCTTATTGATTTTTTTTCATGATAAATGTATTGTTAAAATAGCTATTATCATTTTTTAATATGATTCTAGTTCTAATAAAATTTATGTACTTCTGAAGTGTAATTGTAGATATATTGTCTTATTTTTTGGGTAAAATAATACATTTGTTACGACGTTTGATAATGATATTTTTCTAACAAGTATCATTTGTATGCTCGAATTCGAGTATGTATTTTGTGAGCAGTTTACTTATTTGTTTTCGGTTGAGTCTAGTTGAAACCAAGCAATAAATATTCGAATCAAGTGAAATTTGAAAATATAATTAGAATTCAAGTTGAATGTAAGTATGGAATTCTACCTTCTGAACTGAATGTGGGCAGAGCCCCTGTTAGCTTATATTTGGCTCGTTTTTTAGCACTATTGAGAAGTTTTAATTCCTTCCTTTATATGTGGAATGTAAGTTGTTATTCTTCGTAAAGAAGTCTGCAAGATCTTTCTTTGAAATCCTTACGAGTAGACTATTGTAGTTTTAGAATTCAGATTGAATTCCCTCACAAATTTCTTTCAGGAAGGTCCTTGCGATGATTCTATCTCTATGTTGTCAATTGCGTGGCTTTCAAAGCAAGACATAGAAAATGATATCAGGACCTTTTTGTATGCTTCGATACAAGCAGAGCAAAATAAAATTAATACTGGAAATTAGGAGAAAAATAATCAAGCCATGTCATTCACATTCTACGTTACAGCCTTAGCAAACTGTAGGACCAATACGTGAATAAGTTTTGTTTCTTTTCGGTTAAGAAGAAAATTCTAGCTCTATTAACTTTTCTTGCTCTTGAAAAAGACTGTCTGCACTTGAACAAGTCGCCTGTCAATTACGGACACAAGAGCAATCTGATGTCAGCACTATGCTTTTAGGCTGTGCATACCACAAAACAAAGATTAAAACAGATTTTTACATGTTAGTAGGGACTCATATAATAATATTTGAAGTGCCTCGGACTTTATTTTTATCGGTCACTTCACCTTGTAATTCAACATATTTGAGTCTGATATGAAATGTCAGAGCAATTAGGATTTCCCTATTAGCAGGTACTCTAGAGAAGTCAATTCTTTGGGTCCATGCAGATACTTCAAACGTGGAAACAACAAAGAAATTAAAACTCACCAACACAGGCACACTCTCTCTCTCTCTCTCACACACACACACACACTCACTGACTCACTAACTCACTAACTCAGTACAACTAGACAAATGAGCTTAATATGCGGACTATGTCTCTTTGTTGTTTCATAAATTTATATGTATAGATCTCCTAAGCTATGATTAGTTTGTGAAGTTTAATCAATTATTTGATATGATCGGATAAATCCTTAATTAGAGATGTTGTGCAGGTTTTTGTTGGTGCTTCTTGTAGCGTGCTTCTCATTTGTTATGATTGGTGGTTTTCTCTTCTATAAGTTCAGGTAAGCTATTATTTATTTTATTGGATAATAGTATTGCTGTAAAAATTGTATATGTGCATGTCCATAGGGATTCTTTGCCGGGACTTTCTTTAGCCCTCAAACTTCTTTTTTTCTCTTGATGCATCATTGCATAATTGTTCTGCTCTTCCAACTTTTGCAACCGATTCTATTTGCTTAATAAGCTCAATTATTTTTCTGGACATGTTCATAAGTTAGTTTTGCTGTCGGTGTCATATTATATGCTGATTTGGAGATGCCCATTGTGGAGTAACTCAGGGGTAGTGCACAAACTCTGGAGGACTGCTTCTGGGAGGCTTGGGCATGCCTGATTTCATCATCTACTCATCTACGAGTGCGATTTTGCTTTACTTATCCATCATTTTTGCTAGATATAAATGCTTCAAATCTCAATGTAATGGTGATGTAGTAACTTCTAGCTAAACATTCGTCATGTTCCAATGCAGCAAAGAACACGTGTTGAACGTGTGATTGGCTTTGTCCTTGCAATATGGGGCATCCTATTTTATTCTCGCCTACTGAGCACGATGACGGAACAGTTTAGAGTAAGCTACCTAAAGCCACTGTTTTGACTAACCTTGTTATTTGCATCGTATCTTTCTAATTAGTATTTGGACAGACTAACATGCAAAAGCTCAGGGAAGGAGCGCAATTGCAAGTTCTGGAGACTGATCATATCATTATTTGTGGAGTTAATAGTCACCTGACCTTCATATTGAAACAGCTGAATAGGTATCATGAATTTGCTGTTCGTTCAGGTACTGCTGCAGCTAGGTAATTTCCCATACATTTTATGCATGTATTATGTGGAAATAAATTATGGCATCTATTATTCACATCCTTCGTGCATTTGCAGGAGGCAGAGAATTCTTCTTTTATCTGATCTCCCAAGAAAGCATATGGACAAAATCGCCGATAACGTTGGCAAAGAACTTAGTCATATTGATGTTCTTACCAAGAGGTACCAATCTTCATTGGTTCCTTTCTTAAATACATGATGTAGCTTACGGAGTTGTCCATATTAGTCACCCAAATGTTACTATCACATCTTCAGTTTAGATACCCTATAGATTTCATGGTTAACCTTGTTACTCCACATATTCTTTGTCTCTATATGGTGCATGCTTTACATATTTGAAAGAGTACAGAGCAGAGAATTTGGGTTTTGAGATGGTACCTATGGAAGCAGCAAGTGCTTGCATGGACTAACCTCAAACCATTTTGTTTTGTTTAAATTTTGTTTTGCCCAGCAATTTGAGAGATCTTTCTGTTTCAGGCCTTGTTCACATTTATGCTGATATCCAGGCAATAGAAAACATTAAATCTAGTAGTAGAACATACCTAACTTTTCTTTTAATCTTACACTTTTGGATTTTCTTTGTGGTGCAGTTGCAGTCTAAGCTTGACAGAATCTTTTGAAAGAGCAGCAGCCAATAAGGCACGTGCCATCATTATATTGCCAACAAAGGGAGATCGGTAATACTTTGCACTTCTCTCTTGGGTTTGGTGGGGAATTGCGGGGCATGCTTCTGCAGTTGTAGATTCCTTCCACTTGTTGATAGTATGTATTACTAGAACAATTATAGTTAGTTCTTTTAGGTTGACAGTGTACCCTCTGGTTCAAGCCACTAATAGATGCATCAAGTATTCCTGAAGAATAAGCTATAACTGTTGCAGAAACCAAGGTGCTGTGATGAAGTTAATGGAAATAGGAATATCAATTACACAATTCAGATGTGTCTATTTTGATTTCTCATATCCTAGCATCTGCTATGTTAGTTTGTTTAATCTTCATAGATCTTGCATCTGCTGGAGTTCTATTTTAGATGCGTCTGACATAAATGATAAATTTAAGCATGTGTGGATTGGATAAATATTAAAATGTGTGAGAACTTCAGAAATAACATGGTGCTCTATACCTGAAAAATCAATGTATGGAACAATTCAAGCATCATTTTGCATTGAATTTGAGTTCTTTATGCTATCGTTCATCAAGACTTAAAATTGAAACAGTGTCCATCGTTGATTTGAACTATAGCTTATTATTGTTTCTGTCGAGTTTACATAGGAGACACTACCTAGGACTCATCACCTATTGTGACTACCTTCTAGTGCTACTTTTACGTAGCCTGCAAGGTTTGAGAAACTCTGACCTCTTATCTTCCAAGAGTTGGTTGTGACCATCTTCGCCGCATGTCAGGTCAGCTTAATTGGTTTTGGTTTGCTGCTTAATTGGTTTTGGTCCACTCCACCAATAATGTCTCAAGCTTCTAGGTTTATGAGTGCATCGTTAGAGCATTCAGCTTCATAAGATGAAATTATTTGAATCTTCAAACTGATCATTGCTGACAATAATTTTCAACCAATAGACATGCCAAAACCTCAATTTAAGACTAACTCATGATCAACCTAAATAAATTTCAGGTATGGAATTGATACAGATGCATTTCTATCTGTGCTTGCGCTTCAACCCATTTCAGATATGGAATCTGTCCCTGCTGTTGTTGAGGTATGTTAAATATGGTGGTATGGATAGCTTCTTGCGTTCATTACATGGAAAGGTTCATTGAGTGTATTTTGTAGTTTAACTTCTCCTACTTGCCTGCAGGTCTCAAGTTCCAATACCTGTGAGCTCTTAAAATCGATCTCAGGATTGAAAGTTGAACCTGTTGAAAATGTTTCTTCCAAATTATTTGTTCAATGCTCTCGGCAGAAGGGACTCATAAAAATTTACAGGCACTTGCTTAATTACCGAAGTACAGTGTATATTCTATGTTTAAAGAATTTTCTATCGAGCCTGATAAAAATCATTATTATCCTTCCTATATTCATACTTTTTTCATAATATCAAGTGCTTAAAGTCGCAATTCTAAAAATTGTTCTTTTGCAAATTTATATCTATTCAAGTTTCAAATTTCCCTTTATTTTTGAACTTTCCTTTGAGTAGCCCATGTAAATGTGTATGATCATTTACAGCTCTCAAACATTATGTTACCTTTCAATATCTATATCAATATGTGGGCAATGGGAAGTTTTTTGAACTTTTTTCTGGTTACTTTATATAGATAAGTTACTTAGTACTTATACCTTTATATGTTTCCATCTTTCGCTATTCTACTAAATATTTTATTTTATTTGTATATTTTACTTTTTTGAACTTATTTTGGGGTAATCTGTAGAACACCGATGAGAAATTGTAATATCAATAAGTTATTTAATGGTTATAGCTGAATTTTCTGTAGGCCTTCTCACGTTTGAATGTTCGTAACAAGGTCTATTAATGAATTAGTCCATAAAAATGACTCCCTTTGTGTACTGTAGCAAAAGATGTTGTCCACAGGATTTATCTGATTCTAGGTGTATGGAGGTCTGATGGTGTGTGCAATTGTGTTATTCCGTTCATGACAAGTTTTAATGAGTTTCTTTTCTGGAGGAGGAGGAATGAATTCCCTTATCATTGTGGTATCTCTCTCCTATTTCAACTTGCAGTTTTCAGCCTACTCTCCGTAGCTCAGTATGCTATTCGGTGTTCATTCTTCCAAACATATTCAGCTGTCAATAATTTGGAATCATATGGCATAAGAGGATGAAACAGAACAAGGGCCAATTTCACTGAGTCACCTTACATTTTCCGACTAACATCTTGTATTATTCACTTTGTTATGACACCTCATTGGTCCCTAATTGACTGCCTAAAAGACAATTTTGCCCCTTGTTTGTTTATAAAAGAAGAATTAATAATTAAATTACTGAAAGTTGGTGACAATCCGTGCCACCGAGTTGTTAATCTGAACATAAATCACAAGATAGAAGCAAGTCTCATTATTTAAATTAAGTGGCTTTTGGTGCTTGATATCGTGACTTGATGTCAGGTGATGTCAAGTATTTCACAGTCCATCCTTAGTTAATGTATTCTTCTTGGTTTCTTACTTTTCATAGTTTTAATTTCTTATGATTAGGAATGTTGTCTTGAATACAAAAAAATCTGTTTTATCTTGCAGAAAACGTGTTCAATCTTTCCAATTTTCCAAATCTAGAAGGGTTGAAGTATAAGCAAGTACGACATGGATTTCAAGAGGTAACACTTCATATGATTTGTTGATATTTAATTGAAAGATGACTGGGTAGATGAGAGAAGTTGGTATCTGCCTCCTTTTTCTGACTCTATTGTATTAGTAGTAAATATCTACATCTTTGCTAACTATAACTTGATCAACACAACTTGATCAAAACTTTAATGACTATGTATGTATGTGTGTGTGCTAATAAGCGAAGACTATTGGGGCTACTAATTTGTGTACAAATATACAAACCAGCCCATATCTATTTAGCATTTGAATTTTGTGCTAACATGTGAAAAAAGAAGAAGGGAAGACTGAGAAGATGACAGTCTACTCTTTAAGACTTTAAGTGAACTTCTTTATGATAGCAATATACGCAGTATAACATTGTAAACACATTGCAACATCTGTCTTATTGCTATCTGCAATTCTTTCCTATAATCTAGTAGCTGGCATATCTTCTAAATTCCCTACATTTATCTTTCTTTGTTGTCCTTCACTTTTCTGTTTTTGTCTTTCAGGCAGTTGTTTGTGGTCTTTATCGAAGAGGAAAGATGCATTTCCATCCAAATGATGATGAAGTTCTGGAGAAATATGACAAAGTATGTAACCAATTTGTTTGTTTTATTATTAGTGCGTATATTTTGAATCATTTTGTCGTATGCAGAAATGATGCTCCACCAGCACCCTGCTTATAAATTCATTTTTCATTTTGATAATCCTACTCAAATGAATAAAAATGATTTTCTTATAAATTTTTGTTAAAGAAATACATTCTTCCTACTTTACTTCCCCTCCTTTCTTTATTTGGCTGTCCCAGAGTCCAAACCAGGATTCTCTATGTTAATGTTATATCAGTATTCCATAATTAGGTTCATCAGCAGCTGACCTCAACTAGTTAAGAATTATTAATGTTGATCAATTTTACATATTTGAACTGTGAAAAAGTTGACTCAGTTCTCCTGCCTTCTTGATTTAGGTCAATAAAGCTACCTAAGCAATTTGTGGTGAGAAAAAATTATTTTGTGATTTGTTTTCTATTATATGCCAAGCGAAATTGTATGGAGCATGTCTATTTCAGAATTGTAGTGAAGAAACAGTATAGCATTCATATGATTATAAGTTGTGACTTGCCTGGTCTTTGATGGAGTATAGGTGCGTGCAACTGTGCACTGATTTGCCCATATTAGTGATAGAATGACATTTTAGTAACTATAAATGCAATACATTGCGGTAAGAAGTTCATATACTAGGGGACTTTGCCATCAACTTTTGCTTGGGCATAATTTCATTGCTAGGCAGAAAGTAAATGCATACTCTACGCTGGATAATTAGAAAGCTCTTCTTATAACAGAAAAAACTGATTCTAATTATCTAATGATTTTCTTGGGATTCTCATTGTAATTTTTATTTTTCTGATGAAAATCTTTGAATAACCAAAGAGCCTAAGATAAACAGTTTACTTTTTGGATCGGATATATCATTCCTCAAAGGCTGTTGCTGTTGATATCTTGTCTACGCATTTAGTGACATATAATCTCTTTGACACCAGTGCATTCATTATATGTCTTTTTATGCATCTGTTACTTCCCATTTTGTCTATGTAAAGTGAAGTAAACTCATAGGTCAAAGTTGAATCCAAATTTTCCAATAATATAATCACATCTTTTGAAGCAAAAACTGATCATTTTCATCTATATTTGTTTTCGTAATAGGTGTGATTGTCTAATGAATAAAAACCAACTGGTTTCTATTGCTTTCTACCTTCCATCTGTAGGTATTGTTCATTGCTCGTATCCAGGGGAACAAGAAACCACAGCTTGCACATCCAAACATTGTCAATAAAGAAGATGGTGTCTCTAATAACCTTGAAATACTCAAAAAGAATGTTGAATCACATAATGCCCAGCAGATAATTAAGGCTCGGCTTGAGAATATTGTCAAACGACCTGTAAGACCAGGTTCAAAGGTATCCTATGCCAAGAACAATTTTATTGGTATGTTTTGTTGGGTATCATCTCTGTGATTGTTTATATAATATGTTTTAATATTTGTGCTTTGGATAATTGAATGTAGGCATCAGACTGGACTGTAGGACCCAAAGAAACAATACTAATGGTTGGATGGCGACCTGATGTAGTGGAAATGATAGAAGAGTATGATAATTATCTTGGACCTGGCAGTGTGTTGGTATGTTTTGGTGTTATTTGTGACACTCTTCGTGTAATATTTTAAGCACCTTGGAGTGCGAAGATTTTAAAGATAGTGGTTTTTATCCCTTAATTATGTGGCACAAGTCCTTTAGAAAACTATATTACTCCCATGTACCATGTAGATTTTATGTTGCTTGTTGCATCTATATTCATGTATTCTAGTTTGTTCTATCATATACTTTGTGGGAACAGATCTGTAGGAATTTTAAAGGGCCCAAAACTTGAGAATCTGTAATATATTTGTCAAACTTGAAGCTTTGTTAGTTGAATCTTTTTGCAAGAACCATTATTATGATGACATCATTGTTATGTTTAATAAACTTCCATTTTTTAGACTTCCCCTCAGACACTGTCTACCTATGTTATGTAGGAAGTGTTGTCAGATGTGCCAATGGATGACAGGAACAGGGCAAGAGACCTCGCAGGTCATGGAAAACTAAAAAACATTCGGGTTTTCCATAGGGTACAGTCCTTCAGTGTTATTTGAAGTTAAAAACATTATTTGGAACTTAATTTGGAGTACTCCTTATAGTTTATCAGGACATTCATGTTCTTATATGTATAATTTACTGCAGATTGGAAATCCTATGGACTATACTACTTTGAAAGAAACCATAACAAATATTCGGAACTCTTCCAAGAAAGGCGAAGATACCCCCTTCTCCATTGTCGTAATATCTGATAGAGAGTGGCTGCTTGGAGGTATTACATGTGATGCTTCATTTGGCTTACGTAGCATGACACTAATTGTTCTTTTTTCAGATCCATCCAGGGCAGATAAGCATTCAGCATATTCTCTTCTTCTTGCTGAAAATATATGTGGCAAACTTGGTGTAAAGGTGAGCAGATGCGCTGTATAATCTCAAAAATTGTTCCTTTTTTTCCCTGCTGTTTTCTCTTTCTATCCTTATATGCTATAGAATTCTTTTGAACCGAACTATTACAGTTGGTGAATGTTCTTCTAGCCTTAGATTGGTATAGGCAAATCTAGGGTTCAGTCCCGTGACTGCAGTCCCATAAAGTTTATCTATTGGCATCTTCCGTCTGTCCATGGCTATTTTTTCCCCGTATGTGTCTAAAAGATAATGTTATTCCCCGGATGTTCATCATTCAGAACATTACAACCAATATATTTTCACTTTTTCACCTTACATGCCTGAGACTGGTCTGAGAAAGGTTGATATTTACATAATGGAACATTTCTTAAAACTTCCATTCCTGCCTACATTACAATTTTTAAGCAGTATTTTAGTGTATTAAGTTAAATAACCTGTTATTTTCACTAAAAAAATTCTAGTCTATGTCTTTAGGGTTCTGATTTAGTAGCTTTATCTCCATCTCTGTTTCACACATGAATATATAGACTTATGAGCTTATTTCCTTGAACTATAGTAGGAATTTATTTTGAAATAGGATTTCCATGGAAGGTCAACTAAATTTTTTTGATGCATGGTGTTATTGCATGAGTATATACTAAGTCGAGAAAATTGCTTGGACTGCAGGTACAAAATCTAGTTGCTGAAATAGTCGATTCAAAACTGGGGAAACAAGTAACCTTTTCTTTTACATATCCATTGATTTTATGATAAGAAAAAAATGTTTTATATTGAAACTTGACCAAAGTGATGGTAATTCAAGAAACTCCTATACAGATTACAAGAATTAAGCCGTCCCTCACATATATTGCAGCAGAGGAAATCATGAGCCTTGTAACTGCTCAAGGTTTTATTTTATACTTTTGTTCCAGCCAGAAAATGGTTAAAATCTTTCAAGTTATGTTCTTACTACTAAAATTTTCTATTTGGTCGTAACAGTGGCAGAGAACAGTGACTTGAATGAGGTCTGGAAAGATATTCTGAATGCTTCTGGAGATGAAATATATGTAAAGGTAAGCCTAGCGCTGCTACAGAATATGGATACAAGTCTGTTTTTAATCTGCTAATGCATATGACACCAAAACAGTGTTTCTAAATCTATATTTCTCTTTTGTTTTTGATAGTTGAACCAAAAGTTACAGTTCCAAAAGTTTCGACAGTCACTCATGTTTCTGGGCCACCAAAAGTTCAGGAAATTTTTAGTTTCTTAATATCCATCCCCATTTACCCAATTTATGCAAAATATTCTTCATACATGTACATGATGTTTAGTTACAGTTATATCTAATTGATTCTTTACTCTAGTACTAATTTTAATTTTAATTAAAATCATGACCACCTTATTTGCTCTAGTAGTCGGAACGGCCCAAAGGAAAGGACATAAGCATACATAGGCTGTATGACTACATTTTAGCAATCTCTTATTTTTCCCTATCTGACAGGATGTTGGCCTCTATAAGAAGAAGGGGGAGAATCCATCATTTGCGGAACTCTCTGAAAGAGCACATTTGCGAAAAGAGGTTGCTATTGGTTATGTGAAAAACAATGAGAAGGTATAATATACTTCAATTTGTGAATCAAAATTGACGTCACAAAGGAAATCTATCTCAGTCATCACTAAATCATTGCAGGTTATAAATCCAGTTTCCAAGTATGAGCCCCTCTTTCTTGAACTGAGTGATTCGCTGATTGTAATATCGGAGCTCGAAGGAGTACAACCTCTGCCTGTTCATAATGAAAGTTAATCTGCAACCGCGATCGCACCTTTCTCTTTTTGCATGGACATTACCCCATGAGCTGAATTCTTACACACCGTGACACTGATCACAATAGATTAAGATTCATAATCTTAGATAGCAATTCTGTGGGTTCTTCCTTTTTCCTTTCTTTTGTGGTTGTTGCATCATTTATTTTAGCTGCAATAAATTAGTTTTGAGGCAGGTCTGAGCATTTTTAGATTTGGTATGATCATGCTATGTATCAAGTACATTTTAGCATAATAATGAGAAGCTAGGAAGGTTTGGATTTGATAGATTTAGCTTCTGATTTATCCATTTGTTTTTATTTTATTTTTTAATATTTTAACTTCTGAATTTTGAGTAAATATTGATTCGCTCTCGTATTTGATGACGTGGTGTAACCAATCAATCAGATAAATGAGTGATTACCCATATATGGGAGGGGAAAAAGTAAAAATAATGGTCTCCACATAATTCTCTCTTCTACTTTGAGTTTCATTGTCCTACTGATAAAGAACATGATTAAGAAGTTATAGCTCACTTGGTGTGCTCTTTCTAGAATGGTTTTGAGACTAGAAAGTGAGATATGTATACCTGTAGAAAGAGTTTCTGGTTAACTGGAGGATTTGTTTTGTCATGTTTACTTGTCTATTTTCTTCATTAGCACTTCTTTTTATATATATTATATTAATTATAAAATTTAGTACATTGTCTTTTAACTCAAAATCAAAAGGTATCTTATGGAGGTATAAATATATCACTTCTTCTATTCTATTCTACAAGTTATATTATACTTTTCAAATTCAAGTCCTTGCTGAAATACTTAAATTTGATTTTTATTAACAATTTATAAGTATCACTATAATTTTTTTTATTTTTTATTTTTCTTTTTTTCCTTAGTATATAATCTATAAATATACTGTAAGTTACTACTATATTATAAAGGAGTAAGACCCACTTAAGTTCGTACATACGTTTGACCTATTTCTTTTTTTTTTTGAAATTTACAAAATTAAGAAAAAAACTTTTACAATAAAATTATTAACTTTTAAATATCAATATAACTCCCTCTAAAATTAATAACTTCAAAATATAAATATAACTTCCTTAATTACTAATTTTGAATATAACTTCCTTAATTACTAATTTCAAAATAACCAAAAATATAATATTATATAATAAAGTGACAAACCAAAAATAGTATATAATAAAGTAGTTAAAAAATTGCTAAACATATTCCCTTTGTTTTGAAATTATACACACATTTATGTTTTACTGTAATACTATTTTTGAATCTAACAATTTTATTTTACATATCATTTTGAAAAAACATGAAAATACAAAAGTTTTTATGTAAAAGTAATGTACATATTTTTCATGTTATTACTTAAAAATAATTAAGAATAAAAAAAATTTACAAAAAATTTGAATTATAAAATTTTGCAAACATGAATTATATCGCCAATTGAAATGATTAAAAGTGAAATATAACTCTAATTTTGAACAATTAAATATTTTAGTAATACACATTAAACGATGAATTAATTTTAAATTTATAACAAATTAAATTTACTAGTATTTTAAATATTTTACTAGTATTTTAAATGATTTAAAGTGAAGTAAGCGTCCGTGCTCGGACTAATGTGCTAGTATTCTTTGAGAGCTAGTATATGATTGAAAAATGAAATTGTGAAATATACTAGCTGTACTCTAAAAATTTTAAATTCTGTATTAAGTTTCCACCTTAATAAAAAAATGATAAAATATGAACTTTTGTAATATTATACGAATGCACAACTTTGGTATCCTTTGCAATTATGTTAGTTCCTTCACCTAAAATAATTGCGCAAGAATCTTACAAAATGTGAAAGGTTAAGATATTAAAAGATTTATATAATGGTTATTTGCAGATAAAATTTTATTTTACAAGTTTGTTATAAATGTTTGATTAAAAAAATTAATATAATAAAACTTTAAAAATATAACATTATAATAAAAAAAAATATAAATGTAACTCTTATTTGTGAAATCATTTTCCATATATAATTATTCTTCCATCTTTATGAGGTATGTAATTAGTAGTTCTAAATTTCATTAATATCAATATAATCTTATAATTCAATATATATAAACTTTAAATAGTAATAAATCACTCAATTACAACATCCGTCAAATAAAAGGTCAGCACTCCTGCAAAAGGCTGAGCTCGAACTCCGCCTCGCACTTTCCCCCCTTGCTTTGCGGTTGTGGCAGCAATGGCTCACGGCGGATACGGGAAGCGGAAGCCGCCGGTGAGTAATCGCCGGTCAAAGGGACCAAGTAAAAGCGGTACTACTGGCGGTGTGGCGAAGAAGATAAGTAAACCTAAGTCTGTTTCTCTCAAAAACCAAATTCGATCCACCGAGCGCATGCTCCGCAAGGTATTCTTACCTATATATGTATATATTAATGTATATATAATAGCATATATGAAGTTATGAATCATTCAGTATAGTCTTCTGTTACGCTTGCTTTAGATATGCTTGCATTTGTTTCAATTCTGTTCAGATAATTACTCAACAATGCCTTGTAGTGGAAAATAACTCTGATTCAAATTTCTGAAATATAGTCAATTAGCTGCAGTAACTCTGATTCAAATTTCTGAAATTTAATTTTAGTTTTCAGTGTGAAATTATGTAAAGTATATGCTCCCACTTTATTGTTTGAAGCTAAATCTAAAAGCTAAATAAGACCTCGATTTACAATCCTAGTTTGTGGAACGGTTGGGTTGACATTTTACAAATATAATATGGGGTCAGATGTTTTTTTCTTTGCCCAGAAAAATGTTTATATTGGGAATTTTAGCAAACATTGGTGTTTGTGGCATATATTAATCAATAAAGTCGTATTGTTACATTGTTCTTACCTTATAGTTGGGTTCCTGCTTCAATCAATTATTTTTTCAATAGCTTTCATTTTACTAAAGTTTAATAGGCAAACATTGAGGTGCACCTCCTCAATACGTGGAGACCACCGGATTGAATAACTCTTTTGGTCTTTCAGTGATGGTGGCAGCAATAGTCTAGTTTTTCTGGTCCTTTGCCTTCCTCAGTGTTCACAATGAGCTGTACTATGAACCATTTAGTTAGGCAGGAGAATCCATGGAACCCGTTAAATTAGGCTGTACAAGACAAGATAAACTAAAGTAGCGATGTTCAATGTGAATGATAGAATAGAATTAGAAGTTTAGTCATAACCGCCATTCCTTGCATTTTATGGGATATTGGGGCACTTTATATCTGCCTTCATGCTAAAAAACTAAGGAAATGCTAACTACACATGCATATTCGGATCAATTGGGTTAGACCAGACCAGTCTTTTAAGGATCAAATAGTTGACCAGGCCGGTCTTAAACTGGTCCTTTCGTTGACCAGGCTGGGTCAGGCCATTCCTTGAGGCAAAAAATATGGATCAATTTGGACCTTTGGTCCCGATCGGTCCTGGAGCAGGCTAGTCCTGGACCGGACTGGGCCAAATTGTTTCTCTTTCATCTTTTATATTTTTCTTGCAATACTACACTATATTATTGTCAAATTTTAAATTTTTAATGAGTAAATAAATAGAAAGAGAGAACAAAAATTCAGGATATATATAATTCTTTATTTTAAAAATTAAAATTAAAATTGACAATTACATGTAATATAAGTTAATATTTACAAATTAATACATAAAAATATAGGATAATAAATTATATAAGATTTTAATAAATACATGCAAAATAAAATATTCAATTATATGTACATGAATGAAGATGTAGGTCGTTGAGTGGTGAAAGTTAAGGCATAAATATAAGTGATTTGTGTTGGTCCTACATATCGGACCAGGCCGGTCCTGGTCTAGGTCCTTAGGCGGACCGGTCCTTGGGCCAGTCCTTATTCAAATTCCCGCCTTCCTGGACTGTTAAGAACCGGTCGGTCCGGTCCAGACTGGACCGGCCCTCGAGTGGTTCAGGTCTTTTCAGGTCAGTCCTGGGCTGGTCCCTAATCGGTCTTTTCGGACTAGCCTTTATGTTCATCCCTAATGCTAATCGTGTGTTACTTTAATGAAACTCCATAAATTTTTATATGCACCAGTTGATGATAACTTATCTGTTGTGTGATTTACTTTCATTTTATTGAGATTATTGACTAGCAATGCATGTTACTTAATGATCCATTCAAGGATCTTCCGCCTGAAGTTAGAGAGGCCCAAGAAAAGAAACTGGAAGAACTCAAGAAACAACAGGAGATTCACACACGTTTGGCTGGAGAACGTAAAACATTTTTGCAGGACAGAAAGAAAAAGTTTTTTGGTAAATAAGCTTTAAATATGAGCTTCCGTCACCCATCGTGCAAAATTTGGATCTGTCTTGTTCTTATTGGATTTCATCACTATGCATGACTTGGTTCTCTTTCTGAGCAGAGAGAAGAAAAATTGAAAGAAGAATAAGACGTTTGGAGAAACAGCAGCGTGTTTCAGCTGGTCAGGCTCAAGAAGCAGAGCTTGCTGATCAGCTTTCAAAATTGAAAGAAGATCTTGAATATGTTAGGGTAAGCTGTATAGACACTCCACTCTACTGCCAACGTATCAATAATTTGTTAGTATTATGGTGGTATAAATCAGTGTATCTAGATTTATAAGTTCTATAAATGCTACAATTATTTACTGATATAAACATCTGTTAGCAGTTGCCATTTGGCTGTTTTCTTCTCAGTGATTGAGGATTTACTTCCTTGGTCATTAATGCAAGTCATTAATTTGATTGGATTGTTTCACCTTATCTCCCAAACTAAAAAAAGGTATAAATCGAAACCATCTGCATCTACATCCTCAAGAACAACTTTTGGTTGATCTTTCGGCAAGTTTAAATATGTCAATTTTACAGAAATGAGAACATTGTTACAGAACTGGTACTTCTGTCTTTCCGTCTTCATGGAAGTTTCTAATAATCTTGCAACACACGAAGGATTCTTAATTAAAAATGTAACTTTTAAGGTGAAAGTTTGTATCTTTTATATGATAACACATGAATATATGTAGAAATATAAAAATATTTGTTTCCTCTATGCCAATTCAGATGTCATATTTTAAATTTTTATAACACAGTAGCAATCACCTTTATTTTCAATTCCCAACGTTTCAGAACACGTCTTGATTCACTTTGTCCCTTTCTCACTAAGAATTCTTTAGGTGTGGCCTTGGGATTCCATGAAGAACCTTATCACTTCATAGAATTTAAAAATTGATTTTAACCTATTCACCTTTTGAGGTGGGAGTAAGGTGCTGCTTGGTAAAATTTGAATGATTATGACATCTAAACAACTTAGTGCCTCTGGCTGAATGGAAAAATCCGTTTTGTAATTGATTCGTGCAAAACACATTTGAATGATTGTATTTTACCGTCCTACCCCTCTATTGAATAGTTTAACGACTCAAATAAATTAGAATAAAATCATCTGTCTGAAAAAATAAAAAAATAAAAACTGTCATCATTTGGAAAAAGAAATAAACTACGAATGAGTTGTGTAGCCCACTAAAGGATTCCAAATTCTTCTAATATGATCAAACTCTCACCAGTTTCTCTCTCTCTCTCTCTCTCCCCCTCCCCACAAGACCCATTTATATCTTTCTCTAGTATATACCAACTGAGCTTATCCTTTACAATGATCTATTGTCCATTGATACCAAATGCTTGGGATGGGTAGTGACCTTATTCTTTTTCTTATTTTCTATTTTTCATTTATCATTATTTGTATAGATCTGAAGAATTTATGCCTGATGGTGTTGGTTTTGGGTCAAGGCAGCCATGAACTGGTGGTGGTTCAGGCGGTTCGTAGTGGTGTTGGGTCTTCAATCTGTTATATATATTCCTGTAATCCCCATTTTGTTATTTGTGATCAATTTGATTTCTTGCTATTATAGATTATCAGAGATGAAGATATAAAGGATTTCCATGGAAAGTTTAGGATATGATATGCATAAAATATAAAAATAAGATTCTGGAAAGAAGGGAAAAAGGGGATAATTTTATTTAAAATTCTCTCAGACCTGTCTTCTAGTGGTTGGTTTTCAATTCTTGGCGTAACAACTGCGAGCATTGAGATGGGATGAAATTTTTAACAAACAAGATTTGCCTCTTTTTCGGTGAGAGCCTTGTCTATTAAGGGCCTTTCAAAGATAAACAAACATACCCTAAGAAAGATTAAAATGTAACCATACATAATGTCTGCACATTTTTTTCTACTTTTTGAAAATGTATGACATATTCATCTTTAAAAGGATGATGGTTACATCTAATGCAATCCAAACACATTTGTGTCCTATATACTCTTTATAGAAATTGCTTTATCTGCGTATTTCTATCTGCCACCTTTGTGGCTTCCCTTGCCCATTTTACATGGCTTCATTGGTTTGTTATATGCTAAGCTGAATTATCCTCGGATTAATTGGCTTAACTAGTAAAGGCTGCTGAAATTTCAGGCCAAAGCTAATAAATCTAACTGATTGAGTTATGCATGAACTTATAATTTTAACTCATCAAGTGCAGTTTTTCTTCTGGTGCTAGTATATCAGATTTGTATCTGTTCATTCATTTGTTTAGGTTTTCTCTTGATCAGAATTTATCTTTTCCAATCTTTTTCTTTTTGTGTCGGTGTGGTTGAGCCAAATTTGATCTTTTACTTACAAACTGCAGTTCTTTCCCAAGAATGAGAAATATGTAGCTTTGTTTATGGGCGGGGATGATGGGGATATTGTTGATAGGCGAAATATATTACGTAAGCAAATCAAAGCCAACATAGCTGCTGCTGCAGCCAGTGGAAAGGATTTAGAAGGTATTTACTTTTCTACTACTTTTCTTCCTGAGATTAATGAATTAACTGAATTCAATCCAAAATCAATAAAGTGATTTAGTGAATGATCAGGGAAAACAGCAACTTAATAAACAATTAACAAAGACAGAGCATATTTATCATGTATAATGTCATGCTCTCCGTGGCTCCTGGTCATTAATAGACATTATTTCTGGCCACTAATTTACCCTTTCTTCATTACAAAATAGCCCAAATGCTGTTATTGAAGAGAAGAAAGTTACCTTGCTTGGATTCCGACCATCTAGATGTTCTTCCACCCTTAAATCGTAATGTTCCAAAAACTTTGATAGAGGACCTCATAGTAAACCTTTCATTACTTGGGGGGCACCACCTCACTAAATGTCTTTCACGACTGAAAGGTCTAGCCTCGTCTAACTCTAATAAAGACTCAACAAAATTTTCCAATACCCTTCCTGAAGAAGGTTGTGACTACATGAGTTCTTTACTTTGCCCAGAAGTATTGTTTACGGTGAATGATGAAGAAGGGTATGTATGCTGTGGCAGCTGCGCACTTCATTGTAATGTAAAGAATTGGCAATAGAGAGTACATACTTTGGACTCACTTATTTTCAGGTTTGCAAGTCCCTGTGAACAATTATGAGGTATGGGATTCTTGTGGTGTCTGTATGGACTTTAATTTTTGAAACCTTGTTTATTTTGTTTTAAGCTCTTTCTAGCTTATCTATTAGATTAGGTAGGCATAGTGAATTTCCATTGACTGATCCTTCCCCCCGTCTAATCACTATCAGAATTAGTAGTTGTCCCAAGGTAAGTTCTTTAATGGTCGGTGAAGGTGGTTTTGAGGATTTCTTTGCCTTTTCTATGGATTAACCCGAAAAGAAGAATATAAAGGGTTGTAAAGGACCTGGGATATTTAGATTCTTCATTTCTGACTACTCTAATGTGATTTTGTGTGCCATTAATTTATATTGAACTTTTGAATTGCATTTGTCACTATGTAGACTGTATTAGTCCCTCATTGAAACTTTTCTTATAGAACACATCTAATTGCAATTTGTGGAGTACAAGTGAAAAGGGGCTTAATGCCCTGGAAAAATTAGAAGTTGTGCACATAGAACTAGAAGGGTTTCATTATCTATTTTTTGAGCAAAAAAGCTGTTGTTGGGCTTTGTTATTCAAAATTGTGGAGGACGTATCATTGGATTGATGAGTTTTCTTTTTCTCCTAAAACAATTTGTGGTTCCAGCTGTCTCCTATATGCTTTTCATTAATTCTAAACCTTTAAAAGTGTGCTGGTAGAATTAACAATTTTTTTCTGGGGTCTTTGATAACAGAGACAGGAAGTGAGGATGATGGCCTTTTGGATCCAAGTGAAGATGACTTTTTCTTAACTGGAAGCTCAAGTGATGAAGCTGATGCAGATGATGAATTGACAGATAAAAGTGCCAGGTACCTTTTCTCTTGATTTATTTTTTGCATTGGTAGTTCATTTGGAATTCCTGCAATAATTAGAACATGATGTTGGTCCTCTATCTCTTGCTAATTTTAATCGTCACTTAGAACTCAGAAAAAGAAGCCAGGAATTCAGTTCAATGTAGTATTTAGATGTTGAGTAGTAATTGGAGATGTTTTGACTCCCACAAGAAGCAATCTATAATATTTTTACGAGTAAATGAATATATATCTTCTGTCCTTATCTTTAAAGCTGTTTTATAGTTGATTTGTGATAATTAAGAAACTGCAAAATGCAACGTGTTGTTGAAGAACCCGGCAAGTGAAACTGATAGAGACCATTTTTATTCATTCCTTTTGCATTTATTCTGAGGCTCCAAGAACAGTAAAAATATAACCTGAGATGATGTCCATGTGAAGTTGAGAAAAGTAATATTTTAACTGCAGATGGATTTAATATTAAAAAATTAATCTAGGAATTGAATTCTATAAACAACATTCATAAAGTATTCTCCGCAGTTTATAACTTAAAACAGGAGACTGGGTAAATACACATAGCCCAAACATAATTTTCTTTTATTTGATTATCTTCAAATACAACTTGAGCATATATGTTGTGAAAAGTTTAAATTCATATTTTGAAGCGCTTTACAATCTCTTGATCAACTTATAGAACAACTGAGAACCTTGCATGAAGGCATTTTAATGAAGTATAATGCCAAAAGTATTTTATTCGCTTGTTTTTCTGAAGAACAATGGCAAGACCAATAGAGATAAAATGTATGCCATGAATAATTGACGATTAACAAATAGCCCATCAAAAGCTCTTCTTATCGAACAACACTAAATAATATTTGGCATTAAATGCCCAATACTACCATCACTAAATGTTCCATTACCAGCATCATTAAATGCTCCACACTATCGAAAAAGGATATCTATGTAATGTAAAATTTGTCTTTACAAATTGCCGTTTTTGATATATATCTCTAATTTCGGAAAGAAAGAAATATTATTGTTATCATACATAACTTTCAATCTTTTTTTTTTGGTCAGGGAACAAGCTTCTAGTGCATCTGGCAAAGCAGCATCTGGCATGTCAAGTGATGAAAGGAATCAGGTATCTATTGATTTTGGTATTTTGGTATGTTAGGATGTGGCGAGGATGCTAATACTGCCCGTTTGATTGAATCTATGTAGAAACAGTTATCTGCTCGTGCATTAATGCCTCCACCTCGGCCATCTAAGAAGTCAAATCCAGTTCACATTAAATCAAGACACGGAGTCTCATCAAACAAGAGACCATTCTTGCACAGGCCTGAAACGTTCACACCTGGAAGCACGTCAAGTAGTATGAGTAAATCTTCCTTCAGAAACCGGGTAAACTCGAATACTGGCGGCAGGAGCAATTTGAGTTTGAACTCTAGAGACGGAGGATACTCAAATTCACATACGAGCAACAGTAGTAGTAATTTAAGTTCTAACTCTAGGAACAGGGGATACTCAAATTCGCATGCAGCAGGCAATAGTAGCAACTTAAGTTCGAACTCTGATGCCCGAAAACCACGAAGAAAGAGACGGCCTAAGAAGAAAAAGGCTCAGGTACTATACATGTCATTAAGTCCATATATTCTTCAAGTGCACGTTACTCTGTGCAGCTCACGATGATTTGTTTAAGTGTCAACTTTTGAGAGAACTATGTGATGCCAAAGTCTTTTGATGATAATTCTCTCTTCATCGTATGCTCTCATATAAGCTTGATTTATGGATTTTTTATTTCATTTGTTAAGTAGCTCTAGTGTTGGAAATGATGTGAACACCCATATTCTTCATCTATTTTCTTTATTGTTGCTTTTTCAAATATTTGGAACTTTATAAGCATATTGTGATTTGGACTTGGGGTGAAAGGGTGAGCTGTTATTCATTGTTTTGCTTATAACCCTTTTCTAGTTTACTTAGATATCTAACTTATACATCTTTGCTAGCAGGAATGAAGCAACAGCACCAGTGTTGATGTAAAATGTATAACCAATTAAAGAGGCTCACAGGATTTCCATGACAGCATTTTCAAGCTTTGTTTTTATTAGTCTTGGTTTCCCTTTTTAAGTTTTAATCATATTTTAATTCTTGTAGCTAGTAAACTTCATTCGCTGGTGATAGTTATGGTGTATGCACATTGAAGATCCGAGGCTACAGTTTGTAATACTCCTGCTTACTCATTAAAATGTATTATTATGTACCATACGCTGTTCTCATTTATTTGTTGCTTATGCTTTCGAACTTGTGGTAAAACCATTTCTTTGTTCTAACTCGATATATATCTTTATCATCATGCTGGTAAAACCTCATGGGTTCTGTTTACAAGATAATGCTCTCTGTGATAAATTAAAATTATAAAACTGCTTCACTTTTTACTTTGTTCTTCAGCATATACTCTTGTTTGTGAAACCTACAAATTATTCTGATCATGCGCGATGCTATGTTCCTTGGAAGTTGCATTTGTATGATAAAGCAAATAGGAAAGTAGCATTTGTACGGAGCCGGCTTATAACCGAGTAATTGTTTTTATGTAGCATGAATTCCAAAAAGGCCATGCACCACCAAGAAGAGTACTAGAATAGGTATTATGCCCACCAAAGATTCGTTTATACTAGATTATGTTTGCTTCACATTAAGAATTTAAGCGTTTTTAGATGTATTATTTGGACTATTTGTTTATTTTACTAATCTCTTAATATATTTAGTTTTATTTGAATTTAGTAAATTAGAACAACGAAATTGAATGAATTAAGATCAAATAAAATAATAAAATTAATTAATTAAGATATTTAAGACATAATATTAAATAAATAATTAAATTTATATTTAGATTCAAAATATAAATATTTAACTGATTTAATAAATTTGAATTTATTTAGATTTAGACACTTAATGAAATAAATATAACCTAAGATTCAAAGGGAAAGTTAATAATTTACCATATTCAACAACTTATTTGGAATTCTAACATAAATATATTTGAATTTAGTAATATGCAGTTTTGTATGTGCTTTTTATTTTTTTTTAATTCCTTCTAGTAATTATTTACATTTTGAGTTTAGAGCACATACAGTCACATTCGAGAACTTTATTTATTTTGGGGAAAAAGATTAGTCCCTTTGTTCTTTTGATAAATTTGGAAATGAAATTTATTTCATAAAAAGAGAAATCTGTATATACTTTTATTGTCACGCTATAAATTTTAAAATTTTGTCATTACAATTTTTTTTTTATCTTATCATCACTTTTATATTAAACAAATTCCATCAAATAAGTTTATAATATGTATCTATAAATCTCAATAAAATATGTAACTTTTTTTGTGTGTGAAATAGAGGAGTAATTAATTTGTAAAGTAAAGTAATTCATAACACACTAGAATAAAATACAAAATATTAATGAAAACGAGAAATAAATAATTGCTATATGAATTATTTCATTACTCGCCTAATTTATATAGAATCTACCAAGTTTTGAGTTATTAAAAAATTAAATTAATAGTAGACCATCAAAGTTCACTAGTTTGCTCAAAGATTTAATTAATTAAGTACATCTATTCATACACAAATTAGTGCCCATTTATTTACGGGCCAGCTGATATTCTACTGCCACTGTTCAATAAATTAGACGCATGACATTTTTATTGATTATTTGTTGAAATAATTTGTTCGGCAGTCACTTTTCGTGTGGCCTCAAACTATATATACTACTGCCTCGTTCCTTCTAATAAATGAACAACATATTAAAAATTAATTTAATATGTTTTTTGAAAGTCTATGTTTAAATTTAAATTTAATTGGTTTCAATAGTAAAATAATTGACATTACATAATACATTAAAATCTCAATAAAATAAATTCGTTATTATATAAAAACATTATTAGACGCTTGCCGCAATTTGAATTTTAGGATTTTATAACTTAATACAAACAAAATAAAATATTACTTTTTTTGTGGAATAAAAAGAGTACAACAAATTTGGTAAACAATAATATTATAAACACCAACAACTTGCACATACAAATGTATACAAATATATGTGACAAATTATTGACCACTAAAATTTTAATTGTGGCCCATCAAAATTTACTAATTTCCGATAAAGTTTAGTTACATTAATTTATTTATATTTTTTTGTATATAAGTTAGTGTTTCTAACTTCACTCTTTTATTAAAAACATGAAAGAAAACATAATTCATAACAATTACCGTTGCCGAAACACCGGTTAAAAATCTGGATTCCCATTCAAAAAGAAGTTGGGGGGTAACGAATCATCTCTTTCCCGCCATTTGCGCCATGAAATGAATCACACTGTTTCTCACCTTCTCCGCAAATGCCAAACTCTTAAAACCTTAAAATCTCTTCATGCCCATCTCTTAACTGATGGTTCGGTCAGTTCCTCCGACCTTGTTCTTAACAAAATCCTCCGGCTTTACTTTAGTTTTGGGGCTACTGAGTATGCAGACAAATTGTTCGATGAAATTCCTGACCCAAATTCCTTTTTGTGGACATCAATGGTTCATGGGCATGTCGAAAACAAAAACTTTAGAGAATCTCTTTGTTTATTTCAGCGTATGATAAATGAGTCTATTCCACTTCTGAATTTCACTCTTACATCTGTTGTTAAAGCCTTAGCTCGAAATACTAGATTGAAATATGGGGAGGCGGTTTATGGGTTTGTTATAAAATATGGGTTTGGAGATGATGTGATGGTGCAGAATGCAGTGATAGATTTGTTCATGAGATGTGAGAAAGTTGACTTGGCTAGACTGGTGTTTGATGAGATGCAAGAAAAGGATATTGTTACATGGAATTCAATGATATCTGGACTCGGGAATAATGGTAAAGTTGATGTTGCACGTGATATGTTTGATTCAATGCCTCACAGAAATTTGATTTCTTGGACCAGCATTATTTGTGGATATGTTAAGGCTGGTGATATGACCAAAGCACGGTTTCTCTTTGACGCAATGCCTACAAAAGACTTGGCTGTGTGGAATGTTATGATTTCTGGGTATGTCGATGTGCGAAATCTTGATGCTGCTGTCTTTTTGCTCGAAACAATGCCTACTCGTGAAGTTGGAACTTGGAATTTAATAATATTAGGTTTCTGTAGAGCTGGGAAGCTTGAATGTGCAAAAGAGTACTTCAATAAATTGCCAAATAAAAATGTTGCATCGTGGACCATAATGGTAGAAGGATATGTTACATCTGGTAAGTTGAATGAGGCAAGACTTTTATTTGATCAAATTCCGGGGAAAAATTTGATTTCTTGGTCTACAATGATTGGAGGTTATGCCAAAAATGGGGAGCCACGTCGTGCTCTGGAACTGTTTGGACACTTCAAGGAGGCAGGTATTAAGCCAGATGAAACTTTTACGCTGAGCATTATCTCAGCTTGCTCACAGTTGGGAATTTTAGATGCAGCTGAATCAGTTTTAAGTGACTATGTGTGGCCCTCACTTTATTCTAACGTACGTGTTATAACCAGTTTAATAGATATGTATGCAAAATGTGGAAGCATTGAGAAGGCTTGGGAAGTGTTTCAAACAAGTTTACAGAAAGACTTGCTTTGTTACAGCACTATGATTGCAGCCTTAGCCAATCATGGGTTGGGTCGAGATGCCATCTCTTTGTTTGATGATATGCAAAGGGAGAGCATAAAACCTGATGGAGTTTCTTTTCTTGGGGTTTTGACTGCTTGTAATCATGGGGGTCTTGTTGATGAGGGGAGAAGGTACTTCAAACAAATGACTGAACAGTTTGAACTTGAACCAACAGAGAAGCACTATGCATGCATGGTTGATCTCTTTGGCCGTGCTGGGCGACTTCATGAGGCACATGATTTAATAAATAGCATGCCAATGAAACCCACATCAGTTGTATGGGGTGCTTTGCTTTCAGCTTGCAGTGTGCACTGTAATGTTCAGCTGGCTGAAGTTGCAGCAAGTGAGCTATTCAAGATTGAGCCGGATAATTCTGGTAACTATATTCTTCTATCCAATATATATGCTTCAGCTGGACAATGGCGTAATGTTGCTTATGTAAGAGCGATGGTTAGAGAGCAGCGTGTTAAAAAGAATCGAGGTTCTAGTTGGATTGAGTTGGGATCTGTAATTTATGAGTTTGTCACGGGAGATAACTCACACATGAACTTTGATGACGTCTACATTATTTTGAATTTGCTTCAAGAAGATATGAAGCTTTCAGATATCTGATGGATGACAAATAAAGCAATTGTTTTTGTTATCTTATGAGTTGGAAGTTGGTTGATAGAACTTAGATGTGGGCCTGTGACACATTGCCAGAGTTTCTGCTGGAATAGATCTCCTTTAGATAGCTGAATCATAACTAATTCTGAACTTCCAAGAAACTCGACTGTATTATGATAACGTAATTAAAAGTATTCTGATTTATGAATGAAGATTAGAACCAGATTATTATTGACTGAATTTGTTCTTAACTTCCTTTATTTTAGGCAATGAGAAACTTGTTGATGTGTTTGATCTTAAGACGTAAAGGATAATTCCTTGTTTAAATAATCGAGGAATCACTGCAACATGCCTATGCAACAAGTGATTGGCAGATCTTTCCCTTTTTCATTACATTCTTTGATGTATACATGTTCTAATGGAAAATATTGAAGTTAGCATCTGAACTCAGAAGATAATTATGTTTGTAACTTGTGACAAATTACCTATGCATGAAGTTAAGACATCATTTCCTAAGATACTCATAGGACCATCCTATAGGAGTCATCATTCAAAAAAGTCATCTAATTTCCCTTTTACTGTGTTTACACATCTAGAAATCCAGAGTTGGAATGTCTACAGATCTGAAATAGAGAATTAGGATGAAATATCCGAGAAGGAGCATATGTTATAGTAAACTGTGAAATTTGTATATCTGAAATGTGTTCAAGATAGTCATATGACCGGCTCTTCTCAAAAGTAAAGAGGTTGGGATTCAAGTCTTATTGGCTATAGTTATTATAAGTCTGTGCGTGAGTGTGTGTTGTAGGCAGTGAGCTCCTTTTTAACCCCCCACCCCCACCCACCCAAAAAAAATAAATGTGGAATTTGTACAAGTAGAGATGAAAATGAATTGAAAATAGTGGTAGAAATAATATAGTGTTCGACCAAATATAAGAACAAAGACACAAACAAAAATAGGTAACTGCATGACCTTGTCATACCCATGCTGTGGGGAGGTGTATATTGTATTATACAAGCTTAATGTGTCAAGTGCTTTCTCAAGACTGTCTAAGGTGCCAGCTACTTATATAAAGTATGTCACCACACCCAGATTATGTGTAAAGCTTTGTTACTTTCAAGGCTGTAAGACTGATATTGAAGAGGTTCCATTAGTAAAATCATATATCTTATGGGCTTTATGGTTTTTATAAATTCAATTAGAGGTGGAATAGAATTATAACTTCCCTTTCTGCATGCTTGTTATGCTGTTAGATTCTAAGAAGACAGGATATTACATAGATACAGAGAAGCTCTGGCTTATATTAGGGGTGCGTGTGTGTGTGTTGGGGGTGGGTGGGTTTAGCCAATGGACCAAGCTTCCCTCCAAACTCACTCACTCCATACTATAAATCTCAACCACAAATAAGTATAAGCAAATTTAAATTAAATCAAAAATAAATTTAACTAATGTAGATCAATGGTTGAGATTGATAATATAAAGGGTATGGAGAGAATGAGTATGGAGGGGAATTTAATCCGTTTACCAATACAAGTTTAGTGGATCACTACCACTTTGTAGGCAAAACTGAACACCTAATTTTAAAAACTATTTCAAGAAAAAGTAAACACAGTAAACGATAAGTTACAATTAGATCAGTCAAGCTTTACCCTTTTTTTAGACAAAATTCAACACCAATATTTTAATCCAATTTAAGTAAAAATAACACACAAAAAAGATAAAGTTAGAGCACTTAGAAGCAAAGATTAGATTGTTGAGTATTGATTTGTAACAAGATAAAATATTCCAAAATTTCAGCTTTTGAGAATTGAATTAGTCAGAACATTTTCGTTGCTGCACAGTGCTCCAAAATAATCATCCCTTTGACGAATGAATATTCATCAAAATGTAGTGCAAAACACAAAAGATTTATACACTGCTCAAGAAGATTTTCTTTTAGTTTAACAAAGGTTCATTCCTATGAAGTACAGTAGCTTCACTTTTGATTAAAAAATCTTCCAATTTCCTGTCCAGGGAACCCACATGCATAACTTACCTTTAGTGAAGGCGCAATTGTTAGATGGTAACCTCCAGATATAAATGTAAATACTTGTACACAAACTAAATCACAAAAATAACTCACAAATATACGTAGATAAAGGAAACAATTGGTCTCCACTACAAAAAAGAAGAGAGAGAGAAATAAAAACTATTTACGTGTCTGATTCTAATTAATTTACGAGTTTTTCTTGTAAATTAGTCCGTGTGCATTATAAATTCTAGTAGCAAGTGATTTGCATTAATTTTTGCACTTTAACTTCCTCTCCTTTTCATATATAGTTTTATTAATCCTTGATAGGTTGGTCAATGAGAGTTGATATATGAATATGGTAGCATTAGCATCTGCAACACTAGAAATCAGTTTCTGAAGCCGATAAACTTGAGATACATATTTTTGTCCATTCAGAGGACATACAGACTTGTTCGAAAAAATATGGAGTATAAAACATTCAAGACTCCATTTGATATAAGAAAAATGTTTTTATTTTCTTATTTTCCGCTGTTTGATATGTCATAGGAAAATGTGGTCAAAACGAAAATGTTAACGATATGTCATAGGAAAATGTGGTCAAAACAAAAATGTTTTCGAGTTAGAAGGAAAACGGAGCCTAAGTTACAGGTGAAGATCATTATCAGAAGATGCCTTGTTTTGACTTTTGAGCCATATAAATCTAGTGGTCTCAAAGTACAGGTCTATCAGCATCTAGTTTCTTGATAATTAAGTTCACAGATACCAGTAAAATTTAATTCAGATCAATTATTAGATTTGTATATCTTGAATACATGTGGTGGTGATGCAGTAGATTTTTTTTTATTTTTTTTAATTTTTTAATGGAATATAAATTAAATCTTAATACTATCACAATACTCATCCTACGAGATTTGATCCTAGGTCGAGCGAATACGGTAGAAACTTCAAAGATTAGGCGCATGTTCGGGGGAAATTTCAATGCAAATATAGTCTCCTCAATATGATGATTTGTTCTATATAGTATTAACATCCAAATTTCTGGTTTCAAATGCCTAAGCAGTGAACTGCAGAAATCACTTAGGGCGTGTTTGGATGTTTTATTTTAGAGTTTAATTGGAATTTTAAAATAATAATACTAAATCAATACAATACTATTGTTTGGATAGCAAATTAATTTTTTTTATTGTATTTCATTTCAATACCAAATCTATTGTTTGGATGAGAAAGATTATTATTTTTTGAATTGAATTCAATCAAATTTTGAATTGGATTCAATCAAATTTTACTCATTTGTAAAATTGATAAAGTAATAAATATAATTATTATAATCAATATTGGACTAAATTTATTACATGTAATTTCAAGATATGGATATATGCATCTTGACAACCTCAACAAATTATGCATAACTGAATGAAATATGCACACATCAGCCATATGTCATACACTTATACCATAGAACAAAACTGGTTGGTCAAAATTACTAACTCAGTCAACGCAATAGGCAAGAGAATATCATATACAAGCTGGTTGTTACGGCCTTATAAAACTAAACTAACCGTACCAGCATTTAGCCCTTTATCACCATTGTGATTTTGCTAAGTCGGTCTTGATCTCCACTTAAATCTCAAGCCAAAGAATGAAAATAAAGCACAAAAGACATTCAAACATTTAGAGAAAGTATAAAAAAAACTTTTATTGATGAGAGCTTAGTAATACAATGTTTTCAGAACACTTGTTCTTGGATGCCCACACAAATGGGAGGGGTGCCTTTTTTATAGGTATACCTCCTTAAGGAAAGTTTCTAGTTCTTTTATAAACTTCTTTACAAGTTACTTTAAATGAATCACTTAGATATTTATAAGGGATACTTCTAGAACCTAGATGGTTACAAGGGAAGCTTCTAAAACTTCAGTGTTTACAAGGGAAGCTTTTAGAATCTACATGTATACAAGAGAAGTTTCTAGAATCTAGATATTTGCAAGTAACATAATCTAGTATTCACATGAAAGATCCAACTCCTAGAGCATTCCGCAATGTTCCATTATGGTTTACTATAGTCTAGGGTTTTCTTGAATTCTCTAGAAGATTCCATAGCCAAAAAATGACATAGGCGCCTTAGCACCCTTGAGGAATTTTGCGTCTATGATGCATAGTGCCTGTCTGTGTTAGGCAGGAATTTAGCGGGGCGTGACAGCGAGGCGTGACATGGTGCACCAAATAGATTCCAATATCATGTACAAGTTGGTACACCAAACAGATTCCAAGATGAAGGTATCGAACCACCAACACCAACAAATTTATTCAGCTTTGACCAAGATGAATTTGAACCCACCGGCGAGGAGGCACACTAGTTCCAATCTGCTTCGATTTAATCGCTTTATGTTAATGCTGTGAAGAGATACTGTCTTGTAGGAGGAGGGATGGTGGGGATAGCCATGGTAACGACAGTCATGGTATTGACGACAGTTGCAGCGATCAACACGGTGGTGTGTTTGTGTGTGTTTTATGATGTAAGATCACAAGATCTAGCGATAATATTTGTCTTGGTTTTAATATGTTTGAAGATGCTGACATAAACTCTATACAAATTTTGTTTTAGAAATCTCATCTTTTGAAGTGCTATTCAATTTATGTTATTAGCTGATTTGGAATTCTAAATTAAGCTCAATTCAAAGTCTACTTTAGTTGTCCAAACAATGGATTTCGTATTTAACCCTTCAATACCAAATCCATGGCACAGATTCTATGAAACCAAACAGGCCCTTATTAGAATTCCTGAAAAATATCTAAGCATGGGGTTTTTGCTTTCAAAAGTATATATGTCTGGGACTGAATCTCCCTTTGTCAGAGGGATGGTGGATCAGTTAGCTTGGTTAGAATCTTCCAAAATGGATTGAACAAGACACTATATACTAAGTCTTCTGATAAAATTCTGTTTCTGATAAAAAAAAGTGCACAGAAATACAGAGACAACTTATAGACGAGAATTTCAGTTATTCCCAAGTATACTCTTAGTCTAAGTTACACGGATTCCGAAAGAATGTTCGGTCGGATACGAGTACTTTGAAGAATCTGACATGAATATGCCTCAAGTTCATCACAATTTTACATTAAAATGAAGTATCCTACACCCACATCTTGTCCGATAGTCGAGTGTTGGACAGGGTTACATTAAAATTGCTTTGAACAACATAAAAATGAAGTTATATATGCCACTCTTTGTATGAGCACATATGTATAAATGTTGATCTGTGCAAATACCATCCGAGTGATACATAACCAAAAAAATTGCTATATGTTTTCACAGAGTTGCTGCAACAGCAATATGTATATATATATATCTAAGCGGTTCAGTTCTGATCAAATTATTACAAACAAGACTAATAACATTATAAAACCCCAAAACTGCAGATTATCTTCCTGTCACAAACTTTAATTACATTGCACTTTCCCATTCAAAGCCTAGAAAAAGATTCATATGGGAATTGTAAAGGGAGAATTAAGGTAATGATTAATGAAAAATCAAAGTTCCTCGAGAACCCAAGCTCGCTGGAAGATCTATCTCTTCATGACAGAGATCTCCTTCACCACTTCTGTTTTAGTTTGTGAATAATTGGGATATATATGATTTCAAACACCACACCCCAAGCCTCTTGCTTCTGATCCTTTCATGATTCTTAGTCTCTTGCAGGATGTCATAAACATGCTGCAGATAGGAAAGCAAATATTATAAGTATATATAGTTAATATATACAAATAGCTCACATACACACACATACACGGACGCGCACACACAAAACATAGAGATAGAGAGGAGAAACTTACTCCCATGGAACATCTCCAACTAGCATCCAGTCACCATCTTTGTCTTCATAAGTTGGTGCATATTGTGATCCTTTGTAACCTTCCCTCTCAGAGTATTCACCTGTAAATAGATTTTCATATCATACTTAGAATTTCAATCAAGAATTATATACATATATAGTCACAACAAATTATCACCCCGTTTGTGTCAGCTTAATTAATTCTATAATTCTAATAATTTACGGTGTCAGAATCTAGAATTTTTAAAATTTAAGCTTAAACAATAAATATGCATAAAGAAAAAAGAAGCAAAAGTGAATATTATTTACCTATGGATAGTTTGAACATGTTCTCCAAAGCCTTTAGGAGTTCTGTATACCCCTTATAAAGCTTCAAATCAATCTTTCTAAGGTAAGGTGCTCCATCCATGCTTACTTTCACATATATTCCGGTATCGGCCTCAGCTGTCTTTGGTTGGAAGTTATTTTTCCGGTAGGATCTTATTGGGGGCCATCCAACTACTTGTGCTCTGTGATTATATACATATACATACACATGCCCAATAATTAGTTTTGCTACTTTTTTCAAGATTTTCAACAACAAGATAAAAATATCACATGATTGTGGTTAGTTCAAATGGTTAAGAGTATATCCGATCAAGGGATCAAACCTCATTGGGTGAGATTTGATCAACAAAAAAAAATGAAAAAGAAAAAAAGAGGCAGTGACAACTTACTTGGCAGCAGGTGCATTTTCTTGGTCACCATGTTTGGCACAACAATTAGCATCTGATACATTCTCCTCAACAGAATCTGGCAATGTTCTCTTGTTGTTTTTGAAGCTGGGAATCGTTTCTTTCACAGATTCATTCCTTCCCGGCAATCCCAACCTAAGATTGAGACCATCATCTTGAATAGTAATGCTTTCCATTTCTTTAGAACTTCTTGATTGATGTGAAGAGAAATTAACTAGACCCCCTTTAGTTTTTATGATAAAAAAAAAAACTCTTCTTGTAGAAGAAATTGAAGGTGGTGGAGAAGTGTATGATCAAAGGAAGTTAAGAACTTTGTGGGTGAGAAAGGAAATATAAGTCTTGATAGAAGTGGGTTAATAATTTTGTAGGAGTTATGTTATAGAGAAGGATATATAAGTATGTGGGAGTTGTGTGGAAATTGCATTTGTGGGGATATTATGAATTTGGACAAAGGGAAAGCTAAAGCTGTCGGTAGCATTAGCAGCACCTTTGAGGCAACTGTTTCTACATTCAGGGGACAAGGGTTGGACAAACACAGCAGCCCATATGGAAGACTTGGGCACTTGAATGTGACGGCCAAGATTTGTTTTTGGGGTTTGTGGGGGTTCAATCTTGGGCGTTGATTTTAGAGAGAGAGAGAGAGAGAGAGTCCCTTGTGATGAAAAGGGGTCCACATGGGTGTTTGGTCCGGGGCAGAGCATGGCCATGTGGGACTGGGAGTTTTGTCAAGGCTTGAATTTTTGGTAAATTCATGGCGGTTACGTGCTACATTACCATGTGGTTTTTGTCATGTATTATTGCTTAGCTCTTAACCTTTTTTTTCCCCACAACATATACACATTTCTCCTACCCAACATCTACCCACACACACACACAATATCATTTAATTATGGCCTTATTTGTTCAATTACGTTTAAATTTTAAAAGTTTTGAATTCTGACGATACACTTAAAAGTTAAATTTAAACAAATAAAACATATATGTTTATATTTGTATTATGTCTAACCAGTTTGTATATGTATTGAAACGATCATTCATTAAGTGCATAATAAGTTTTAGAAGCTGATATTTTGGGAAGTATTTTTGGTACGTACACGTAACAATTTTATATCAATCCTAGTGAAATAGTGCTAGCCTAAGTTTTAATTTATCGAGTAACCCCCTCTATCGAAGATTCATCTATTCCAACACCAAATAAGTTAAATGTATCAAAGAACTTAATAACTATTGCATTGGAATAACAAATTTTAAACAAAAATTTCATTTTATCCTTCATAGGAAATATAAATAGAAGAAAGAGAAATTGAAAGATTAATTTCATTAATAGAGTTCATCAGATATATGTGAGACAATAAGGTTAATTTTGAAAAAAATTTAAATTTACTATCTTAAAATGCGAAAATGATTAATAATATAAAATTTTAAATCTTTACGGGAGTATATTTGAGGATTCTCTGGTGGTAAGTAAGTGCACATAAGCTAACCTAATAACATATTAATTCAATGTTTTTTGCTCATGAAAAAAGAATATATAAGACTTCATTATATAAATATTTTGTACTATAACTTACCCCAATTACCTTCTCCCTTTTTCATAAAATTTTTTATGCATATTTTAGTTATCTTCGTTAACGATCTCCAATTATATACAAATTCACACAATGCATGCTCATACGCACAAACTAACACACACTGAATTTCTTGTAAAAAAATTAACAAAAATCATACACCGTATATTTTAGAGATTGGTTCTTTTTCAACTAGTTGTTCTCATATATTTCGAGGAGAAATTAAAACCATTTTTTTCTCCATTACCCTCTTCATGTTTCAAGAAAATATGTGTATCTCTCTTTTCTATACAAATTAAATAAAGATAATCATAGTATAATATTAATAAATTTAATGTTATAATGTTTATTAATCATTGTTATTGGTGCTATGAATTGAAGTAAAAAAGTTACTAATGGATATATTTCCATTATCGATTAGGAGTTGAGTTTCTTAGTTACTTACGAACATCGTTTTCATCTTCTCTCCAATGACACAGAGAATTATAGAATTAAAGTAGATAATACTTGAGCCAAGTAAATCTAATTATACACGGAACATCATTTTGTTATTATTATTATTTTTTGGCTACTTGTTATCGAATTAACTCCATCCACTGTTAATATATGTCTCTAATATTAGTGAAATACTAATAGGAAAGATGAGATCATTGTCTATGTCATGAAATGTAGCAACGTGGTTATAATTTGACCATTAATTGTACAGTGTTGTCCTAATTAAATTTGGTACATGAATCATTTTGACAAGCTAGGTTAGGAGCATGAATCTCGAGAACTGCTCGAGTATTATTATTTACTTATATTTAATTAATTAGTTAATTAATTAATCACATGGACGACTACATACATAAAATTTTTGGTATGTCTCTTTCTTGTTCCCAAAGGATTCTAATCAAGGTAACTGTTTGATGATATAAATTAATTTAAAATTTTTGTAGGCTTGTGGTTCTTGGAACTAACTGTACGTGAATCTCTCTTAATATTGTTTCATAAGATACATGGACTTGAGTTTAACAATGTATTCTTGGAAATAGTCCACGGGATTGGTTAAATTAATAGCATACTGTTGGAATATTAACATGCATGGCTAATTCAATTAAATAATTTTTACAAAAGAAAATAATTCAAAAATGCGTTATCTCAATAGTTATTCATACGAATAAATTGGCCACTTGGATTATAAGTATCAGGGGTGGATTTATCAAATTGTATAGTGGTTCGATGGTAAATTTATATATTTTGTTCCTGACGTTTCTAATTAGTTTTGAAAATTTTCCAGTAATAATATTGATTCTTTTATTTGTATCTCTTAAGATAGGGGTAAATAAGTCATTTGAATGCCTCATATTAAAACTTAGATACTTGGATGAGGACATTTTCCAGCAAATGAAACCACGTATAATACTTTTGTAATCTTCTCTCTAATAAATTTTATTGTACTTTCTTAAGATTATCGTATATTATTATTTAAGTTTAAGTGGTATATATTTTTCTCTCACGTCTAAATTGTTGATTTTCAATATATGATAAAAGTTGCTTTGAGAGGACATTTTCTTTCGAGATCACCATCCTCGCGCTCCAGCTAAAATTTGTGCAGCCATGTGCAGAATCTAAATCCTGACTCTGCCACATATAAGTATCTACACTACAGTTGGTGGTTAGAGTCGCCTTATAAATAACTTTATGTTAAAAATTCACAAGACAAAATTAATTGCAGGACTTCTACTGCTAGGTGCTTTGCACCAGGTATAACAAATTTTTTTCTGTTTACTAAAAATTAATTAGAAAGAAGTTGAGAATTTTGTCCCCACCTTGTCTATTGGTCTGAACAATCTTACCCGTGGATTTCCAAATCTTATCAACATTATGGTCCAACCACGCCGAGCGTGGGATTCCGATTTTACATTTTTCCCGAAAAAGCTTGTCTCCTAATTACTCCCTCCTTTTAAATACAGAAAATGTTTTGCCCTAAATCCTAATAGTAAGAGGAAATTTTTTTTGGTCAAGTTCTTGTATGTTTCTTATTTTTTAGTACAGTTTATGTTATTATATTAATATTAATGTTAGCATCTGATACATTATGTTATTATATATAATGTAATTTTTTTACAGATAATAACATTAAAAATATAGTAACATAAAGTTTATAAGAGTTGTTGAAATATGGGAGAACTACATGAGAATTATTTTTGTCAACATGTACCAGTCAGATTGCCCCTTTTAAATATTCCTTCCGTCCAATTTTGTATGTTATACAAGCTGTGCAGCCCGTGCACCCACGAGCCCATTTTATATCAATTTTAATAATTATATTTTTTATTATACAATGTTTAGTTATATGATTTTTTTTTAGTATGTATTTCACATTTGATTTTTATCTTTTTCAATTCTTAAATTTGTATTGGATTGAGTAATATGTACTATGGTCATATATAATTTTTTTTTCTCATTCAATTTTTTTATTGTCTTTGGCTCCATGCTTGATTGTTTCACATAAAGTTGGTAATATACCATATTCACCATATTTTTTGTTTTCCAAAGTTTGTTTTGTTTTGGTGCTGGATTTGCTGTCTGATGATAGTTCCGCAAAGATTCTTGGCTCTGTATCTGAGCATTTAATATTAGGAGTTTGATGTTTATTGCTCCAAAGCTTTATTTCTAATACTCTATATCCAGAAGGGGATTTTCGTACTGATATCAACTGAAAACAGAAAGAAATTAATGAAACCAAGGAAGGACAAGTAGGCTAATCTCACCAATTTCTTCTTGATATATATATGGTAGCAAGATTGAAAGAAATTGTTAGAATTGAGTGAGCAAATAAGTGTTCTACTATTGGAAGTATAAGGTAAAGCGATAGGACAATCTAAAATGGTAATTTTCTATATTAGTTTCACATTTAATACACTAGTTTAATTTTTCATATCTATAATATTTATTATAGAAAAAGATAAATAGGTAGTTTTACACCAACATTTATTGCAAACTGATGGTATTAATATCATTTCTTAATAAGTTTTAGTAGATTCCAAAAGCGACATATAAATCTGGACGGAAGGAGTGGTGTTTTCAGTTTTTTTTTAATTTTTTTTTATTAGATATGGAGTAATTAAGTTATTTTCATTTTTCTAGGAGAAATAATATTTTTTTAACATTATTCTTTAATTAATCGTTTCAACATATTCCCTCCGTTTTTGGTAGATTTTCTATCTCAAGTCATGCTAACTGCTAAGATTAATGAATAATGACTAACAAGCAAAATAACATTAAATGTATTGATATTTTTCCACGTCTCTCGTATAATTTGCATGGAAAATAAAGAGACTAAAATTTTTATGGGAAATAATACTCCCACGGTTTTTAAATGTTATCCTTTTTAGATTGATTTATGCATATCAGAAAGTACAATAAAATCATAACTTTTTACTTCTTTTGTTAGAATTTACACTACCTGGAATACGTTTATTAACTTAGTTAATTGTATGAGAAATTATATTTAATTATTAAATATTGAGGATGTACAAAATTCATAATGTAATATAATTTTTTTTGACAGAAATGTAATAGGAGAAATTCAGTATTATATTCCTTTTTTTTTTCCGCGAGCGATGGCCTTTTTGATCTTATTCGTATTCTAATAGATTTGTTGGCTACCCTCCGTTAGTTCTCTCCCTGTTAGCTAGGAATAATATCAATTAGATAATGATGGATTTCGCACTAGAAAATTAGAATTCAATTTCCAATAGAATTAAAAATGTTAATGAATTTAGTAGATAGTCTAACCAGTTGAATTCTATTTGTTAGGATGATTTAGTACAAGTCTAAGACTCAGAAAGAATCAAATTGTTGAATGGATTCGGTAGTTTAATTACTAAGCTCAGCAGGAGCAGGAGAATAATGAAACTTCTAATATTTCAAGACATCTCGAATAGATAATTTCTAGAACTTAAGTTGAATATTGTCAAAAGCATCTACTAAAGATAAAGACTCTTGAGAATTAATATACAGTAGAATTTCAAATCCTACGGATGTAGGTATGTAGATTTAATTGAGCAAGGAAAATTAAATTAATAATTTGAGTCAGTTCGTAAAAATCATTATCTTAATAGTGACTACTGATCTGAAGACATGAGCCAATAGTAAAACAAATTTATTTAAACGTCATCACAAATTAACAGAGTGGTTTATAACTATATGCTCATTCTAAAATTTTCAATATTCTGTATTCAGAAAATATCATTTACAACAGAATGCTTGACCTAGTTCACAAATAAGTCATTCAGCAAGAAGTTTTATTTTTTACGGTTAAAGGCTTCAATATCGACTTTTAGTCTTAGAAAAAAATTGAGAATTTTTCAATCAAAATATTTTTTATCTAGATTTTTTTCTATATACATAATATCGCCCCTTCCTAGATAATTATTGATAGGAATATCTTTCAGTATTTCAAAGAATTTTGTTTAGACCATCAAGTATCCGATAATCTATTTGGACTTTGATTAATCTGGAATCGAGTTGAGTCGGATTCCATATAAAGAGAAACTCTCCCGATACTCATTTTTTTTTATTCACAAAATTTAAATTCAAGACTTATTTAAGGAGAATAAACTCATTACCACTTAAGCAATGAGTATCGATTATTCAACAACAAGCTACTCTAATATGTATGAAAGAAAAAGTGAATCAAATTAAACTAGAAAATATACAAATGGACAGTGGAGTATTTTAACTACTTTCTAATAAATGATAAAAAGTACTCCATCTGTCCAATAACATAAACATTTTTTGGCAGTACTCAAATAGTAAGAAATAATTAATTGTTATATTGAATTTGTATATAATGACAAAAATTACTTGGTATTTTTTTAACATATAAGAGTAAATACTCTCTCCGTTCCAAACTAACTGACACTTATAATTTTTTTTTTGTCAAAGTTGATATATTGTCGCACCCAAAGAAAATTAGAAATGGTTTGAATTTAATTAAAACAATTATTCTGGATTTATGTGACGAATCAAAAAAATTTATTTAATTATATAGTTGCTAGTTAGTATTAATTTAAAAGAAAAGATGCACCAACTTTTCCTATTTAATTTTAAAAATTAATTGTGAACACTTTTGATTTTGATAAATCCGTTATCTACGAAATTTTTATTTTTAGGGTTAGGGACTTGATTATATAAGGAAAATGGGCACCCCTCACATCTATGAGATTCATGGTTGTCAATTCTCTCTTATTTAATTAAATACCCTTACTTAATATTTAAGACAATTATTTAATATTTACAACTAATTAATTAAAACTAAAGCTTAGAAATTAAACAATTAAAGAAATTAAATTAAGGAACAAAAGATCTAAAGCATTAATTAAAGATTTAACTTGGTTGGAAAGCAAACACTAAAAAGGAAACATGGAATAATTACAACTAATGAGAATCTAAATAATTAATGACTACATCTTTATTTGATTTTTTCATGAAGAAGGAAAGTGAATATTTACATAGTTATTAATTAAAGATTGAAATGAAAAGATTAATCTACAGACTTACCAAAGTTAATTAACAAAATAATTTAATTTAGAAAAAAAAACTATTACTAGTTAAGAAACTCACCTAATTATATTAATAACTAAAAATATATAAATTATTATTTTACGGATTCGAAAAGCATTAATGACAAAGATATTGACTGAGATTTGATAGGAGATAAAATTAAAGAAGAAAATCAATTTTAGAATTTTCTTTACTTAGGAAACTAATTAATTAATACTAGTGACTTGCAATTAATTATGAAAATAAGTGAATAGAAAGTAAAAATTAATTTTATATTTTTATAATGTCCTAAAAAATGCAAAGATTAAATAAAAATTTTATTTTGAATTTATGGAAATCGTTTGTTATTTACTAAATTAGAAAAAGTACTGTAATACTATGGAACAAAATAATAGACGAACTCAAAATATTATGAAAAGTTTATATTTAAAATCCACAGATTTTACCATGGAGTTTTGAAGGTTTTGACAAACTATGAATAAGGTTTGTGCAGGTTTAAACAATATTAAAGAAAAAATTTACCGATTTTACTAGAAACAAAATAAAGAATTTTAATTCCGACTGAACATCATGAAATATTTTTCTTATATTTTTTCCAGAGCATTCATGCATATATATATATATATATATGAAAGTGCAGTGTTCAAAAAATTTTGATTTTTTAATTTGAAATTTATGAATTTTTCGAGTGGGAACTGAAGTGTTTGAGAAATGTTGGAGAAGAAGAACAAGACGAACATCAATTATCAAGTAAATTCACGTTTATCGATAAATTCAACAATTATGAAAATATTAGTATATCTACATGAGAGCTGGAATTTTAACAAAATAAACATATTAAATTTTCGATGCCGTATGAATTTATTATGATTTAATGATGAAAATAAGCAAATATGAACAACTAGAATGTAAATACGCAAAATAAATAGATTCGAATCGAAAAGTACTTTGAATGCGAATAAATTACAACAAATAAGAGCTCTCATTTACAATCTTAGGGTTTTGAAATAAATCGAATGTTGACTATTCATTTAGAAGAATTAAAAGTATAATAAAACTAATATTTTTGTGTAAAAAATGAGAGAGAATGAACATTTACTAAAAGATAGAGGAGTAGAATACTAAATTTAGGTGTGTAGAATGATATAAACGAGGTGAGTATTTATAGGAGAGTTCCTGGATTGTTAGGAATTAATTATGAAATTTACTTGGGTAAAAGTTGATTTAAAATAAAAAAAATACAAAAAAAATAAAATAAAATAAACCAAAACTGTTGAGGAAGTTTCTGGGTCCCGAATCGGGTCGGTTCAGACCGGCAGGACCGACCAAAGCGGCTCATTTCTATTTTTTATCACTGTCTCCTTAAACGGCATCGTTTACGGTCTGTTGCTGCTGGCTCCACGCGTTTTCTTTATATAAAAATTGCCCTTTTGCTGGCAACAAGAATTGAACCCATGATCTCCAAGCCAAGCCTTACCATGCACAAAGTACCACTCGGTTAGCTTATTTTATTTGCATTATAATATATATATATATATATATATATATATATATATATATATATATTTATTTATTTATTTATTTATTTATTTATTTACTTATTTATAAAAGCAATAATAATTAATATGATTAGACATTTTCTTTAATAAATAGTAATAAGTACTAGAAAATGCAATAAAAGTAATAAAAAATATCTAAATAGTAGAGATGATGCAAATGCACTTTGGACTTGAAAATTAAGTAGATATTAGTATCTAAACCAGTTTGAGTCCATTGACATTAGTAGACTTAGCTGTAGTTAAAATTTTTTCAAAATTCTCATACTTTTTTACCCACTACATAGAAGAAATTATTTTTTTTCTTAGTTTTAGGTGCTTCAGATTTTACCTTTAATCTTCTAGGAGGTTTTTGATAACTGTTTTTAACTTGCTTAACATGTATTTGATTCTTAACAGTTCTGTTCTTTTTTATCAGAGGATAATTTTCTACATTGTATGTTCCTAGGATCAATCTGACATTTGAATACAAGGTGGTTGAGGTTCGTAGGAGCATTTATGATAGGAGAATAGTTGGTAAACTTGTTTATTCCTTCCTTACCATTTGTATTATTTTTTAGCTTTTTATCTTCTGATGAGTAAGTTAGCTTTGGATTAGAGTTTTTGACTTTGAATTCATTCAATTTCTTTTCAAGCACACTCACTCTATGTTCTAGCATACTATCTTTAGTCTTTTTCTCAGTAGCTCATAACTTAACAAATTTTATCTTCTTAAGAGTAGGGGCAGTAGCTACTGGAGTACTCTTACTTATGCTACCTTCTGTAGTTCCAGTGATTGGCAAATCCTCAATCACTGGTGCTTTTCTTGGACCTAATTATACCCTAATCCCTCATTTTGACTAGTACTATATTTTTCTATGATTTTCCTCACTACCTTAGAGGAATTGGTTCACTCTTTAATGATATCTTTCTCTTTTTTTAGTTTAGCCATAAGCTATGTTTTTCTTTCAAGAGCACAATCATGATTATCTTTAGCTTTTCTACACTCCTCTCTGACTTGCTCAAGATTCAATAGTTCAAACTCTAAGAAGAAATTTCTCTTTGTTAGCATAACAATTTTTTCCTTATTTTCATTATTCTCTGCAGTTAGAGATCTAAAATTAATAGTGAAGATTATTTATGTCTTGAGTTATATTCTCTACATTCTTAATAATTAACAATTTTAATGCATCAGAGAAGGTTAGGTCATATACCTTAGGTTTGGAGCTTTTTTCTCTTTTTGAACCATCAGAGGATATAGCCATGGGTGCCAAGTTGATGTATTCTTCATCCTCTGAGTCAGGTTCAGCCCAGTCTTTACCTTCAGTAATGAGTGTTTTGCCCTTACTCTTGTTGAGGAGATCATAGTATTTCTTTTTGTAATACTCCTCAACCTTCTCAGTAGTTTTGTCTTCCTTGGCCTTCTTGTCCAACCTTGACTTTCTGCACTCATTGACAAAGTGACCCTTACCATCACAGTTGAAGCACCTAATTTTTTATTTATCAATCTTTATTGATTGACTCTCTTTCTTTGCTAGAGTTGATTTGTTGAATTTCATCTTTTTAAATTTTTTGGCCAGCAGTGCCAAAATGTCTTCAACATCATAATACTCCTCAGGTTTTTGGAAGTCCCCATCTTCCATATCTTCACACCAATGTTGCAGACTCTTCTACCTTATGAGTTATTGTGGGATGGGGGGTTCGGTTCTCAAATTTGTTCCCAAATGTAAAGATCATAATACAATATGTAGATACATCTCAGATGAGTAATTGTAGAAGGTGAGGGTGGGGGGAGGAAGGAGGGTTGAATACAATTCTCAATTTCCCCCCCAATGTAAAGATCACATTACAATATGTAGATAAATTGCAGAAATGAAAGCACAACAGATTGTATCAATCAATAAATAATGGGTTTTATTGATTTTGAATTTGACATACAATCTGGTAATCAAAAACTATTCATACCAGTTTCTTAAATTTGTTCAGTGATGAAAAGTTGGAATCTAGAAAATAATTTATAACTTCTCAAAATCTCTCAGATTTTGCTGCGCTATTACAGATTGAATGAACTAAATAATCTCTTTTTGTTTTTCTATTAATTGTTCTACAATGTAATAATGTTTTTTATTTTTTTATTTTACTATAAGACTATCTCTATTTTTATCTTCATGTCTTTTATATATCTTTTGGATATTGCGATGTATCTATATTTTGTAGAGATCTTTTTTTTGTCTGATAGATCTTGAGACATGTCTTTCTTTTTCATTTGATCAGATTCTAAGTATATACATGAATTCTGACAATCCAAACTTGATTCAAACCATCTTCCCAACCTTGTTAATCCTAATTGTGACTTTGTTATAGATCTTGGTCGGCTTCCTTCACTACATCAGAGAGTAACTTTACTTTAGTCTATTACAGTTTTGACAATAGTCTCCAATAGCACAGTTCTTAGTATCTGATATACTTGACTAACTTCGACTTGTCTTCAGTCTCTGACAATTAGTCTCTGATAGACTAAATATAATCTCTGACTTTGACTTTGTTGAACTCTCCAAATGCATTCCTGATAGTCTCTTACAATACATTTTAACTTACTCTCTTACAATAATATTTTACATATATCAGAGAGTAAACTACCAGCTACAAAAACTTATCTGTTGATGTTTATCAACAGGTTCTAGTACAATTATAACTTCTAACAATTCTAAGTATTATACATTATCACCAGATGCTATAATCCTAACAATCTTCCTGTATTTATGATTATCAATGATAAACATAAAAAATTTGATGATGATGTCAAAACACAAAACTCATAACAACATTACTTAGAATTGAAATTAAATATATGTAAACACCATTGTACCAGTGATGACTGCATTAATCGCTTTGTTGAATTTCTGCAGTTCTTCAAGCTCAACCATCAATTTGCTAATATCTTTAACAATAGCCATCAATCTGGTAACATATTTAAAAATTCTCCCCTTATCTTCATCAGAATTACTCTTTACTCCCCTTAACTGATCATTTGCCCCCTTTTTGATATCAACATCTTAATGTTGAAGGTTAGAAATGGACAGTTTAGGTTGACTAACATAAATAAATGTTTCAGCTCATGAATGTCCTTTGAACTATGTTCTGAGTATTCTCTCTCTTTGAATGTCTTTTGAATTTGCCAAGAAGATTAGTAAGAATACTAATTGTGTGTTCCTTTACATTTTTGAGCTCAGTTTGAAGACCATTGATCATGAAGTGTTGGAGCTTCATGTTTTTCTTTTTTGTGTTGATCAGTACTTTGTAAACATCTTATGAGTACAACTACACTTGATCTTTGTGTTGATTAAATACTTTGGTGTGAGGTGTGTTGCTATATCATCCAATACTCTTGTGTTGCTTACATCCAACCAAACATCTACAATTTCTTGTTCAGGTTCATTTGCAGTTTGTGAGATCTGACATCTGTCTTGATAATGTCCTTATTAGAAATGTCAGTTAGCAATTGTTGTTTTGTATCTCCTAAAGTAATCCTTTTCTCTGTATCCTCTGATGTCTGATCAGAGAATACATGAGCTGCAAAGGTAGTGGTGTGTGAACATTTCTCTTTATTCTTTTCTTCAAGGATCTCATCCTTACTCACACCCTTTCTTTTTTCTTAACTTTGTAAGTCAGCCTCTTACACATACTTTCTTTATTCTGCACAAAGCTCTTTTCCTCACTTTTTTTTTTTCAGATATAAGATCTGATTTTCACTAAATATTCTCTCAGGCTCACCAAAAAAATATTAAACATTAAGTTGTGTATAACCTAGAATGGTGTAGGAAATATAAAAAGTAAGTATTAAGCATTAGTGGATGTTTTGAGAAATAACATTTGTGGCATCCATCGATGAGTTGAGAGCTGCTATTTGTGTTTCAACTTCAGGAGTTGGCTTCTCTGATGTTGTCCTAGTTAGACAACTTAGAACTTGTAGAAGGGGGGTGGGGGGTGGGGTGGGGGAGGGGGGGGGGGTGAATACAAGTTATTTAAATTTTTTGAAATTCTTGTTCTTTAAAGTAATTAAACATGCGGAAAGTAAAGAATAAGACAAATCTATAAAAGAATTGCTTTTATTGATTAACAATTGGATACAAATTCTAACAATTACAAGTTGATTGTCAGCTTTAAATTATGTACTGTATATATAACTCTATGAAATCGTACAACTTCTTATATCTCTGTAATTAATAATCCGGCTTCTTGTTGTATTCTAAATCGTAATTCAGCTTCTAATCCTATTTGATAATAAAATTCTATTTACAATCTGAATAGTTACACTAATACAATACAAACACTTTTGGTGTATATCCTAACCAGTTTAGTCTTCAACACAACTTCTTTGTTCGTCTTGAATCATACTTCTATTTAAAGTAGAACTCTTTACTGCATCAGGGAATAATCTTCACTTTAGTCTTTTATGGCTTCAACAATAATCTCTGGTGGAAAACTGCTTAGTCTCTGATAGGCTTAACTTTAATAAATCTTTAGTCTCCGTATCCCTGATAGACTAAACATAAACCCTAACTTTGTTGAATTCTCTAATGCAGTTCTGGTAGTCTTTTACAATACAATTTAACTTACTTTCTTATAAAAATATATTACAATAATCAGAGAGTAAACTACCAACTACAAAAACTTAGCTGCTATATACTAGCACTAAATGTACATAAATCAAGGTTGATGATGATGTCAAAACTCAAAATTACAAGAACAACTTAGTAATAAAAATTTAAAGAATGTATTTTTACAAATGTACCTGAACTAAGATCTTTGATCTTAAGATTCAGGTTCACCAAGACTCAAGTTTAAATCCTTTAAGTCTGGCTTCTTATTTTGGAACAAAAATTTTAGCTTCATTCAACTTCTTTTCTTCCATTGCTCCTTTATCTTTATTTCTTTAACTTTACCTTTTAGCAACTTCCTGAACTTGTTCTCATGTTTATCATTAGAATCTTTTAGTAAGACAATGAATCCTTCAAGTTAACCCAAGCTTGCTTTATTGATTTTCTTGTCATAGTCAAAGAATACTATGTCTCCATGAAAATTCTCATAAAATAATCCAAAAAGAATAACTTGCACTTGTGGCAGCTTGAAGAGCTTTTCTATCTCTTTGAGTTTCTTTTGAATCTGATTTCTGAATTCTAAGTTGAGTTAAGAATTCTCTAGAACAACAGTAAGCAACCATTTTAAATTTACAAAAGTTCTCATCTCTAGGCTTGGTTTATTTAGGTGTAGGATTTCTCAATCTTTTTGAATGATTTTGAGATAGTCATTGCCATTTTCATTTTTTTCAACATTAATGACTTCAACACTTTTCTTGAAAGCTTCTTTGATCTGAGATGTGTTGGCCACTCCAATCCTAGATATTTGACCACTTGGAACTGGTTTAGATGTTTGAGCTTCAATCCCAATTACCAAGGTATTTCGTTGATCTTTTGTTGACCATTTTCTTCTTAGCCTACTCAATCGCTTTATTTCTTTTTCTTGTATCAACATACTTCTTAGCTCTAGACTTCTTTGTTGTTGCTTTCCTCTCGAAGTTTTATGTTAATGAAGTTGAGCATCCTCTCGGGAAGGTGACCTTCATAACACTGTCGCATCTTTTCTACTTCTAGTTCCATCATAGATTCGACATTTTGGAGGGTAGTTGAGACCATTGATCATGAAGTGCTGAAACTTCATATGTCTCTTGTTAGATTTGATCAATTCCTTATAGACATCCCCGAGAATGATATCAACTGCATGAAACTCTAAAGTGGTCAAATAGTTTTGACAAAGTTGTGCAGATGCCTCATCCAATGTGTTTGTGAAGCTTGAATCTAGCCAAACATCCACATTTTCTTCAATTTCCTCTGTAGCCTCTGGTTCATTTCCAGTTTGTGTCTTCAATGCTGATATCTTGGCTTGATTCTGTTGAAGACCATATAGTACTTCAAAGTCTTCATTGGACATATCAGCCAACATTTGAAGTGCTGCATCCTGACTGAGAGCTTCTCTCATTATCTCCTGTTATCGGATTTGTAGTTAAATCAGAAGATAATTGAGTTTCTTGAGAGGTTGATGTGAAAATAGGTTTAAGGAATTCACTTGCTGAAAAAGTAGATTTCTCTTTGTTATTTTCTTCAAGGATTCCATCTTTGCTCACACCCTTTCCTTTTTCCTGGAGTTGGACATCCAGACTCTTTGTCTCTCCTTTTTCCAAGCTTACTAAATCTTGACTCTCTTTATTTTGATTCATTTATCCTTTTTCCAGGTTAGGAGCCTGACTGTCACTAATTATTCTTTCCATCTCACTCATTTGAAAAAATGTACTCAATCCTAAAGAAGGAGGGGGTAAAGAAGAAGTAGTCATGACACCTAGGAGAGGGGGTAACCTTAATAGTGATGTAGTTAGGGTTCTCTCCAAGGTAAGAGTTTGAGTCATGGTGTGAAGAATCATATCTTGATAACTGACTACACTTGTACTTTGAACAAGTGGTTTTTATGTGTCAGTATCTAGTAAGATACAAGCATTAGTCTCTGGAATGAACATCCCTAAAATAATGAATACATACTATATTGGTTCAAGTATGTGACTTGGGACATGAGATCATATAGTTGTAAAATGTATCAAAGTTTTTAAACATTCCTAGTCAAGTATTATTGTTAATAGGACAACAATGATACATTGAGACTATTATGTGGGGTGACTGATGACCAAATCTCATTGACCATAGATATGTGAGATATCATGTTAATACATAGTTACATGTTGGAGAACAATGTACTGGACTGACCCACCATGAGAATTCTACATGTAAGTGAAGTGTTATAAGATATTTCTCATAGTAACAATGATGTAATCGTTCTTCGACTTGAAGTCATTACATTTCTACACGAGGATTCATATGGTTTGATATCACCAAAAGTCATCTTTAACCAGATGGACCATAAAGGTGCCTATTGGCTATATTATGAGCCATGTGAATGATCTAGATGAGATTTGTCCCTTGTATGTTTATTAGGAGTGATATCCTTGGGTCTCTTGATTGAGTAGAACTATAAAATGTATGATCATGATCAAATAGTAATTTGTCTCTCATATTTTACTCATCGATCACGAAAACAAAGATTAAATTATAAAGAGGATGACACACTTCATGCCTTGAGTTTAATCTTGGATATCAAGGGCAAAAGGAATTATATTACATTGAAATATTGGTCACAAGAAAAGGTTATGTTCAATCACCAACTTATTATTACTTGGGTAACATTGATGTATTACTAGATGCCACTTACTGTTTATAATTTTATCATATGTTTATGAAATTATTGCCAACGTAATAATAACCTATAGGGTCTCACACTAAGAGCATAATTAAAAGGAAAATTAATTCGGATATTAAATTTTAAATAAGTGAATATGATTGGCTTATTTAAAATTGTAGTTAGAATTAATACTAGTAATTGATTCAGTCAATTGTAACAGCTACTGCAGAGTACTAAATGTTAATAGCTTCTTACAAGAGGTGGTTAGCCACCTCTGTCCAGGTTCACTGTATCTAGACACACCTCTGTCCAGGTTTATTGTATCTAGACACCTCTCTCTCTAGGTTCATTGTATCTAGACACACCTTTTTCCAGGTTCATTGTATCTAGCCACCTCTATCCAGGTTCATTGAATATATATATATATATATATATATATATATATATATATATATATATATATGAAGATCTATTGGTTGAAAGAGGTAGTGGAAAAGGAGGTTAGCCACATCTGTCTAGGTTCATTGAATCTAAATATATATATGATATATATGATGATCTATTGGTTAAAAAGGGTGGTGGAAGAGGGGGATAGTTGCCTATAAATACTCTTCTTCCTCTTATCTCCTTTATAAGATATGTTTGACGTATACATAGATAGAGATATATACTATACACAACCTTTAGTTCTCTCTTATGTTCTGTATAATAAAGAGTAGAGAAGAAAGAAATAGACCAAACAGAGAGAGTGAGATAAAAGTTTTTCTTTGATTTCCTTTTGGCTAATACCATATAAGGGAAGTTATTCATCTCATTGGTTGAGTTATACACTAGTGTGAGTACCTGTAGAGGCTTGGTTCAATTGGATTGAGCTTGTGGTTCATCAATATCTCCACCAAAATTTAGAATCTACAGCTTGAACATGTACTCTTCTATTAAATCTGTACTCCCTGTTTTGCATGGATCCTAGTTGGGGTTTCAATAAATTGTTTTAATTTATCAATTCCGCTACATTTATGTGCTTGAAACCCCGACTCTTTCTTTTAATCCTCCTCTCATAGTGGATTTCCCCCTGTTTTTGTATAGAGGGTTATGTAGACTCTTTACATGTTGTTCCTGGTTGGAAACTATCTTTGATGACAACATTCTTTTGGGAGGATGCTTCCAGTCTGTTGGTTTCCTTTTGAACCTCCATTGCCTTTTGAGAGACAATTGAATGCTTTTGGCTAAGGTTAATCAATCTCTTCTTTCTTTGAGGAGCCAACTCAGCTACCTTTGTTCCCTCGACCTCACTATCACCCTTATTTGTTTTTCTTTTTATATGTAATTTTGTGGCTTTCTTTGTTTTTGCAATCATAGTCTTTTGAGAGACTGTGGAGGAGGCTGAAGATTCTTGTTGTGAAGATGTTGTTGGAGGATCAATTGGGTTTTTGGTTTGTTGCTCATGATCATCAAAGAAAGACAAAGAATAAAGATTGGGAAGCCTAACTATGAGAAATGATTTTATAGTATAAGGATAAAAGATAGGAATCTTTACCTTTGCAGCTTTGCTCTTCACATCAGAGAAGATCCTCTTACTTTGTATTAGTGTAGGCACAACTTGGATACTAGTGATATTTACGTTAGGAATTAAATGATTAGCAATTATCATCAAAAACCTAACATAATAAATTTTATTCCTATCACTAGTTTTAAGTTTAAAAATTAAAATTTTTAGAATTAATAACCCTAGATTTATGTGCCTATCATACAAAACACAGTATGCAATTTGTTGTGTTAGTGTAGTGATGACATTATAACCACTGCATTTTGATATGAATGCCTTCGTGATAATATCGAAAAATAATGATCACTCTTATCTAAGGTGAGGTTTAGTTATTGAACCTATAAACATGATTTCTTCATCATAATTTAGGTTTCTAAACATAACAAAAATCTCCTCATCAGGACAGGAACATCAAATGTATCATGACTAGGAAAATTTAAAGTTTTGTTAACTACTTCATAATTAATATTATATGAAACATTATCAGAATTAAAGTTTACCACATGAGAGTCATCACTCTCATCCTGAATGGTAGCAGTGGACCACATAACAGTGATGATGTCCTCGGTCGCATACGATAGAGTTGAAGCTTGGAGAAAATCCACGAATGGATGGTATTGCGCTTTAAACTCATTCTTATCGGTAACTCCAGCATGGTTGGTTTTGATAAAGTTGAAGTCGCCGAACTTAAAACATACTGTCCTGGATGCCATTAATGATACTTGTGAAAAACTTGAGAAAATTCTTGGCAAGAAGTTAGATCGCATAGATATTAGAGAGAACAATAGTTCTTTGAGTGAATAGAATTGCAGTTGAATTTGATTTTAGCCCTTACTAGAGTTTAAAAACGTTTGCAATTCTATAGATAATAATAGGCTTTTCAGAGACTAAGAATTAGGTTAATTACTCTTTTGCCCTTACTAAAGTAAGTTATCAGAGATTATCTTAGTCTCTTGCCTGATCATTCTCAGAGACTAAGTTAAGTTAGTCTCCGATAGTTCAATTTTGACTTGTCGGAGACTAGTGAAAAAGAACCATTAAAGACTAATTTAGTCTACTTCTCAATAACTCTCAGAGACTAAGTTGATATAGTCTCCGATAGTTCAATTTGACTTGTCAATGACTAGTAAAAACAACTACCATGGACTAATTTAGTCTCTTACTTTATTTCTATCAAAGACTAAGTTGAGCTAGTCTCCGATAGTTCAATTTGACTTGTAAGTGACTAGTAAAAAGAACTATCAAAGACTATCTTTGAACACACAATAAAAGTAATATTTCATCATTTCTATTCTTTAGTCTTTACTACAACTTTGTTTCCAAAGTTATCTAACAATCAATTCAACTATTATTAGCTTCTTATTTGTGCCCATGAAGAGCAGGTGCTACCTAGAAAATAAATTCTAACTTTTGAAATTATAAGAACTTGTTTTTTAAAAACTTACTCAGTTTTTAGAAGCATAATTCAACATACATAGTTCATAGACTAACCTAGTGCATGTAGGTTCATCTAAAGGTTTGATGAATATGTCAACAAGTTGCTTATCAGTTGTAACCCAATGCAATTCAATGGTTCCTTCATTAACATGTTCTTTAATGAATTGATACCTAATGTCAATGTGTTATGTTATTGAATGTCGTACTGAGTTTTCGATTATTGCTATGGTATTATCACAATAAATAAGGATTTTGGATAAGGTCATACCATAGTTCATGAGTTGATTTTTGATCCATAGGATCTGAACATAACAACTTCCTGTTGTAATGTATTCAGCTTCAACCGTTGAGGTTAAAACAAAATTTTTTTTTCTTGCTAAACCAAGAAACAAGTTTGTCTCTAAGAAATTGGCAGCTTCCACTTGTGCTTTTCTTGTCTAGCTTACATCCTGCATATTCAACATCTGAATAGCCAATTAGTTTAAAACCAGATTCTTTAGGATACCATAACCCAAGGTTTGGAGTACCGTTTAGATATCTGAGTATTCTTTTAACAACAATTAAATGTGAGTTTTTAAGATCAGTTTGAAAGCTTGCACATAAGCATGTAGCAAACATTATATCAGGTCTACTTATAGTTAGATATAAAAGTGAGCCTATCATACCCCTATAACTAGTTATATCAACATTTTTACCTTTGGTATCCTTATCTAGCTTAATGGCAGTAGCCATGAGTGTTTTTGTAGATATACAACCAACTAGATCATATTTTTTTAGTAAGTCTATGATGTACTTAGACTGACTAATGAAAATTCCATCAGTTGGTTGCTTTATTTGTAATCCTAAGAAAAATGTTAACTCACCCATCATATTTAGTTCATATCTAGACTGCATTAGTTTTGAAAATTTTTTGCACAATTTTTCATTTGTAGAACCAACTAATGTCATCCACGTATATTTGCACAAGTATTAAATCAGAACCTATTTTTCTATAAAAAAGTGTTTTATCTATGATACTTCGAACAAATTTGTTTTCAATTAAAAATTGAGAGAGAGTATCATACCAGGCACTGGGAGCTTGTTTCAAGCCATAAATTGCTTTATCTAACCTGTAGACATGATTTGAAAACTTGGAATCTACAAAACCAGGTGAGTGTTCAACATAGGCCTCTTCTTCTAACTTTCCATTTAAGAAAACACTTTTGACATCCATTTGGTGCACCTTGCTTTATTCCTTGTGATTGTACCAACTTTATCTAACTTGTTTTTGAAGATCCACTTGGCACCAACTATTGATATGTTCCTTGGTTTGAGCATTAGTTGCCAGACTTTATTCCTTGTTAATTGGTTTAGTTCTTCTTGTATGACAAACACTTAGCCAGGATCTTGAAATGCTTCTTCAATTTTCTTTGGCTCAATCTTTGAAAGAAAACTGAGATAAAGACCTTCATTTTGAGTTGCACTTCTTGTCTTGACTCATTCTTCTAATTTTTCAATTATTAAATTAGGTCTATGGTCTTTCAACCATGATCTTGCAGGTGGCAGATTCAATCTTAAAGATGAGGCTTCAGTTTTTAGATGAACATTATTCAATCTATTTGTTGGATCAAAGACTGCTCCCCCTAAACTAGTGACTTCTTTATCATTAGCTCCCCCTAAACTATTAGTCTATTTCTAACCATTTTCCTCTGTAGTCTCTTGTGTTCCATTAGTCTCTGATTGTGCATTTGTATTACTAGTCTCTTGTTTTTCTTTTGTTGCTAATATTTTAGTCTCTGATGGAGTATTAGTTCTTGGTAATTCATGCACAATCGTTAACTCCCCCTCACTTATTAAATGGACATAGTCATTTTGGGGTTGTTCATTAGTCTCCGATGAGTCATTCCATGCATCCAATTCATTCTCGAATCTAAAAGTTTCATGTAGTCCATGACTAATCATTCCTGAAATCTTGTTATCATCAAATGCTACTTGTACAGATTCCACAATGACCTTTGTACTTATTTATAAACTCAATATACTTTACTTGATAGAGAATAACCTAAGAATAGTGCCTCATTAGACTTATTGTCGAATTTCCCTCTAGTTTTTGATGAGTCTTTCAGAACAAAGCACTTGCAACCAAACATATGAAGAAACTTGAGAGTTGGTTTTCTCCCAATCATCAACTCATAAAGTGTTTTGTTGCAAGTCTAGTTGATCAAGGACATGTTTTGTGTGAAACATGCAGTACTGATTGCTTCCTCCCAGAAGTAGGTTGGAAGCTTGGACTTTTCTAACATTGTTCTTGCTACTTCAATAAGGGTTCTGTTTTTCTTCTAAACAACTACATTTTGTTAAGGAGTTCTAAGAGCTAAGAATTAGTGAATTATTCCTTTTTTAATGAAGAATTCATTGACTTGAGAATTCTTGAATTATGTACCTCTATCACTCCTTTGACTTTGACTATCTTTCCTAACTCAGTTTCTACTTTCTTGATATGATCAATACAAACTAAGAGATTTCATCCTTTGAGTGAAGGTATTTTACCCAAGAATACCTTGTGTGATCAGCCACTATAACCGGTGCATATTTGTTCCTTGAGATTGACATCATATTTACTTGACTAAACAAATCTATGTTTCATCATCAAGCCTCTCATGAGACATCTTAGTCTCAACCATCAATGCAGCTCCTTTGTCCCTGCCGTGCATCTTTTGCCTTTGCTCTACCTTAAGTTCATATGTCTTCAGATTTCCATAGAGCTTGTCCAGTGTAAGGGTATCCAAATGATGAGCTTTTTTTACTGCAGTTGTCTTTGGATCCCAACTTGGTGGAAGAGCACTCATGAATTTGGTGTTGACATCTTCATTATCATAAGACTTTCTAAGAATCTTCAGGTTATTCAGTAAAGCATTAAATCTGTCATAAATTGATGTTATTGGTTCACCAGACTTGCTTGAAAGAATACATACTGTTGAGTCAACAATGACCTTTTATTCTTTTGGACTTGGTCTGTCCCCATACACAGAACCTTGATGGTGTCCTAAATCTATTTTGATGTAGTGTAGTTGATGATGCTTATGAACATATTTTTATCCAATCCATTATAGAGTATGTTTATCACCTTAACATCTTTTAACACTTGTAAGTTGTCTTCAGCAGTGTAATCAATTTTCAGGTGTAAGTTCAAAATGCTTAACCATTATTATTCTGTCCACTGTTTTTGCAGGAACAAATTTCCTTGGTTGATATGGACCCCTTTCAATTCTGTCAATGTAATCAGGGTCACTAGACCTAGAGATGTGCTTTTTCCTTTTAGACTCAGTATCCTTTTGAGAAGATTTTAAGTAGTCTCCAAGGATTCTCACTGTTATCTTTTTCTACTTTATTTCATCCTCAACATGCTCACCCTCCCTCTTAGCTTTTGCTGATCATGGTTGTTTTTTTTTTGTTTTTAATATTAATCTTTTGAGAGATAGATGAGGTGGTTTTGTGTTGAAGACTTTGATTTAGAAGGTATTGTTAGTTGGACAGAAGGAGTTAGGTCTGAGCTAACCTCCTTCATCTTAGCAGAAGTAGAAGAGATAGAGAAGATAACTTAGAAATTAAAATTTCAATTTCTGCTACCAATATGTAATTATCCACTGATGAGTAATTTATCAGGGGATAAATTAACCACTGTTGCTTTTATTCATCAGTTAATAATTATTCACTGATCAGTTATACTGTCCGAGACTAATTATCTATTGCTGGATTTTAACTTACATGAAGTTTCAATATTTTATTCACTAAGGTTGAACATACCTAACTCACTTACCAACTTTGAAAAGATGACTTCATTCAATGGTTTGGTGAATTGTCTGCAAGCTGCTTATTAGTTGGAACAAAGTGCAGTTCCACTATACCATTCATCACATGCTCTCTTATGAAGTGATACCTGATATCTATGTGCTTTGTCCTAGAGTGTTGCACAAGATTCTCTATAATGACAATAACACTGATGTTATCGCAATAAATGGGAATTTGATTGTACACCATAGCATAGTCCACTAGCTAATTTGTCATCCATAAGATCAAAGGACATCAACTCCAAGCAACGATGTATTTAGTTTCAGTTGTTGGGTTTGACATAAAATGTTGTTTCTTGCTAAACTATGACACTGGTTTGCCTCCAAGAAATTATAAGCAATAAAATAATACTAGTAATATATTTTGATAATATATGATTCTTTATTGTCTTGTTAAAAGTAATATATTCATGATACACGTAATATAAATATTTGTATAATATATATGAGACTCACATATAAAAAATATAAATAATACCATATAAATATAGTGTGTTCATATATTTTTCTTATTTTTAAATCATTACATAATATTTTGTAATTAAATGTTCCAATATACAAGTTAGGTATCGAATTAGTTGGAGTTAGAAAAAAAAAGTTAACATATACGATTTTTCCCCATAAATACGGATAAAAAAATTAATATTTCTTATATATTTTATTTTATATTTTCTAAATTTATAAATTTCTCTATTTTTTCATATATTACTAGTATTAGTTCATTATTTGTTGTTATTTTTTAAATTTGGCTTATTTGTTTGTTTATGTAATTATTGTTAATATTATTAATTATTAATTTCTTTCCTCTTTAATTATTTTTTTCTTTTAATTATTAAAAAATGTTAATATAATATTTTATTTAAAATTTAAAATTATTTATTTAATGTCAAAAGAAAGTTATGTGAATTGATAGTTGTTATCTTATATAGATTTAATATTTTTGTGAGAATACTTATGAATTGATGAAATTACCCCTTTATCTGAATAACATGTGAGTATTTTCTTCATCAAAATATGATGGAGAGATATAAGTGCTAGTCAAATAAAATATGGAGGACTAAGTCGACGAAAAAAAAAAAACAGAACGAGGATGACATTAAAAATTGACCAAAAGATGAAAGAAACGAAGTAAAATTTTGCCATGATTTTATGTCCACTCAATATAACTGCTACTTTAGATTGGTTGAACACTTACAAAGTTGGACTTGGAAAGACAAAAATAATCTTACCCTTTTATTTTAAAATTTTGAGTCAACTGTATTTGAATTTTTTACAATATAAGTCAGATTTTATTTTGACTTGACATTGCATATGGATGAAAATATTATCTCAATAAAAAGTATAAGGACAATTCTAATAATTAATTTATACAATGACTAAATTGAAATGAAACACATAATACAAAGACTATTTTAGTATTTTTGCCGTTTGCAAAGCAAGCGATGTCAAAGCAATCAAAGGAGCAATGTTTTACACTTTGTTTGAGACGTCGGTTATTGTACATTCGATTGTCGATCTAAATGTCATATGTCGTCCATTGGTTGATTTTCAAGATGATTTTAATATGAGATATAAGATTTGGGGAGAGTTTTGAAATTCTAGGTCAACTCTTGTTCCTTTTTTATGTTTTCATTGCTTATGGTTTTGAAAAAAAGTTTCCTTGTTGTGGGATTTTAGTTTTCTCATATCTGGGATTCAAAATTTCAAAATTATGTATTTTTTATTTTTGGGATAATTAGATTATTTGTATTTAGTAGCTTGGTATGTAATGTGCTATCAACTAAATAATATTTTGTTAAATTTGAAATAATATTGTTTTATTAAAAGTTTTTATTTTTTATTAATTGGCATCTTTCCTTGTTTCGTAAAATGCATGAGTGACACAAATATAACATAGGTGCATGTTTTTGAGAATAGTTAAGGAATTGATTCTAAATATGTTTGTTACTTTGATAGTGTTTGTGTAGGAAGATCAAGATGGTTCTCCAGCAGTGGCGGATACAGGATTTTGACGATTGGGGGGGGGGGGGGGGGGGAAATATTTAAGTACAAAATAAAAATATGTTCATTAATATTAAATTCATTACATAATAATACATTAAAAATTACAATGGATTCATAACACTCCTCTACGATTTTTCATATTTTGAAAGCGTTGAATGATAGTTTCATCATCGATAGTGTTAAATATGTTTCTCTCAATGTATGTCACCAAACAATCGTTCAACCAATCATCTCCCATCCGATTACGTAAATAAGTCTTGATAAGATTCATAGCAGAAAAAACTATTTCTACACTAGCAGTTGTTACGGGAAGAATTAGTGCCAACTTCAAAAGCAAATATGCAAGTGGATAGATCAAATGCTTCCTTGTCTCAACCATTTTTTTAGCAAGCTCCCCAACTCCAACAAGTTCTAAAAATTTGGTATTAGAACTTACATCTATAAAGTAACTTTAAAGTTGATTATCTAGCTCCAAAAGCTCAATTGGAGAAAAGTCATTTGGATAGAATTTTGCAAATTGTATCAATTTTTCTTTATCAAATGCAGAAAATGCATTTCTTGGATTAAGACATGACATGCACAAAAGCATCTCTTTGCTCGCCTCATTAAAATGACTATTCAACTCTTGAAACTGCAAATCTATCATTCCATAAAAAATCTCAATGTAATAGTAATGATGATTTGTTATTTCTTCAGCTCGATGCCGTGATCTTCCTGGAGCAACAATATTTTCTTCCATATTAGGAATATTAATATCATATTTATTGCAAAAGAGAGAAACTTCATGTAGCAAAGACTCCCATCTACTGCCTCTCATCATTTGGAGCCACTTCTTTGTAACATCAACAAGATCCATTGCATTTACAATGACTTGATCCTTTCTTTGTAATGCCTGTGATAAAATATTAGTGATTCCCAAAACATTCTTCAACAAATGCAATAAGAAAGCAAATTTGTTAGAGTTAAATGATGATGATGATGATTATGTAATAAATTGTGCAACTGTAAATACTTGAGGTATTTTATAAACCTTAAGAACTGCACAAGTTTTGCATCCACTGATAATAAATTTATTCATCAGTGGATGGTCAATCTCTTCACAAGACAAGTCAGAAAATAGAAACATCCAAAGGACTTAACAAAGTGGAGAAGAATGTCTGATGTTACTTGTTAACAATCAAAGTATTCTGCACATCAGATATTCTAAACAAAGTTGCGTTGATTAAGTACCGTCAGGGGAACCCATCAGGGGGAACTCATCAGGGGAACTGATAAGGGGGAACTCATCAGGGAAACCTGCCATGGGATGACGAAGGCAGACCAACCCGTCAGGGAAACACTTCAGGACATGTCAGTGTCAGGCCAACCCATCAGGGTAACCCATCAAGGGGAATGACCACATGATATCAGTGGAAGCCATCAGTGTATGCCGTCAATCATAACCATCAGGATCAAGTAGCACTGAGTGAAACTCAAGTGAATGTTGAAGCCCTGATCCAGTTAATAAGCATCAAGGGATCCAGAAACACTGATTAAAGTCCATCAGGGCTGGAAGTCAGTGGATCGTTATGACAGCATACACCCGTCATCAGTACTTACACGGAAATCAAAGTAATGTGTTATAGAAGAAAGAAATATCAACTGGAAAGATATTTCTTGAAGTTTGTTCTTGATCCAATGAGAACTTTCACGCATTAAATGCACACAGATTAGGGGAAGAAAAAGTAGCAACAAAGCATGCAGCAGTCTGACACATAGGGCTACGATGTGACATACTTGCGGCTAAGTTGAGAAAAGCAGCACGTCTCAAGCACGTGATTTCATCCACTGATCAACATATAAGCAACAAAGTTCTCATTACAACATAATATACAGAGATTGAATCTTTCCAACAGATCAAACAAACACCAAAGCACACAAACACTAGAGAGAAGCTTTGTAATAGATCTTGTGAGAAATATTTCAAAGAAAGTTAGAAGCTAGTAAGCTATGTATTTAAACACAGAATTTGTACCTGTAAATCACAGTTGTGATTATACAGATTTCCTGAAAACCCCAAGTTTTAATATAACTATTTTAACTTGAATCTGTGTGTTCATTTCTTATAGTTTTTCTGTTTATTGCAGCTGTTTTCCAGTAAGCGTTTTTAAGTTTAAAAGAGCAAAAAGTTTCAGGTGTTTGTATTCATCCCCCCCTTCTACAAACACTTGTGCTTATATTGCACTAACAATTGGTATCAGAGCCTCTTAGCAGATTTCACTTGCTAAAAACGATCATTATCTATGGCCAACAAAGCTGGAAACAATAAAGTCCCTATGTTGGAAAGGGGCAAATACTTTTTCTGGAGACAAAGAATGATAGTTCATCTTAGAGCTATTGATGATGAATATTTGCAGATTCTAGAAGAAGGACCTCACGTTCCCAAGAAACTCATTCCTATAGAAGTCGTTAATGGAGTCAGTATTCCTGAAAATCTTGTCCCAAAGACAACTGACGAAATGACGGTAGAGGAAAATAAAAGGTGAAAAAGGATCTTAAAGTCACCGGGATCCTATATAATGGTTTAGACGATGATATGCTGAATAGTATCATGAATCTTACAACGTCTAAATCTATATGGGATACCATACAAATCCTTTGTGATGGTACCGAGGAAGTGAGGGAAAATAAATTGCAGCTGTTGACACAACAGTATGAATGGTTCACAATGAAGAATGGTGAAACACTCACTGAAATGTTCGACAGATTTAACAGGTTGGTAAATGACCTGAGATTATATGGGAAGGTATATGCTAACAAAGATGTGAACAGAAAGTTCATGAGAGCCCTTCCCATATCATGGGATCCTAAGACGACAGCTATTAGAGAATCCAAGGACATGAATCTTCTAGACTTGGATAGGCTATATGGTACTCTTAAGACATATGAACTAGAGGTTCAACAAAGATCTGAAATGTTAGGGGATGCCAGAAAGCTTAAATCTGTAACCCTGATGGTTGCCACAGAGGACAAACAAGAAGCAAGACCAGGTGTCTTGATGAAGCAGCAACTAGAAGATGCTGACATAGAAGGGGACAAAGAAGTTGACTCCAAGAAGGAAGAATATACTCCGGAAGAGTTAGAGGAGCTGGATGAAACCATGGCCTTTCTTGCAAAAAGGTTTTCTAAGCTGAAATTTCAAAAGCTTGCGGGATCTAAAAGATTTTCAGCAAGGAAACCCAATAGCATGAATAACTTTATTAACAAATCAAGAATAAAGTGCTACAAATGTAATGAGCTGGGCCACTTTGCAAATGAGTGCCACAAGGCCACAAAAGATGGTGAATCCAGAAACAAAGAAGCTGTTGTGGACTACAAAAAGAAATACTTTGACCTTCTCAATGCCAACAAGAAGGGAAAAACATACATTGCTGAGGGAAAGGACTGGGCTGACTCTGATGAAGAAGAAAATGAAGAGTATGTCAACCTAGCCCTGATGGCCTCATCCACTGACAGTAGCAGCTCGCAGGTAAGCCTCGAAATTTCCTCTAACATGTCTAAAACTGATTGTGTTAAAACTGTTAAGGAAATGGCCTGTGAGATAAAGGATATCTATGATACCCTGAGGAGTGCTGTAGCTGAAACTGAGAGAGTGCAGAAAATAAATGAACAGTTATCTGCTAGGAACACTCTTTTAGAATCAGAAAACTCCAGACTTGAGAGTCTTGAAAAAAGAACTATCAAGGACTAAAAATCTTCTTGACTGTGCTATCAAAAGAGAGGAATGGACCTCGAATCTTCTTAGTCAAGAAAGGGAAGTCATTAAGAGATGGAGTGAGTCTAGCAGGAAACTGGAGGATCGTTTAAAAAGTTAGAAATCTGATCCAAAATCTGGTTTAGGCTATGAAGAGACTCTTGTGCAGCAACCTCCCATTAAGGTTGAGATGGCAGCTAGCTTTGGAAAAAGGCCAATACAATCTATCAAGTTTGTTAAGGCAGACACAAAGCTAGAATCAGGGAATGTTTTCCCAGTAAGTGAAGCTTCCACTAGTGGTGGGAGAGGCAAGAAACCTATTCTTGCCAAAGCACTCAACCCTCCAGTTAGGAAAGAACTAGACTGTGCATCAGTGGATACACAGTCGTCAGGGGGAAAGAGTGCATCAAGCCATTGTAGCCCGTCAAAGGAAAAAGGCCTGTCAGGGGAAAGCAAGAAGAATAGAAATGGTAAGCTAGGTGTTAATAAAACTAGCAATTATTCTTCCATTAATGAAGCCCCTAGAAAAGTGTACTGGAATTGTGGTAATAACAATAATTTATCTTTTCAATGCAAAGAAAAATCACAAATTTTGACTGGCACAATTTTATATGCTGATGATTTACCAACTGTTAAAGCCTGCTCCTCCAAGGATAAAGGCAAGATAACTGTTGAGAAATCAAAAGCATATGTTGAAGCTCCTAAAATGGAGAAAGTTTTAAATTTGCCAAAACCAAAAGCCTCCAATAAAGATAAAGTTGTTTTACCTATTACTGTGACTAAACCTAGAGGACTCAAAGCCAATTGGGTACCAAAAATAATTTAAATGCTTTCTTGTGTGCAGGGAAAGGTCAAAAACAATCAAATCTGGTTTCTAAATAGTGGCTGCTCAAGACACATGACAGGAAACAAAGCCCTGCTCACAGAATTCCAAGAAAAGGCTGGTCCAGTAATTTCATTTGGTGATAACAGTAAAGGACTAACTCTTGGTTATGGTAAAGCAGCAAATGGGAATGTCTCATTTGAAAATGTAGCACTAGTTGATGGGCTCAAGCATAATTTGCTAAGCATAAGTCAACTATGTGACAAAGGATTCATCATTTCCTTCAAAGGAGATAAGTGCCTAATCTCAAATGAAAGTGATGGGAAGCTGGTTTTGTCAGGAACAAGAAAAGGAGATCTCTATGTTGCTAATTTTAATTCAATAAGTGAAAAATCATGCTTCTACAGCAAGGCAACTCCTGATGAAAGTAGGCTATGGCACAAGAAGCTCTCTCACCTGAACTTCAAGTCAATTAATGATCTGGTGAAGAGAGAGTTGGTAACTGGACTACCCCAAATGGAGTTTATCCAAGAAGGATTATGTTCAGCATGTCAACAAGGGAAGCAAAGGAAATCATCCTTTGTCAGCAAGGAAGCCACCATGATCAAAGATCCAATTCAATTGTTACATATGGATCTCTTTGGCCCTGTCAACATTATGTCAGTGTCAAAGAAAAGATTTGCAATGGTCATTGTGGATGACTACACCAGATACAATTGAGTAAAGTTTCAGCATGCTAAATCAGAAGTATCTCAACAAATTATTGACCATATCAAGAAGGTGGAAACAGAATCAGGGTCAGTGGTTAGAATGTTGAGAACAGATAATGGAACTGAATTCAAGAATGCAGCTGTTGAGGGATTTTGTGTGGAGAAAGGCATAAATCATACATTTTCTGCTCCAAGGACTCCTCAACAGAATGGTGTAGTGGAAAGGAAAAACAGAACCCTGATAGAAGCTGCTAGGTCAATGCTAGCAGAGGCAAAGATTCCCACCTATTTTTGGGCTGAAGCAATTTCCACTGCTTGCTTTACTCAGAATAGATCTCTAATCAACAAGGCTCACAACAAGACACCATATGAGCTAATGACAGAGATAAAACCAAGCATCAAGTTCCTCCATGTCTTTGGATGCAAATGTTTCAGTTTGAGGAATTTTGGTGAGAACTTAGGAAAATTTGATCCAAAAGCTGATGAAGCAATTTTCCTAGGTTATTCTTTGTCATCCAAGGCCTACAGGGTTTACAACAAAAGACTTCAGTGGTGATGAAGTCCATAAATGTAGGTTTTGATGATCAAGAGATTTCTGGACTTGAAGACCCTGGTTTTCATGAAGAACTCAGGTTTAAAAATGAAGATGAAAATGATTATCAAGAGACTGAAGCCGATGTGTGCAGACAAATGGAGAATTTATCCATTCCTGATGTCAATCCAAACTATGTAAAAGCCCCTTCAGCAGATAGAGTCAATTTCCTGGACAACAGATCAGGAGATACTTCATCAGGGGATCATGCATCAGGACATGCACCATCAGGGGATAACTTGAACCTTGAATTATCCACTAATTCAGGGGGAGAGTTTTTAGAAGCTGGGAGCACAGGTTTAGGGGGAGGAGATGATAGTCAAGCAAGCTCATCAAGACACATCTCTAATCCTAAATGGGCCAGAAGTCACTCAACAGATCTGATTATTGGTGACCCAAGCAAGAGAGTGCAGACCAAGAAAGTAACATCTAATGAATGCCTATATGCTTGCTTTCTTTCACAAATTGAACCAAAGAAATTTGAAGAAGCTATTCAAGATGCAGACTGGATCTTGGCTATGCAGGAAGAGCTAAATCAATTTGAAAGAAATCAAGTATGGAATCTTGTACCTAAACCCAAAGAAAGAATTATAATAGGTACTAAGTGAGTATTCAGAAATAAGATGGATGAAGCTGGCATTGTTGTAAGAAACAAAACAAGACTGGTTGCAAAAGGATATCTTCAAGAAGAAGGGATTGACTTTGATGAGACCTTTGCACCAGTAGCCAGACTTGAGGCTATAAGAATTTTCTTAGCCTATGCAGCACATTCAAATTTTATCAAATGGATGTGAAAAGTGCTTTTCTAGATGGGAAATTGGAGTAGGAGGTGTATGTCCAACAACCTCTAGGGTTTGAATGCTCAAAGTTTCCAAATCATGTTTACAAACAGGAAAAGGCACTTTATGGACTGAAGCAAGCACCTAGAGCTTGGTATGACACACTGTCAAAGTTTCTAGTGGAAAACAAGTTTACAAGAGGTATCATTGACGAAACCTTGTTCTTCAGACAACACCAAGGTCATCTGATTTTGGTTCAAATTTATGTTGACGATATTATTTTTGGATCCACTGACACAAGGCTGTGTGAAAAGTTCTCCAAACTCATGCAAAGAAAATATGAAATGAGCTTGATAGGAGAGTTATCTTATTTCTTGGGATTGCAAGTCAAACAAGTCTCTGATGGAATTTACATTCATCAAACAAAATATGCCAAAGAACTTCTCATGAAATTTGATATGGAGGACTCAAAAGTAGCAAAGACACCTATGACCACTACAACCAAGATTGACCCTGATAAGAATGGAAAGAAAGTTGATTTGAAGATTTATAAGGGAATGATTGGTTTATTGCTGTATCTGACAGCAAGCAGGTCAGACATAAAGTTTGCAACATGTCTTTGTGCAAGATATCAAGATGACCCAAAGGAATTTCATCTCATTACAAAGAAAAGGATCTTGAGATATATCAAGGGCACTATAGAGTTGGGACTTTGGTATCCAAAGGAGTCTGGATTTGAATTACTAGGATATTCTGATGCTGACTTTGGAGGATGTAGGATTGACAGAAAGAATACAACAGGAATCTGTCAATTTCTAGGAGGAAGGCTTGTATCTTGGTTCAGCAAAAAGTAGCACTCAATCTCTACATCTATTGCTGAAGCTGAATATATTGCAGCTGGAAGTTGTTGTGCACAAATTATATGGATGAAAAATCAGCTAATGGATTATGGTCTGAACTATTACAAGATTTCAATAAGGTGTGATAACACAAGTGCCATTGCCATTGCTGAAAATCTAGTGCAACATTCCAGAACCAAGCATATAGAAATAAGATATCATTTTATCAGGGACCATGTTATGAATGAGAATATTAAACTACAGTTTGTACCTTCAAATCAGCAGCTGACAGACATATTCACCAAAACTCTTGATGAAGCCACGTTTTCAAATCTTGTGGGAGAGTTGGGAATGGTGAATTATGCGTCAGGGTCAGAGTCAAATTCCTAAGTTCTGGTATCTCTAACTCATTTAATAAGTTCTTGATAAAATCAATTGATATGTGTTTATATATGTTCAAATTGTAAATATGTATATACTAGTATATTCTGCATTTTGTTGTTTTATTTTTGTTTTGACTGATGGATCAGGGGCAGGGCTTCCTTAAGGACGCATCAAGGTCAGGGTGTCCGGCTCGCTCGTCAGGGTTAGGGTGTTCGACTCGTACGTAAGGGTCAGGGTGTCCGACCTGTGCGTCAGGATCAGGGTGTCCGTCTTGTGCATCAGGGTCAGGGTATGTACATATAGTAAATCATTAGGGTAAGTTTAAATTTTTTTTTTTTGCATCGGGATTCACGGTCAGTTAAGTGATGACAACTCATCATTAAGATCTTCTCTCACTGATGACGTTTCAAACGTCAATAGGCGGGTATTAATACTTTATCTCTCCTACTTTTTAAAACTCCTCAAAACTTTTTAAGCTTTTTCTAATATTTGCTTGAGTTTTCTTTCTTTTTCTCTCTCGTTTTCACATAAACCCTAGAACTTCAAATCTTCAAAGCATCCATGGCACGCCAACAGATTCCGAGGAACTTGACAGTCCCACCCACGAACTATGTGGAATTCTCTGACATTAATGAGGTGAATGAATGCTTTAAACCAATAATGATCTATCTACTCAACTCAGAGTATAGTAAAGCCATCTTTACTGATGAAGAAATGTCGGGGGAAGCACTGTCTCAACTATGGACAAATGCTAAGTTCATGTACTCCACCACTAGGCTTGATGCGGTCAAGGGAATCTCATTCAAAGTTTCCTCTGAGAAAGGGAAAATAACCCCTTCCAGACTTAACTCTGCTTTGGGACTACCTACTCAAGATCTGGTGGATGCACCCAGTGATGCAGACCTACTGGATTTCTTGAGGGAATTGGGCTATAACGCTGTTCCCAACGCAGTGTTAAAGTTCAAAGACCTCAAAAGGGTGAATGTTAAAAGGGAGATCTCTTACCTGTTTGATACAATCACCAAGGCGTTCTCAGGTAAGTGTTCTAACTTTGAGGTTATTACCTCCTTAAACTTGAAAATAGCATACGCCATAATTAAAAATGTAAATATAAATATAGGTAAAATAATTTTTGATGATCTTGTAAATAAATTAAGCAGTTTTAATAATAGGAAAACTGAAGTATATTATGCTAGGTTTTTATACATGATTATTAAAGATCAACTTAATAATTTTTCTTTTGAGAATGATATAGCTGTACAGACATACAAGCAAACAAAGAAATTGTTTGTAGAAATAATGAAGAAATCGTATACAACCGAACCATTTGCACTTCTGCAGCATATGGTATAGGTAGTAAATTATTCACCTTCTACTTCTCAAACTGTACATTCTTCACCTTCATCTACTACGGCAGAGAAAACAACCACCTTTCTGCCTACCCAAGTAGAACAATCAATTTCTTCCCAACCACTCTCAACAGCCCAACCCATAGTCTCCCAAAAGACTATTGGGATTAAAAGGAAACTCAGTGAAGTTACCACATCAACTGAGGGGGAACAAGGAGAGAGAGTGATTGGCTAGAGGCGTAAGAAGAAGAAGGGAGCCACGAGTGTTACCCAACAGCCTGACCAGGTAGTATCCTCTCAAAAGGATACTGTTTTTGATAAGGAAATAAACATATTCCTAACTAGTTCCTCTCAAAAGGAATTAGTTATTGAAAATAGTCCCCAACCAAGGATACAGTTGAGTGAGGCACATACATTGACCATAGACACTGATGAACAAACCATCAGGGTCTCTGAGAGCCACTTGCAGATATCTGACACAGTGAGTGCACACACCACTCAAGATGTTGTAGTTCAGAAGCTTCTCAATAAGATCAACATGAGTCATAAGCATTCTTCTACAGCATCTTTTGATGAATCACCTCCTCGATCAGTGATTCAGCCAACACTCCCATCTACACCACTTCCTTCTTTCTCTGTTCCTCAAATTTCTTCAGATATAATGACACAAACATTAAGTGTCATACAATCAGATTCTCCATATTCTCAATAAGTGGAGGAGCCAACATTCTCTGACACAGTGTTTGGTAGTCAACACTCTCAAATGGTTGACTCATTTTTACTTGATACAAACACTGATGATTAGACAGGGGACATATTCTCCACTGTACATACTACAACAATAACTCTTTATGTACCCCCAATTGTATATACTTCCTCTATAGAAACATACACTTCTCCAATTATACATACACACTTTACTTCTTCTCCTACTCCTATCACAACTGTGGAACTAGAATCTGTACATACATCACTTGAACTGGCCACAGTTGATGATTTCCAAGCCCATAGGAGCCCCTCTAGGACAATTTTGAGTGAGACTGAGAGAATACTTAGTGTAGAGAGGCAAAGTCAATCTCTTGAGAGGACTTTGGCAAAAGGAGAGCAAGAGAGTACTACCTTAGTAGGCAAAGAAAAAGGAGAGAATGAGAGCGATGCCTTAGTAGGCAAAGAAAAAGGAGAGGATGAGAGAGAAAAGGATGAGATCCTTGTAAATAAAGAATAGAGAGAAAACACAGTTACTGAATATACTACTTCTACTTCTGAAAGTGATGAAGATGATGCTCCACAAGATGATTTTTCCCAGTTCATCGGAGTTGATTTATACTTTCAACAGAATCAAATGTCGGACACTGTACAGTTGTTAAAGCAAGAGTTAGCTAGGACAACTGATCCCATCTTGATCAAAGTGTTAAAATCACAGATCATGATCAGTCAGTCAATAGATATAAAAAATCAAAAATTGTATACACATTTTTCTTCAAAGATACAAAATGTATAGCAAGTTGTCGACTCCCTGGTCACCAGCCAGACCCTACTTCGGATGAAGAAACAAGTTGACACTGTAGACAAGAAGCTTGCTGATCTCACTTCCTAACTGACCAGCATGGAAACTCTGCAACATTCCATGGCTGGCACTTTGCAACAAGTTCTTCAAGTCACATCTCGACTCTCAACTCCCACTGATAATGCTGTCAAAAAAGGGAAGAAATCAACCAAGCAGTCGTCAGGGGATGTTGCTGAGAATTCAAGTCAACCATCAGGGGATGTGACTGCTCCTGTTCCTGCTCCGAAATCCAAGGATAAAGGCAAGGGTATCCTGATTGAGGAACCAAAGAAAAAATCCAATACTCAATCAGGGCCTAAGCTACTTGGAGATGTCATGAAGACAACCCACTTTCCAACACCCGTTGAAGCTGTAATTGATGGAAAAGTGGAGTTGGTCTACCCTCAAGATAAAAAGCTAGTGGAAGCTGATGCACTATTTGCACAGCAACTTCAAGAAGATGAAGAGAGGGAAATTGCAAAGGAACAGGAGGAAGCAAAGAAGAAGAAGAGTGTCAGGCCCAGAACCTCCAGGAAACCTCAGCCAAAAAGATCTCAGAAACCTAAAGGTGCATCAGGTGATAAAAATCAAGACAAAACTGAAGACCTTGATGCCACCAAACCTAAGTCATCTGAAGCCAAGGACAAAACACCTTCTCCTATTACCACAGTATATGGTCCACCCACTCTAGTTGAATCCCTCAAAGAAGAAAGGCGCAAAAACTTGTCATTTATGTTATCTATAAAAAACGTAGATGTCAAGTTCAACAATAGAAGGGATCAGCTAATAACAGTGCAACTTAAAAGTGGGTCGCAATTCAATGTCACAATGGATTGGTTTAGGAGAATGGATGCTGAACAACTGAGATTAGTTCTGAATCTGATTTCAAAATTGTCAGTGGCTAACAGAGACTTGAGGGGATTGATTGATAAGCTAAGGAGAGCCATCAACGATGATAGGAGCCTGCCCACAGCTTTGGAAAGACCTTTGAAGCTGTTTTACAAATCCACTAATGGGCAGGAGAAAGGCATAAGGATCAAAGACGTTGATGGTCTCGACCTGGAGGAAGCGATGCATGTTCTAAGCCAAATAGCTTATCACAAAAATGAACATGTCATCCAGTTGAGAATCCTGCTGATTCAGAAGATAGTGAAGGAGATTGAAGAAACCAAAGCTGATGATGGGAACACTGCAGTAAGGGATGTGCCACCAGTAAAGGGATTTAAGGAATATCCAAAAATGATCACAAGCCCCATGGGTGTTCAATTCAAAGATAAAAAGGGGGAGATCATTACCTTCTACTGGTCACAACTTGCTGTAGCCAATGTTCTAGAAATAAAATCTATCCTTGAAGCTTTGGAATCCAGCAGCAATGTGAACATTGTCAACTTCAGAAAACTTCTTCAAAGGGAGTTGGAGCAACTGGAAGTAGGAGGAGAAGACAACAGACTAAGGATTCCTGATCAAAAACCAGATCAAAGAAGACAAGGCCTTGGAAGTGACTCCCAAACGATGGAATCAAGTCATCCATTGCCCTTTGTCTCAGCAAAAAGGAAAAGGGATCCTGATGTCTAATACAACATTCTTTTTGTAATAGTTATAGAAAAAAAACTTATACAGAAATTCTTTTATTAGATCATTCAAAATTCCTTCTTGTACTTAGTATTGGTTTTGACATCATCATCAGTACATCTAGAGATTTATGGTTATCAAATTGATAAACATAAATAGGGGGAGATTGTTAGAGTTAAATGATGATGATGATGATTATGTAATAAATTGTGCAACTGTAAATACTTGAGATATTTTATAAATCTTAAGAACTGCACAAGTTTTGCATCCACTGATAATAAACTTATTCATCAGTGGATGGTCAATCTCTTCACAAGACAAGTTAGAAAACAGAAACATCCAAAGGACTTGACAAAGTGGAGAAGAATGTCTGATGTTACTTGTTAACAGTCAAAGTATTCCGCATATAAGATATTCTAAACAAAGTTGCATTGATTAAGTACCGTCAGGGGAACCCATCAGGGGGAACTCATCAGGGGAACCGATCAGGGGGAACTCATCAGGGAAACCTGTCATGGGATGATGAAGGCAGACCAACCCGTCAGGGAAACACTTCAGGACATGTCAGTGTCAGGCCAACCCATCAGGGTAACCCATCAAGGGGAATGACCAACATGACATCAGTGGAAGCCATCAGTGTATGCCGTCAGTCATAACCATCAGGATCAAGTAGCACTGAGTGAAACTCAAGTGAAGGTTGAAGCCCTGATCCAGTCAATAAGCATCAGGGGATCCAGAAGCACTGATCAAAGTCCATCAGGGCTGGTAGTCAGTGGATCGTTATGACAGCATACACCCGTCATCAGTACTTACACGGAAATCAAAGTAACGTGTTATAGAAGCAAGAAATATCAACTGGAAAGATATTTCTTGAAGTTTGTTCTTGATCCAATGAGAACTCTCACGCATTAAATGCACACAGATCAGGGGAAGAAAAAGTAGCAACAAAGCATGCAGCAGTCTGACATATAGGGCTACGATGTGACATATTTGCGGCTAAGTTGAGAAAAGCAGCACGTCTCAAGCATGTGATTTCATCTACTGATCAACATATAAGCAACGGAGTTTTCATTACAACATAATATACAAAGATTGAATCTTTCCAACATATCAAACAAACACCGAAGCACACAAACACTAGAGAGAAGCTTTGTAATAAATCTTGCGAGAAATATTTCAAAGAAAGTTAGAAGCTAGTGAGTGTGAGAAACTGTGTATTTAAACACATAATTTGTTGCTGTAAATCACAGTTGTGATTATACAGGTTTCCAGAAAAACCCCAAGTTTTAATATAACTATTTTAACTTGAATCTGTGTGTTCATTTCTTATAGTTTTTCTATTTATTGCAGCTGTTTTCCAGTAAGCGTTTTTAAGTTCAAAAGAGCGAAAAGTTTTAGGTGTTTGTATTCATCCCCCCCCCCTTCTACAAACACTTGTGCTTATATTGCACTAACAAAATTCAAAACGCCGTATTTGACTCAATAGTAAATTTGCTTCTCCGCATTGTTCATTAGTTTCACCTTCCACAATAAAATGAAGCACATCAACCACCGAACAAAAGAAGGAAATCGAACTCAAAAGTGTATGATAGTGAGAACTCCAACGAGTGTCTCCTGCATGTTTCAGGGTCATTTCTTGGTTTAATCCTCGTCCCATCTCAACTTCACCACTAGAAATTCCTTCAAACAAATTTTCCACTTGTTTATCACGAATAATGTCTTTGCGCTTACACGAACTCCAATAACATTTGACAACATACTTACCAAGCTAAAGAAAGTAGCAATTCTCTTGTCTTTTTGTGAAACAACTACAAATGTCAGTTGTAATTGATGTGCAAAACAATGAATAAAGTAAGCACATGAATTTTCTCCCATATTTAAACTCTTGAGTCCATTGAATTCACCTCGCATATTATTAGCTCCATCATATCCTTGCCCATATAAGCTTGACATACTTAACCCGTATTTGGCAAACATTTCTTCGATAGCTACTTTAAGTGATAAAGAAGTAGTATCATGAACATGTACCATGCGAAGAAAACGTTGAATGATAAATCTTCGTTTATCCACGTAACGTAAAATGATTGCCATTTGCTCTTTTACAGAATTATCACGAGACTCGTCAACTAAGATGGAAAACAACTCATTTTTAACATCATTAATGATTAGATTGGTTGTCTCAATTGCAGCTGCATTTGCAATCTCCTTTTGAATTTATGGTGCTATTAATTGATGATTTTCAGGAGCATTGTGAAGTACAACTCTCTTAATTTAGTTCAGCACTGTAAGCTAGAAGCTCAAGAAAATTTCCTTTATTGCTTGAATCTTTAGACTCATCATGCCCACGAAAAGCCAATCCTTGATATAACAGAAATCTAATACATGTAACTGATGCAAGAAAGCGAGCACGATAATCTTTTTGAGATTGGTCAGATTGGTTAGACAAACAAACATCTATATGTTGCTTTTGATTCATTAGGTCTTCACAAGCCTTCAAACATTTGTTATGAATATTTTTGTGATTTCCGACATGCTCCTTAAATTTTTCTGGACCTTTTTCCCAATTTGAAAATCCTCCACTAACAAATATGTCACCACCTCCTTGAAATTCGTGTTTCGGTTTAAAAAGATAGCAACATAAACAAAATGCAACATCTTTAGATATGTTATACTCCAACCAACTAGCATGATCATTAAACCAAGAACGTACAAATCTATGCTTCTTGCCTCCACATTCAGTAAAAGGAAATTTGTGATTCTTAGGTTGACAAGGACTCTTTTGTAAATAAAATCTTCGAACAATTTCTCTAACACTTGCATCAAACTCAAAAATATTTTTTCTATTTATAGGGTCAACTAGAAGCTCATCAAAATTAATGTCTTTTTGTGGAATACCTAAAGATGGCTGAGGTTATTGTACGGTGTTGGACTGTTGAAAATTAGATTCATCAGTAGACTCACTTCTTCTTCTTTTACTAAAAAAATTTTCCATAACTGTTAAGAAAAAAATCAAAAATAAAATCCAATTCAATGGACTCAAACAAACTATTTTCACAATTTGAGGTTTAGGGCAAATTAATAATTTACCCAAATCATACAACAATGACAAAAATCACAGTAGTCCAAATTAATTGTAATAAATAAACAAATTGCACAATATACTAGATATTCAAAGTCTAATTACTAATTAATTGAAAAAAATTTCACCAATCTGAAATTTAATAGTTCAAAATTCAAAAACCTAACCTTAGTTAGGTCGTATCTTTAGTATTATTGTGAGTACAACTGGTGGGTAGTGGATTGGGGGCTGACTAATTTAAGAATTCTTCAAATTTCGATGGCACTGCGGCAAACTCATCTTCTGTTCTTTGTTGTATGCTTCTCTTTGTTTTTTTCTTTTTAGCTAGTGTTTGAAGCTAAAAGGAATGGTGTTTTCGGCTGTCTGCTAAAAGGAGCTGGTATGGATTTTTATCTACAAAAGTGGGCCAGGTTTATTTTAAAAAAAAAATTGAGGAGGGGCGTGGTCCCCCCCTGAACCCACTGTACATCTGCCACTGTTCTCCAGGGATTGAGACCTGTTAGAGTTAATTAATGATGATGATGTTTAGAGAATAAATTGTGCATCTGTAAATACTTAAGGTACATTATAAACCTTAATATCAGCACAAGTTTTGTATCCATTGATGATAAACTTATTCATCAATGGATGATCAAACACTTCACAAGACAAGTCGTAAAATGGAACATCTAAAGGACTTGACAAAGTGAAGAGGAATGTCTGATGTTACTCCAAAATAGTCAAAGTGTTCCGCACATCAGATGTTCCAAACAAAGTTTCGTTGATTAAGAATCGTCAGGGGAACTAGTCAGGGCAAACTCATCAGGGAAAATCCGTCAAGGGAAACCGTCAGGGGAACCTGTTAGGGGATGACTGAGGCAGACCAACCGATCAGGGGAACGTGTCAGGGTATGGCAGTGGCTGACCAAACTCATCAGGGTGAACGTGTCAGGGCATGAACAAGACATTTCATCTGTCAGGGTAAAACTTCAGGGTATGATTGTGTCAGGTTAACCCATCAGGGTAACACGTCAGGGGGAAAGCTCAACACTGCATCAGTGGAAGCCATCAGTGTATGTTACAGGTCATAACATCAGTGGATCAAAGAAGCACTGAGTAAAATTCAAGTGAAGGTTGAAGCCCTGATCCAGTCTTTAACAAGACTTGTCATCAGGGGATCCAAGAAGCACTGATCAAGTTCATCATCGTCAGTGAATGGTTATGACAACATGCACCCGTCATCAGGACTTACACTCAAATCAACGAAGCTTATTATAGAAGCAAGAGATATTAACTGGAAAGATATTTCTTGAAGTTTGTTATGGTCCAATGAGAACTCTCAAACATTAAATGCACGCAGATCAGGGGAAGAAAAAGAAGCAACAAAAGTAGCAACAGTCTAACACATAGTTTTCAAAGGACAACGATGTGACATATATGCGGCTAAGTTGAAAAGAGCAGCACGTCTTCACACGTGGTTTCAACCACTGATCTTCTATATATGCAAAGGAGTTCTCATTACACAAAAAAAAAAAAAAAAGAAGATCAATCCAACAGATCATCAAACATCGAAGCACACAAATCACTAGAGCAGCTTTGTAATATATATCTTGACAGAAATATTTCAAAGAAAGATTAGAAGCTAGTGAGTGTGAATTTGAAGCTGTAATTTTATTATAGATCTTGTAGCTGTTTAATCACATTTGTGATTATACAGATTTCCAGAAAAACATCAAGTTTTAATACAACTATTTTAACTTGAATCTGTGTGTTCATATTTTAAATATAATTTTATATTCTAAATATATTTTTATTAGTAGTGGTAGTTATGGTAGAGACATTAAGTAGTGGAGATCGCTGAACTAGTTGTAGAAGTGGAGATATAGTGGAGATAGTTGTAGAAGTGGAGATATAATTGAACTAGTTGAGTAGTGTAATAATAGAATGACATTTAAAAAACTTTAAAGAACTTTATTTTTTATAGTTTAAAAAGATAAATATATTTCAAATTTTGGAACAACTAAAAAAAGAATATATATCTCTAATTTTGAAACGGAGAGATTATTATTTTACATTTTCTACGTTAGTTTATTTTATTTTATACGGTACAGAAGTAGAAATATATGTACATACATTTATAATTTATCCAAGTGAAAAGATACCTGTCTGTTATTAGGTAGAACATTTATCCTACTATAAATCACAATCCTTTTCTGAAGAATAAAAATTAAGGTCAAAACAGTTGAGCTCCTTCCATTTGATTAACACTATGTTTCTGAATTTATTTTTGGCTAAAAAAGAGAAAACAAGTGATAAATAAATTAATTTTTTTCCTTATTTCTTGTGTATCTTAGTTTTCAAAGGATAAAAATTAAAGAATTGAATTGAATAGAAAAAAAATGGTATTTTTCTTGCCCAACTTTTTTTGTTGAAAATGGCAAGATTTTATTAGAAAACAAATTTAATACTACATTTCATGTTATAAAGTCAATAATAGGATCAAGAATTCTCTTTAACTCAGATAACACATCTTACTTAAGTTTTTCTTTCTTTTTTTTTTCCTTCTCCTTTATTGAACTCAAAAATATTCCAAAGAAAAATTTATCAATTTTCTATTTTATTTTTTTCTATTCATCAAAAAAATTTCTAATCATTTCTTTTCTATAAAAAAACATGGAAACATAATGTAAGTGAACTGAGAGATCCAAATTTTTTTTTTTGACATAATTTATTTTTCTTTTCCATAGTCATTTGACCCAATCTTAGAGAGCTTAGATTAAATTGAAATAGGGCACGGTAAACCGCACAACAACATACAGTTCATATTATCCCGGTCAATATCAACTTCCTATACATGAGGTGCAACATTCAAAAAATTCTATTCATAAACTTACACCCCCCAACCACCAACCCTCACCCCTCACCCCTCACTCCCCACCCCCATGCCCCACCCACCTCAAAGCCCCCACCCTATTAAAAAAATAAAAGAGCTATTACCAAAATGTTGTATTCGTTTCTTTCTAATATAAATAGTCGTTAGGTATCAATAAAGAACATCTGATTCATTTGAAAACTTTACATTATATTTGCAATTAGAAAAGAAAATTTGAATATTTTTTGCAAGCAAATCATGAGATATACATCAATTGCTCTCGTTGATATTCTCATGAAAATTTGTAAATTGATGTTGTTGCTTCTCATGATTTTGCTAATTAGAAGCAGCATGTTTGCAAATAAAGCAATGTGTGCATATTCATCATCAGAAAATTGTGTTCAAGATTGTATGAAAAGATGCTCTGGCCACGCCGATATTTGCTTGACTGATTGTCATGTTAAATGTCACCCATCGCCTATCGGTTGATTGTTAAGCTGGTTTTAATTTTTTCTACGATAAATAATTATAAGGAACAATTCTTTTGTTTGAACTTGAGGGAGTTTAAAAGAAATTGTTTATTTTTTTTAATAAAAAGTTTAGATTGTCTCCTCAGTCAAGGTGTATGACATGCATGCCACAAACTTTTTTAAAATCTTTTAATGGTATTTACAAATTGATCAGAGAACAACTATTAACAAAACTTTGAATTTTCACCGTAAGAAGTAAGAAAAGAGTTTGCGAATTTGCTGAGTAGTAAGTATTTTTTTTAAAATTATATTTTGTAATCTTTTTAATTTTAACTCAACTCTTTGCCCAAGTAAATTATATAATTAATCCTTTGTAACCCTAGGAGCTCTCCTATAAATACCCACCTCTTTTACATCATTCCACACACTTAAATTGAGTATTCTACTTCTATCTTTTTGAGTAAATACTCCATCTCTCCAAATTCTTTTAGTTTATTAGTTAAAATACTTTCAAGTGAAGAGGCAACACTCGATTCACTTCAAAGCCCCAAAATTCGTAAAGAAGAGCTCCTAATTAATGTAATTTTACTTGCATTTAAGGTATTTTTGATTCAAATCCATTTAATTTGCATTCTAGTTATTATATCCTTATTATATGCTTGTTTCTCTTAAACTTATAATAAATTCATACAAAGACCGAAAATTTATTCGTTTATTTTGTTAGTTTCCTACTATCAATTAGATATCATAATAAATTTTTCATAATTTTTGGATTTATATTCTACTAGTTATTAATTAATCGGTAAATCACTATAGAGTGGGGCTGAAAATAGGGCCTTAACTTTCGATTAGCCTTTACTAGGGCTAAGATAAACTTTTCCACCCGCTGATAATGGGTTTTAGCTTCGTGGAGGACATTACTGATGTAGTACATAGACCTTTGGAGCTTCTCATCTTCTCGAACTAACACTACACTAACTGCCTTATCTGAAATGACTAAGTACTAATACAAGACATCTTCGTTCTCAGGCTTCGTAAGAAAAGGTGGAGAGGCCATGTATTCAGTAAGCTCCTCAAAAGACTTCTGGCATTCAGGTGTCCATCAAAAATCTTTTACCTTCCAGTCGACCTTGCCATAAACTTCCAAAGTTCCAAAGGCTGCAACCCTTCTAGTGCGTTTTTGGACTTCCTTGATATTCCTTGGGGGCCCCAATCAAGGATACCCTTTATTTCATCGGGGTTAGCCTCTGTACCCTTTATGATACCATAAGCCTGGAAAATTTCCCTAAGGCTACACCGAACGCACACTTCAAGGGATTGAACTTCATCTTGTACTTCCTTAGATTTGAAAAAGATTTAGCCAAATCCTTGACATTATCTTTTTACTTCAAACTCTTGATTAGCATGTCGTCTACATAGACTTTCATACTCCTCTTTATAAGGGGTTTGAGAATCTTATTAACTAACATTTGGTACATGTTACCGGCATTCCTGAGCCCAAAGGGTATCATTATAACAGTAAACCCCTTGATTTGTAATAAAGATTACATTTGTGACATCTTTGGGCTCCATTCTTATATGGTTATAGCCACTAAAGGAATCCATAAAACTCAAAAGCTCATGGCCAGCAGTAGTATCTATCATAAGATCCATCCTCGATAAGAGATAACAAACCTTTAGGTAAACGTCATTTAGATCTGTAAAATCTATATAGATCCTCCACTTTTTGTTGGCTTTTTGCACCATAACGGGGTTAGTCAACCACTCTAGATATTTGATTTCCATGACTAACTTTGCCTCTAATAGCTTCTCCATTTTCTTATTGATTGCTCCTTGTCTCTCTGGAGCGAAAGACCTCTTCATCTGCTTGATCAACTTTCTCATGGGGTTAACATTTAACTAATGCATCATGACCTCCAGGTCTATTACTGGCAATCCAAGGTCGACCATGCAAATACATCCATATTGTCCCTTAGGAAAGAGATCAACATCTTCTTTAACTCTGAGTCTAGCTATAAGCCCAAGTAAGTCAACTTCTCAGGTTAGTGCCACTGAGGGGGATTACTTTAAGTTCTTCTACGGGTTCAACCCTTTGCTCCCATATTTCATCTCTCGAGTTAAGGAAATATATTGACATGACCAGCCCTTCTTCTCCACTGATCTTAAGTGCCATCATATAGCACGTTTGAGCGTACCTTTGATCTGCCTTCACCACTTCCACTCCATTAGGTATTGAGAATTTCAGCTTTAAATGGAATGTGGAGGGAATGACCTTAAACAAATTCAAAGCTTTTCTACTAAGGATAATGTTATATGACGAGTCTGTTTTCACTACCAAGAAGTTGACCATCATAGTGGTGTGCTTTGGCTCTTCCCTAAGGGTCACTGGTAACGTAATAGATCCTTCAATCTTTGTTTCCACCATTGTGAATCCATAAAGAGGGATAAGTGATGGAGTCAGTTGGTTGTCCTTAAAGCCTGTTAGAACAAAATAAGCTAAAGTGCTTGTAGAAAAGGGGGTTGATCTCTGATGTGGAATTAGATCAGTGCTTCTTGATCCCCTGATGTTAAGACCCAATGATATCCACTGATGTCATCCATTGATGTAGTGTTCAGGTGATCCCTTGATGATATCCCCTGATAGGCTTGACTACTGACAGTATGCCCTGATGGTATCCCCTGACAGTATCCCCTAATGTTATCCCTTAACAGTTAATTTATCCACTGATGACATCCCCTGACAGTATCCCCTGACTGATTTATCCACTGAAGACATCCCCTGACGCAATATTTGAGCTATCCCCTGATGGGTTTATCCACTGGTGTTTTTTTCAAATACTTATGTCTTTAATCACTGATACTATTTTTGGCATTTTCTTGAATGTTTGATGTGCAAAATACTTGATCATTAAGTACAACCAGACATTCCCTGACACTACCAAATCCTAGAGATATCCCCTGATGTTTTGCCTATTGTAGTTAAGACTATCCCTTGACAGACTAAGCCGTCCATCAGTGGATGATTATTTGTGCAAATATACTAAGGCTTATAACATACCTTGAGTATGTACAAGTGCACAGTTATTAAATAATCCTTATATCATCATCAACATCATTATACCTAACAAAGCCCATGTCTTTAAAAGCTTGATAATACGAGACATTGACATTAATCCCGCTTTCTATCAAGACTCTTTACTAGAAAGTTTCCCATAGTCATTTCTATGACTAGAGGGTCATCATGCGGGAACTTCACGCCTTTTAGATCCTTGTCTATTAAGGTGATAGAACCTCTATCGCATAAGTTTTCCTTGAGGAGTTCATGACCCATTCTGTCGTTGACCCTCCTGATATAACATTAATCACCCCCCATGGGGCTGATTGTCTCTTTCTTGATTCTTTGACATTCACACATATCTCTTTCTCTTTTCTTTTCTCCCTAAGGCTCATTCTGCTGAAGATATCGGGCTAATTGTTCCCTTTTAATGAGAAATTCAAACTCATCCTTAAATTGCTTGTAATCATCGGTGTCATGTTTGTGGTCCTTATGGAACCAATAATATTGTGAAACATCCCTCTTGGTGGGATCAATCAGTCCTTAAAGGTTTTGGCCATTAGACATAAGGTTCCAAGGCAATCTCCATAATAATTTGGCTCCGCGATTGAGTCAACGAAGTATACTCATTGAACTTTTGGCCGACCATCTTCTTGTTTGGGGGGCTTCTCCCTAAGATTTTTTCCTAGTATCTTGAATTTTTGCTTCAACTCTTTTCCTTTTCTTGTCATCCTTCCTCCCTAATTCCTTGACGACAGACTCCTCCACCACCATGTACATCCCGAAACAATTCTACAACTCATTCATGGTGATCGAAGGCTTCTTGACAAGTTCCTCTTCAAATGTTCATTGGTAGTGCCATTAGTCAAGGCGATTATGGCCACTGATTTGTCCAAGTTTGGGACTTTAAGATCCTCTTTGATAAATCTAACCATATAATCTCTTAAACTTTCATTCTCCCTTTATCGAACATTCATGAGTTTTTTGCGTGGGTCTTCCCCCAATGAATTGATTAACAAAAAAATGTGTTATTTGTCAAAATGAGCTAATTGAGACCAGAATGAGTTGTCTATACCACTCCTAGAATGAATCCTTCAGGGGTTGAGGGAACGTTTTACACTTAATGACGTCCAACCGATTCAGGAGTAGTAAATTTGCCTCAAATTGCTAGATGTGGCTGTTCAGATCACCATTCCCATCATGTTTCACTACTGCTGACATTTTATACCCATTTGTCAGGGGCTTATACATCTATAATGGATTTGAGAAAGGGTGGAGAAACAACCCTATAAATTGAGGTTGATTCCCTATGAGGTTAATAGCATGGTGAGTCTTCGGCAGTGGGGGTGATGCCCCTCCTCCATGATTCCATAACTTGTGTTGCAACGTTGTTTAACCTCTCTTTCTATGGTATCTTTTGTGTTATCATTCTGATGGGATATACAGTTCACTGAGGGTTCCCTCGTACGATCCTTTTCATATTTTCCTAGTTTGCTTTGAAGCTGACGAAGGCTTACTCGAAGCTCTTTATGTTCTCCTTGGAGGGCAGAGATCTCTCTCTATTCCTTTCACAAGGCATGTCCCTCAAATATCTGTATGGGTGAAGTATTGGGTCAATAGACCTTCTCCTTTCAATATTATGTCATAGATCCATTGGATTCCTTTGTTCACTATCCTCTGAGTCAGAGTCATCATAATAGGGTCCATTGTATGTCCTTTGTGGTTCCCTAAGAGGCCTATTATGACCTCTCTCTCCTACCCGGGGGGTAGGGGTGAGGGGGGGGGGGGGGGGGTTAAGAGTTGGGGCATAACTTCTTGTTGTCGCTCAAGATTATTTTGCCCTTCTCCCTCCATATGTGGATGTTGCATTCCCAACTTTCTTTCTAGGTTAGCAACCTTCGTCTATCCATGAGTGATAAATCGAGTGTTTAATATTGGTTTGTTGCGTTTTTTGTTTGAATTTTTCACAGATGACGTCAATCTAATATGTCAAGAACACATTCCTATAATTAGGGCTCGAATTCAACCCTCATTTGAGCAAGGTTTGACCATGAATTGAATGCTCCAATGAACCTACAAGAAAAATCTCCCAAGAGCGTAGAGTTTCGACCCTTGAAACACCTTCGGACATGATAATCAATATGTATATGTGAAAACTAAAAAGTAACTAAGGCTGAATCATAAAGCGTACCTGATATAAGAGGTGAGAATCCTTTTTATAGTTAGTTCGAGTATGCTAGATGTTCTTCTTGATAGGTAATCTGTAAGTAACACCGTAAATCATTAACGAGTTCGGTGGCATACCCTGACCCTGAACTAATGGAACTTCCTCTTTTCTAAACTTTTTGTAATCAATAAAATAAAATAAAATAATATGATATTGTAACAACCACCATGTAACAACTGAAAGGTTGCTTATAGGTTATAAATTATAATTTTCTTATGTAAGTTCATTTTATTTTAAACGATAAAGAAAAAGTCTACGCACAAACACTTTTATAATTTATCAAAGTGAAAAGATACCTGTCTGTTCTTAGGTAGAACATTTCTCTTACTATAATCACCTCCATTCCTGATTAGATTCTCAGTGATTTATAATATGTGAGAATCTATGACTAGTTCATAGTTGTATATATTAATTAAAAATAGTATGTTCGAAAATATTTTTGGAGTTGGAGAATATTTGAGGCCTTTCAAAGTTCATGCATGTATGATGTTTCATTGTTGATAATTAATTAAATTCATACTGGACTACAGCAGATGCATCCATACATATTTATATTAATTTGATATTTGGACATTTTAAATATTGAACCCATTGTTTTGCTAAACTGACAACGGTTTGGAGAGAAAAAGTAAATACTTTTTTTCTAAAATTAGACGAAATACATTTATTTTACTAATTTCTCACCATTTAAGTTTTGTAATCTAATGCATAATCGATTTGTTACTTTGTGCTAACAATTGATCATGCTGATATATATAAAAACAAATTAATCCATCTATATATTGATCTGGAATTCAGGATATTAATCTCAAAATATAAAAAAGAAAAAAAACCCTGTAATTTTGAGACGTGTGGAGTATAAACTATTAAGCTAGTTTGAGTTCTATTGTTAATACTCAAAACAATAGAAAAATAAAGGAAATTGACAGAAAACGTTATTTTTCATCGAAAATATTTTGTTACATGTTCCTCAAAGGATGAAAAAAAAAGACTACTAAAATTTAGTCATTTTTAAATCAAACATAGTCAAAAGGAAAAAAAGAGAGATAAGAAATGGATACAAAAACTAGATATACAATTGCTTAAACAATACAAAAGTAAATAGAAGAACATTTTTAGGACATCAGTTTTTCTTTTTCTTTCTAAGTTATTCGGAAACAAAACAAAAAAAAAATGTATAAGCTGGATCCCTACTTTTCTTGATCATGTAGTTATTTTATTTTGAAATTTTGGTCACATAGTTATGCTATTATAACATAGTTTTTTTTTTTAAATCATTCTATTATTCCATAATTAAAGTATTCTACTCCTTATAATTTTATGTTTGACCAAAACTCAAACAAGGCGTACGTTAAGTTGATTTGCGGCATAAGTAATTGTATTTTTAGTGCTATTCTGTCAACAGAATAATTGTACTTTTAGTGACACTTCTACGTTACATTTGATGCTAATTAATTTTTTCACAATAATTGTTGTTCTTTTATATTTCTTCCGATTCATAATAACTGTCTTTTGGTTTTTTTGTAAATAAATTTTGATGAATTTTTTATATGTTAAAAATTTTGTTTAATTTAAAAAAAATTAATAATCAAAATTTTTTTAATAAGAATTAGTATGTATAAAATTTTAACTAAAATAAAATATTTAACATATAAAAAATATCACTAAATCTACGTGCAAAAAAGTTCAACGATAATTATTATGAACTGGGGGAGTATGATAAATATACTCCCTTTGTTTTTTTATGTCTTTTTAGGGGAGATGAAATAGTTATATTTACATGTCATTTGTATTTCCAATGTAAGCATTAATGACTTATTTTTCGTATTATCCTTTTATTAAATATAAACCTTCTTTTCTTTTCATCTTTGTCAATAAAATTTCAGGGGTAATATTAAAATTTTATACTCCCTCCGTTCTCATAATGATGTTTGAATTCACTTTTCGCACATATTTTTAAGTGTAATTTAGGACGTGTTATATATGTTATTTAATTGAATAAAAATTATGGAATAAAAATATAATCTATGAAGATTAATATTATGAAAAAATAAAAATTATTAAGAATAACTATTATATACAAATCTTACATAAAAATACGTATCACAATAATAACTAAAACACTCTTTCAAGTACGAAGATAATACTTGTTTTGACTATTTAAATATGAAATTAATATATGCGTTTTCTTCTAAAACTGACACATGAGGGCGTACAAACTAGAAATCACATAATCTCAAAACCTTACCGCATACACAGAAATGGCTTAAATTGTAGTAATGTCGATCAAAACATGCATTTTGGCTTGTTGCCATTCCCAAACGCAAATATCACATGACGAATTTGCCTTAATAGAAAAAACAAAAATCGTCAAAAATACAGATTGAGATTTTTTTGACATGTATCTGGGGCTGTACGTGTTGATTTGGATCATCTTCATTCTGTTGTTATTGATCAAACAACAAGGCTTGATAGCAACCAGACATTAAAACATTCAAAGTTAGCTCAAAACTTGTGGTGCATGGCTCACCAATTCAAACCCTTTGGAAAATGAAAGGAGAACTACTTATATATATATATATGTGTGTGTGTGTGTGTGTGTGTGAGAGAGAGAGAGAGAGAGAGAGAGAG
>CM025780.1:26827724-26880640 GCA_014636745.2 Centella asiatica | reverse complement strand
AATAATAATAATAATAATAATAATAATAATAATAATAATAATAATAAGTACTACTAATTAATATTATAGTAGAAAATGAAACCGCGTGAATTGAATTGTATAATAAATTAGAGTGGCAATGAAACGGGTCGGGCAGTGGCAGGCTGGTGAGACATTCGAAGCAGAGAGTGCAGTGGGCAGCCCCCACAAAGGGATCCATTGTCTCTACTTCAACCAACACCTCGAATATTATTATTGTGGTGGAGATTCTCCATATATTGCTTTTGTGGGACTCACTTTATTTAACTATCCATTAACCATTAATTAACTACTGATCCACTGATTGATGTAACATGTCTTCTGATTAACAAATTAATTGAAAAACAAATTCTATATCATAAGGAAAATTTTATATTATTACTTCACACATATATCTTTAGTTGGTTAATTATTAGTTTATTATTGAATTTATTACTGTTAATTGTAGTAGGTAATGTCATTCTATATGTAAAGTTTAATACTAATTGTACCTGTACCTGGAAGAGAAATTTCAGTCATTGCAAAACTTTGACTTTTTGTTTTGGTACGAAATCATTTGGGACTCGATCTTGATACCCTTGAGATATATAGATCGATTTAAACTTTTAGCGATATTTTTGTAATTTATTTAATAATGTTTAATATTCGATGCTTATTAATTATTCAAGTAGTATAATTATTATTTTGACAATTCAACTGAAATATATGCATAAGAGATTTGTAAAATATCATTCGTGAAAGAAAAAAAATAGAATGAAACGGGTGATCTACAACAAAGTAAAAACAAGGTAATAAAAAGAGAAAAAATATATAATTTAGAAGAGTTTTTCTTGAAAATATGATAATTATTTTGATAATATTAACTCAAATCGTTAACGAATTGTCATATTAATTTATTTTTTTTGGACAGAATTGTCATATTCTAGTCGGTATGCATTAACACATAGGAGATTTGTAAATTATCTACAACTTACCGGCCTCACTTATAAATTTTGTATCACAATGATAGTCTTTTTAAAAAAAAATTTGGAATTTCATGTTGTTAGTCATATTCGTAGTTTAAGGTGAATAGTTTAAAACTTTTCTAAAGTTAATATTTGTCTCTCTTGTTATCCCAACAAATTTATACTAATGAAATTAATTTTAGTAATTTTTTATCACGCATTTGTATTTTTATGAAAGGGTAAAACAATATTTTAGATTGATATTATTTCATGCAATAATTATGAATCTCTTTGATATGTGCGTTTTGATCTAAAGTGATTATTATTTTAAACCAAATGAAGTATTAGAAATTAAAAATAAAGAAAATTAACCGTAACTTTGCAACTAACAAATAAAACTTCAAAAAATTGAACGAATCCGGTACTTTTACAACGACAAAAAAAAAATGAAAAAAAGAAAACAAAGTGAGGAAAAGAGTAAAAAAGAAAACATGTATATGCAGGGAAAGAGTTGCCATGTGAGACCTCAAATATTGTTAATTAAAGAAAATTTTGACTTAGTCTTGTCAACATTGCAATTATTAAATAATGTAGATTTTGACTTAGCTTTGTCAATATTGCCAAACCCCTTCTAAAAGAGGAAAAACAGTAATTTGAATTCATACAAATCGCACTGACATTTGAATCTAGGAGAAGTGAACTCCAAATGAAGAAACATAAGGTCTACTCTTAAACATTTGAGTTACAATACTTCAAAAATATAGAGTTAGAAACAAATCCTCTTATCTGATTAATCTTCATCTAATCATTAAATTCTTAATTGTCTGATGTATAAGTTCACTTAATCCTCTTTAATTAATTATTTTATTTTATCAATGTCTGTCTATACACTATAACTCGTTTTTATCGCTTAGATCCGCATAAATGTGTTTTATACCATTTTTGAAATTCTAGTTGCACCTAAATTAAAGGAAAATGTCACAATTGTATATTCGTCATGTCAACATGCTAGAGCTGAGGTGATTCCAACAAGTCATTCAACATTACCAGCAAATTAATTTGAGATACTGAGAACTTACTCAATTTATCAATGTGTGTGTGATTAATATTTGATAATTTATGTTATCTTATCTGTTATATTCATATATCCAAATTATGAAACTTTTTTTCTCTCAAATTTTTAGTGTAGCTTCCAGTCATATATTTTTTTAAACTATTCAAATTCTCAATGAACAAACAAAGTGCAAAATAAGAGCAATAATGAGATTAGAATAATTATTTATTTAAAAAACACTAATATAGTTCAATCAACCGGTGACCATTGACCGACCTGGTAATGGCAATTTCTATGAACGTCAACAAATAAATTCATATAACAAAATTTAGAATATATATAGGTTATTCCTTCTCCACTTATATGTAAAGCCTAATTTGATCTACACTTGCAATAGATTAAGACCTTTAAAGAAAATTTAGTCCTATCGAAAATCAACAACTAATCATATATATCTTAATGCATTATTGTCATGTCTGCTGGTTATTATCACAGAGCTTTTGTCGCGAAAATTATTGTAACCAACATTTTAGAAAGGATCAAATGGGATTACAGATTGAATCTCATTTTCAATTTTTCCCCGAAAGTATATTGGTTCATTATAGTTAAAATTAAAAAAGAATGAAAAAGGGTAACATTATATATTTTCTAGTTACATGTTATGAGTTAGCTTAATGTCAAATATCACTCCCTTATGACCTTGAATGACTTGAGTTCAAGGATCAAACTTCATGAATGACTACTGAGTGAGAGTTAGGTTAATAATGGTAGTAATTTTGTGGATAAAATAAAAAATAAAAAAGTTGTAGTTAAGTTCTATCTAATAAAACACCACAAAATTAATCTAGAGAGAGTCAACTCCATATCTTTTTGCCATATCTTAGTGTATGATGGCACATTTGAAAGAATTAGGACCACCAAAAATCAAGGAAAGTGAATCTCTAAAAAAGTTACTATAACATGTAGTGATGGAGTCACTTTCCCAACGTAGATATATAGATAAGAAGAGTATCTGGGATTTGCTTTGCAAAAATCACAAAAACACTGTTGTATTGTTGTATGATTCTGACTCCATATATTAGTTCCAAAAAGATGAAACTGTTTTTCTTTTCTTTTATTAATTTATAAATAATTGGAAAATGTGGTTGGGAAGGTATGTGACAGTAGGATTATAATCATATATATAGGTAGGTTAGAAGAGAAACAAGCAAGATGGGGTTGGGAGGATGTTGACTAGGCAAGGGGCACAGCCAGGGTTAGGGATGTTTCCTTCTCCTTGGGACGTGACCTGTCCCTTACTCACCGCCATGCATGCATCACAACTTGATATCTCTATATGTAGATATATATATATGTGTGTGTATGTGTGTTGGAATTGGCTCATAGGTACTTCAATATACAATAAGACCATAATATCTGGTGGATCTTGTTCATGTGTTTCAGTTTGGCGGTTTATTTAGCATGGCGTGTTGTAGTAGCAAGATGATTTTATCTAACATCGAAGATTTTTGGTAGTTTCTTTATTTTCGTTACATAACAAATTACTGTCAATAAAATTCATATACTTATCAATAATTACGTTCCATATACTTAATTTTATATAATCTGAAAGATTTGAAACTCATATAACTTCAATCTTCATTTGAATATAGTCAATCTTCATTTGAATATAGTCGATGATTAATTATTTGTGATTTGTGAGTATATATTGTACTATAACAAAAATAGTGACAATGGGTAAACCGTGAAATAACATTCAATTATATATACTCACTGTATTCCAACAAAAGAGTTACATTTGTAAAAAAAAAAATATATTCCAAAAAAGAATTATATTTGAAAATATTCTTTGTTATTTTGTTATAAATTAAAAAAATTTCAATTACAAATTTATAAATCTCGTCATAACTTAAGGATTCATAACAAATTTTATGAAAAAAAAACTTATTATTTGTACATTTAATTCTTGGTCAAAAATACAAAATTAATAGTCGTTAAAATTTAAATGTTGCAATTTTTGTAAAACGGAGGGAGTAATATCATTTTAATTTTTATGTGATTTTGTGTGAATTACTACCTTAAATCCCACAATATTTACTTAGAATGAGTGAAATGATGTGGGAATTGATTGATCAGTTGAACTCTATGAAATATCTTCATAACACGAGGATTCTTTATACGCCTAGGAGTCTTGAGAAAGACTGGTTGAAACTATATTCCTGTGTACAGTTTCAATCCATGCAAGGTCTACATATAAATATAGTTACATGTTAAGAGAAGATCATATATATCTGATTCGAATGCTTCAAAAACATTGTGTACGAGCACAGAGTTTCATGTCCAAAAGAATAACATGCTCAGAGTTTCTAGAATTTAATGATGTTATTATAACTAGATCAAAATTTTTTCACAGTTCAACAAATTCTAAATTAAAATATAAATCACGAGAGTGATAAATCGCGACTAACATATTTTAATTAATGATAGTATGACTACTAAAAATGTTATTACATTGTGATCAATGTTATTCTTTTGTACTTAATGATATACTGTTCTTATTATTTAAATCAATTACAAATAAAATTAATTTATATGAGATTAAGTGGTATAAAAGAAAAGATTAAATGGAACATTAGATATGGACAATCTAAAATTAGAATATTTTTCACCCTGTATCTTGGGTCACCACTTCATAACAAGGATTGGTCAATATATAGCCTGACATATATTTTGGTCTCCAACTATAAAACTTTAACAGAAAAATATGATTGAGAAATCTGACTGCCTACAGTCTAGAAAAGGGGGCTAGTTAATTTCTCAAGCTTTAATTTACAGCAAAAATGATTGGCAATGTTGAGTCGTGATTAAATGATGGCCTGTGTTGAATGGTTTTATTTTACATAGCAGCTATATTATCTTTTTTCTTTTTTCTCTGGTTAGGAGCAAACTTTTTTTTGTGCGAAAAAATTTAGATGAGCATATCATTAGTCGCTTTGAAGGTTTACAGTTGTATTTATAAATTATCTATCATGAATAACGGTTAATTAAATTCGAACTCAAAACCTATTAGTGATTGTTGAGTCTTATTTAGGTAAAAAAAAAGTGAGAGACTTAATTTATTTTATAAAACAAGTTATATTTCACTTTGTTTTGTTAGAATTACAAATTTGAGAATTTAATTTACTGATATTAATTTTACAAGACTTTCAAAGTATAAGAGACCTTAGTTTGTTAGATTAGATGTATGATAATCTTTTCGTTTCAAAATAATTGATACAATGATATTTGAATTGTTTTGTTTAATTTGTTTAATTTTTTATTTTAAAATTAAACATATATATTTACAATATATAATTATGAAAATTGAATCTTATTATAGATTATATAAATATTCTTTTGATTATGATTTTCTCATATATATTTATAAGATAATAAAAAATTTAAGTCAAATAAGGTTCAACTTTGATAAATAAATAAAAAATTAAGTATCAGTTAATTAAGTACGAAGAGAATACATGAACACAGCTTTAGGGAAGCTGCACTTGACATAATTTTATTCTTAATTTTGGATGTTATAAATTTGAAAAAGAAAATAATAATACGGAATACATAATAAAATTTGGGTCCGAAGTTTGCCGTTAGAGTAGTTGTACATTTCTATGCTCTTATAATTTATTTGGTGAGAACACCTAATTAATTTAAGTAACATTTGTTTCGATAATATAATAATATTTTTATTCCGAAAATATTTACAAATTTAAAATTTTCTTCGGTTTCTTGATTATCAGCAAAATTATAATATTCAAATGACATCCAAATGATGTAATTTTTAAAAGTGTCCTCTAAGTGTATATAAATATATGATAATATTAATGGGCCACTTAATAATATTAATAAACTATTTAGTAACATTAATATATTATGTAGTAATATTAACATGGCATTTTGTTAATGTTATTAACGAATGTACTAACATTGCTAACACACTTTTTAATAATACCAATGATGAAGTTCAATCATAATTGGAATGTAAGATTTAATAATCAGTTTTGTTCTACATCAACACTTATCACAATAAAATTGCAACATTAAATTTTCACCATTAATATTATTTGGTGATTATAACAGTCAAATCTCGAATGAAATTTAACAATGAAAATTTAATAAAAGCTCATACTAATTAATCTCATCAATCAATTATTTGCAAATAAGAGAAAACACATTTAGGTATGTAATACTAGCTCCTGTCCCTCATTATTTGCAATATTTGACTTTGGCACAAATGTTAAAAAAAATATTTTTTGATTAAATTATTTATTTTATCATTTATAATGATAGGTTAAAAATAAATTAATTGAAAATAAATAAAATTAGTAAGAAAGTAAATTATTGAAAGTAAAGTGATGTAATGTAACATAAAATAGATGCTTTGAAGGATAATTTAGAAAAACTAGAAGATTAAAAAAATTTTGAAAAGGAGAAAAGTTACAAATAAATAAAACATTCAAAGAAAAAGAGTTACAAATGAATGAGGATGGAGGGAGTAACTCTTTATGAGATCATGACCTAATGGTTAATTAGAAATGAGATTGTGAGCGTGGTTGAATGGACTAATTTACACCAAGATATGCTACATGTGATGTTTCATTCCCTTCAGGTTGTACTTTAGTTTTTATTATAGAAACAACTAGAAAATGGGTCGCTTATAAATCACAAAACTAATAAAATAAATCATACTCGAAATATATATATCAGAACAGACTAATCACTCTCATAAAAATAAGAGAGACAAAATATCAACTTTAATACTCCCTCCAATTTGTAATAGTACATATTAGACTTCAATCACTTAGGCACAACTACGCAAATACTAAGAAATGTTTTTGCAGTATCATTTTCCGATTGATTTCATTATAAAAGTCAAATATTAACGTAACCATAAGAATAGTATGATAAAAAAAAAAAAAAGAGTAAGATAATTAATAAGGATAAATCAAAAAATGATATACACTATGTTTCTTCATGGAATAAAGTGAATATCAATTTAATTGAACTTTCAATAAACTGTTAAAAAATCAATTATAATAAACGGAAATAATACCTGTCATTCTCAAATAAGTAATTAAAACTGAAATACTAACACTAGTTGGATTCAGTTTATAAAAGAAACAAAATATCTAATATCTCCATTTTAATTTTAACCTTAAAAACGAGACATTGACTTTTATCTTCACTTGTTCAATGTTTCCTTTGATTGATTATTATTTTGGACTGAGTTTTGGTTATGGATAAATCAAATTTTGTCATAACAATATAATAAACTCTTGGAAATGATAAATTTATATAATGAGACTTTATCTGGCTGCATTATAACACATCTTTAAAGCTAGGTACCCAATAATCCGTGCATTTGCATGAATCATTCGTTCATGTGTCCATATGCAAAGTTATAAACTTTGAGAGAGCTTCGTAGAAGAATCTTATGCATTTATTTATTTATTTATTTATGATGATACATCTTAATTGCTACAAGTTCAATTCAATTCTTATATAGCAAATGGCATGGTCATACTTGCAGTACTATGTTCCCTCCAACATCCAACCGACCCCTTAATTAAGAGAGAGAAGACTAGAGAAAGGAAAAGCAAAAAAAGAGCAAGAAAAAACAAGTAAATGGTTTCATTACATATTTACATAATTACATGCATGCATGTAAATACTATTTGATAATTTGTTTCACTTTAAATCCTACTATATTTAAGTTAAAACAAACTAGACTTATATAAGCAGTAAACTAAAGGGTAGATTTTAGATAATTACAAGCTACGAATTCACCTACTTGTCCAATTAGGTCATCTTTCTACTTGAAAACAATGAACATTTCATGGGGATTAGTTTTTTTTCAACTAAATAGTACATTTCCAACTGTTTGTAACATGAGATGTAACTATTATCAGAGCTGACAAGTTGCTCTCATCACATCGAGGAGGATTAACTATATATTAGGATTTTTCTTATTTGTATTTTATAATTTTTTGTGATATATTGTGATCACGAAAAGCAATATCATGAAAATCAGACCGGATTGACCGGTTCAAATGATTTAACAGCGAACCGACTATAGATCCAGTCGATTCGATCAAAATTAGTGGTTCAGGAAAAAACCGATTGAACTGGTAAACCGGGAAAAATCGAGTTTTTTCTTTTTTCTCTCTCTCACTCTCTCTCTTTTTTTTTTGCTAATTGGTTTTCACTTTTTGTTCATTAAATTGTGTCTTTTGTCTTTTTTTCAACCGGTTTAATAAATTTTTAGAATATTTGATAAAATTATTTTGATTTATAAGAATATTTTTAGTTCACTATGAATTTTTATATAAGAATATTTATGATTTATAAAAATATTTTCGGTTCACTATGAATTTTTAGAATATTTGATGAATTTTTAAGAATATTTATGATTTATATAATAATTTTTTAATAAAATAATAATTTAGTTGAACCACCGGTTCAACCCAGTTGAAACAGTTGAACCACCGGTTCAACCCAGTTGAAACAGTTGAACCGTAAATCAGTAGTTTCACTGGTTCGATATCCGGTTCAGTTACAATAACATTAACGAAAAGATATCATCCGCCCCAAAAAATAATATTTGTACTCATGACAATTCTTTTTTTCTATTGTAAATGAATTTAATTTGCATTATCTTATTCATAAAATGTTAAATTGTGATGGATTTCAACTCTGACGTTGTGACTAATCAGTCATGAATTCTATTAACTTCTTTTTTTAATAAAAATCATATTTTACTTCTATCAATTAATTATAATATTCTCAAATTATAAAAGCATATACTCAAGTGCTGATATTTTTACAACGAAAATTAGTATTTTTGTAATGTGAAAAGAAATAGTACTTTAAAAATCCTTCAACTCGTATAATACATGCAATATATCATACATGTGAGAAATTCTACGATACATATATAAAACTCTTATTTTCAATATAAACTCAAACACACCCACGCATGTACACATACACTCACAATAATCGCAAAGTACACATAAAATAATTAAATAAAATAACTGTTATTAAGGGATATACTAATTTCAAATTTAAAGAAAATAAATCTACTGGCAAATGAATTGAAATCCCATTATTTTAATGCTAAAATTCTTATTTATAATTAACAAATGACAAAATTATAAACTTTTTCACTCATCAACAACCAAAATTAAAAACTTGGCTACAAATCAACCACATTAGTGTGATGGGGCGCCGGGGCGGTGGCATCCGCCCCAAATAGAGCACTCTTAATTCTTTATTACTTCCTATAATTGTGAGACTTTATTAAAATTTTAAAATATATACTTTTCTAATGAAATATAAAATAAAGAAAAATAATAAAAATAATTGCATATATAATAAGGTAGCAGGGGAATAGGAGGGTCTTGCGTTTCCTGGTCTAGCCTATATTCACGGTGGTTGTTATTTTATTTATCAATTTATTTATTTAATTAGAGAAATATGAAAACACATGGAAGAAGTATTTATAATTGACAGAACATGATTGGCCATTTTTCAACATGTATTTATTTAAATGTTCTCTCTGCAGAATAATCTAATGCAATCTTATTGATTGGTGGAACAGACTGATCATAATTCTTAACTTATTGGACCACAACTCCATTACCTTCCTCTTCATCATTTCATCCCCCTCCATGGAGCACTTTTACCGGTTTTATCATATTATTAGTATTTTAAAGTTAGTTTAATAACCGTGAATGGTGAAATTTTTTATCAATTTTATCATATTATTCATATTTTAAAATTAGTTTGATTATTATTTTTAAATTTATAATATCACTGTTCACAATCATCAAAAGTATAATATTTTATATTATATATATATATATATATATATATTATATTAATTTAATATAAAAAAATAATATTTTATTTATATATAAATTCTTTAAATCATATGATTGATTAATATATTAGTACAAAATATTATTGTATCTATATTGTAGTTTATTTATTATATTATATAAATATTATATTGTATTATAATTATTATATATACATTTATTATATAGTATGTCATACATGATATATTAATATATTAAAATATATGACTAATATATAATATATTAAATTTAAAAATATTATTTAGATATATTAATATTATATTTTATAATATATTAAAGTGTGATTAATAAAATACATTAAAAAGTTTTGTTTGATTATGTAAATGTTAAGGGAAACTGGTGTGAATGACCTTATATCTAATTTTCACTACAAGATTTATAATTTATGCTACCACCCCCTCCCTTTGGTGAAATAAAAATATTATTAACTCAAAAACTGAAGTTTCTGGTATTTATATTTTTGTTGTTGTCTAAAAATTTACATATCAATTCTTTACAATTCTGTTTGATTAATCTTAGATTTTAGAATATTATTGTGTAAATTACACCGTTAAAATTTAAATTGAAACAAACGATTTATTGTACAATAATTGAAATTTGAATTTTTATTTCGCAAGAAAAATAAGAGATGTTGATGATCACTTTTACCGCAGGTCGATGGTTTAGCTTGGATAGAAGAAAAATTAAATTTATTTGAAAGGCAAGCAAAACTATTATTATTATAATTATTATTATACTACATGCCCTTGATCGTAGAAGATCAACAGACAAAGTACCTCCACGTGTCGATTGGCAATACGTCAAAAAATGATAAGACACTGCAGGCATTGGTATATATGCCCATCAAACTATATGCATTGCTTCCCATTTGATCTATTATTGCCATCTCTCTCTTTCTCTCTCCCATTATAATAGCACAAAGAGAAGAAGCTAGAAAGAAGAAAAGAAGCAAGTCAATTAATTAGATACATAGATATTTTTACAAGCAAGAAGGGACTAATTAATCAGCAAGAATACACAACATGCTGAACCTCAGAGAGACTGAGCTGTGCCTTGGCTTGCCTGGTGGTGGAGAAGGGGAGTCCTTGAAGGTAACCGGAAAGAGAGGATTCTCTGAGACTATTGATCTCAAACTCAACCTTCAACCTAATGATCAAGCCATGGATCTCAAGGACAACTCCAACATTTCTTCCATGGACAAGAAGGTCGATCCTGTCACCAAGCCGCCAGCTAAGTACGTCCTAGATTTTTTACATAATTATTCGTTATCATGCACGCTCATATATATTTCTCTGAAAAGAAACAGATCCAGAACGAAAAAAGTCAATAAGTCAAACAAAACTTAGCTCAGATAACTTGATATTATCTGAACTCATTCGTTTCAAAACGGCCAATGACATATACATGTGTGGTAACATGGAGTATATTTTATGTGTCAAAGAGTCTGATTTTAGGGTTATAAGCTAGCTAGTCACATATCTAGGTTGAAAATTTGAGATTTTTTTTTAATGTTAGAAATAATTAAAAGGGGTGACTATAATTCAATTAAAATGGTTAAATTTGCAGGGCACAAGTGGTAGGTTGGCCACCAGTGAGATCTTATAGGAAGAACATAATGGCACAAAAGAGCACCACTGAAGAGAAGATAGTGAGTGAGAAGGGTAGTGCAGTTGGTGGAAGCAGCAACAGCGTGAGTGGTGCAGCTGCATTTGTGAAGGTTTCCATGGATGGAGCACCTTATCTTCGCAAAGTGGACTTGAAGATGTACAAGAGCTACCAAGAACTTTCTGATGCTTTGGCCAAAATGTTCAGTTCTTTTACCATGGGTAACTCATTTTAATTAGTTAATTAAATTTATTATATTTATTCATTCATATATATATACGAGTGGAACCACACAAATCGTTTGTTATTAAAAAAAATTATGTTTGCTCTAACTTAGAGTAGAATTAATGACTTCGTCTGTCTCACCATGAAGGTAAAAAATTATTTTAAAAATAATTTTTGTTTGAATCGCACGTGGTTAGAAAATTTGCTAAACGTAAACAAACTGTTATCGTGGATTATCTCCTCTTTCATATATATACTTATTAATCCATTTGATCAAATTATGATTTATAACCCTTCACAATCTTTTATTTATATAGAAACAGCAGCCAGTGGTTAATTAATTAATGTGGATAACATCAAAATTATTCTTTGTGCTCTAAGTTATGATTTCCTTATATTTTTGTCAACTACATAAAGAGAATAATTTCTATATCTAATATAAAGTGGATCTTAGCTAGGATAACTACATACTAACCACTTATTGCTACCTCAAAGTGAGTGTATAATATGTTAAGATAATCCCACTTGTGACATATATAATTAATTTAAAATTTCATTTTTACAATTACTTTTAGGAAATTATGGGTCCCAAGGAATGATAGATTTCATGAATGAGAGCAAGCTGATGGATCTCTTGAACAGTTCTGAGTATGTCCCAAGCTATGAAGATAAGGATGGAGATTGGATGCTAGTTGGAGATGTGCCATGGGAGTAAGTTGATTTATTTTATTTGTTAAATTTAATTTTTCTGAAAACATTAAATTTATTACTAAACAAAAAAATTATGCTTTTCGTTAATTAACCAAAAGATTAAGAAATCATTTTTTTTTCTTAATTTATAGGATGTTTGTTGATTCGTGCAAGCGTCTGCGTATCATGAAAGGATCGGAAGCAATTGGACTTGGTATGTACATTTAATTTTCCTGAGTATATCATAAAAACTTCAGAATTTTTATACAACTTTAATTTTTTTTTATAATTAATTTCTACATCTAGATCATATGTTTTTTGTCTTTTTTTTGAATAAAATTTCAGCACCAAGGGCCATGGAGAAATGCAAAAGCAGGTGCTGAATTAGGCAAGCGTGCTTAAAGTGAGCTGTGTTTTTTCAATTGTTATTGAAGCAAATTACTAGCAAACATGGATCTGAAAAGCAGGATTGTTGTTTGAATGTGTCTGTTGTTATTTTTAATTTGACAGTATATATAGATATATATAAGGTTTGGGACATTTGTAATGGACAAGAAGCAATAAACTTTCTATTGTCTGCCTTGTTTATTACTAATGGCTTGCTAAATAATCATCATCTTTTTGCTGTTGTTTTTGTTTTTGTTATTGTTGTTGTTTGTCCCTTCTGTCATAGTTGTTACTTGTGTTTTTTTTAATTATTTCTTCCAATTAAAATTAATGTTTCTTTCTTTTTTCTTTTCTTTTTTGGATCGCAAAAGATTCTGCATATCTTGTATTTTTATTTGATTATTCTTTCATTTATTTGTATACTGGTTTTAATTCATGGGCAAGTACTGAAGGAGGGAGCAAGGCCATGTGAATGTTCATGGGGTATTCATTTACCACCATTTATTTATTCTCATTTACATGTGTGTGTTTATATATTAATAATCCACAATAATTGTTATCAATTTTTTTATAATTTCTACTACTTTTTGTTTAAAAAAAGTAGAATTTTGGTACATATAACAATTTTAATGATTTTTGAAGCAAAAGGCTACTGATAACAAATAATACCAAATTATTATTGTGTAAATATTTATATATTTGTTCAATTATTGTGCAAGTAATATTGTGTTGTAATGTATAATGGCCCTTGACTAAATGGGCTATAATGGGCAGGAATAGTATAATGGGTGATGGTGGTCAGCAGCACATGCATGTCCCCTCCATATGTTTGTTTGATTTATAATTATAAAATTTAGCTATTATTCGAGGGATGGATCTTTTTATTCTTAAGACAGAGTAACATAATTTAAACTTTATTTTGTGTTTATATTAAGAACTAGAATGAGAAGGGAAAAAAGAAAATGAAGAAACATAATTAAAATTTAATGGAGAAACACTTGCTCTAATTTACAAGCTCGAATGGCTAGAGTGCATGTAAATTTACTATTTTACGAAATAGAAATAAATTGGGAAAATATATGAATCTCTTGCTCTCACAGACATAAAAAATATGTTATGGTGTAAACGAGTCAACTACGAATAAAAATTAACATGCACAAATTATACTCTAATTAATTTGTTAATACTTAAATTCGAAATCAAGTTATACTCCATAGAATGATATTTTTAAATGTTCAAAATTTACTCCAATAGAAGAGTTACTCACAATTAGTCACAAGCATTCACTTGATAATGTTCGCAAAAGTTATATTATATTAAGCAAGTTTTTTCCTTTTTTAAACATATTTTATATGTTAAATAATTTTACATAGCACAACCACCATTTTCAGAGTAAATTATTATATAATAAGTAAATGAATTATTAAGATATAATTGACTACAAAATTTATATTTTAGTACATAATTATCGAGTAATTAAATTACACATAAAATAAATCGAACAACTTTTGTTGTGCTTAGATGATGTTTACTTAATCTATCAAAATTGAAATTTTGAAATTAAATCTCAAGTTTAGTTTAACTCATTTTCATATCAGGTTCAAATTGATCGAGTCCATCATTTAATTTTTAAATTAAGTCCAAATCGATCCTGAATCACTTGATTCAATTTAGTATCCTAAAAATATGTAAATCATAACTTCTTTCGTAACCACAACCACCCACCGCACCCCGCACCACCACCCCTCCCCACCACCCACCCACTCACACACACACAACTCAGTCCCCCACGTCGCCCTACCGCACCCCATCCCACGCCCCCCAAAACTCCAAAATAAATAAATAAACTTATAGGAACTTCTCTTTAGTAATTTATGGGCCAAAACCTTTCATAAGTTCTATTTTGACAAATATGATGAGTGAGTTTGAATATTGATTACGGTAAAAAGTAACATATTGTCCTCATTAATAGGAATTCGGATCCCCTCTCCTCTGCTCATTATATATGAAAGAGATTTCTTGGATCAAATAATAGATGCTTAATTGATTCTAGTTGATAGAGATTTTTTACAACTTCAAATTTAATAAAATTCTATATAATAACATATTTTTGTATACTCGTTTCATCGGTATGGTTAGATCATTGATTAAATTAACAAAATATATTATAATTGAGGTGACCTTAGATATCAATCTTAGGGACATTTTCCTCATCATAGAGTATTGTATAAACAATGAAGTATTACGAATTATAAATGTTGTTCAAATTTGCTCACGAGGTCTAATTAAGATTGGGATGATATAACAAGAGGTTACAGATTCAATTTCAACCGACAACAATTACTATTAGCTCATCTTATATAATTAATATTGTGATTGAAATCCACTTATAATGAAATTCAAAAAATAATAGTAATTTTTCAAATTTGAAATTTGTCCTCCAATATATAGCAGAATGTAGGCAGTAGTTCAGAAGACAGTTATTTATATTGAGAATTAAGCCATGGGGAGGTAAACAAAAGGAAGATCTTACTGTATCAATGTAAACTTCACTTTTTTTCCTTCTTTTTTTTTTTTTTGGGGGGAACATGTAAACTTCATTTCTTAATTAGATTAGAGTTTTGAAAGATGAAATGTTAGATTCTCACAATTGAATGCAGAGAAATAATAGGAACTCATATATAGTAATTTTTTCTAAATCTGTAAGGTGTATTATCGATGAATACAGTAAATCGTCATTCAATTAACAGGATATCAATCTTCCTTCTTCTTAGTTTTTTTGGGGAAATTAAGATATCAAACATTTCAAAATATAGAAACCCTACCTGGTCTGTATTCATCCCAGTGGTTACTGCTTGGAATCTACAGGGAGGACCACCTAAATTTCATTAACAAGTTTGTAAATTAGATTCAAGACAATCCCACGTATGCCGCATTTAGCATTTATGTGTGTACACACCATAATCCATCCGTTCTCTTTAATTTTGTCATTAGTAGTCCTTCAACCTGTACAATGCACGGGTTTTGATAATTATAACCTCTTTTTTTTTTTTTTTTTGCATCAAATAAAATTTAATATTATATTTTTGCCGTTATATAATACATCTGATTTTTATTTTATCTTAGTTTACATTCATTTTACTAATAAATAGTTGATTTATCGACCGGTGCAATGAGAGATACTGACCATCAATTTTTAAAAATATTAACATTTATCAGTTCGATCTTGAATCAGTTTTAGTGTTGACCAGGTCGTTTATTGTCAAAGGCAAGTGCAGGCCATGGCATCTTACGAGATAAATGATCACAATAGGTACGATAACAGTCATCGGGTACGTAAACAATAATGTCAAAGGACTCGTCCTTCATTTTGATTGCTTTCATACCATTTGATGACCACAGGTAACATCATTGTAGCTTCAACATTGCAACGACAAACAACATACAACATAATGTTCTTCCCGAGAATTTCAGATATTGGAATCAGTTGTCCGTCTTTATTGATCAAATGATTGTGGTGAGCAGGACGCACTAGAGATTCTTGCACGAAAATATTTTATTTTCCACCAGAACCAACTGTGAAAAATGTGCCCTTAAATTGATGTAGGTGATCATGTTTTTCCATAAAATATGGCCACAGCTTCTTGCATTTCTCGTCTCTGAATGGCAACGACAACGCAAGGCATTTTTCTTACACTCTCATCGAAAGTCCTTTACTTAATATAGTAATACAACACCACTTTACTTAATCCAATACTAATTTTCGCGATTTTGTAAAACCATATAGAAAAAAGCCACTAACTAATTATTATAGTTGAAGAGCATTATGCTATGTAAACTTTATCCATTTTAGATGGAGCTTAAAACAAAACAAACAAAACAGCTGAAATTTGAAAAAAAGAAATCACAAAACGTCAGTTCAATTTCATCATATTATATTAACCGTCCGTCTGTGGTATATTATTCGGAGATATTTGCATACATATATATATGGGACCGATCAATGGCTAACGTTAGCTATGGAGAGTTTTATAACTAACACATTTATAATTGTCAATCGGATAATCTAATGGTTGAGATAAAAAAAAAAGTCCAATTATGTAAAAAGTAAAAAATAAAAACCCTTTCCAGTGAGACTGGTAGAAGGTAAAAAAAAAAAAAAAAAAAGGCTCTTTGGTTTCATTTCCCTTAAGTACTAACCACCGAGACTAATCAACTTATTAATTTATATGAACATCCATCACAAAACATTCAAAAGACAAGTAACTACTGGATTATATATTTAGAGTCGACCCGCAAATGTGAAACCTCGTTTCAAATCTCGCACATAACTACTGGATTAACCAATTTGTTTTCATTTATTTTGAAATGCAAGACATGCATTCATTCGGTAATGGAAGAGTAGGCGGCAGCGGTGCTCGACTATTGTGAGAACCTGAAAATTGTAAATTGGTTTTATAATTTGAGATAATATATTTTGTGGCAAATTTTATTTTATGTTATCTTATTTTTGCATGGAGGCTAATTCTTTTGGATATGAATGATAAATTCATATACATTCAATAAGAATTTTATGATAATGTGGTACTCATGATTATAAGGTTAAATCCTTGAGAAGGTATCAAAAAGGGATTAGCAAATCCCATATAAGATTATTTTGATTTACAAGGAAGAGAATGAAAGGATTACGTAGTTTTATAACTACGTGTGTGACTAAGAGATGTTTAGGTGGCGAAGTGTTGTGCATGAAGGACAGCAGCTGCTTATGCGTACTTAGCTGCTAAGGAATCATGATGAGCAGCCGTACTTACCGTCCAAATTAACCAATTATCTTATTTCAAGCTTAATCATAGTCAAATATTTTGAACTCTATAAATACACTACCCTGAAGGAAATTCTAACTCTTTACCAAAATTTCTCTCCTAAGAGTTTCATCAAAATTGTTATCTCTGAAAACTCCCGAGTTCTTCTTCGGAGAATTTTCCCAGAAGAGCTTTGATTCCACTCTGAAAACGAAGAGGTAAGAACTTAGTGTTCTATTCAGTTTTCTTTCATGCATAATATTAAAGATTTATGCTAAGATTAATATTCCTTGCATCATCATGAGACATCATAGTCTGAGATGTTCATGTTAAAGTCGTTCAATGTAGCGGAAGCAGGCTCTGCAGTTAATCTTGGATGAGATATTGTTAATCTCTGATAAGATATTGCTAGTCCCTGACGAGATATTCGTAGTCTCCGATGAGATATTCTGTTAATCCCCGATTATTCCCCGATGGGTTATTTATTCCCCGATGGGTTATTTATTCCCCGATGGGTTATTTATTCCCCGATGGGTTATTTAATCCCCGATGGGTTATTTATTCCCCGATGGGTTATTTAATCCCCGATGAGTTATTTATTCCCCGATGGGTTACTTATTCCCCGATGAGTTGCTTATTCCCCGATGAGTTGCTTATTCCCCGATGAGTTGCTTATTCCCCGATGAGTTGTTTAATCCCCGATAGGTTAATTAGCCTCCGATGACGTCAGGATTAATCCCTGATAGACTTAAAGTGACGTCATCAGTTCCTGAAGAGTTTTAGTCCCTGACGCGTTTAATCCCTGGCGCGTCCAATACACGTATTAGTCCCTGATACCTTTCCGTAATCCCTGATGGCTATATTATCAATCCCTGACGAGTTATTAATCAGAAAATTTATCTCCGATGCATAGTCTGCTACCAAGACTATAAAATATTATTTCCTTAAAATAAATTTATCACATGCATGTCTTTTCCATGAATTCTTGTTAAAGTATTAAAAATTACTTGCGTAATTTACAGAATCTCATTTCCGCAAGTAAACTGATTTGAATCTTGTACAAAGGACCGAGGCAAGTATATTCACAATCTCATGCTTATTTCAGTTTAACGCATTATCATTTGTTCCGATATGCGTAGAAGGTTGGATTTATACCTTAATTGCTCTGATGAATGAGCATGCTATGTTTTTGATTCTGTTAGCATGATATGAATAATGATGCATGGATATAAATGAGCTTTGAATTTCAGCTATGTTCTCAATCTTATATCTGTGCAATGAGAATGTAAATGATGCCCCTTATGGGGGTTATGCCACATGGCTGGCAAGAGGAAAGGAAAGGTGCTGATGTGTTCTTCACCTGACCAAGAGGAAATGTTATTTGACTACGTAGTCACTCAGAGGGATCATGCGGTCCAGCCTGGCCAGCTGTGTACTGTATGGTTAGCAGATCCACGGGTGTAGCCCCCGTTGGATATTTGAAAAGTTATGATCAGGTGTATACCTGACTTTCTTCAAGGGAGGATCACAAGTTGTATATCATCAGTGAATCCTCAAAGAATTGTTGATGGTTGCCGAGGTTTTAGTATTGCTTCACCAAGCCTCACAAACAGAATTTAAATTTCTCTCCTTTGATTCCAGATGAAATTCATTGAAATATTCATATTCTTCCTCATTGTGTATATACTTGTTGGGCGTAAAACGCTCACCCACGTCGAATGCTAATGATTTGCAGGACAGAAAGCTAAAGCTGAACCCTCTGACAAGGGGAAAGCAAAGATGATAAGCTACTGAGTGTTTATCCTTTTGATAGAACTGATGAAGGAAAGAGAGGGATGAAGGAAGGAAAGAAGGAAGACGTTTGAGGAGTTAATGAAATTTGTTTTGTTATTAAGAAATGATGTAATAACTTCCGCTGTAATTACTTAATTCTCGGGTCGTAATTACTCTCAAATGCTGTTTTATTCAGTATTTATTTATGAATGGATGGATGGTTATCTTTACCTCCTTATGATGATGCCCTAGTCCGGTATGGGATTGTGGGGTCGTCACAACTATTCGGCGGTGGAGGTGACCGGCGACTTCGACTTCATGGAAACCAGAACCACCGGCCCTTACAGAAGTGACAAGGCTGAGAGAAAAAAAAAAGAATTTTACATACCTTCTATCAATCATATTAGCAAAAAGTGTTTCTTTTTTTTTTTACCTTTCGCCAATTTCACTGGTGTAAAGGGTTTTTTTTTTTAACATACCTTCTACCAATTTTTTTTTTTATTTGATCTCTATCGTTGGATCATCTGATTAACGGTTATAAATGTGTTAGTTACAAAAGTTTACATAGTTAACGTTAATCATGGATCGGCCCTATATATATATATATATATATATATATATATATATATAAGGGACCGATCCATATCTAACGTTAGCTCTGAAGTCTTTCGTAGCTAACACTTTTACAGCCGCCCAACGAATGATCCAACGCTTGAGATCAAACTTAAAAAAAAAAATACCCCTTCCGCCAGTGTTAGTAGCGGAAGGCATATTTTTTTTAAAAAAAAATTTTCCCCTTCCGCTGGTAACACTGGCGGAAGGGCAAAATTTTTTTCATTTTTTTTTCTTTCCGCCAGTCTCAGTGGCGGAAGGTAAAAAAAAAAAAATTCCCCTTTCCGCCAGTGGGAGTGGCGGAAAGGGGAAATTTTTTTTTTCCCTTCCGTTTTTTCCCTTCGCCTGCCTTCCGCCAGTCTTGTTTTTTATAGTAACAAGTACAATATATTTTTTCTTGCTTCCTTCGTGATATGCTATATATATATGATAACAAAGACCTAGGTCAAAAAACTATCGTATTCCGCCGCATGACAGTTTTAAAGAGACTAAAGTCAGAAAGTGTTGGAAATTTTTTTTATAATATAAAAGTTGATGAAGAGAATCGCATTGCATGTATCATGTGTGTGGATTCTCGATCAATTATTTGTTATAAAAATTTTGGAGACGTAGTGACCTTTGACACCACTTATAGAACAAATAAATATGGGATGTCATTTGTTCCAATTACGGAAGTTAATCATCATTATCAGTCTATTTTGTTTGGGTTTGCCCTTATCAAGGATGAAACAGAAGATACATTTGTTTGGGTGTTAGAAAATTGGCTAGAAGCGGTTGAGAATAAAATTCCGTTGACAATCATAACTGATCAGGATAGAGCCATGAACAATGTCATTACTACCATATTACCTTCCACCAAACATTTGATATGTACTTGGCATATCAGTAACAAATTCCCGGAGAAACTGCATCATTTATATAATAGTTACGAAACGTTTAAGGAAGACTTCGACAGGTACGCATCTATTTTTACAAATAGTCGAAGTTAAATTGTCAATATTTTTGTGTTGTCATTTATAATAAGTTGTTATTGTAGGTGTTTGTATTCAGTGACAACTGCCGAATTTGAGGAAAGGTGGGCAAAATTGGTGGAACAATATGATTTACAACATCATGAGTGGCTTCAATCTATGTATAATGTAAAGGAAAAGTGGATCGGAGCATACTCAAAGTCAATCCTTTTGCAGAACATCCAACTGCAATCCATTTATCCCAAGAGGCACCACCCGTCCAAAATCCGGCTAGAGTGTCAAGACACGATCTATTGATGGTTCCGGTCAAAGGGGGCATGGTGAAGCCTTTAAACCCTTGGAAGGTGGATTGGTTGACTCGACACTGGTTTAATGGTGAATCAGTCGATGATTCGCATTATTGGCCTCAAAAAATTAAAGGTTACAATATTAATCAACAAGAGGCCACAGAATTATCGCCTGGGGCATGGTTAGGCAACACAATTGTGGACGCCTACCAAGAATTGTTGGCAGAAAGAGACGTCGTCATAACACGAACGGGAAAGAGGTTAAAAAGAAATTTGTACTATCTGCCGACTTTCTTCATTGCCGTGGGTCAAACCATGATAAATGCCGGAGTCGAGACTGATATTGCAAATGCAGTTGATTTTGTACAACACTTTGTAGAACAAAATGGTTTACGTGTTTCGAAATGTGATGTCATTTTCATGCCATTCCATTCTCGCATACACGAACATTTTGTCCTAGTGATGTTCAATGTTAAGGCATGAGCAATAAAAATCATTGATCCTATGCATCCAGAGATGACTTCGGCACAGTTGGATGCACGATACCAGGCCGATGTTGCAGTTGCGGTAAGTACGAAAGATTTTATGTTGCTTTACATTTGGTTAAAATTTATTATTGTCACTTACTAATATTTTTTTTTTTTTGAATTAGCAGAAGACTCTTGTACCTATATTGTTAAGATTTGTTGCCCTGAGACCAATTGTCCCCCAAGAGATGCAAGTCTCGGGAAGAAAGTTGTAGTGGCGAAACAACATAATGGTTCAGACTGTGGGGTTTACATTTGTAAATATATGGACGCAATCTCATGTGGACTAAATCCCACTGCAGCTAAATGGACAGTTCAAGATGCATCCATTCTTCGCTTGCGTCTTACTTGGAAACTGCACAAAGGAATGGCCAGGGGTCCTCCTAGAGGGTACAAGATGGCAGGATCACAAACGTTGGATTCTAATGAAGACTAATGCTAAATATGTACGATCAATGGAGTGAAATTGTATTTGTTTTAACTATATTTGATTCATATGTAATACAATTTATGTTTGTCAATATAATATATATGTTTTTTCTCAATTGTGTGTTATATATTTGTATTTATTGATTGTGTGTTATACAATTTAATTTTTCAGTGTAATATAATGTATAACAATAAAAACATATGACATAAAAGTTTAAAATAACATTTTATCAAGCAATTCTTTTTTTAAATTAGAGGAAGACTTTAAAAAAAAAATTTCTTTCAAGAATAAATATCAAGCACTCAAAATGTCTTTACTCTCAAAAAAATCCTCAAATTAGATCTTAAAAGTTATTTTTAAACTGAAAATGTCTGACAGAAGACTTTAAAAAAAATTATAAGGTCAAGCGGAAAAACGTCTTAGTGGCGGAAAGACAAAAATATTTTTTTTTCCCTTCCGCCACTCCCACTGGCGGAAGGCAAAAAAAAAAAAAAAATTTTACCCTTTTCGCCAGTGACAATGGCGGAAAGGGGAAAAATTTTTTTTTCTTTTTTTTTTGCCTTCCGCCACTGAGACTGGCTGAAAGAAAAAAAAAATGAAAAAAATTTTGAAAAAATTTTTCCCTTCCGCTGGTAACACTGGCGGAAGGGAAAAAAATCTTTGAGAAATTTTTTTTCAAAAATATTTCAAATCTATCTACAAATAACAAAATATATTATCACTAAATGTATAAAAGAAAAAAAAAATTAAAGAGCTATAAGAGGTGAGGGACTTTTTATATACTTAAAATAGCTGAGCTAATTATGTAGTTTAGTATTATTGTAATGTAAATAGGAGATTTTGTTGTATAAAGTCTTAAACCTCCCTTTTTCTCAAAAATTAAATGTTAATCACAAAACCTCGATACCACAAAAACCTATATACCTCAATATTCTATATGCACGGGCAACTGATAGCATAGATCAAAACTTATTCCAGATATAAATACTTCAATTCGATTAGACACCGAAAAGATGTTGTTTTTGTTAGTTTCCATTTTTATCTTCCTTTATTTAACATGAATTAAGAGGGTAAATGAGTCGAATTCGAGCGAATAATACTGTACTCAAATTTTACACTAATAAATTCTTTGATATTCGAATTCGAACTCGAATATTTAGTCGAATAACATTTTTGAGTTCAGATTCTACTCTAGTCGAATTCGAGTCGATTACGAACTACTCACAAGCACATAAATTTGGTATAAAACTTTATAATAATATAATTTTTTATTTCTTTTAGGATAAAAACTATATATAATAATTTATTTTATTAATGGACATTAATTTTAGAGTAACTTATTTGATATATATAATATTTAAACATATTATTAAAACATATAATTGATTATATATTTCCGATATATGTTATAATGGTTTAGTATAAATAGAGGAATTGAACTACTCGCGAATAAAATTGAACGAATACTAATGTGTTCAGATTATGCTCATTTAATTATTGAACTTTAAATTAAGTATCAAGTTTGGTTGGTTTTCTTATCGAATTCAAATCGAGTTAATTAATTTTTGAATGGAGCTTGAACGCATCACGAACCGTTTCATTCGATTTTCAGCGAGAGAGAGAGAGAGAGAGGGTTACACTTGTAATTTCAAATTCATTCGGTTCCTATTCGGTGCTTGCTTTCGGTGAGACTAGCATTTCTGTTGCAAATTTATATATATAACCCAACCCATCAGTGCCACTGCCAGCGTGACCATTTACAAATTATAACCCATCAGAGCTTAGATAGAGCCCGTAAACTTATAACCAGTAAATGCTATTTGTATGTGGAATGTAGCACTTGAATATATAGCAAATTTAGCCCACATGTTTTTTTTTGTTTTTTTGTCGCCAAAGTTTAGCCCATATGTAGTTATGATAAATCACAACAGGTAAAGGGTTAAAAATTAGTAAGACTTATATGAAAATGATTTAGGGATAATTACCGATGAATCTACTATAAATCTAAAATTTTATTATTTACAAGTGTATTTTTATAAATATAATAACTTGTAAATGGTAACTTACAAACTACATTGAAAACATACTAAAACATAGTAACTTGAAAATAGTAACTTAAGGAAAAAAAATACACTTATACAAAAATAGTTTAAAATACCTGGAGTTTTATGGAATTTTGGACTTTTCAGTGTATCGGCCCAAGATTTGCCCAATGATTTATGACATTTTGTATCGACCAAACATGATTTAAGTTTGTAATGTATACAGTAATATAAGAATAAATGCATCACAAAATTTTAAACTGGACCAAACAAATATGTACATCTCAATTACACTTCCAGAAACCAAGAATTATTGTAAAGAAGCATAAGTCCCATTATAGGAACATGAGAATAACAGCCACAGTACATAAGACTCAACTATCGCCAATTTTTTTATGCACGAAATAAAGAAAGTTCCATTGCATATACACTAGGTTTCTGTCATTTATTAATTTGCAACAGCTGCAAATAGAATCTCACACTTTGAAAGACATACTATGAATCAAATAGTAAAAGCCCAGATATAAATATTTTCAGCCATTGCAAATTGCTAGTGATACATGAATACTCATACCTTGATTCCTCATATACCCCCATATTCCAATACAGGAGTCTAAAACCAAATGTGCATCTAGCGTCCATCAAAACTGTGTTGTCAAAAGGATAAGCGTCTGCCCCCTCAATTTGTAAAAATGTTATAAAAGACGTTAGGCGGATCTAAACAGTGAAAGGAGGGTCTAGCGCCTAAACAGTTATTATATGAGATTAGTTAGAATTAGACGAGGATTAGGCAGATTTAGGCAATAGAGATCTGTCTAGCGCCTAAACGGAGGATTAGTCAGACTAGGCGGAGACTTTTAGAACAATGTTTTGTAGCAACAAGCATTGGGATGCTCATTTTTACCACACTTCTAAGAAAATCATGGAACGTCCATCGTGGAAGGGAAATGCAAGCCATGGCATTTTACCGAATAAATGATCAAATTAGGCACGATCACAGTCATAGGTGATGTAAATAATTTCAAAGGACTAGTCCTTAATGTTGATTGCTTCATACCATTTGATGACCTCAGATAACAACACCATTGTAGCTTCATCATCAGAACTACGAACAACATACAATATAATGTTATTCCCCAGAATTTCAGATATTGGAAATAAGAGTCACGTTCCGGTGACGCCAAGAGAGCTTGCAGAGAAGTTTCGCCCCACATCTTTGCAGAGCTTGTAGAGTTGAACTGTCATTCTAAAAATATATAGCCCAAGAAGAGCTCAATGCCAGAAAACAAAAGGTAAATCAAAGAAATCAAATGAAATGGGGAACTATAAAAGATTGGCAGATAAAAGAACAAGTCACAAGTCAAAATATAAAAACAATCATTTCTCAATCCACTACTTTTCTTCTGGCTCTTTTGACTTCAGGCACTTGTTACTATCCTGTTCCTGCGTCCACGGTTGTAGTTGCGGCTAAAAAGTAAAAAACAAAGAATTAGATTTGAATTACAGAGTCTAAATTAACATATCAGAAAAATTAGTTGAATGAGTAATAATATCTGAAGCAATTCCAACATATTTTGACATGGTTGATTATTTCTGAAATTAGTCGAATCAAAGCGTGGCTGTTAAAAAGTACAAAAGAGAAAAACAATTTTGATGAAAACTACTCTCGTAATATTTGACATGATAGTTGCCTAATTTATGCAAATAGGATTATACCTGTGTAGATTGTGATGCTTCTGAAACCCAATTTTGTTGAGACAGTGAATCGAACGAGGGAGAATACGGCGTTTGTTGAGATATATTCTTCACATAATTATCTCGCTGCAACTCATTTGTCTCATTAACAATGTCTCTTTGAGGTTAGACGCAAGTATAATGTGCTTTAAAATAACTAAAGTTATTAACTGCTTGAATGCATAAACAAAGAAATCGCATAGCTTCTGATATGAACATGCCACAAAATCCACTGAATTGAATAAGGCCGTATGAAGCAAAATTACCACACTCTCTTAGTAGGAAATCAGAATATGTTCAAAAGATATTAAATGATCTTACTACCCCACCGTACCAAAGCCATAAATTGTTGAATTATAATGCATCAAAATTGTGCAGAAGTACATACCCTTATATATGTTAATTATGTTGACATCATAAATGAAACCGTGACAGTTAACTCAAGCTAATAATAATATTGTCATTTTACTTAAACTGATAAAGTTCTGTCCGTGCGTTTGAGTATCCAAATGATTTGTGACATGTAAGTTAGCTGCTGGAAAAATGTTTAAGAAAATAAGTCAGTAGGCTTTAATGTGGAAACAAAAAGGAGTTCAATAGTTTGTAATAAATTTAAAAAAGAAAAAAAAAACTTACATGGCTATGATGTACACTTTGCTCAACAAGTTTTAACGAGTCTCTACTTGACGCTTCTTTTCTACTTCTCTTCCTTGTATCACTTTTAATTCGCTATCCTGATTTGCATATATTATTTTTCTGTACTCTCCTTCCACTTTTCTCAATTTTTTGATTTTCCAAGATTGCATCCATTTGTTGCAATACCTCTAGTCCAGCAGATTTAGCCAATTCATAAGTTTTGTCACCTTCTGCAGCTCTTGTTGCCAACTGCATATATATCCAAGATAATTCCTTATATCTACTTCCTAAAAGTGCTGTTGGATATTCATGACTTACAACCTCAGAGGTAGTTGTAGCATATCCAGATTTGGCACTTTTTGTCCACCGTTTCAATATATAGATACAAGGGATCTTCATAATATTGTTCCGGGAAAGAACCTTTAAAGCATGTGAGCATAAAATCCCTACAAACTCAAATTTTTGACAACTACATTTAACTGTACCTTGGTCTGAATCATATATAACAATGTGGTAGTACTTTTTTGAATATGGTGTTGCTCTGTATGAACTCACAGCATCGACTTCACTTTCTGTTTCCAATTCACAATCATAGGACTCAAATAACTCAATTTTAAACAGCTCAAACATACTTGGAGTGTAAACATTTGCCGCATGTTTCAAAATTTCCACTAGATAAGATGATAAATCAGGACTACTTTGTCTGGCTCTATAATCAGCCTTTGCTTCGTCGTAGCGGCAGTCCTCAACAACAAGAGTTCCTGAAGTTTAGCAGTGCCCATAAGAATAAAAAAAAGTATGGAATACTCACGTTTTAGTCTCTAATTATTTTATCTCCGGATAGACAGTCTCTGTTATCAGTGGATATTACTGTTTTGTTTATCAGTGGATATTTATTCTCTAATAGACAGTCTCTGGTACCAAGAAGTTCATCCCTTGATGACGCGAAAACTATCCCCTGATGCTGAGACATTCATCCACTTACGTCAATAATCTCATCCCCTAATGCTGAGAAACTCATCAACTGATGCCGAGAAACTCGTCCCCTGATGCTGAGAGATTTATCTCCTAACACCCGAGCACTTTGGTACTTCACATTTTATCCACTGATATCCGAGCACTTTGTGTTGGGTTTCGTATGATAAAACGCAGCGAAAAAATACAATTAAAACAAAAAAAAAAACAAAACGAAACTCAAACCTGAGGATCTATGCGAAACAATTTAATACAGATAATTTAAGATTTTACCGATTAAAAGTGTGAATCTGAAACTTTGGTGAAGGTGTTGATCATATCCAAATTTTTAACGCAAACCAACTAGACAGCGTCTCTACGGTATCCACACGAACACCCACGAACCGTCTTACGATCCGTACAAGGAGAGTTACAGTACTAGCTGTATAATCTGTATCTCTCTTATCCCTCTATCTCTCTTAACCCTCTATCTCTCTTAACTCTAGTCTCTCTCTAATGAGCGACTAGGGTTCTTAGAATACGTGAACCATTAGTTAGAGAGAATAGCTGATATATCATATATATAGCCTTTTATAGAGTAATTTCAAAACCTAATCTAATTAGGAGAATTAAAATCTGAATTTTATATTTATTAGATATATATTTAATCAAGTCTCACTTAATTAATATATATATATGTACAAATAAATATATATTTATATTTCCTTCTAAAGGACTCTACTTCATACAGATTACATACATATATATAATTTAAAGCCATGATTTAATTAAATCAATATTATTGATATATTAAAATCATTGACATTTAAATTATATCTCCTTGACGAATGTTCTTTGTGTATGACCCTGTAGGTTATTATTACGTTGGCAATAATTTTAAATCATATTATAAAATTATAAACAGTGAGTGGCATCTAGTAATACATCACTGTTACCCAAGTAATAATAACGTCATAGATTCGACGTTATCTTTCGTGACCAATGTTTCAATGTAACTTAATCCTTTTAACCATGATATCTAACATTAAATTCAAGGCATGGATGTATCATACTCTTCATAATTTAATATCAGTTTTCTTGATCAATGAGTAAACTATATGAAACAAATCTCTATTTGAGCATGGTCATGCATTTCATAGTTTCACTCAATCAAGAGACCTATAGATATCACCTCTAATTTATAGGAGGGTTAAATTCCATCTACATCATTCTCATTTCTCACATAACTCATTATGCATCCAACAATCACTTTTATCGTCCACCCGGTTAAAGGTGACTTTTGATAATGTCAAAACACATAACTTCTTATGTAGAAATGTCATGACTTCAGGTCGAAGGACCATTACATCATTGTCACTATGAGAATTACTTATGACACATAGCATAACGCTCCATGTAGAATTCTCATGGTGGGTCTGTCCAGTACTATGTTCTCTAACATGTACCTATGTATCAACTTAATATATCTCGTATATATTTATGACCAATGAGATATGGCCATCAGTTAATCCACATACTAGTCTCAATGTATTATTGTTATCCCACTGACAATGATACTCGACTAGGGACATTTAAGAATAATTATACATTACATACTTATATGATCTCATATCCAAGTCACATACTTGAATCCATATAATTAGTATCATTCTTCTAAGGACATTTATTATATTAACATTTATATAACGCAGTAAATAAAACATAATAAAAGAAATTATCATTTAACCAAAACATAACATAAATATAGTGTCACGATCATTACATAATTAGCCACTAGAGCATACACTCTAACACTTTGGCACTAGCATAAATTATCCGACGACTTTGGCGATGAGTAATTTTGAGTTTGGCGATGTTGTTGATTTGCCTGACGACTTTGGCGATAGTCATTTTGAGTTTGGTGACGGTCAAATCTTCTCAAGCCTACTTTAATGCATTGGAGTGTCTTTGTCTTAGTTTCTGGTAGTTTCAACATTAGTTTTCGATGAATAAACACTTAGTCTCTGAAAAACTTGGTCTCCGATGAATGAAAACTAAGTCTCCGATGAACGAAAACTTAGTCTCCGATGAACGAAAATTTAGTCTCTGATGAACGAAAACTTAGTCTCCAATAGACTAATTTTGCTTAACCAACTTTGACGTTTGTTGAACTCTCCAAATGCATTCCATGTAGTCTCTTATGGTCTCCTGCAGTCTCTGATGGTAGTATTTAATAAAACACTACTGCAGGTACTTGTACAATTACAAAATCTAACAATTCTAAATTTATATATCATCATCAAATGCTATAATTTCTAACAAGAATTGTATAATTCTGCAACTATAAAAGCTGCAGTAGGCTGCGGTAGTGTTTTCACAACTGTGTGTGTGTGTGTTTATTAAGAAGAAATAACAAACACTGCAGAAAAGATGATGAGCAAATGCCCTAAGTAAGGATTATCTATTGACAAACATCATCCCTTAATATATGAAAAGTCCTCATATGTAACATAGACAAGTTTTAATTTAGCCTCTTGCAGTTCAGTGTTAATCTCTGATAGAATAAAAAGTTAGTCTCCGATAGTATAAAAATGTTAGTCTTTGATAGGCTAAAAATATTAGTTTCCGATAGTGTAAAAAGAGTCTCTGACAGTGTAAATTGTTAGTCTCCAATAGTGTAAACTATTAGTCTCCGATATTACAAACTGCTAGTCTCTGATAGTATAAACTGCTAGTCTCTGACAGTGTAAGTTGTTAGTCTCTGATAGTATAAACTGTTAGTCTTCGATAGTACAAACTGCTAGTTTCAAACTGTTTTCCCAGTGAGATGACCTAGAACTTGTAGAAGGGGGGGTTGAATACAAGTTCTCACAACTTTTTCGATTTCTTGTTCTTTAAGAAATTAAACTTTTCTGCGGAATACAAAGAACAAGATCAAAACTTTATAAACAATTGCTTTTTATTGATTTAACAATTGATTACAAGTTTTCTAACAATCAAGACAAGCTTTGATCGTCAGCTTCTATTCTGTATGTTGAAAAAAAATACAACTCTCTCAATTCTATACAGCTTCGTATATCTTCTGTAATATTTAATTACAGCTTCTAAAACTAAGTTATCAAAAACCTAGCTTCCTAATTCAAATCAAATACAATCTTTCCAATTGAAAGATTTCTAACAAGTTTCCTTGTCAGCTACGTCTTCAATAAAGTCTACGTGTGCATGGAAGACTTTCCTTCTTCGATTTGAACTCTAACTCCATCAGTGATTAAGTCTTCGACTAATCTCCGATGGCTTCTTTAATTAGTCCCTGATCACTTAGAGTAATCTCCGATGCTTTACATCAAGTAATCTCTGATGCTTTACTTCGAGTAATCTTTGATACTTTGGCTTTAGTCTCTGGTGACGTCAGCTTTTAATCTCCGAGGTATTGTTTTAATCTCTGATGACGTCAGCATTAATCTCTGACTCTTTAGTTACAATCCCCGATGACGTAAGCTTTAATCTCCGATGACCAATCCTTCAATCACTGATGTACAAAACATTTTAATCTCCGATGAAGGATTCCTCAATCTCCGATGGGCAAAGTCCAATCTCTGATGAACAAAACTTTAATCTCTGGTGAACTTTTCCCTTAATCTCCGACAAGCCAAAATCAATCTTCAAAGGACTAATTAACTTAAACAACTTGTTGAACAAACTCAACAAGTATTCCAGCAGTACATACAAATGAAATAAATCTATCTCTTTATTATAATGACTAATTTACAACCAAGAGATACTACTGCTAGCTACAAAATTAAAGTGTTACAAACCAACACTTTTCTGTACATTTGTATTCCTAAGTATTCTAAAGACAATCATCATCAAATGTTCATAAAACCTAACACAAACAGTGTAAACTGTTAGTCTCCGACAGGTAAAAATGTTAGTGTCCAATAGTTCAAGTAACTAGTCTCTGACAGTTCAAGTTTAGTCCCCGAGAGAGATAAAAATTAATCTCTGATAGTCTTGAACAAAGGTGTACACTATGATAAATATGATATTCCCTAATAAACACATTATTCTCTGATAGATGTGTTAACCATTAATGAAAATCTATCACCTGAAAGACTAAAAAATCATCCCCTGACAAGTTAAAAATTATCCCCTGATAGGTTAAAAATATCCACTGACGAGTAAAGTTATACTTTGGTGAATAAAAATCATCCCCTGATGGATTAAAGTTGTCCTTCAATAAGTTAAAGTTATCCCCTAATGGATTAAACTCATCCCCTTACGAGCAGGATTTATCCCCTGATGGTCGAGGAATTATCCCCCGATGGTCGAGACTATGTCCCCCTGATGGTCCAAAATTTATCCCCTGAAGGATTAAACTCATCCCCTGATGAGCAGGATTTATCCCCGATGCATGTGCACTGCATGTAACAGTTGTTGTACCATATGAGATTTAGTAATTTTAAGTATTAGGATCTTGTCCGGGTATACAAGAAAGATAAGTGTAAGCTATAAACCTGACTTAACTAAAATGAGAAAAATTCTACAGTGGTTAATAAGGCTTGTACCCACTACACAACTATCATTTAATCTCTGATTGAATAAGGCTTGTACCCACTGCACAACTATCATTTAATCTCTGATTGTTCTAAGTGAACAACTTAAATTCAAATATTTCTTAATGTAGAATCCTAAACAAATAAACCAAGGCATACCTATTGTTTTGCATAAAACACCACCTATTGAGTTGTTAGTATAGAGTTATATAGCTTCAACAGTAACTATTAATGCATATATTATCCTTCAATGCTCAATATCCACTAATGCATAGCCTATTTTAGATGTGCAGTGGTATACTCTAACACTAATACAACAAGAGTATAATTGATTTACCATACCTACTCTTGTGTTATCTTTTAAGTATATGCCAGATTGTATTAACAAGAATTATCTAGTTGCTAAAACTGAATTGAAAAAATGAAACAATACTTTCCTGGATGATTAAAGAATCATTCAAGATAAGTGTAATTATTTGATAATTCCCAATTAATAGTGAATGATTTATAGATTCACCTACGCTGAGATTGGTTAATGGATAATTAGCCTACGACCTCCAAGAACTCAAATGAATTATATAGAAGCCTGCAAGTGACTAAATAACAATCTGAAAAATCCCTCAAACTTATTTAAGTTAAAAATCTCTAACCCCGACACACCAAATGATTAACTGAGACATCAAATATATAAGAAATGCATGGACATCACATCTGTATATACCCACATTTATATTCAACTGTTAATAAGAGTTTAAGTTTAGTTCCTTTAGCAATCTTAAAGTACAGTTCAGTTGTGACGGCCCCAAAATTCCACATGGAACTTGAGCACCATTAATAGAAAGAGAACTGTCAATAATACATCGATACAACATTAATATACTAAGTATTATTAGTACATTCTTACAAAATTCAGAGTACAAATCCCGCAGCGGAAACTATTCTATTATAACAATTGTAACTATCCTCTTTGGGTGTTCTTTTTAGGCTACTCCATTTATTCCTTTCTCTTGCTGTCATGGTAGAGTGCCTCACTCAAGTCCTGATATTATGAACTAAACAAGAATGAGCGATTTAAGCTCAGCAAGTATATAAACACAGAGGAAAAGAAAAAAAAATCTCTAAAGAACTTTATCAGTAGTATAATTCTGTTTGTGAGGTTTGGGTGAAGCAATACCACCACCTCAGAATTCTCATAAAACTTCTAAGGATCTCAGATGATAACACAATCATATGATCATTCTCAAATAAAACAACATTTTATCTATCGGAGGCTAAACTCGTTGGATCTGTTAACCATATTGTAATCAGTGGGTCAGACTGTATAGTATGGTCCTGTAGTTAAGTTACAACTAGGTTAGGTGACCTGTAGTTACATCTAGGACAGGTGATAGAAGACATTAGCACCTTCTCTTTCCTCTTTCCAACTACGTGACATGTTCCACATTTTAAGGAACATAACAACTCCTCGCTTGAAACATAACAATTTCATTCATTTGCATAGATATAATACTGAAAAATAACTAATAAATCAAAACTTAGTTATATCCATGCACTTTCATTCATATCATGCTAGCAGAAATTAAAGCATAGAATTATGATTTATAAGAAAATCTAAACATAAAAGTCATAACCTTATACGCATGTCGAATCAATTAATCATGCGCTTAACTGAAATAAGCATAAGAGTGAGAATATACTTGCCTTTTTATTTAACTGCTAATCTAATTCACTTGTTTGGTGAAATACCTCTATAAAAAATGTATGTTGACATAGCATGGGAATCTATGCTATAAATGTGAGCATGTACATATGTGATGTCTATGATGTCCGTGCATTTCTTATCTCTTTGATGTTTTAATTTAATCATTTGATGTTTTAATTTAATCATTTGATGTGTTGAAAATTGAGACTTTTAGTTTAAATAAGATTTTTTCAAACTGTTAAATATCCATATTATTCATCAGGGAATAAATTTTTGGTCCATTAGGGGATAAATTTTTGGTCCATCAGGGGATAAATTTACCCGTCAGGGGATAATCCACTAGTTAGGGGATAATTTACCCGTCAGGGGGATAAATTTCTCATTAGTGGATAAATTTTGTTCATCGCCAAACTCGTCAGTAATCTATTTAACTACCGCCAAAGTCTCTCGGCTGTCGCCAAACTCATAAGTCATCGCCAAACTCGTCGGTGGATAAATTGTTGATCGCTAAACTCCACAAGTCAACGCCAAACTCATTGGTGAATAACTTGTTCAGCACCAAACTCAATAAGTTAGCACCAAACTCATTGGAGACTAGTATGTTTGTCTCTCGAAGACTAATAAATTTTACTTATCGGAGACTAGTATTTTATACTGTCGGAGACTAATATTTTATGCTATCAGAGACTAATTTATATATTGTCGGAGACTAACTTATAATCTCTCGGAGACTAATTTATACTTTTAGAGACTAATTTTTTATACTTTATCATAAACAAATTCTGAACTGTAAGAAACTAAGTTTAGCACTTGTCTTGGTTAAAGTGGTGACATTTTCATTCTTTAATGATTGGTGTTATCAATAGATAACCTTATTTTGGACATTCAATATTTTCTTTATTCTTTTCTTTTAGCATGCAAAACTAATAATTCCTGATGTTAAGGGTATGTTTTTAAAACATGTTTTTTAAGCAAAGTATTTTACAACATGATATAAATGAATAAAGATAGAAATCAAAACTGAATAGAGCATATGATTTGTATAAAGATCTTACCTCTTTAAGTTTTAAAGAAGGAATTGAGATTCTAGTTCGGCTCTTGAAAAGGACAACTGCTCTTGAAAAGGAAGAATAAAATTTATGTGGGTGTCGAAAAGAGAGAATTTTTGAAAGTGAAACTAGGATTACACTTCAGATGATATATTTATAGTGCGTGTAAATCAACTAAAGTAGTTGAATCATTTTAATGAAAAATTCTCAACCGTTGGCTAGAATTATGTTTTTGAGGTGATGTGATTGGCTAAATTTCTCAGCGCTTTGATTTGTAAGCTGCTAAACTTCCTCCCTTACTTCATTCTCCAACTCCTCTTTAGCCATAGTCTCCATGGAAATTACTTTCTCTCCCACTACAACATCTATAGTTGCTCTCTGGAGCAAATAACAAGAAGAAATTGAATTATATTATAACAGGAAGCGAAAATCAATGAATATACTTACTGAAACTAGGAAAGAAATAGACGAAATCATTTACAGAATCCATGCATATACTTGCTAAAATTAGGAAGGAAAGAGACGAAATCATTTACAGTGACTTGAAATATGTACCAATTATAAATAAAGAGAAAGGATAAATATGAGGGTAATAATAAACTTACTTTGGAGTTAAATAGAATTATATCGGTCATTAAATTCTTTACAAAGACATATAAAAACAAAAAATAAAATTATTGATAATTTACATATCAATACATAAAACTCTATTAGTTAACCATAAATATAAAACTTATAAAATTTGATATCAATGAATACAAAAATAGTACAACATTAATATTAATGTGAAAAATCTCAAATCTAAAGAGAAAAAGAGAACATTTTAATTGATCAGAGAACAAAATCAACTAGGATTACGAACAAAAACCAAAGATATTTTTATAAGTATATTTTGATATGTACACAATAGTTCTATATTTATATAATATAATTATTGACGGACATGTAACCAATATTTATGTATAAAATTTTCCTACGTGTTGAGGAAATACTCCCCATCCATTTAAAGTTTGTAGCTCAAAATTTTTTCTTAATTTTTCTTCCTTTTCTCTGTACGTCAAAAAAACATAGAGCTATAGCAGCACCATTTTTCTTTTTTAGCGTTCTTTTTAGGTTTTATTTTTCCTTTTATTTTTTATTTGTTTTGTTTAGCTTCTTCATAAATGATTTTCCAGGCAAGGAAGATCTTACTGCGAGGGCAAATATTTGCTAATGCCGACCCAACCAAAATGGTTACCAGCACCAACTATAGTCCTACATTATTGTAAATAAATACATGATACTTTATTACTTAATTAAGATACTACATAACTAGCAACAAAAACATGTGGACATCATGGGTGATTTATGATTATTAATTTGTTTAAAACTATTTTAATTATGATATATAATTTTATTATAATGAATAAATGGTTGCTTAACAATTTTTTTTTTAATCATAGTGTGATTAATAATTGTATATGTACTTTTTGTATAACTTAAATCATAATAATTAACCCATTATTTGTTTATGTTATATATAAATACTATTAGATTATAATCGTTTAAATCAATATTGATTGTAAAATTAAGTGTAATTTTGATAATAAGTTAATTAGATTCAAATTAAATTTATTTTAGTAAAAGATGATATTTGCATATAATTGCAATTATAACATTCGAATCTGATCTAGATTGAAACAATAGAAAACGAAAAGAATAATCAAATTGAACAAGTCAACAAGTGACTGAACAGAGTCAATTATGTTCTTAAAACATAGTTTGTCAATTAATATATAATAATATATTATATTAATTAACACATCTATTTTAAACAATCTTATTGAAATATTATATTATTATATATTAATATACAATTACAAATATATAAGAAGAGTTTTGATCTAAACTACAATAGTTATGACAACGAAAAAAAACAACCGCAGCACGAGATATTCATCGTTAGTATTACCTCGAGATTCAAAATAATTAATTATAAATATAAATTTAATAACGAGCATTTAATGTTACGAAAGTTATTACGGTATACTCCGTATTTGATATAACAATGACTTTTGAAGGAATATTTTTAAAATTTTTATTTTCTAAACTCAAACTTAAATATTACTTCTATAAATGTTTAACGTTCTAAATTTGTACTAATTTATATGCAGAAAATGTAAAATAAGTCAAATTACTATTTTAAAAGTCAAAAATTCAAGTTTAAAAGTTAATTACAATCTAAAATGTAGAAATTAATTATGAACATTCATTTAAAGTCATATTTCCGTTATCTTGATCCATTTGTGAATTTTTTTTTATTTTTGAATATTTCATTGATTTACAATATTACTTGGGACGAGTTAGTTGAGGTTTCAAATTGTTTTCATTATTTTTTATGAAATGATTATTTTAGTTTCTTTGGCGTGCGTTTTTGTAAACAAAGACGAAAAATTAAACATTAAATACATAATTTTCTTATATAAATTTTCTAAAACTAATACATACCATCTTAAACCTAGCTAAAAGTTTAAATAAATTAAATTAGATTTTCTTCATTTAACAAAAACAGGTCATTCCAATTTATTTATATCAAGTTTCAAAATCTTAATACAAATTATGAAATATCCTTTATGATATTTTCATAATAGTAAGGAGTATATCTTGTTGGAGGATTAATTAATTAATGCTAAAATCAATTGAATTCTTACAAAATTTAAAGCGTAAAATTTCTAAAAAAGTACAAGACTTCTTTTAAATAACTCTTATTTGGAAATTAAATATCTCTAAACTTAAAGTATATATAATAGAGATATCAATGCAGAATACACCTACACATATATATAGTAGTCTTCACATTCGTGCATACGTCAAGTCATTTTTTTTTATTTTTTGAATAATATTAAGAATTCATATTTCTATATTTATTATATATGTATTCTATATGTATATATTATATATATTTTAATTCATATAACATGAATCATATTATTTTAATATATTTTTTTGGTTGTAATTGTTTTAATATGTATAAATTTATTTATTTAGGTGTTATACATACGTAAATTTTTACTTTTATTTTAGTTGTAATTTTATTTTTTGATGCATTTTTTTCAAATATGTAAAAAATAGTTTTGGAAGTTTAACATGTTTTGCTTCTATTTAATCCTTTTCGCACTACAGTTTTAAGTTGAAGAAAGAACATTTTAAAGTTAAAAACAAGTAGTGTTTGGTTTGAAATCAATTATAATTATTAATAGCCACTGTATTCATGCAAAGCACCCGTTTTTTAGAAAAAAAAAATAAGAAAATATTTGTTATATTTTCATAATTGTAACCAGTAATCAAAATAAATTATAATATAAAATATCTAATAATTATACATTAATTCATTTTTAATCAACTAAACTATAATGTTTATGGCTAGCTTGATCTCAAGATTTATTAAGATTTAATATTAATTAACACATTAAATCATATAAAAAACTTATATAAATTAAATTTTAGTAAAATCTATTGCAAGTTGAATTTATTACTCGATAAAAGAAAAGAGTAAAACAAATTTTACATTTTGTAAATGTTAGATACAACATCTATCAAATAATTATGTTCATGAGAAAAAACAAAAGATAATTTACATGCGCAAACTTAGCTAAAATTTTGTGGTTATTTGAAAATTTTTAAAAATGTTCTCCTTTTCTTGCATGATGTTCATTAAAAAATTGAGAAATATTGTTTATAAATACAAACAATTGTACAATGCGTTAACTTTTTATTTATTTTTTTTATGTATCAAATGATTATTCTTTTGTAAAATTAAGAACAGTAACAACAAAAACACAACATAATCTACAATAACAAAAGTAATTAGTTGATATGCATTGTGATTTTTTTTTATATTTGACTAAGAAATACATACACAAATTGTATATCTTTTTTTATGAAATTTTTATTAATGTTCGATTAAAGATAATAAGAAGATTCTAATGATAAATTTTTAAAAATATAATATTATAGTAAAAATTTATGCAAATATTATTCTTTTTCATTAAAATAAATTTTATTATTAAATATTGCTCTTTTTTCTTAAAGAAGAGAGTAATGTAGAATTGTTAAACCTAATTTATAGCCATTACCAAAAATAAAATAAAAAATTAAATATAGTTAGTATAAACTGATTAAGTCAACAGTTATTTTGATTGGTTGGATTTTTTGGGTTAAATAGTTGGAAAAAAAAATATATGAAATATCAATTGACATCTTTTATAAGATAGGGTATAAATTTAAATAACGAAATAAAGTTTAGGGTGTAAATTGTATTTTAATGTATAATAAATACATATGTAATTGTTTTTCAATTTGTTCTTCGTTGCAAAATTATATATATATTAGCAATAATAAGGAAAAAATTTTAAGTTGACCGAGTCAACAAAGTTAAATTTGTCTATAAAATCGAGCATGTTGACTCAACAAAGTTGAATTTGCCTCTAATATTGTTAATTAATTTATTAAACAAATTTAATTGTCATATAACTAAAATTTACGTCACTGCATTAATATTTTGCATTTCAATTACTTTATATTGTTTAATTAGCTAAATTAATGGCTTAGCATGCTAAATTTCTAATATTCAGTTGTTTATTGTGGGAACAAGAGAAATGAGATGTAACCCATTTTTTTATTTGGGTTATACTAAATTTTATTATATTTTGGAAAACTTTTAAAAAAGTTTAACTATACTGATAAAAATAACATTGAAAAATGATATAATTTACAAAAATTCACAAACTTTTATGATGTGCGTCATAATTTTTATAATTGAGTAAATTTAATATGCTTATAAGGGATAAAAACTATTCTATAAATCACAAACTAATATGAAATTTTACAAATCTTCGTACTTTTGTCCATCTATATGGTTAGATTTATGTCAATCAACTCAAATATAAAATAATTAGGACTTAACATATTTTTATAAAATAAGATGTAACTCATTTCCCTTATTTCCTATTATTATTATTTTCTTTTTTGTGTTTTTGGTGTTTTCTCCTGAAAATTGAAAAACTATAACTTCATGATTGGATTTTATGTAAAGAGGAGCTGCGGAGTGCGATCACGTGATGACACGATTTCACCTGAGTTGGCCATCTCTTCTTTTCCAACTTTTGCTTTTATTCTTCGCAGCTGCTGCCGTCCTCCGCCTTGTTCATCTTTACACGTAAACCCAACCAAATCTCCATAAACCAATCCAAACAAAACCCCACCCATAAACCCTAATTACCAAATCTCAATTCCCGCAACCTCTTTTAACCAGCAAAGCTCTCTGTTTATGGAATTCAACTTTTGAGAAGTTCATTTTGAGCATTTCGGCACAAACCATCATGGATTTCGTCGAATTAGAAGCCATCGAAGGCCTTCGGTGGTCGTGGAATTCATGGCCAGTCTCAAAAGCTGAAGCCAATTCTCTGGTAGTTCCATTATCTATTATGTGTACTCCATTGATGCAATTCAATGAGCTCCCGATTCTCCCTTACGATCCTCTCGTTTGCAACAGATGTAATGCTATTTTAAACCCTTATGCCCGTGTTGATTACCCATCTCGAATTTGGATTTGCCCCTTTTGCCATCAGAAGAACTCTTTCCCTAGATCTTATACCGGAATCGGAGAAGATAACATTCCGGCCGAGCTTTTCCCTACATATAGTACAGTAGAATACCACTTGGGTACTAAGCCAAATTTGAATCTGAGTCATAATTGGGGGAGTAGTAATGTGGGTTCATCATCTATGTTGAGGTCATCGTCCTCGGCTTCTTTGAGTCCTTCATTTTCATCTTCTTCATTGTCGGGGGTGGATTCGAGAGCTGTGGGTGTTGGGCCGTCGTTTGTGTTTGTTTTGGATGGCTGTACGGTGGAAGAGGAGCTTCGAGCACTTAAAAATGAGATTTTGCTTGTTATTTCGCAGTTGCCGGAGAATGCAATGGTGGGTTTGATTGTGTTTGATTCTATGGTTCGGGTTTATGATCTTGGATTTACAGAATGTTTGAGAGTTGTGGTGTTTCATGGTGAACGTGAGCTCTCTTCGGATGAGGTACATTTTGTTCCTTGTGCTCCTGTTATTCTAGAATTCTGATTATCTTTTCCATTTTTTGCAAAACTTATATAGGATTTGAGTTAAATGCTTTTTGGTCTCAGTAGTTTATATTGGATATGGATGGTGTTCGATCATATTTTGAATAGCGTGATAGCAAGATTAGCTTTGTCAATCTGAAAAGGCATTACTTTGGGCATTAAATATTTGAATCCAAAAAATAGAAATGCTTGAGGGAATGCATTTTACAGCCTGGTACAGGCAAAGCTTCTCAATTCAGCTACGAGAGTTGGTTATGGCCTTATGAGTATAGCCTTTTGACTGTAGTGGAGGCTATTAACTATTAAAGGAGAGTGTCTTTCTGTAGGTTTTGTTGTCAAAAATAATGTTACGTCTATGGTCTACCTTTATTTTCATTCCTCCCTCTGGTTATTAGCCACTACCATGAAGCTTCTCGATGTCACATGGAAGCAAGGGAAGACAGAACATTTATTTACACTTGTTATTGTCTATGGTTAGTGGATACTGGTGCACATAAATTTAATGGTATATATGTGAAAGAATATCCATTCATGCATGTCTTTTTGAGTATGTTATAATGCATTTATTGTCCATAAGGAAAAGTGTAACAGTTCAAAGAAAATTATGTTTTATATTTCTGGAAAAGGAATTTGTTTTATTGGGGATGATCTAAAGTTTTTCACGACAGATGAAATTGGAAAATCATGAATTTTTCTTGAGTAAGACATGTGAACAATTTTCGAAAGTTGGTTACTTAAGTCTCTTAAGCTTATGTCCGATCATTAATTCTAATTTAATTTTTTTCTTTAAGATCATTTCAAATTTACATATTAAATATAATTTTTTCAGTTCATATATCATGTCAAGATTGTGTGTGGATTCATTCACAGTAGAGATTTTGTAAAAAAAAATTTTAAAGAACATAGCTGTATAATATATATGGACAGTTACTATTCTTAATACAGGTAATTGTCTTTAAAAAGATCAGCAAACTTGTACGTTGGGCCTACCCTAATAAGAGGTTTCAAGCTGTAAAATGCATATGCTACTTAAAGAAAATTTATGTTCTTTTGAATTTCTAATGTCAAATTAACATAAGTAAGAGATTAACATTAATTCTTACATTATATCTTATGCACAAACCTGAGTAAATACATGAAATGAGATACACTAAGGGTGGAATTTATTTAAAAAGTTGGTGAGCCGCTGGAGAAAATCTGTTGCAGTGAAAGTTTAGGTATTTCTTCACTCTCAAGTGTCAAGTTAAGCTCCTTGTAGAACACATAAGCATATAGAGCTTACATGATAAATTTCATTTGCCTCTACATGTATAACATTTTTCTTTTAATTAGCAGACCAAGCAACTGCTAGGAATCCAATACATGAAGCAACAACTTGGAAGGCCACAAGCCATGCAAAAACAGGGTTTCTTGTTACCAGTATCTGAATGTGAGTTCAGCATTACTACAGCAATTGAAGATATCCACTCTTCATCACATGCCATGCCAGCTCATCGTCCTCAACGCTGCACGGGTGTTGCAATATCAGTTGCAGTAGGACTCCTGGAAGGATGCTTAGTCACCACAGGTTCTCGTATTTTGGTTTTCACATCTGGCCCTGCAACCATTGGTCCAGGGATGATTGTGAACTCAAGTTTCATTAACTCCATTAGAACTCACCGAGATCTGAATAATGGTCATGCAACTTACTACAGAAAGTCCTGTGAATTCTACAAAAGTATATCAGAGAGGTTATTAGCTTCATCTATTGTTCTTGATTTATTTTCTTGTTCTCTTGATCAAGTTGGAGCATCTGAGCTGAAAGTTCCTGTTGAGAGATCAGGTGGATTCATGATGTTGGGGGATGTATTTGAGTCGGACCAATTCAGAAAATGCTTGCGACACATATTCAGCCATGATGAGGATGGGAACTTGAAGATGTATTTTGATGCAACTATTCAGATAGTGACCACAAAAGATGTGAAAATCCGTGGAGCCCTTGGTCCCTGTGTTTCTCTGCGGAAGACTAATCCATCAGTGAGTGAGAAGGAAATTGGTGAAGGTCATACCAATGCGTGGAAGTTGGGTACACTTGATAATAGGACATGCATGGCATTTTTCTTCCAAGTAGCTGGTGAACAGAACCCCCAACCAAATTCCGCGTTCTTTATACAATTCATTACGTGTTACCGATATGGAAACTTGGGAATTCGGAAGAGGGTTACTACTGTAGCAAGAAGGTGGGTTGGAAATCAATCACCTGAAATTGCTGCTGGCTTTGATCAAGAAACAGCAGCTTCAGTTATGGCTAGACTTGCCATCCATGAGACTGAGAGAAAGTACGATCCTGATGTTATCAGATGGTTAGATAAAATGCTGATCCGTTTTGCATCCAAGTTTGGAGATTATGTACCTGAAGACCCGTCTTCCTTCCATCTTTCATCCAACTTTTCTCTCTTCCCGCAATTTATGTATTATTTGAGGAGGTCCCAATTTATTGATGTCTTTAACAGTAGCCCTGATGAAACTGCTTTTTTCCGGTTAATGTTAAACCGTGAAGGGGTGGTTGGTTCTGTTATTATGATCCAACCTACACTTTTCCAATACTCATTCGATGGTCCCCCCGTGCCAGTACTCCTAGATGTGTGCTCCATTTCTCCTGACGTAATTTTGCTCTTTGATTCCTATTTCTGCGTGGTCATTCACTATGGTTCTAAGATTGCACAGTGGAGGAAACTTGGATATGACAAGGATCCAAACCATGAGAGCTTGAGAAAGCTGTTGGAAGCCCCAGAGCTCGATGCACAGCAACTAGTAGCAGAACGGTTTCCAGTTCCAAAATTTATAAAATGTGACCAGCACAGTAGTCAGGCAAGGTTTCTTCTAGCTAAGTTGAATCCGTCAGTTACGCAGAACTCAACTTACACCGATGGTTTGGAGATCATATTAACGGATGATGTGAGCTTACAAGTTTTTATAGATCACTTGCAAACTTTAGCAGTGCAGAGTTGATGAAGTTAAAGCAAATTTTGTCAATGTCAGATTGATGGTTGCTGTATAGAGATCAACTGTTACAGTAGTACAGAAAGAAATATTGTACATTGCCTTTTGAAGTAAAGTATCAATCTTCTTTAAATTTGTTGATGAATTAATTGTTAATTTAGTGCACCTTTTATTCATCAATTCTTCATGTGGTAGCTTAATTTTATTACTCACATTTGAACCCATTTGTACTTTCAGCTTAATTGTCAACAGTGTCATGTATGCCGACGTTATAAACATGCCAAAATCTTTTCTTAATTGATCCACAGTCACATGCATATACAAGTAATTGTGTTTGATGAGGTGAGCCAACTCATGTGCCACTTGGTTCCCCTTTCCGTGGGCTTGAGAAAACTCAATCACTTCAAAGTTCCTATTGAACAAATGATGTTTGTAAATAATCTCAAGGAAATAAGACCTTCATACTTCAACATATTGAAGAACTTGAACAGTTTTCAGAGAATACGACTCCACTATTAAATTTCTTAAATCAAAATAAGAAGCATGCCCCTACGCCCTTTTAACAGCTAAAGCTTCCATTCATTTCATTGCTAAATCACCTTGCAATCTATCTGTTCATGTAAGAACTACGGAATTAGAGCAATCACGGGCAACAAAGCCTAAACCAGAATATTTTGAGCGAGAGAATGGAAAAAATGAATATCGCGTGAGTTTTCTAATTATACAGTTTGACCCAACTCGAATTCAGATTATTTCGAAACAATTATTTGTTGACACGGACAAAGTCAGGAAAACTGGAGACTAAATAAACTACCGGATGCTCGATGATTTAACAAAAAAAAATAAATTATGGGAACTTAGGTCAGGGCAGTTGGAACTTGTGTTTGAGGTTCTGGTAGCATCAGTTAGTCAAGCATACTTTGCTTATTGAAATGATATTCAAGAAGACTATAGTTTTATTTGCGATTTTTCGACTTTAGGTCTCCTAAATGCAGATGCAGAAATGCTGCTTTATAAATGAACTAGACCGTATATATATACACATACACACTCAAATTATTTTGAAGTTAAACGAATAATCACTATTATTTTATTGATTTAGCAATTAAGAAGTTAATATACTTTTTAGTTTTTACTGTCTTCCTGCGCTTGTTTGTTTCATATTTTTTGCTTATATATTAAAGTTATAATCTAACTTGTTATTTAAAGTTAAAATGTGTTAAAATTATAAATTAAAAGGAGTTTTGATGAAAAAATTGTTTAAAGTCAAAAATCTAATGGAAGAAGTAGTCAAAATTCAAAAAGTAACAGAAACTTATTTCTTAGATTTTGGAATAAAATTAAAAGTTAAGTTAATAAATAAGTAGGAAACGAACACTCAAATAGTGATTTTAATCTAAAAAGTATTTTTTTTTTTGATAAAGAATAAATAAGAAACGAACACCCCCTAGTTTTGAAAACAGAAATTATATTTTTTTAAAATATGTATTTTTTAAAAATTTTAAGATTCGAATTTGACATACATTTAATTGATTCAATCGTAAAACGATTAATATTAGAGAAAAAGAAAAACAAGTATAAAATACGTCAATTTATTATACAAGTTTATAATAATGCTAAATTATACTGTTAGTCTCCTATTTTAAGTAAATTGAAGACGTTGACAAAATATAATCTTTTTGTATGAAATATGATAATTTAGTTTAAATCATGTTGCAAAATTTTGAACATCAGTGTTTTGTAACTTAACGAGCAAAATAAATATGACTCTTTTGTAATACGGATGAAATAATATTATAAAAAAATAATTATGTATTGTACTTAATTATTTGTTATCAAATTGAATTCAACTTTTAACTTTTTTGTTTAGACTTTGGGGATGAGATTGATATAATCGTGTATTTGATTCGACTGATTTTTAAACAAATATGTGTTTTGGAGTAGTAAAAGTTCTAATTGAACAAGTATTTTAAAAGCACAAGCCCTAATTAAATAAGTATATATAGCTGCTAGTCTGCTACGGTGGTGTTCTTCAAGTTTCAGCGATGGAAACCGAGAAATTCTCGAAGAAGAAGAGCAAGAAATTGCCGGCGAATCAAATGTATTCTTACAAAATTCGCCGGAAAGGAATCGGAATCCGAGTCTATGCAAGAGAATGGTTGCGTTTTGGACAAAAATCTGATAATGAAGATTGTATGTAAGACGCCATGGAAGTATATTTGCCAATTCAAATATGTTAGTTGACATTGGAATTCTTTGATCAATTCTCTTGAATTTTCACGACTACTGCAATTATTAAATAAGAATGAACCAGAAACTTTAGCCGGCTTGTTATTTCAGAAAAGGATTAGTACAGATGATCTTCGTGAATCATGCTTTTATCGAAACAGATGTTATCGGATATCTGGAAAAAGTAATGTGAGATTTAAATTCAACCCGTTTTCTCAAAATATTGAGGAGGAGGAAGAATCTAAAGGTGCGGTTAGAATGCCTTGATTAGAAATTTCAAATCGTTTAGGGATAGGATGTCACCATGGTCTGATTGTTTGTTCTCGTTTGGATGAAAACTGGCCTCATGGAACTCGTGCTGATAATTATTATGTTTGCAATCCTATTTTAAATGAAATTGATTCTCTTCCGAAGCCACCGGATGCAATGTTGTCTGGTTTTCCTGTCAAAAATCATTTTCTAGTTGATAAAGAAAGTGATCTTTTGGGTGATTCGGATCCCATACGCAGTTTCTTTAGCCGAGGGTATGATGATTGTTCATGTATACTCTTCGTGCACGCGTACTTGGGGAACTTATGAATGCAAGACTAGTTTTGTCGGTGTGGATTGGAGAATCAAGACTACATTTATGAATATAAATTTGGATCATTGGGATGAAATTATCTATCCCTTTTCCCCCGTGCATGAATCTAATTGTATAGCTACAGAAGTCGCTGAAGTTGGAATCGGTAAATCAGTATATTGGTTAAGCAAAGATTACAAAGTAGTATGTTGTGACACTGAGAAGCAAGAAATCAAGCTGATTAATCAACCTGAATCTGTTATAAAAGCTACTTACTATGTAAAGTATGGCCTTCCATGTTTAGGCGAGTTCTATGGTGTGCTTCGGTATTTTGTTAGAGTAATCGATGTGTTCAAGTTATGGGAACTTTGGTCAAGGCAGTGGGAGCTTGTGTGGGAGCTTTCGGTACAATCAGTTAAACAAGCACACCTCGTTTACAGATATGATATCTATTTGTGTGCAAGTTATGAGGTTAACATTTGGCCTTTAGGTCTCCTCAATGGAGATGCAGATGTGCTGCTTTTCAAATTCGAGTTGTCGGCAGTGTCGAGAGAGATGTTTACGTACAATTTTGTGAATAATAAGGTGGAGATGAGGAGATCTTTTCTGTCCAAGATTAGTTGCATTCCAACAAAGGTCTATCCATATTTTCTCCCTAAATTTCCCATCCATGTGTTGAAGCCTCAAGGTACTGGTTGACAATTGAAAGTGCAATATTTCTACTAGTAGTAATGTAAAGCTGAAAATTAGTTTGTAATGTAGTAGTGATTAGTATTCTTAGCTACTTATTGCCCACGCATGGTGACTGTTCAAATTACAATGGAATGGGAGAGTTTGAAATTGATTCCTTTAAGTCAAATGCAGGCTGATGGATTGAGATTTCTGTATGTCAACAGGTTTATCTTTTTCTTGAGATAAATCAGTAGATGCATGAATTTCTTAGCAAGTACTATTATTTAGCTGATGGATCTTAAATGTATGAATTTATGAATGAAATGCTTACAAACACGTTTTATGCTAGAGACATCATGAATCATTAATAATAAATCGTGTGATTCCGGAAAGCAGAAACATGGTTACGAAGCTTTGATTCAATGGATCATGATCCATGCAAATGAAAACTAAACAAAAAGATATGGAACGAGCAAATCTCTTTAATCCTGATTCATTCGTAATATCCCAATAAGAATCATCAATAATTAAGCTAAGATTAGCTGTCTGATTAACTCCATCGTAGCACCTTATGTTCTGCTTGGTTACTAGTTAAAACGGGAATGAGAATCGAATAAGATTAAAGAAGAAAAAACAATGGTAAAAGAGAACGATAATAAATACTAGTTGAAATGGGAATGAAAATCGAATGAGATTAAAGAAGAAAAAACAATGGTAAAAGAGAATGATAAGAAAAATTTGAGGGAGCTTGTAGTGAAAATCATGAATGATGACAAAAAATTGATGGAGCTTGTAATGAAAATTATGGAGTTTTGGAATGATCTAGGATACAAAGAATAACTATTTCAATACTCGTCACATTTTTCATTTCAAATTACCGCTATTTTTTTATCATCTTTCTCTTTTACCACCACTTTCTTCTTTAAATTCATTTCATTTTCTTTCTCATTTCAACGAGTAACCAAGCGCAACATTAATCTTGAAGCGCCACTGAGCAAGAGCAAATATGGATTGGCTTCTTAGTTTGATGTTTTCAATATGTGCATCAAGGAATTAGTTTTCAAATTCTAATGTCTTGATGGTATGTTTAGATATGCGAGTATGTGACGGGTTCTTTCTGAACAATTGAAATTGGAAACGGCAAAGGTAGACTACTTCAAAACAATTTATAGCCAGTTTGAAAATCTATTGCGTTATGGGAAGGTCATTCTGAGTTGAAGCAAATGTTTCGGAGCAATTTTTTTTTTTTTTTTTCCGGTTTCGAAGCATTTTGAAGCAAACGTTACCTATGCCGCCGAAAACCTTAATTGCAATCGAATACATTCTAAGGTTGCATTTAGTTAAACGAAATAAAATGGTATAAAAATGAAATTGGTAAATAAAAAAAAATAAAAGTGAAAGACAAGAATCATAAAAATTATGAGGGAAACATATGAATGAAAAAGTGGTAGATTGTGAGTAAAATTTTGGTTTTCATGGAATAAATAATTTTCTTCTTGAATGGTGAGTTTAGAAATACACATGAATTTGTGGAAATGAATAAAGTAAGGAATGAATTTTACATATAAATAAACTAGCAAATAGCATACAATTCATTCCATTCGTATGTTATTACATTACATCAAACCAAACATAACATAAGAGTGTATTTAAAAATACAATTACATTAATATTATAATCGTTGTAGTTAAGGTGCGCCTGGAGCGCCATGACTAATGGCGTGGCGCAAATGGGAGTGTCGTTACATCCTCACAATTCTAAAAGTTTCAAACAAAGGCAACCATGTCAACATCATGGTGCATGCCGTGGCATGTGCTATGATGCAACGACGACGATCAAAAGCGCAATCAAACAGAGAAAATAATCGAAAACAAAAAAAGAAAATTTAAAACAAATATAATGTTGCAGTAGTTCAATTGTAATTTGAAATACATCAAACCTAATTACATATCTGTCATAATTTTTTTAAGTGTAATTTTTTTAATATTTATATTTTCAATATACAGTACACTTTTTATTTTTAATAAATATTTTATTTACAATTATTTGTAATTTATAAATGTACTAAAAGTTATTTATTTGGTATTCTAAGTATGGTTGCCGGGTTTTCAAAATATTTTTACTTAAGTTTTAAAAATAGAAGTAGTTTAATATTTTATATATTTTTTTATCACCATTCACCGCATACCGCAACTCTTTTTCATGATTGTACCACAGTTATACCATGCCGCATTAACTACACTGATTATAATTTTTATTCCGTCAATATTATCTCTTTTATGATTAATTATTTGACAAATTTAGTTGGACAATATCATCTCTCCCATATTTTTGTATCATGTACTTGATGATATTACTATTTTTTGTTTGCTTCTTTCGTAGATATTCTTCTACGATAACTTCTTATCTACATGATCTCTCTTGGAACTAGGTTATACAAGTATTCTTTGGTATATATTTGTGTAATTTTATTTGTACAATTTATTGTTATACGTAACCTTTCTTTTTACAAAAAAAAAAGTAAAAATAATCAAGGTGATAAAGAAAAAAGGGTGAAAACTTGGAATTAAGAAAAGAAAACGAGTGTAGGAGTATTCAATTATTGTCTCCCAATATTCTATTTACATGTTCACTATTAATTTCATTTCATACTTTCTTATTTTTCTTTTATTTTTTCCTCTCAAACTAATTTAGGATGTTTTTATCTTATTTAGTATGTTGTTTTTATGTCTCATTCTCTTTTAAAGTTGTTACACTACTATTATTTCTTATTCTAATTTATTTCCTTTTAACGTTTATATAAATTGCAAATCAAACGGATCAGTGATAGGAGTATTATTTCAAAGTTTTCCGCAACAAACAATAGAAAACACAATCTAAATTGCACAAATGACTTTACGGAGGGTGTGGGGCGAATCACATATTTCAAAGATAATTTATAGTTAATTTAGATATTATTCACCAAAAAATTGACAGTAATATTCACTAAAATTCTAACTTTTTAAACCCCAGAATTAGTTTTCAGTTTTTCACACACACATGCACACATTGTTTTTTGTTTTCTATATGTGGCGCCTTTGTAGCTTGGCATCATTTTTCTTGGATATGAGTGAGTAAAATTTCATATATTTCAAAATTAGAAATATATTTATTTTTTAATATAATACTATTTATAAATTTTATGATTTTATTTGTGATATTCATTTGTAAAAATATAAAAATATAAAAATTTGTATTTAAGAATATTATTTATATACTTTATAATATTTTATTTTAAAGTTATTACTCGGTATAAGTAAAAACATTACTTCAATTTTAAATTATAAACTTTTTAAACTTATTTTGTGTAAATTTTGGAATAAAAAAAGTCTAACTTTTGGCTACAAATTTCTCTTTTTCTTGTGAGTTTAAAAAACAAAATCAAAGAATATATATGGCTGATAAGCAAATCTTCTCTTACTTCCTCAATATTCTGTTCCATCTTCTCTGTATTTATATCTAGGGAATTTGAAGCCATTTGATCCCCATGTCACACCGTCCTCTCCTCAAAACTGAAAAATTTTCAGTTCTCACTCCTCCATTAAACCCTCTTCTTTTTCTGGTTTTCAGTTCTCACTCTTTCATTTTCTTCTGTAAGAGATGCATCGGGAAGTGAACCTAGTCCCGGGGGATCAACAAGCAGTTGGAGAGAAGAAGCCAAAAGGGGCGGGTTCTCGGAGTTGGATCCTAATGGATTCAACGGGTCAGGACACTATTCTCGATGTTGATAAATATGCCATTATGCATAGAGTTCAAATTCATGCTCGGGATCTTCGTATTCTCGATCCCCTTTTATCTTACCCCTCTACTATTTTGGGTCGTGAAAAGGCCATTGTTATTAACTTGGAGGTAATGATATTTATGGGTTTCTTTTGAATTTTGCTTATTAGCTTCTTTTGGTTTTTGGGTTTGTTTTGTTATTGATTTTGGTCTTGTTTGTATGTGTTTTCATGGTTTGGCAGCATATCAAGGCTATTATCACTGCTGAAGAAGTAAGTCTTCTGTATTTGTTGTTTTCAGTTTTGTTCCTATCTGTGTATTACTGCATCATTTTGTAAAGTACAGACTTGGCGAACAGTTTTTTTTTTTGAATTAGCCAATTAAGTTTAAACAGAATCATAGCATTTCTAAGTTTGGGAAATTGGAATATTTTATCTGTAGTGTTTCAATTCTATGTTGGCTGCATCCATATGGAGTCCTGGTCAATGAGTTTTGGAAGAAAGTCAATTTAATTTCAATTATAATATGTTTAGACTATGGGAATCATTAGGTCAGAGGAGTTTGACTTTCGGATCAGAAAATTAGACTTTAGCAGTAGAAGAATGAAGGCTTTCTCGCAGGGAGGCAGTTTGTTTAATGCCATGTGTATATAACTTGTATATTGTATTTTAAAGTCAATACACTACACTTTTTGATTACTTGAAATCAGCCATAGTCCTGTATTAGTTGGGCTCGGCAAAGGCTCTTTAATCAGTATATTCTGTAATTTGATATTGTCAAGGCAAATTTGATACATGTAGAAAGGTTTGTTCTCTCTTTTATAATAATAACTATTAACCATGGTTCTCGTGTTAAACTAGGGAATATGCAAACTCACAGTCATTCTTATATGAAAAATTAGAACTATACGTGTAACCTGCATTATATCCATGCACTCTGTAATAGCACATGTAAAAGTACTACACTTTTCTTAAAATAAAAAATAAATTGAATTAGTTTATAAATAATTCAAATAATTTCCCCTTGTATCTTGTGTGGTTAGGAGGTAGTTTCAGCTGTTTATAAATTGGGTCAATTTATCATGTTCTTTCTATTGATAGGTCTTACTTCGAGATCCATTGGATGATAATGTTGTCCCTGTTGTTGAGGAATTGCGAAGACGATTGCCTATAGCGAAAACTATTCAAGAAGCTCATGGAGATGCAAAAGAGTTGGGTGGGAAACATGATGGTGATACTGGTGATGAAGATGGTAAGCACTTTCTACAAATGGATGTATGTGAGGCAGATTAGGCAGTAATAATAAAGTTAATATATATATCAATGGGGGGGGATTGGCATTTTGAAGAGAAATCAGATTTTCTGTTGAGAATGCTTCTCTTATTCCCCCACCCCCCCGCCACCAATGCCACTTTCTTAATGACAGGTTTTATATTGACTATATCTCATGTTTATATCTGAACTATGTGCCACAGAATCTCCATTTGAATTCCGGGTGCTTGAAGTGGCGTTAGAAGCCATTTGCAGTTTTCTTGCTGCCCGTACAACAGAATTGGAGACTGCTGCTTACCCTGCGTTGGATGAGCTTACCTCTAAGGTGTTCCCCTTGAATGTTCTTGTTATGTTTATCAGCTTACATGCCATTTTGATAAGATGATCTCTCTCTCTCTCTCTCTCCCCC
>CM025780.1:26783559-26827324 GCA_014636745.2 Centella asiatica | reverse complement strand
CACACAACAACGATTTGAATTAGGAATCATATTGTGTACCGCTACGTCATTCCGTTAATAACTGAAATGTTTGACTCCTTGCGCCTTTTGAAGAGTTTGTTGACTTTAAGTTGATTGTCTATCATATCATTCAATTTAGATGAAAAATGGGAAATTTATTTTTACAATTGTGAGGAGATAGGTTGGGCTGCTACTTTAAAATGTAGTAGCATTGAGAATGAATAAAATCAAGAAATGTTTTGAGGATAATTATGTCTTCTACATTACTAATTTCGCCAAATTTATAATGTTTGCAATTTAGGTAGAATAACCAAAATAGAGCTGTAAACGAACCAAGTTACTCGTTTTTGGCTCGACTCGACTTGAGTTGTTAAACGAGCCTAGCTCGAACAAGGATTTTTGTTCGATTAACAATTTAGGCTCGACTTGACTCGGCTTGAACTCAAGAAACTCGACTCGACTAATTTATACTGGCCAACTTGTGTTTAGCTCGACTCAACTCAACCACTTAAACAAATCGATCTCGAACACGATATTTTGTTCGTTAAATAATACATGTTTGACTCAACTCGTTTATAAGTAACTCGACTTGACTCGTTTACAGCTTTGAACCAAAAAAGGGGAGTGTTTCAGTCAAGATTCAAGAAGGTTGGTGGGGAGTAATATTTTTATAATGTGTTTTCATGGACTCCTAATGGCTACGTGGGAAACTGGAATCCTAAACTAAGATTTGCTTGAAAACACATAAATGCATCTATTGCTATCATATTGCACAATTGCTTGCTTATTTCAACCAGCTACGTCTTTTGTGTGTGTCTGTGTGGATGGTGTTGGGATGTGTTGGCGGATGTTATAGGACTTCTTGTGGTTATTATTTATGGAAGTATTGAGAAATGAAAGATTAGGTTGGGGTTCTTAAATTAGCTTTGTATATTGAGTTTACAATATAACATTCAGTTTTATGCATATTCCTCATTTCAACTTTTGAAACAACTGGTGTTGCTTACAGATTAGTAGCCGTAACTTGGATCGTGTCCGGAAATTGAAGAGTGGAATGACAAGGTTAACTGCTCGTGTTCAAAAGGTATAGCTTACGTTTTGTTGTTGTTGTCTTATTATGTGTATCAAATATGAAAATTTCCGTGTTAAGTACCAACACTGACAGCTGTCTCCTTACTACCCACCTACTCCCTCTCCACCCCACCCCACCCCCCAAAAAAAATACTTAATAAGAGAGGAAACAGCTGCCTGATTGTCTTATGCTTACCCAAGCATACTTGATGTGGTGACGGCGAAGATAAAGTTTTGCCATTACTCATTTACTCTTTAGGGTTTTCTTAAAATGTTGTTTTTTCCTGCTCTCTGCCAATCTTATGAATTCTACTAAATACTAAAACCAGTTCTTTGGAGGTGTGTAATGCATGTGCTGAGCATACTCATTTAATGTTACTAATTCATGTTAGCATTTGTTTTCCTAATTTGTCCCAGGCCCAAAAAATGAATGCATTAACTTCAATTTGAAGGAATATTTAACTTATAACATGCACACGTATTTTTATATAGATAGTATTTGTAGTTCATTATTCAAGTGTTAATTCCCTAGTAGAAAGTTTACGAGCAACTTCAAGGTCTGACTCAGAAATTTCATAAAACTTGTGAAATATTGGTGGGCCAAACTCATCATCCATCCTATCCTAATTGTACAGAAAAGTATTAAAATCCTAATAATTTTGTTTTAGACTATAACCTTTACAAGGTCCTGATTGAATATAAAAGAAATTTCCTAATGTATGATTTAAGTTTCTTAGCGTTCTCGCAAACTCCCTCTACCACCTCCATCCATTGTATAGCTGTATCTCAAGGAACTGAATCCTCTTTGATTCGGCACCTTTAATTGGTAGAGATTGGAGGGCATCTAAATATGTTGAATATCATCTTAATCTTATCATTTGAGACAAGAAATGTAATTCTTTTATGAGTGCAGTTAATTGAGGAGGGCAAAAGACTGGCTTGTGTACTTGTCTCTGAGTGCAAATTTCTCTTGTGGTGGATAAAGCCATCAGAAAAGATATAAGAGAAATTAGAAGAAAAGCTAAGAACCTATTCATGTTCTTGTAGATCTTTTCAATCTGGAAGGACTAGTATCGTTGGCTTCTACGACTTTAGAATATTTTACCATATCATATAGTATATATCTATAGATACTTTCCCTCTAACCATATAAGTCATTAAAATTGAGTTTTATTTTTATCAAAAACTGATAAATACTATTTCAGAAGCTATGATATCACTGTGTTGGACATTTGTTTGATGTATTGTTGTTCCCTTATTTTTAGTGATCAATAGTTGAAAACACGCCATAAAGTATAATGGGTTTTTTCGTGTTTTTGCCTTCGGCCGCACTTGTCTTCCAGTCAGGTGGATTTAGCAAAAGTACATACTCCCCATGGGCACACTTGACTAATCCCGGGGTGTAACCAATACCTACTCCAAGCGGCCATCCATTTTATTAGCATGCTCACTTGTGCTTCTCGGGTCTCAAACACCCATTCTTTAGTTTGGATATGCTCACCACATTCCACTCAAGCCCTGTGGGACCACTTTTGAGACAGTAGTAGACACTACCTTTGAGATGAGGTAGGAGCCAGACTGACATTAATTTGCTTTTTACGATATCTGATAGCTCTAAATGTTAGTTCTCTCCTGCTAGCTAGCCAAGAGAAAAGCCAAAACTGTCGGGAGGGATCTTTGAACTTAAAAGTCTTGACAATGCCTCAGAAGTCAAGAATCTGAATGTTGTATGCTGAACCTTCTTGAAACTCACTGCCATTTTTCGCACCCGTCAGTTACTCGGTTATCATGATGTTTTATAAAAAAAATCTACGTTATATTTCTCTTGAAAACTTTTTTATTATCTGTGATTGTGTTAAAAAGTGGTGAAACATGAAGCTTTGATTATCCTTTTGGTCTCTCTAAGCTTCTGACATGTTGGTTCTAGAAATTGTCAGGCTGGAAGCCATTTTTTATTGTTTTTTGTACCCATCTGTATATTAGTCAGAAGTAAAACCGTAGGATTGTTCTGCTGAATCTAAGATGCAAGGACTCTCTAAATCAAAATAATTCTATGGATGTAGCATAGTATCATTGGCAATTGCTAGTATTTGTGTATGTGTTTGTTTTTGAAATCAATACTGTGAAAATCTGTTATGATCCTGGGTACTACGCTGCTTGTATTACAGGACTCCAGATGATGTTGAAGTTTTTTGTACATTTTTTGTCATATTAACTACCATGTCAAGTGTTTGAGTCTGTTACATGGAAACTTTGTGCAAAGGGCTGCATAAGTTTAAGAAAAAGCTAGAGCATAATCCGTAATAGCTGGGAGTGTGGTCAGGCCTGGAAGCATCGTAAATTGCTTTGCCAGGGTTTGGAACATAGTTGGGTACTCGAGTATGTGATTCAATTTCAAGAATTTGATCTAAGGGACTCTGAGCATTGTTTAGTTGCATTTTGGTGGCTTTTGATGTTTTCGACAGGATCTTATATTTACAACATTTAGGCGATAACCAAATTATTTATAAAGACTACGGTTTCAGAAATAGATATTATAAGTTTAATTGATGTATAATAAACTTGGACACGTTATGAGTTACAAACTTTTTCTTACTTGCCATTTGCTTTATGTTTTGCTCATGTAGTGCAGGTGAGGGATGAGCTTGAACAACTATTAGACGACGATGATGATATGGCTGACCTTTATTTGTCGAGAAAGTTGACTAGTACATCTCCTGTGAGCGGCTCTGGTGCTGCTAATTGGTACTTTGCTTCACCCACCGTAGGATCAAAAATATCTAGAGCTAGCAGGGCAAGTATGGCTACAATCCATGGAGATGAGAACGATATTGAGGAGCTTGAGATGTTACTTGAGGTCACCAAGCTAACTAATTTCCTTCCGATCATATTTTTTAAAACTATATTCTGAAAAGGTTTGTAGACTATTGCAGGCTTACTTTATGCAGATTGATGGCACGTTGAACAAACTAACCACGGTATGTAATCTTGAGATTTGTGATGTTTAATATTAGTAATCATATTCTTAAAATCTTAATACATAGCCTGCTGCATAACTGCTGATTATCAATTTAGGATGTTGGTTGAAATGAGAAATTTAAAATTAATGATGAATCCTGTCTTTATGGTACATGGGGCTTGATGTCTTATGATTTCATGTTCATGTATATCCTTTTTCTTTCTGTGTCCAGTTACACATGGAATATGTTATGGGGAGCTCTCATCAGTTGAAATGTTTTTCAGATAGCATCCTTGATCCATTTTAAGTCTGGAGAGTGATTTAGATCATCAGATGTTTCAAAATTTTGTTAAGAACTCTCCTCGATTTGCTAATAGTTAGACGAGACATCGGTTTGCACTTGTTTGAATAAATTAGTCATTGCGGTTTGACAATTGTCCCATTTGGTATTTGAATGTGAGCATTTGTTTCTCTTGTCTTGTGTGTGTGCATGTTCATATGTATTTAGGGATTCCTCTGTCTTCATTCTTTCCAATAACTAAGCAGTTAATTGAACTCTCTCTCTCACTCACTCTCTATAATCTGATTTCTGGTGCTCTTTTATCTTTGCCATTTTGTATGGAAGTTTATAGGATGATAACAATATTTAACTTTAATATAAATTTTGCAGCTCCGTGAGTATATTGATGATACAGAAGATTATATTAACATTCAGGTAGGACAAGAACACAAGCTGATTGGTTTTTCTAATGTTCTATGAAATGCTATCTAACATGACAAATTACTTATGTTGCAGCTTGATAATCATCGAAATCAATTGATTCAGGTGCTGTATTTCTTAGCTTCTACTTATCAGTACCACAGCCAATTCTTTTATATACCTTAATACAAATTAAGATAATGTTAATTCTCACAATCAATCCAATTATACACTTTTCTAGTTTTTGAGTCACTTTATATATGTAACTTGCAGTCTCTTGTTCTAAATATCAGATTTCTGTGCACATTAGATTTGTACGTTTAAAAATAATTTATTCTCATAAGATTTGTCATAAAAAAAGTAGAATATATAAAATTGACATAAGTGATATATCGACAACTAATTTATGTCAGAATGAAGATAGTAAAGGGATAAAAAAAGAATTGGAACTGGGACAGTTGGAAAGAAATGAGAAGATTGGAGAAGAGGACATGTCACAAGATTGCCATATCAACAATGTAAATAACGGATTGTAAGCTAAGATTTCGGTATTCCTTGGTATAATTCTGATACTAAGGCTAAGGGCACCAGAGGTGACTGATGTCGTCTTTTACAACAATGCAAAAGCAGGATACAATGCATAATGGATCGAAGATTAGGGTGTAAGAGAGGTGATAAAGCGGTGAGAAATAAAGTTCTAATTGAAAATTTAGCAAATACTCTGTATTAATTGATAGATTTAGCGACCTTAAATGGCATTTTTCCTCCACATGATAAATCTAAGTTGGTACACATGCATAACATGTATTTTTCTGTAAAACGCTACTTTGTTATGTCCTGAACATTTTGCATTTTGTGTCCATGTATTCTTACATAAAGTGCAGCTAGAGCTCTTTCTAAGTTCTGGCACGGTATGCCTATCAATCTATTCCTTGGTGGCTGCAATATTTGGCATGAACATCCCATATACTTGGAATGATGATCACAGCTACATGTTTAAATGGGTGAGCCTAGAACCTTGTAGTATACACATTTTACACACAGATGCACAAAAGAGTTTATTGAAGCTGTAGAAAATTTTGGTTGGTTGATCTTTCCTATGATCGGCAGGTAGTCATTTTTGGGGCAACTAGTTCTGCAATCCTTTTCATGTTCATCACTGCATATTCTCGCTTCAAAGGGCTTCTCGGATCTTGAATGTTTACAGTGAAGTGCTCCTGTGAGAATGGGAAGAATTTAGTGGAAATCTGGAATGAATATAAAAGTATACAACATTCCAACAACCAAGTTGGTTATTTATTTAAAAAAAGAAAAAAGAAAAAAAGTATACAACATTTCAACAACCAAGTTGGTTATTTATTTAAAAAAAGCATCTTGGGAAAAAAGTGAAAAAAAAAAAACACTACTTGAGCCATGATAATATAAACTCCCAAGTGTTTGGTGAAAGTCAGAGGACTGATCATAGATATTTGTTCTTAGAAATTAGTAAATTGTTGTTATAGAGCTTGATAATATACCCTCCCACTTGTTTTAATAAGCATACAGTCGAGGCTGATTATAGATGTCTATTCTCAGAAATTAGTAAATTGTTGATTTATAAAATATAGGCATGATATGATTGGGGTTAAAACTTCAGTTTTGAAGAAAAATTCTCAGTTTGGCACGTGGATCACTGTTTATAACTTTATATGTGACAGTGTATGCAAATTGCAGGGCTTTAGAGAACATTATAGTAGTAAGTTTTGAATTTTAGTTTGGAAAATGATATGTATTCCCATTTTTTTTATTTTGATGCCACACACATGACTTGCAACGATGGGAAAAAGAAAATTAAATTGGGATTCATTTTTTATTATTAATCACCTGTATATTGTCATTATTGTTGCAATTTGTAATTGGCTCAAATTTGTTATGTATATCATCATCACACTTTTAGTTTTATATAAATTTGACAACGAGACGGGTATAAAACGAACGAAAGAGGAATCAAATACATGGTAATCAAATTTGTCTCGTCCGGTTAGTGATTATACTAAATTCGTCTCATTCTCACCCTATTATATGAATAATATTTTTAAATTTAATATATTTTTCTCGTGTAAAATTTTCTAAAATTATAATAAATTTTGATTTATATAAAAAAAAGGTTAAAACAGAGTTGAATAGAATGAGAAGGTAAATTTCATATTATACTTTAACTCTATAGAATTTAAATAATTAGATTTTATTAAGATTGCAGTTAGGGAAGATATTAATGGGTTCAGGTGTCCCATAATTGGTATTCATTTCTCCAAAAGGAAGTGAATAACATAAATCATGACACAAGTGTAGCATCTTTTCACGTCTCTAATTATCTTGTTTTTATTTTTTTTTATTTTGAAAGTCGTGTCTACTTGTCTTTGTTCCCTGCTTGTTGCAAGATTTGGCATTTTGAGACGCTCAAATTTTGAATACACTGGTCTTGGAAAAATATCTATATTGAATTTTATGTTGTTTTTTTTCGGTTTTCCGCATTCTGTTCGACTACAATATCAAATTTTTAACTGCATAGGCGGATAACATTTTCATGTGTATTATTGTTTGTTTTTCTCAAGAGTGTACGTAAAATATTTGCATTATGCGTGCTGAAAATTATGCTAATATTGGACTCCATGCAAAACTATAAAAAATTATGTGTATTTAGAAATTTCCTAAATGGAGACATGCAATAGAAAATTAATTATTAGACTTCCCAAACTCATTAACATTTGAATTAACTTGTATTCAGGAAAATAACCAAAGGAAGAATGTTTACATTTAGATGAATCATCATAGTTTATTTTTGTATTGATATGTAAAACCCTAACAAAATCAACAACTCGTAAAAGAGAATTAGCAAAACGAGTAACAAAACTTGAATGGATACTTAGTGTACAAGATGAAATTACGGAGTAAAAATTATCTCCAGAGTACCATAAATATGTAAGCTCTATTAATTGTGTTTGCGTGTGTGATAAGATGAGCTCTTTTCATAAATAAAGGCAAATTTACACTTTTGTCCTCCATCTTTTAGTCAACTTTCTATGTCATCCTCTATCTTTTTATTTTGACAATTCTCTCTTTTTATCTTTTGATAAGTTCTCATTTCTGTTCCCCAGTATATTTTCATGAAAATGCCAAGGATAAAACGGTTTATTCATATTATTATTTGATAAAAATAAAATTAGGCTATAGACTTGTATAAATGCTAATATATTTACTACATACATAAATATAAAAACCAAAAGAATATTTTTAATTTATTATAAAAATTACTAATATATTATAAAAATATAACTAATATTCAAATTAATTATTAAGATATAATACATTATACTCTAATTTAATACTAATATATTTACTAAATCAAGTTAGTAATTAAAACTATAGAGACAATAATGAAAATATATACTATTTAAGAGATGAAACCTTTTAATTAAAATATAGAGAACATTAATTTTAAATGAAAATTTTTATAGTTATAAAAAGAGATTTCGTAATTAAAACAAAAGCGTAAGGTTTTTCTAAAATTAAAACTAGAGTAACAATAAAAAATTCTGAGATTTTTCACATTTGTTACATTTTTTGTTATTTATTTAAATATATAATTTTATTGTTCCTCCAGTTTTTATTTTCTTACTCTATTTTTTAATTTTTGTCAAACATTATTTTTATTTTAATTAAAATATCTTTATTTAAAATTAAGAAATGAAATCTTTTAATTAAAATATAGACAGCATTAATGAAGTTTTCTCAATTAAATGAATATTTCTTAATTTTAAATAAATATTTCTTAATATAAACAAAAGTTAGAGAATAGTATAATGTATTATATCTGAATAATAAATTTAAATATTGGTGTAAATTTTTATAATATATTAGCATTCTTATAATAAATTTAAAATATTTTTGTATTGTGTATTTAGTAATATATTAATATTTATACAAGTGTATAGCTTAATTTTATAATTCTATAAAATAATAATATGAATAGACTTTTCACCCTTGATATTTTCATGAAAATATATTGGAGGGAATGGAAGTAAGAGCTTATCAAAAAAGATAGAGCGAGAGAATTGTCGAAATAAAAAAAAATAGAGAATAACATTAAAAGTAGACGAAAAGATGGAAGAACGAAATTGGATGTAATTATAAATTATAAATTCTGAGACAATTTTTTTCTAATGCGCTGATGGTCTACAGTCCTTTAAGAAGGAAGAAGGGAGCAAAACACGAGGTACTAGAGAATATAAAATTGGGGAAATGATATAAAGAAACCGTTAAATATTTGATGTTCATATACGTACCCATGAATATTTATTTGCATTCTTATATCTTAGTACATGTCTGTCGATAAAGAGCCTAATCATAATGTGGAAAAATGAAAAGGTATGAGTTGTTATGAGTAGGCCTGTATATGGATATATATAATGTCATAGATATATTATTATCCGTATTTATATTTGATTATTTTTTTTATTTATTTTCGTATCTATTATATGTTGGATATTTTTAATTTTTATCCGTATTTAAAATTTAAAAATATATCCGAATAAGGGTATTATCTGTTTCTGTCTGTTCATTTGAATAATTGAAATATTGAAATATTTATATTTGACTAAAATTTTGTAATTGTTATTTTATCCATTAAAATTAAGTTTATAAAGAGAATTGTAATTAAACTCATAAATACAACACATACTTAATCATTTCATCATTATTTTTTAATGGTATAACACATAATATGCTAACACACATTACAAATTTATCATCTATTAACAATAATTATAACACAATCTCTTAAATCCAACAACTTCTTAACAATTGAATATTTGATTATGTTAATAATTTACATATTTGATTATATTGAGAACTTATACATTTTTGCTATATATGTATTTATTAATCAAACATCATTCAATTTATTTACTTTATGTTAATTTCATCCATCATTATGATAAATTTAATTTTAAAAAAAATCTAGTAAAATATAAATAATAATAATATCAAAATAATACTTCATCCATTCCAAAATATATTGTCAAATTTAACTTGTGAAAATCATACTAATTTAATTGTAAATTAGATTGAATTGATTTTGTCAGTAATAAATGATTTTACTATATAACTGTATATATAATAATATAATATCCAATTTGGATTGAGTTTATATGTGTGTGTATATATACACACACACATATGTGTGTGTGTATCTATGTATGTTTATGTATATATAGAACAAAAATCAGAGTCATCGTAAATTTTTTCACTTTTGTAATGGTTATAAAAATGGTGTACATATCATTAATATGACACTATTTGTATCCGTTTAATAAGGGATAAACTTATTTGAGATACAGATAATATTCGCTTATTTCGAATACAAATAATATTCGCCTTAAGCAAATATGGAAGCAGACGAATATGGAATTTTTTGTTACCGTTTACGGGCCTATTTATGAGATGAAGAATAATAAGAATTATTAGCCTTTCCTCTCTTATATTTTCACTCATTTATCAACCTCTAATTACATATAAATTTTAATTTATTTTTTTATTAAAAATAATATCCATTGGTATAATTCTAAATGAATATAAAAAAAGTAATTGTCTTAGTTATCTCTATTCTTTTTATTTATTGTCTTTCATGAATATTATAAACTTTGAATTCTTATTCATTTTCATTTTTTTCTTTTCAAAAATAATGAAAATGAAAAGTGTTTTCGTTTTTATTTTTTTTGAAAACGAAAAGACGTTTGGTTAAAACTTTCTATTTTCGAAAATTTTGAAAACTAAAAACGAAAATGCGTTTGGTTGGACAATTTTTTTTTGTTTATATCATTTATTTTTAAAATAAAGTATAATTAATTGGTTGCAAGATTGTATATTTTTCATATTTCTAATAATCTAATAAATAATTAATTATTATATTACATATATTACATTATTATTAATTATTATACGTAAAATAACTTATCGTAATACAAATAATATATTAAATAATATTTTATACTCTATAGAATATTATTTATACATATTTTGTTTAAATTATAGTTCAAATTTATCAAAATAATAATAATATTATAGTATAAATAATAATATAAAATATTATATTAACATCTAATATATTATATATTATATATAAGTTGTTATATATTTATTGTAATATAGTAAATATATTTTAATTATTTATTAAAAAAATTAATAATATAATAATTTTATTTGATTAATTTAATTATTTAATTATTTGATTATAATACTTTATATAATATAATATACATATATATATCTATATATATAGGTATATATGTGACGACCCCAAAATCCATCACTGGATTAGGACTTCATCAAAAGAAGGAAAAGATAACCACACATCCATTCATAGAATAATTACTGAAAGAAATGATAATAAAGAGTTATTACAACCCAAAATATTACATTTTCAGCGGAAGCTATTCTGTCTCTATACTATAATTCAAAACATCACTTTTCAGATCATCTTCCTTCCTTCCTTCCTTGTCGGCTCTACAAAGGGTTAGCTAAACTCAGTAACCGATCATCTTTGTCTTTCCCTTGTTAGAGGACTCACCCTTAATCTTCTGCCCTGCAAAACATTAAAATTCAACAAGAATGAGCGGTTCACGCCCAACAAGTATATGAGCAATTTGGGAAAGCAAATCTGGAATGTTTCAAAGAATTCAATTCTGCTAAGAGGCTTAGTGAATCAATACTAATGCCTCAGAAATCTTTAAGGAATCTTTAGGATTACTGATGATAAACAATTGTGTAATCCTTCTTAAAACAAAGCATAACTTCCTTGAAGTAAAAATTATTCATCGGGGGCTAAAACCGCTGGATCTGCTAACCATACGGTATACAGTTGGCCTAACTGTGCCCGCATGATCCCTCCTTGTGTGAACGTACGTAGTCACATAAATTTCCTCTAGGTCAGGTGAAGAACAAATCAACACCTTTCCTTTCCTCTAACCATCCATGTGGCATCATCATTCAAGGAACATAGCATTCTCATTTATTGCACAGATATAATATTGAAAAATAGCTGAAAGAGCAAAGCCTATTTATATCCATGCACTTTTATTCATATCATGCTAGCGGAAATTTAAAGCATAGCATTCTGTTTTACAAGGAAATTTAAATATAAATATAATTTTGTACGCATGTCGAATCAATTGATCATGCGCTTGACTGAAATAAGCATAAGAGTAAGAACATACTTGCATCAACTTGAAATAAATATAAGAATGTAAATATACTTGCCTCAGTCCTTTGCACAAAATCAAACTCAAATTACTCGTGAATGAAGATTCTGTAAATTATGCAAGTAATATTTTAATACTTTAATAAGAATTTATGAAAGAGAATATGTATGTGATCATGAAATAATTTTAAGAAAATAATGTTTTATAGTCTTGATAACAGACTATACATCGGGGAATAATTTTCTCATTAACAAACTCGTCAGGGACTGAAATCCTTAGCCATCAGAGACTAGGAATTCTTTTATCGGAGACTAAGAAATCTCCTTCATCAGAGACTATGACGTTATCAAGAACTGAACTTAGCCCATCGGAGACTAAGGAATGACGTCATCAGGGACTAACAACTCATCAGGGACTGATGACGTCATCTTAATTCTATCGGAGACTAAGAGTGACGTCATCGGAGACTAACTTCTCATCAGGGACTGATGACGTCATCAAAGACTAAACTTTAGCCTATCGGAGACTAAATCTGACGTCATCAGAGACTAAATAATTCATCAGAGACCGATGACGTCATCTTAACTCATCGGGGACTAAGGGTGACGTCATCATCAGAGACTAACAATATCTCATCAGAGACTAAGAATTATCTCGTCAGAGACTAACAATATCTCATCAGAGACTAAAATATCTCATCAGAGACTAAAATATCTTATCAGAGACTAAAAATTATCTCGTCAGAGACTAAGAATATCTCCTCAAAGACTAAAATATTTTATCAAAGACTAAAAATAATCTTGTCAGAGACTAAGAATATCTCCTCAGAGATTAACATCATCTCTTGATTCTGCTACGATGGAAGACCTATCATGCTCAAATCCAGCTTATGATGTCTTATGAAGATGCACAAGAATCAGAACTTAGCATAAATCGTGATGCTATGCACGAAGGAAACTAAGTAGAGTTCCAGGTTCTTACCTCTTCGTTCTTAAGGGTGAGATCAAAGCTGGTCTAAAAATAATTTTCCGAAAGAAGGATTTGAAAATTTATGGAGATAATAAGTTTAAACGAAATTCTGAAAAGAAAAATTTTGGTAAAAAAGTTAAAATTTCATCACGAATGAGGTATTTATAGAGTTCAAGAGCAGTAAACTAAGGTTACGCATTGGAATAAAAACGATTGGTTAATTTGGACGGTAGAACGGCTGTTCATCATGACTTCTTGACTGCAAACATCTGTTGTCGTACATGCATGAAAACTTAGCCACCTAAACAGTTTCTAATCAAACACGTAATCACAAATGCTACGTAACCCTCTCCTCTTTCTCCATGTTGTTCAATATAATCTTATATGGGATTTGCTAATCCCCTTTTTGATACCTTTTTAAGGAGCTTAACCTCATCATTATGGATATCACATCATCATAAAAATTTTCATTGTAGATATGAATTTATCATTCATATTTTAAAAAAAACAATCTTTCATGCAAAAATATAATAGCACAAAATAAAATTATTATTATTCCTATTATTATTTTTTTTTTAATCATAAAATACATTTAAAATTTTTGAGTTTTCACAATATATATATATATATATATATATATAGGTATATATATATATATATATATGTATATATTTATTGTAATATATATTTTAATTATTTAATTATTTATTAAAAAAATCAATAATATAATAATTTTATTTGATTAATTTAATTATTTGATTATAATATTTTATATAATATAATATACATATATATATATATATATGTATATATATATATATATCTATATCATATGTATATTATATATTTATTGTAATATATACATATATATATATATATGTATATATATATATATATATATATATATATATTATTTTACACACATATATATAGTAGTATATTACATTTTTATAATTCTGAAATTGCTGAAAAAAGTGAAAACACCTTTTTTGTGTTTTAAAAAATGAGGGTCAAAATAAAAACGTTTTCATTTTTTTTGAAAATAAAAATGATACCAAACAGTCCATGTGTTTGTTTTCAAAAACTAAAATGAAAATAAAAAAAATGAAAATGAATAAGAATAAGAATTCAAACAGTGCCAAAGTTTTGTACAAAAGTTACTTTGTGGATGTCGATTACGTTGTTTTCTGGTCGTATATAATCAGTTACTATTAGTTTCTATATTTTGGGTGTTTTGCGCATTTAATTACGGACACTTTGCGTATTTAGATGGTTGTGTAATTATATTGTGATTTAAAATTTGGAAAATAGGTTTATGGTGGTTGACATGTTTGATAACAAAAATTTTACGACATTACAAACAAACAAAGAAACAAGTCTTGACGGCTTAACATTTTCTCAACAGCGTGTCGTTGAAATAAAACAAATATTGTAAAAAAGTTGCTACAATTTGTCAACAACATTTAGGTCTAAGTTTCTTGAAGGTTTGTTGTCAATATTATCAAACGACAAAATTTGACATCCATATGATAATATTGACGGGTTAAGTGTATCCTAATGGCCACTCGTCGAGATAATATGCTTTTACTTTTTCAATTTTTATGAAATTCAGGAAAACAATAATTTGGAAAAAATACTAGTAATGACGACTATATATTATTGTGACGGCTAAATTAAGTTGAACTTCTCTTGACGGGGCATGTACTGACGCATTACGTCTTGACGAACTTTTTCGATGACTTGTAGTCAATATTAATATTACCCTCGACAGTTTTGTGTTAATTTCGACAGCTTTGGCAATTGAAAAAAATCTTTTTCCTTGTAATATAAGCCGTTTGACATTTTTCTACATAGTTTTAAATAAACCTTTTGAAATGTTAAATATTTTATCCTTCCTTTTACCCTATAATTATTGTCTTTATGTTTCTAAATTTAATTTGTTTTTTTAAACCATTTTCACTCTTTTATTTCTCGGTCTCTAATTAAATATAAAATTTTCTTTATTTATTTATTAAAAATAATATTAATTCATTAAAATTTTAAATTAATATATAAAGAAATTATATTCCATCCTTTTTTAATATAGATCGTTTGATATTTTTCTACGTAGTTTTAAATAAAAAAATTTATATGTTAAATATTTTATTCTAATTAAATATTTTCATATTAATTTGCATTTATTTTTTTTAATTTTGAAAAAATTAAATAAAATATTTAACAATAATTACGTGTGCACCATTGTACTTATATAATCAATATATCAATATATTTCAATCGGTCAATAACTTTTCGTTCTTTTTGTTGGTAACTCATCAAATCGGCTTGGACTCGGCAAGAGTTTTATAATGACGAAAGTGAATGAATATGAAAGTGATACTCTCCGGAGGCTTTCGAGTTATGGAATCAATAATTTGTTGCGAGTTATGTAGAACATCGATGACATCAGCATACTAAAATCTAGAGTTAGATTTCTGCATTTGACTTTCAATATCCCACATTCATTACTTTAAATGAAACTTCCCAAGTACGAGGTATTTCAAATGACAAAATTCATATAAACACCCCCATGAAATATTCTATTATGAAATCAAATTATTACATTAAAAATTATATTTAGAACACTTAGATTTATCTAAGTACATATGCTGTAACGAGGTTGGTTTTTATCTTTTATTTTTTGTATTTCCGCAGTGGTTCTTGGCTTTCCAGCCATTCACCCCCACTAAATACAAATACTCCTTATAAACTAAATTATTATTATTTGTGTGTTTCTTATGTGCTTCTTCACCCACTACAATTAATATATCAACCACTTAAAATAAACAGAGTTCTATAAGTTAAATATGAATGTTATTTGGAGTTTGTGAATTGAAAGTGAAGATATAAACCTATATTTAAGATCTACCAATAGTATATCAATGTTTTATAGATGGATACAGTACTAAAATATCTATATCTTTTTTCGGTAATTGCAGTATAGCGTTTCTGTTACATAATCATTTTGTTACGCTATCTTTCAATCACGTTATCCCTCTGTTTAAGTTATCTATGTGTATTGTCTCTAGTACCCAACTTTTCTTATTGTCATATGTTATCTTCGATATCTGCTAATAACTTTGTATTTGTTGATGACTACTTTATCTTTCCTTAACATCATATGTCATCTTCAATATCCACAAATAATTTTATATTTGCTAATAGCTATTTTATTTGTTGATGATCATTATCTGTTGATGACCTCTGGTGCATATTATGTACTAATGATCATTATTAGCTGATGAAGAGTTTTATCCTCCAATAACCATGTTTCCTTTGATGCAGGTTATCTGTCAACTTATCTACTGACGGTCATTATCTGCTAATAAACAAATTATTTAATGATGATCATTTATCCTCTGATGTAAATTATCTGTCGATAAACATTTATCTATTGATGGTTATTTATCTGTTGATGACTAATTTTATCTATTTTGCAAAATATCCACTGCTAGCTATTTCATCTTCAGATGTGGTATCCGCTGATGAACAATATCCACCAAACTCAGAATTATCTTATGACTGGCTGTTGTGATGATTTATCATCTGATATATATTTTACATTTGTTATTTTACAGAAGATAACATACATTGGTCTGTCTATTATCCATTGATGAATAGTTTACACTGTTAGATAATAATACTTTAACACTGTTAGATGATAATACTTAGACAAAATTAGCTACAATTTATCTGCTGATATTTACATAATATATCACGAGTTTCTAGTACAATTTCAAATTTAACAATTCTAATTATTATATATCATCATTAAATACTATAAATTCCTAACAATATATATAGTATCAATAATAGACAATTTCGAAAAAAAAATTCAAAAATAGACATTTAGAAAAAATTTGAAATTTCACATTATGAATGACATTTCGAAAATAAATAGCACATACAATTAAAATTTTAGTTAAACATATAGTACTTATAATTACATATTAGCTGTTTACATTAATAACAACAATTTAGAATAGGACATAGCCAAACGTACTAAATTTAAAATATAAAATTTACAGAAAAGAATACAATAAATCTAATATGACAGTTAGAAGAATTGATAAAGCTAATATATATTTTATGAAACTAATAAGAATAATAGAACCAACAACACCATATTAATGCTCAAATTGAATAAATGCCTTTTTAATAAAAAAAAAATAAAAGGTAACAAATTTTACAAAAAACGCAATTGCTTATTTAAATTTTAAACAAAAGTAAAATAGCATATGCATATTTTAGAGTAATCTTACTTTTCTTAAATGAAATCTAATACGGAGTATAGAAAGTTACATAAAGATCTTTGAAGTTATTAAATTACATTAACTAATACATTACTTAGAAATATATGGGTTATACTCAGTCTGTGATAGAACACAAAAATCGTACTTAGAAAAATAATAAAATTGTGTTTTTATGATAATAAACTCAGATTTAAATAAATTTCAACACCAAATAAAAATTAATATCTCAACGAATAATCTATCTTATATTTAAATTTGATTATAAATAATATAAATATAATTGTAGATTAAATTTTAAAATGATTAAATTTATAGAATAAAAAAATTTAAGATCATAATTATATATATTTAAATATGAATTTAAAAATAAATATAAAATTTTAAAAATCAAATTAGAATTGCCCGTGCTGAGCGCATGCTTAGTTGCTAGTAATATAATATTTGAGAATCCACGTTTTGTGCACCCCCATTTAATTAATAACTCGGTGAGTTGATTCAGTAAATTCACCGAGTATATTGCCTTGACCTAGTTACATGTATCTATTTAATTATTTTTCATTTTAAATAATTGGCTTTAAATTATGTGAGTGTCCTTTCAATTAATTTTTTAATTTTTAATAGTTGATTTTATAATTTACCTAGGTGTCTTTTAGAATTACTAGATAATTACTAGAATTTTGAAATCTAATTGAAAATAATGTTTTAAAAAAAATGCTACAAAAAATCTGTAACAGTAGAAAATAAAATGAAAAAAATCAACTAATATTATTAACAAAAGAAAAAAAGTTACAAAATGAGGACATCTTTAACATTAAATATTAGGAATTATAATATTTGATGATGATAAACTTAGAGTTGTTAGATTTTGTAATTATACAAGTATCTGCAGTAGTATTCTATCAAATATTACCATCAGAGACTGCAAAAGACCATAAGAAATTACAAATACTGCATTTGGAAAGTTTAACAAAAGTCAAAGTTGGTCAAGTAAAATTAGCCTATCGGAGACTAAGTTTTCGTTCATCGGAGAGTAAGTTTTTGTTCATCGGAGAGTAAGTTTTTGTTAATCGGAAACTAAGTTTTTGTTCATCGAAAACTAAGTTTTTAGTCATCGGAGACTAAATTTTTGTTCATCGGAGACTAAGTTTTTCGTCATTGGAGACTAAATTTTTGTTCATCAAAGACTAAGTTTTTGGTCATCGGAGACTAAGTTTTTGGCCATCGGAGACTAAGTTTTTGTTCATCGGAAACTAAATTTTTTTCATCGGAGACTAAGTTTTTGGTCATCAGAGATTAAGTGTTTGTTCATCAGAGACTAATGTTGAAGTAACCAAAGACTAAAACAAAGATACTCCAATGCATTAAAGTAGTTTTGAGAAGATTTAATAGTCGCCAAACTCAAAATGACTATCGTCAAAGTCGTCGGGTAAATCAATATCTCCAAACTCAAAATTACTTATTGCCAAAGTCATCGGGTAATTTACACTAGCGCCAAAGTATTCGGGTATCAATGGATAAAATGTGAAGCACCAAAGTGCTCTGGTGTTAGGGGATAAATCTCTCGGTATCAGGGGACGAGTTTCTCGACATTAATGGAAGAGGCTCTCGGCATCAGGGGATGAGATTCTCGGTGTCAGTGGATGAGTGTCTCAGCATCAGGAGATAGTTTTCTCGTCATCAGGGGATGGACTTCTTAGTACTAGAGACTGTCCATCAGGGGATAAATATCCACTGATGAACAAAATTGTCTATCAGGGAATAAAATAATTAGAGACTAAACATGACATATGAGATGACACATGACTGAATTCACAAATTCACTAACTCAAGTTTAAAGGCAGTTGAATTAAAATATAAATAGTGGTCAATAAGGAAAGATTAGCTACCAAAAAAGTTTCAAGGAAATAAGTTATACACTGCAGATGTGAACACTTATATGGAGAAAAGTCATACTTATATACTAGCATACGTATATAGCCGCTAGAGTGAAAACTGCAGAGGTAACTTATAGAAACTTGAAGGAGGAAAATATGGAAGCTAGTCCAATAAAAAATCAGGAAGCTCATAGAGATAAGTTATTCACTACAGAAATAACTTATCATGAGAACTCCAAGAGAAAAATAAAGGAGCTGATGTGCTGATACACTAGAGATGTTACATAACAGGTTAGTGTGCAAGGAAAGTCATACAAAAAGAAGAAGTTATGTGACAGAGCTGCAATTACCAAAAAACATCAGAGATATTTTTGGAGGTAACTCACTGAAGAAGCTTGGAGAATAATAAAGTTATGTCTATAAATAGAGACATGAAGCAGCTGAGATAATACACATTGAGATATAACAAGTTATGACTGAGATACACAAAAACACTAGTATACATATTATCTTAAATTATATTGCAGCTGTAACTATTATTTTCAACAGAGTTGTTAGAAACTGGTCATTCACAACAATGAGCTTTTATAATCTTTTATTGATTTATAAAAGTTCACAAAAACTTGTGATATATTGTATTTTTTCAATTTTTTAATACAGTATATTCACTAAACTCACAAAGTTCGAAAGAAGTTTGTGGTTTGTATTTAACCCCCTTATACAAACCATCTTGTGGGACAAACATTAAAACCCTTTACAAATCTAACATAAAATAAATAAATTTTCTTATATGAAATATTTTAATTTTTTATTATTTTTATATAATTAATCATAAAAATAAATTATAATACCATCAAATCAAATAAATTAAATTGAAGAGGTTACATTTTATTAAATATTGTTAACAAATTTTCAAAAAATATTATATATATACGTGGGTGATATGATATATAAATAATATAATATTAACGATTTAATTTTTTATTTTTAAAATATAATTTTAAACAATATAAATTGGTAATGAAAATAAATTACACAAATTAAGTGTCAAATTAGAATATAAAAGAAAAGAATCGTATAAATAAAAAACTCACACAATTTTCAAATATCTATCCTAATTATATATATTGAAAGTATGACAAATACAAAAAATAAACTTTAAACAAAAAAAATTCATAAACACAACATAAAAAAGTAAAAACTTAAAAAATATATATTCAAAATCAAAACAAATTAAAAAATCTCAAATTAAATAAAAATATGTTTTAAAGTGCTTATTGTTATACTTATTAATACTTTTATAAACTATATTATCACATAATATACTGTTTATATAACTGCTATCGTACAGTAATAAATATATACAATAAAATATAATAAAAAATATTTTAAAAGATAAATAAAATAAATATATATTAAAACTACATTTAAGTAGAAATAAACATTTAAATATTCGTCCATGTTGTGAAGTGGCCACGCAGCTAGTTTAATATGATTTAGAAGTCAAAATTAACGGCCTCTTCCTCAGCAGAAACACCGCTTCATCCGCTTGCAGTAAAATTTCAGGACAAGCTGCTTGAAGTCTGGAGAATTCGAAAAAAAGGCATACCGATCGGAATCATCCACAATTCTTCAAATAGAGGTCGCTAAAGGTTAATCGTTTTTCCAAAACATTTATATGTGTGTTATCTCTGATTCTAAGAACAAAACTAATACCCTGCTAAATTTTTAGTTGTTTAAATAATGTATGATTAAAATTTTTTAGTTGTTTGTATGAGAAGTCAATGATTACGGTAGCTTGGATTTTTGGGTTGGCATATGCGTGGGTTAAATAGTGTATTGATTAATTTGTACTAGTATTCAATGATTTCAGTAGCTTGCATTTGTAAAGCTTGGATTTTTTTTATATCCAATAGATTTGTTCTTTAAGCTAACTAACTTATCATAAACTAACTCCATTGAATGTGAAAGTCTCCCCCATTATCATGTGTACTTGTAGCAATCTAATCCTTTGTAAATTAGTTTTTACCTTCCATTGATAAGAAACTCCTTTGTAAGTTAGCTTTTAGTTGATAAGGAATTCTTTTGTAAATTCAATTGATACCTTTTGGCCTTATTAGGTATTAGGGCATAACAATGGAGGAGGAGTATCAATATATAATATCTCTTGCTAGTAACGTTAGTATCAATATATAATATCTCTTGTTAGTCACGTTAGCCAATATTAAGAGATGTTATATACCAAGGAGTTCCAATGCAACATACGTTAGTCAATATTAAGAGATGTTATATACCAAGGAGTTCCAATTCAACATTCGTTCGAGTTGTATTGTATGTCATTTGCCCTTTTGAATTAGCATGTCTTTTATAAACTATAAATTCTAAAAAGTTGTTTTTATTGTGATTTTGTAAATCTAGCGGAGCACGTGAAAACTTCAAAACAAACAAGTAATATTTTCTAATATGGTTTAATTTAATTTAATTGATAAATTCCTTAGAGTCAATGTCTTTCATCTGATCACTTTACCTGTGCTTCTTTTCCTTGAAACTTTTGTGAATTGCTTAATCGTAGTTCACTATGATTGCATATAAAAAAAGATTAATGTAGAGGATTTGGATGGTTTCTCTTTCGACATATTTACCTTGACTATTCCAAATTAAATGAATTGAGTTGAATTTAATCCTTTGTTTTCATGCACTTCTTGGGGAGTAATGTAACTATAGGAGGAAGTCAGGTCACTACTAAAACAGTTATTCACAACAATTTTGCACATGGACACATATGGTGCTGCATAGCTAGACCTGGGTATATTTTTCTAGATTGCTTTTGTTGAAGTTTAGTGATTCAAAATTAGTTTCAACGAGACAAAGTCTGTTTGTGTTACGTATTTAGTGGTCCAGGAAGATAGCAAAGTATTTGGGAGACTGTTTTAGTATTGTGAAATAATTAGGGATGCTATTCCATGCTCTATTTATTGGCTGAATATTGTTTCTTTGCCATCTTTCCTGGGCTGTTTGTTAAGTTGTGAGCCGTAGGCCCTTCGGAGTTCAGTAATGTATTGCAGTTTAGTCAAATCTAGCATATATACCCTTCTTCTCCAACAGCTCTGAATTTAGGTTTATGTTTGGATGGAGGAACAATACAAAGAAATATTCAGTGATGTGTTTTTTCTGATGTAATTATGTAGCTCTGTGGCGTACACAGACAAATATTTCATGTTCCTTCTACCAAGCTAGATAAATGGTATGTAGAGGTTAAAATATAAGAGAACTTAGTTATCTCAGTTTTTAATTTGTAATGTTTTCTTAAAAATCTTAATTTTTCCTGTACTTTTAGACAATGCAGAAAATTGATGGAGTTTCATTTGTACAATTCTTGTGCCTTCTTTAAGAAAAGGAACTAGAGAGCATGACCTTGCCGAAGAACTTCTATTTGAAAATGGATAAGAGAGGTTCCCTGTCAACCTTTTGGAGCACTCCAAAAGTAATGAACTAGTGTACTAAATGAGTAGAATAGCAAAAGCTATACAAGAGAAGTGCGTCCTTCTCAAGGATCCACTATCTCTACTAAGAAAACATGAAAATCTGTGAAAGATTCTCCAAAGAGCTCAACCTTCTCCATGGCTCAAAGAAAGGATGCAAAACATAATAAGCAGGTAAGGATTCTATATATGCATGTTCTTTTGTTTGTTAACTTCGTATTATTTATATAAAGAAAGAACTTCAAAGAAATTTAGAAGGAAATATACCTATAATTAAAACCAGTCCTTTTTGTGTTCACTTAAATGCTGCAGAATTCTTGCTCCGTCGTTTTTTTAAAATGCTCGTATAAAAGGTGAAGAATGAACTTAGGGAGGTGGCAAGCCAAGGAATTAATGATTTGTTGCAACCTTTCAATTGCTAAGCAGAAGAAGCAGCCATATCCAACTCTGATAAATCTGCTACAGACTCTAGAGACTCTTTTCCGTGGCAAGGAACATGATATGAAGGATTTGGACTCTGGAAGAAGTAAAAAATATGTGATGATACTGACAACACACTTGGATCTTCTCCACAATTAGATTCAGTAGGAGTCAGAAGATGAGATGAAATGATGAATCATGATTTACCTAGAAAATTCATGCCTTTGAAGAACTGTGTTTCTGCACAAGCCATCATTGATATCAGAAGCAGCCATTACAAAATAACAGTCAGTTGGGTGTGGCTTTTGTTAGTTTCTTCTGGTAACAGTTGACATTCTTCTCCTTGGATTTAGTGCTAGTCCTAGGTAGTGTGTTCCAGTTATTGGTTCACTTATATGATAATTTGCTTGTTTGCTTCATGGTTAAGAAGAAGGAGATGCATTAATTTCACCACATCCCTGCTATTTGAATAATAAAGTGTGTTCTTCTTAATGAGATATAACTATTTCTATTACAATGAAAAGTGATCTTATTTGAGATGAGTTTTTGTGCCTTATTCTTGGGTTTGCAGTCACTACTGACATAGTACTTGCAATTTGAGGCATTAAAAGTTCTTTATATGGTATGTTATGCACGATATTTCAATTTTCTGGTCATAGGATAGTCTGCTAGGTAGTTTGTTATTATCTTTTGGCTAATCTGAATACATAAGATCACTTCATTTAAGAAATCTTGAGTTATTATATGTCTGTTTGCCAATGCCTCTATGTATCTCAAAATTTCAATAGGTTAAGTTGTATTGAGGTTACTCAGTTAATTTTGACGGACATGGAAGTCTCATAAAGCTAGCTTCCCACCTGATTAAATACATAGGTCAAAACAATGATTTTAATTATAAACTAGTTGGGGTCTACGGTCAATGAACCCTTATGAAGCAAAGCTAACGACAATGAAAAACAAGAAGAGTATGAAAAGTACAGAAAGATAAGAAAAATAATGAAATTGCAGTATGTCAGGATAGCCTATTATAGTTAGTTATAACTATCGAGTACCAAGTAATGTGTGTAATGTGCCGTGTCTGTTCTTTATGTGTAGTGTTTGGATGTGTGTTCTGTACTTGTGAGTAATGTACTGAGTATAAATACTCAGGTGTTGTCCTGGATGCCTTTAAGCAATGAAATAACATTTGTCATTTGACAACTATCTTTCTCCTCTTACTTTCTCTCTCTTCTCTCAGCTCTGTCTCTCTCTACATTCTAAATCTCTCTGGAATCTTCCTCTCTTAACTCTGATTCTCTACTTTTTCCTAGTTTCTTCCATTAATCTCTGTAAATGCATTGTCAGCTCAGGATCTAGATGTCAGATCGTGACACAGTATTTGAGTTTGGTTTGAATTGTACTGCAGTATTTGAGGTGACTTGGAGCTTCCAAAATGCAGTGGTTTTGGTTTTTCAAGGTTGATGTTCTTGATTTCTTGGCAAGAGTTGGAACATTGGTTTCTAATGTTTGTTACTATTAGCAAGTTGAAGATATTTGTCTAATAGACTGGTCTCAGTTGAGATAGAACACATCAGTGATGGATCCATTGTGTTCTTGCATTGGGTTCAACCTGGGATAGTCAAGAATGTTTTCGGAATAGTGGTTCAGCGACTTTCCAGGTAACACATTTTGTCCCGTGAAGTTTTCTTCTTATAATGTTACTTTTGAGCGATAGAAATCATTTTTTCTCGTGGGGTCTGGGCTGAATTATGACTACAAATTGTATATTGATGACATGAGGTTTGGTGATACACTTGATGATTTCTCATGGTGTTCAATTTTTTTCTTCCAAATTAGCTCGTAATACTTTGGCCTTTGTTTCCACATGGTCATATCCAAACCGTATGGATTTGCTTGATATGACGTCTCATTGTTAAGTTATATCGGAGATTTTCCCCCAAACAATAAATGAAAAGACTAGATAATAAAAGGCAAAAATATGTTTTGGGTCACTGTGTGTGTCATGTTTCTTGCTTTAGGTGACTCTATTTTTAAACTCTCAGAATAAGCCATCGAACTAAACTTAAATCTTATAGTAAACCATTCAGTTTATTTTTAGCGGAATCCATCCAAGATGTGGCTATTTTTTATAAAATTCAATATGAGGTGGATATGATATTGATCCTAAGTAAGATTAATATGCAGATCAGAGTGGCTCATGGATGATGTCTTGGAAGTACAACTAATTCAGTTAAATGAAAAACCTGCTTCTGTACTGTGTAGAAATAAGTTTCTGAAAAAAAAAAACAAAAGAGACTACGTAACCAATTCATCTTCTTCGGATACAACCACCATAGCCATTTTCTTTGCCATTATTCAGCTAAAGTCATAGTAGAAACTACCAAAAACTTCTAATAAGCCCAATTCACTATCTTCAGATCTCCACTGTACATTAAAATATCTGGGTTGGTCTAAAATCTGGTCTATCACTTACCGTTCTCGTTGTTGAGAAAGAATTCTTGAAAGAGAACTTCGGGGCGGCTCGGTTTGGGGTATGGTCAGTTCACCAGGAGGATCGCCCTCCCAATTCAAAGTTTTTTCCTGGAAGTTTCAACCTTGAAAGCAGATACTTCAGATCTTGGAAGAAACGGAAGGAAAATAGAAGTACGGGAGGCTAGCATTATACTGAATATATTGGTTCAGTGGGACTTTCCTTCATGGATGCTGCCCCTAACAACCTTTGTCGGTATTGGAAACGTCCTTAGTTTCTCGATTTATTCCGTAGTGCGAAATCCATCATTGGCTAAACAATCATTTGTTTATGCCATTTTGGGCTTTGCTTTAACCGAAACTATTGCATCGTTAAATTTACAATTAGACTTGGATTGAGTTGGGGGTAAAATCAGGGTGTTCTTTTAGAGCCGTTTAATTCGCCAGTTTTACTCCATAAATTTTGGCGACGTAGCTTCATATGTTCCATCTAGACAATAAAAACTTCTTCTTGGTTTTGATAAATTCAAACTTTAAATTGTTTAGCTTTTTAAGAATTCTAATTTTTTGTGTATGAGACAATGAGATACTTATCTGTTTATGTGAATGTTGCAATTGGAAAGTTTCCGGAAAGTCATTAATGGTGCGGGATCAGGAGAGAGGTGGGTGTTGGTGGTGATGGTGGGGTGAAACTTTAAGGGATGAGCAGTGGTGGAGGATGAAGAAGAGAACTGAATTGTTTTTCTTTTCCTTTTACAGTTTTCCTTTTTAAGTTTTACTAATCAAGTAGTATGTTTTAATCAATCTGTATCGTTTTTTCCATTCTTTCATTTTTGCCCTAGATTTTAGTACATAGTTATTCATACACAAATTAGATTTTTTGTAATTGATTTAGTTTAATTTACACAAATTAGATTTTTAGTAGCTGATTTAGTTTAACTTATTTTATTAATGAGTTTTAATACATAAATAATATTTAAAGTAGTCTTAATTTAGTTTGAGTTTTTAATTATTGATTGATTGTACACATGGAACTTCATGATTAGTCAAAGGTGATGTGTACATTATGTTAACCATTTAGTCTACATCAATATTTTATATAATATTCATGTAATATATATTTAACATTTTTGAATTCACATCAACAAATGTTTGACGAAAACTGTTAAAAATAGATGGAATGACTCACTTAAAGATTTTTTTTAAAAATTTAGTGGTGTACTCTAAAATTTAAAAAAAACAGTTGTCCAAATCAAAAAATACGACAAACCTAGTGACTTATACATATTTTTGCCGATAATAAAATTATCACTGTTAGAATATATTAGTTGAGATTTGATACTAATAGCTGATTTATAAGGATTATAAATATCACAATAATAGCCTTAGTTTTAGTGATCTGTATCTTGTACTTGAAGCCTACATCAGAGGCTTGATTGACTGTATATATATATATACAGATACGAAATGAGAAAGAGACCTCATCCCAAAATGTTTAAAAAATCATTCCAATTTCTTCTTTATTTCCTGCTGCTGCTGTACCATAACTGTTAACATGGTGTCAGAGCTGGTCCATTGTTGGTGATATGTTCTTTTTTTTTTTCTCCCTTCTCGGTAAAAATACTTGTTGCCACACTAGGAACCTGTGAAATCAAGGTTGCATATTTGCGAGAAACTACTGATAAGGTTCAATATTGGTGTTATGATCTACTATTGTGTGGCTTAGTATGGCTCAATATGGAGGTTTCTTTTCAATATCTACAAGTGGTTGCTATTTTTTGTCACCGTGTTAGAAGTGCCATTTCCTTGTTGAGTTCTTTGCCCTTGGATATTTTGGCATCTAATTAAAATGGCAGAAGTTTGTGGTGTTAATAACATGGCATACCAAGCAGTCCAAAGTCATTCTTGTGCTCTTACAGTAGCATCAACAAAAAAGTGGTAGTGGTAGTGCGGCTGACGGTCTTTATGTTCCATCTAGTGTATCTTTGACGGTACATGGGACTCTACACAATCTCTCCAATATGTTTCAAACTCCAACCTAGAATCCCTACATGAGTGGCACTGATGTCTAGTCACCTTTCTATAACTAATTTTAGAGTTTTTGTTTCCTTTTTCCTTGTTAACCTATGTCGGAAAAGTCATTTTTTGTGTGAACCTTGTGACTTATCTAAACACTCAAGGTCAGTTTATCTTGCTTGTACTGCTTGTAATGAACGATGTTCAAAACCATTTGCTTTTATTCATGCTGGGGTACAATTAGAGTTCTTTCTCGTTTCGCATATGATGAGTTTGTTACCTTTATTGATTGCTTTTCTCGCGTCTCTTGGGTTTACTCAATTCATTCAAAAGGGTATGTTATTTGTTTCTAGGAATTTCATAAAATGATATAGACTCAATTCAATGATAAAGTATGAATTCTTCATAGTGATAATGATTCGTGAGTATACAACAATGGTGGGTACCTCAAACAAACTGCCATTATACTTCAAACCTCCTAAACAAAATGGTTCGCGGAAAGGAAAAACCGCCATTTACTAAGGTTGCTTGCTTATAATGTTTAGTACAAGTCAAAATCTTTTTGGGTTGATGCTGTTCTTGTGACAACATTTCTTATTAATCAACTCCCTTTAAGTATTTTAGGAATGTAAGTCCTTTGTACCTTCGTAAGTATACATTTACTCCTTCTCTTTCTCCTCGGGTATTTGGATGTGTTTGTTTCCATGATCACTCTCTTACTCGGAGTAAATTTGATCCAAAAGCCCTTCGTTGTGTCTTTAGTGGTTACTCTCCTAGCCAAAAATGTTACAAATGTTATCCTACATCTCGTGTCAATGCTACTCAGAATGTCTCTTTTTAGCATAATGACCCTTGTTACAACTATCCTTCTCCTTAGAGGAGACAGTCCAGTGAGGAGAAACATCATATAGAACATAGTATTTTGTTAGCATTTTTTTCACAGGTTGTGACCAATGATGAATGTCAGGGAGATTTTCTAATCAACTGGAAGAACCAGAATTGAGTACCTAGTACCTATGTTCGTTGAAACAACATCGTTGCAGTACTACCAAAAGACCAATCCTGCTCAGACCCAAGTTGTCCTACTTCTGGTCCTGCACCTCCTAATGGCAATTTTCTTAATGCTCCTCCTAATGTTAGTAATCTTCCCATAACCCTTAGGAAAAGTGTGAGATCTTGCACACGTCCAATTTCTAATTCTGTTTTTTTATGATAAACTATCTGCATCATATCATGCCTTTTGTTTATTCTTTTTCTTCTATATATGTGTCCAAGGGTGATGAGAGGCAATGAACAATGAAAACTAGATAAAGGCCATGCTTGAGGAGATGAATGCTTAAAAAAGAATGAAACTTGGGGGGTAGTCTCTCTTCCTCGTGGCAAACGACCAAATGGATGCAAATGAGTGTATACAGTCAAGTAGAAAGTAGACAAATGGGTCAGTATAGGCTGAAGGCAAAACTGGTGGCCAAAGGTATTCTCAAACTTACGGTATTAACAGGATTAATTATCAGGAGACATTCGTTCCTGCGGCTAAAATGAACTATGTTCATACCATTATTTGCTGTGTCGTGAACTTTGGTTGAAACCCTCAACAGTTGGATGTAAAAAATGCATTTCCTCATGGTGATTTAAAAGAGGTGTACATGGATATACCTCCCGTTTTTACTAGTTTTGCAACTGAAGGAGAATTATGCTGGTTGCACGTGTCTTTGTATGACTTGAAGCAATCTCCTAGAGCTTAGTTTGACATATTTCGCTTAGTAATGATACGATTTGGATACAAGCAAAGCTGGGAGATCACCCTATGTTCACCAAAAGAAATGATGCTAAAATTGCTATCTAGATTGCTATCTTGATTGTTTATGTTGACGACATTGTGGTGATAGAAATTGACCATGCCGAATTAGTTAGGGGAAATTAGCTAGTGAGTTCGCGATTAAGGATTTGGGAGCTTCGAAGTACTTCCTTGGCATAGTGGTGGCAAGATCCTTTATTGTATCTCCCAACATAAATATGTTCAGGACTTATTGACAAAAACTGACATGCTAGGTTGTAGACCTGCAGACTCTATTATCGAAGTTAATCATCATCCAGCACGTGGCACGAGTCTTACGGTGGATAGAGGAAAATATATCACTTGGTAGGCCGATTGATATACCTTTCTCATACTAGGCCTGATATATCGTATACTGTGGGAGTAGTAAGTCGATATATGAATGATCCCGACAATATCATCGAGAGATAATCCACAGAATTCTGAGATATCTGAAATCTGCCCTTAGAAAGGGTTTACAGTTTGCTCCACATGGTCACATGAAGATTGAAGCATTTTTAGATGCAGACTGCGCTGTTTGCCTAGATGATTGTTGTTCAAGTTTTGGTTATTGTACTTTTGTTGGAGGCAATCTTCTTAAAGACTGAGTAAGAAACTATCTGTTGTAGCTAGGTCCAGTGCTGAAGCCGATTAAAGAGCCATTACACTTGGTGTTTGTGAACTATTGCGGCTCTTGGTATTGTTATCAAAGAACGGGTGAGGTTATTGTGTGATAATAAGGCTGCTATTAGTATTGCTCATGATCCAGTCCTACATGATAGAACTAAGCATATGGAGATCGACAAATAATTTGTTATGGAAAAGTTATCTAGCGGTCTCATTTGCTTACATTTTGTTAAATCTGAAAATCAGATTGCGGACATCCTAACAAATGGTCTTGGTAGCAAAGTGTTTCATCTATTTTGTTTTAAGTTGGGCATGCGGGACATCTATGTACCAACAGTTCAGTTGGGCATGTGAGACATCTATGCACCAACTTGAGGGGGAACGTTAGAATATTTTAGTTGAGATTTGATACTGTTAGAATATATTAGTTGAGATTTGATACTAATAATGATTTATAGGGATTGTAAATATCACAATAATAGCCTTAAAATTAGTGATTTGTATCTTGTAATTGAAGACTACGTCAGAGGTTTGATGGACTGCAATCTGTGTATATATAGATTAGAATGAGAAAGGGACTGCATCCCAAAATATTTAAACAATCATTCCCATTTCTTCTTTGTTTCCTGATGCTTCTGTACCATAACTGTTAACAATCACGATACAGATAAGCTTGCTTAAATTTATCTTTCAAAAGTGTCTATAAAGAAGACTAGAATGCCTACATTTGTTTTTCTTCAAACCCCCAATCCACTCTTGCTTGCCGCTCCTAGTGCAGATATTTGACGGTATATAATAGAGCATGGGCAAAATGAGGTTATATTGATTTGGATTAATTTGGTGATGTGGGAACCAAGTTCCCAATGTTTAGAATCTACAAATCAGAGCCTTCAAAAAATGGTATACGTTTTAGACTTTATGATGATGGTTCTCCATATTTTCAAATACTATAAACATTTATAAATTTTCTTATTTAACATATTATTCAGTCCTTCATTGAAATATGTTTAAGTTTCTAAATTCTACTAAACATATACTTTATCTGCTGGAGCACTTAAGTTGCATGCTCAGTCATATATATGAATCCAATATGTTATATTTGGGCCTTTCTTTTATTTTCTCTAGAACTTTCATGTAGGTTTTAGGGTTTTACTTTGCTCGAATATTTAAGGAATGAATTAGGGGAAAGAAGAGAACGGAAAAAACGAGAAAGAAACAGAGATTGAGAGAGCTTAGAAACTATACAGAGTTAGGTGCTACTATGGAGAGTGAGTGTGCGATCGTTCCAACGAAAACCCTCATGAAACATTTGGAATGTGGCATCTGCAAGAAGATTTTTAAATACCCTGTTAGATTAATCGAATGCGGACATTTGTGTGAGTAATCCTCATTTTTATGATTTTCTATTTTGGTTACAGTTTATGGGTGATTTTCTTCATTTGAATTTAATTTGTAGAAACGTACCAGGTTTAATTCCTTCCTGGCTTCCTGCAATTGATACAGAATAATTTTCATATGGCATTTTTTGCAATCTAATATAGTTATCTTGATTTACTACCGTAATCTTATGATCTCATACTTATCAGTCGAAGTTCTCTCCGTTGCTTGGTTAATCTGGTCTTCTTGTGCTATTCTCTCGTGTAATCTGATTCATTTCACTTATATATCTATTCAGTATTTTTTTTTTTGTTTTTGTTGTTCTGTTTCGTGTTATTTGGTTTTCTGATTCTTCTTTTCATCCTTGTTTGTTTTTAAATTTTTTATCGTTTATAAATTCTTATTCTTGCCAGGGAATTTACATCTTGTGACAAGTCTAAAAGATTTCAAGGTCCAAATGCAACAAAAGCATAAGACATTAACAATAAAAAATGCTTAGAAGCATGAAAATCAATAAGAGAATTAAGATTAGATGAAAGGGACCACAGATTTAAAGCAACATGGCATGTTGAAAAATTTGGATGAAAATTATATTTTGATGTGTTATAAAACTTTTTTTGTGACAATCCAAAGTGCCGAAAATGTATCATAACAATATCATTCCTACAATCTTGGTTCTTGGCTTCCAGTTCATATCGGCATATATAATCTTTTCTAGTAGTCCTAGAAAGTTTGGAACTTTGCAAATCTGCAACATCTTATTAATTTGTTTTGCTAAGAAATCTTACTCATTCTTAAATCTTCAACATCACACTCATGGTAATTACTAGCAATTTCGTTCTTCGAAATAATCATAATTTCTTCTTATGTTTGGTGTATGCCTAATGTTCATTCTCTTGATATTTGGCTAACAGTTTGCAACAAGTGCATCATTCAAGAGTTAGAGGAAAAGCACTTGACTAAATGTCCAATTTGCAATCTTAGTTGTATGCCATTGAGTGAAAAAATAAGGTACATTATGATCTATGGATGTCATCTGCTAAACTATTGCATTTCTAGTCTTGCAATACTCTATATATTAGATTAAATTTGTACCTCTGAATAATTCATCGAGTTATTTCTGTAAAAGTAAGAAATATCCGAATGCTATGACTTAAAGTCATTAGTTTGTCTATATGAGAGATCTCAGAATTATGTTTTGGAACAAAAAAGTAGATACTGCACGATGGAGTTAGGTTCGTCGTAAAACATAAAGTGAAATTTGACTTGTATAAATAGATCTACACACATTGACCTTTGAAAAGTTTAGACTTAATAACTCAATAAACTCTTAACACTTTTTTTCTTTTTCCAGTTTTACCCTTGAAGTAGTTTTTTCAATCACTTGTGCATTCAACTTTTACCCACGTTTGCAGAAATCCCAATATTCGGGTTAGGGTACCAACTGTGGTAAACTCTTTTTGGCGTGGCATGCTTACTTGGATGCCGTGTCAGCAAAAGTTTCATATAAGACTCATATCAACTGCCACGTTGGTAAAAGTTTTCACGTCAGCAACCATGGTTGACAATCTAGCTCATATATTGTTCTTTTTGAAAAAACAATTTAAAGTTTAAGGGTATATATGACAGTTACTTGAATTGTAAAATTGGAAAAAAGAGTGAAAAGTTTGGGGTTTTTCGGTCATTGCGTTAAAATAATTATGAATAAAAATGTTAAATGGAAAAATAAAGAATCTGAGATATACATGTCTGCTTTCTGACAATCTGCAGGCCGGACCACAATATGCACTCAATTAGGAACACAGTGGTAAAAGCCTTGAAAGACTCAATTAAGGCAAATGAAAATGATCAGAAAAGGTGTGATGAGGAACCCGAATCAAGCTCCCCTCCATTGCCTACAAAGGGAAAGGAGAAACCTGCATCCTTCTCCGGGACACACATTATTACAGAACCAACCGCACTGAAGGTGACTCCTCGAGGATCTGGTATCTGCATTCATGAGCTGCATCAAGATGAGCAGGTGGATGGTTTATCTCCTTGTCTAGTATTATGCCATTCGTCTCAATATGATTGACACGAACTTTTTCCCTAGTGAGAATGAGTATAATAGTAACAAACTTAACTGCATACAACTGAAAAGGGAGGATTTTGGCTCATTAGAATTTAATTTCTAGATAGATTCCATATATGAAAGGCCCCAACAGAGGGATGGTAAAAGATAAAATTAGGGGTAGTAATCTATGCTATTGCAGAAGCAATAATTCATATTTGAGCTTGATGTATGGTAGGTTTAGGAGGACAGCTTCAAATGTATTTTAAAGCGGATATCAAACATGTGGGCTCAACCTGTAATTGGATAGAGTTGTTTTTTCTCCTTTAATATGATGTCCGTTCAGGGACTTGCTTATATCTTAGAGATTATTCTTTGTAGATTAGTTAAATTAAGTTTTACCCTTAACAATGTAGCGTTTAATTAATTATGGTGATGCTGCAGAGATTGTCTGCTGTTGAATCCTGTATGCCACAATACAAAGATGCACATGCTGTAAATTTGAAGGAATCTCTAGACTGCGCAACTAAACAGGCCTCAAATTCTGGTCCAAATGATGGTGTTGAGGCTGAATCTGTAAATGCAATGAGGAATCCAGCACAATCAGCTTCCAGGAAACAAAGAGGTTGTCCTAGAAAAATAACTGCTGCTGATAAAGAATTCATCTCCTTGCCACAAAGTCCTGGTGAAGCTTCAAGTGGTGAATGTCAGACAAGCTTTAAACCAATGTTCTTTGAAATTAAGGCTTCCAATCGCCAGTAAGCTTAATATTTTTTGTCACAATTTTACTAATTTTAGAACTGTAATGTGGATGTGGCCTTATTTGAGTTCAACTTGCAGGGAAGGATACCCACCATTGCCTCACCTACAACGTCCCTTTTATATAAGAATAGAGTGAGATTCATTTTCTCCTACATCATGTGACGTGTTTGAATTTTTTTTGCTCATGTATATCTATATCATGCTTGTTGTTGGGTTTGAATATATGCGCATGTTGAATAATTATTAGCTTTACTCTTGCTATAGGGATATTGATGATCAACGTGTATCAAGTATCCAAAAGCTTGTGGCTCGTGATCTGAGACTTGAAAGTGAAGATGAGGTAAACTTTTATTGATTTGTTAACCTTCAGTTTTATGAAGATATATATCCGTGTATGTAAATATATGATTGTCTAAGAAGTGTGGATACTAACATGGAACAAGATATGACATGATACATGACATTGTACATGCACAGGAACTTTTTTTGGAAAAGAATCGGACGATCTGTGTGTGTGTATACAATAATATAATTTGTATGACGAATAGCATCATAAATCATATAGACGGTATAATTTGTAGATGGCCCAATTCATTGTTTATTTTCATATTTGAGATAAAGGCAATAAAAATGAAAATGTCGTTGAGTGTATGATATTTAATGAGTTATTTGAAGAGTGTCACTTTCTCACAGCTGTCGTAGCCTTGCAGTTCTTTGAGGTTTCTGTGCTTTGAGTCGTCTGTATGTGTTATTTTGTCCTAATATTTGTTGTTGTATTGTCTTCGTACATGTTTCCTGCATAATATCAAAGAGTATTTCTTCTAGCTATTTCAATGCACCAGCCATGTGATTGAGTAGAATCTAATGTGGTACAACCGACATTGGTTACCTGCACCTAAAGATGAATTGTTATTGCACAAATGTTGTAAGCTAATTTAGAAAAATCCTAACATTTAAAATTGTTAATACTATATATTATAGTAATTTGCTAGGGATATATGAAAATGTTCTATTATTTTATCTTTGAACATTATGAGTAACATCAGTTGTAAACATAGAGATTTGGAATTTCGCAAGTTGACTTGCAAAAGTGAACATGAAAACTCTTTTTGTAGAACAAAGGTAAGACATAATATTATTAAGTTCATTGAAGAAATATCTCTATCTCTTTAGAGTATACAACACTTGCAAGGGACAAATTGAACTATTTTGATATTTTTATGTAATCGGCATCTCTATCTTTATTATTTTCACATATGCCGTAAAAAATTTACATTTTTCTTTTTAAAATTTAATATTATCTCTCTAATTAATGATTTTTCAAAGTTCAATCTATCTATAGACTAATTACCTGCTCGTGTCTGATACTCTTTTTTTGTTGGTAGAACTCGTGTCTGATACTCGGCAATATGACCTCAACATTATGGTAAGGATGTGGGTGTGAGACATTTCACTTTGGTGAAATTGAGTCATATCCATGTCATGTCGAATTCTTGAAAGTAACCATGTCCAACCTAATACTCCTACCCATTTAAGATAGAGTTTAGTTTTTCTTTATATTTATCTTCTAAAGGATTCATATTGTCTAATGTTTACCACCCAAAAACCCATGACCATCATGCTTTGGATCTGATCTTCTGTCAATTACTTCTATCGAGAAAGTTAGGTGCTTTATCGTGGGTTTATTTCAGCAGCGTTTTGAACAATCCTCATCCTATCAGAATTGTACAGTATAGGATTGCCTTTGCGAAAATTTGACAAAAATTCTTTAGGAAGACTACATTGATTTTTTTATTTATTTGGTTTGAATGATTTGACCAAACTTTTAAATTTCAGTGATCAAATTGGAAACAAGCCCTATTACAATGACTGAAAACTTATTCAATTCATCTAGACTCTCTCCCATCTCTCTGAGACATATTATACCTTAATTCCATTGCGCTGCTTATAACTGATGCCTAACATATATTTTTGACTTAATCCAAAGGTTTGTTATCTAATATTTTCATGCTCTTCAATGTTACCCGTTAAATATCATTCTTTTATTTGTGCATAATAAATATAAGGCACTAATTATTTTTTTTATCTTGTATAGGTGGAGATCAGCATGTTGGGACATGCAGTTTCTCCCGACATGAAGCTGTGTTACTTGCCTGATATATATGTAAATTCTACAACTATAGGAGCTTCAGCCAAGGACTTAGTTTTAAGTTTGACTTATGGACGAAGAGCAGATAACTAGTTATCGGTTATTTGGAAGGAGAAAACGTGGCATGAAATATGGAAGATCTGTGCCAAGTGCTTCAAATTGAGTCATACGAATCTATCTTTGACTCTCGTCTTCTTTCCTTGTTTGATTAGATGTCCGATGAAACTGCAGGTGTCTTAAATTCAGATCTGGTGGTGGGTAGCAAACTTAGTAAATTACCCTGATCGTTAGCTGCTGTTGGTGTAGTGGCGGAGGCACAGATGAGTACAATGATGACAGAGATGATTTTTCTGCAGCAGTGGAAGCAGATGAAAGTATCAAACTGGTTGAGCAGATCCGTGTGACTGTCATTCATGGTGTTTTTTTGGCAAGGATAGGTGATCTGCTGCTGTTGATGGTGTTGGTCGTCCGTATAGTGGCTGGACGTACTGTGGATTGATCTGCTGGTTTCTGTTTGAGGAGGTTTGAATGGCCACGACATAAGTAGCGGAAACGGTTCCATCCGGATTTGGACAGAGACTTCGTGCAAGGGACGGATGTTTAAACGAATGGATGTTCTATAATTTTGCTCAGAGATGTTTCCATGGCATGTGTTCATATACAAGATCTTGGCATCCAAAAGGGTCATAGCTTAAGAGTTTAATTGTGTTTTTTCTTGTTATTCGTGTTCTTAATAGATCAATATGAAGTTTCGATGACCTTAGTAAGTTATGTCTTCTACTTTTGATCATTTTTTCGTGGTAACTCTATTTTTTTTTATTGTAGGATTTAAGAAGGTATAGAAATGACAATTGTGTTTTGAAGGTTAAATTAATCATTTTGAGAATATAATTTTCAGTAAATACTCCGTAGTATTTTATAGTATATATAGGTAAGCTACAGAATGAATAAAAATATAATTTCTATAATTGTATGATTGTGAATATATATATATATATATACACACACGTGTGGTTCAACTATAAAATTTGATAAAGACTAAAATGATATATGTAGGCGTAACTGATAATGCGTGAACTAAAATAATTTTACTGATAAAGGTAAATGAAATTACTTGCAAAAAAGTTCCACTGATTAATGAGCGTCTCTCTCAACTCATGCCTCTATCGGGCAGGATGTCTATTTTTCGAAAGATTCTTAGCGATACCATATAATTAGCTTTCACGCTTTGACCGAAATGACTTTCAACTATTCTTAACTCGGTTTTTCGTTCAATATAATTCTTTGTCGGTTTTTCTTGAAAATATAAATTACTATAGTTAATGCCACATGTACTAAGATGGACAAAGGGACAAAAGATAAAAAATTGACAATAGGTACGGATAAAAAAGTGTAGGACTTGACTCGTGTCTGTTATCTATTTTTCCTCCAACGCAACCTATAATTTTGAGTACATCTTAGGCCCGTAAATAATAATTGAAAAATTCAATATTCTTTCACATTTGTCCTTGTTAAAAGCAAAAATTATTCATATTTGTTTAAAACTATTAGTTAATAAACGAATACATATATTATATAAATATAGTGACATTCATATCCGTTTAACATACGTCAAAATATCCGAATATTTAGTATTTGCTATTCGTAACCATATTCATTATACATAATTCGCAACCGCAACCGCAACCACTATATATTCAATTTTATAAAAGTTGTCATATTTGATACTATATATTACTGTACTATATAAGTATACGTGCATATTTGACTTATCAAAAAAGAGTGTAAAAAATATGACATTAGATTGTATATAACATATGCAAATTAATTTACTTATACCATTAGTTTATTAAAAATAAATAACAAAAATACATTTTGAATTTTTGATAAAACATATAAACTTAGGGCTATAAATGAATCGAACCGTTTGCGAACAAACTCGTTTTCAGTTTGTTAAAAACTCGTTCAAGTTGTCCTACGAAAATAAACGATTTAATATTGAACATGATTTCATTAAAGATTTGTAGCTCTACTTCACTCGGATCAAATTTGAAAAAGCTAAAGTAATTTATATTGTTTGATTCATGTTTGACTTAGATCAACTCATTCAAATAGTTAAATAGAGTAAATTTGGTCCAAGAGATCTCGACATACCAATTTGAAGTTGCAACATCATCATAATGGTCACTATGCCATAAGTCTGGTTCAATCAGTTCATTTGATTCAGAAACTGCATCAAAATTTTCTTGAGAATTAAGCTACCATTTGAGATTGTATGAAGAGGAATAGAATTCGGAAGGTGGCCATTAAGAAAAAAAGAGTTTAGAACAGAGATGGATAATTGATTTGAGAACAGGAGGGTGTCTAAACATATCAATGGCACTAGATTTTTTCTTAAAGCCAGAAGAATTAATGGCATAAAAACTATGATGAAGAGAATAAGGCTACAATGGCTGCAATCGATTACAGAAATAATAGCGGCAAGATTGAATTTTGACAATCTCAACCCATATATAAGATTGAATTTTGACGAAATTCAGCCTAACTCGTTCTCAGATTAATTCTAAATAGACTTTCAATGGGTTGCGTTATTGAATTTGGGCTTGGGCCTGCTTATGATATATATATATATTGCTATATATTATGGAGTAGTAAATCGCTTGTGAAACCGTCGCCGCCATCCCGATGACACAAATGAGTGACGGCCGTGAAGCAGAAAGAGAACATGATGAGGAGGAAGATGATGAAGCAGAAAGAGAACATGATGAGAAGGAAGATGATGAGCTTGCATCGATGTATGTGCTCCATGTTATATAAATAGTAAATTTTCTTCTTTTAATGGTTAACTTGAATCTATCAGGGTTCTTTAGTTTGTTTTAGTGGCTCCCATCGGTTAGTGTGTTTTTGGTTTTATATGTCTATAATTGGAGGAGGTATTGTTTATATCTATAGATAAAAAGCCATAGATTAGAACCTCCGACAAAGATCTTGGAAACATGAAAAACTCTTCCTTATTTTCTCTAAACCCCTTCAATGAAAATGACATAAATACCATTTTTTCAGTGATTCTTCATGCACAAGTTTCTACCAAAATTGAATTTTGAATTTATAGATGTTTAAATTAAGAGAGGGTATTACTCAGTTTTAATCCCCATCTGGCTACTTGACTGAATAACATAAGACTTACGCCGCATTTGTCTATATTGACTATTTCACTGATTTGGCCAGTAATGTTATTTACTATTATTGTTATTATTTTGTTTGGAATGAAATGTATATTTATATATTTTGATGACCTTTATTTCCGTGGTAATATCTAGTTACTTCTTGATAGTTTGTTTATATATGTGGCTTTTTTCTATTATGTAAAATGTTTGATCATTCGATATTACTAATTTACTGTCTCTATTTTTAAGAAGTAAATTTATATTGAACTGCTTTTGTTATTCTATTACATATCTCGTGCAATTTACAATATAATAGCTTTTTAAATGGATAATCATGTTATTAACGGGTAAATGGTGGATAGACTTTCATACAATATCAATAATCAAAGCATGCTGTGTTATGTCGCCTAATAATTCAGTATATTCAGATTAAATATTCAACATTCTAAACTTAGTGCTTAAAAAAACAAATAGCCCCTTAGATTTGTTTTCTATTTGTATATTTTTTCGGTAGATCTTTACTTAGATTTATATATAGTTGATGTTATCATGTAAAACTGTTCTAGATTATGACCCCGTTTGTTTTAATTTAAAATTATAAGATTTTAGATTCTGACAATGTAAATTATATTGTTAAAATTTAAAATCTCAAAATTTAAAATTAAAACAAATGGGTACTATATTAGTGAAACAAGATATTTACTTGATATTCACCAGATATTTAATGGTCGTTGTTCATTCCATATCAATCACACGCGCTATCATGATTTCAAGGTAAGTTTCTATTTCTCCCTCCTCCCTCTTTGATGCTTCCCCTTTCTCATCCCCATGCTCACTAACCTCTCATTCGTTAGTTACAAATGCTTAATTTGTCTGCAAAGTAGTTAATTTGATGTAAATTACTATTTTACATAAACTTGTGCTGAATTATTTAATTACTACCAATTTGTTTAAATTAATGTTTGTAATAATTTAATCTCATGTTTGAAGTATATTAAGGAGTTACTCGAACTCTTTTTGTGATCAGTGAAAAGAAAAATATATTTAAACTACCTGGAAATACAATCTACTACTCTAAGAGAAATGGACCACATAAAAACACAAAATTAAATAACCAATTAGAATCAATACAGAGAACTTTTCTACATACGTCTCACCACAGATGCTAACCGAAAAAAACCAAGGTGAACAAATCTGTGTAACTGTGTCATTCATGTGTTCACATACAATTGCCAGTGACCGGATAGACAAAGACTTCCTGTAGTGAACGAACAACTAAATGAATGGAAGAGATAATCTTGTCAATTAATACATGTAATTGTGTTCGAAGCTGTTCACGTGGAATGTTTATGCGTCTTACTGTGTTGAAAACATGTGTATGTGTGTTTATATGTGTACATAGTTAATGTTTCACAACTCGTTCAAGCCGAAGAGATTGGGAAATGTAGGTTAGTTACTCGGTGGTTATCACCTATAATTGTCCATGACAACCTTTATATGGACAAGATCTTGGTCAAAACAAAAAGAAGGTATATTACAAATGGTGTGGCATCATCGACCAGGACATCTAGCTTCAGATATTATGAATAAAAGTTTTCGCAGTCTTGGTATCTCACCTTCTTGATTAATAATTTGTGTTCAACATGTCAAATGAACAAATCACATCGTTTGTCTTTACCTTTAACTCTCATTCAATAAGTACGAGTCACCTTTGCCTTCAACTCAGTCAATATATGTATGAGTTCCCTATAGTTTATCGATAGTGATGTTTGGAGACAATCGAATTAGCCCAAACAAATAATCCCTCCTAGAATAAATGTTGCAGAATATTGGAAACGAAGAGATGCATTTTATAAAGAAAAAAATCAAGAACCAAAAAAGAAAAAGAAAGAAACAAAAAGGGAGAGACCTATAAATCCTAGCTAAGCGAAACATCCACGAAGAAGATAGAAGATGGCAGTTTTTTTGTTGTTGCGAATATTCCTCCTAATACTAATTCAATTGTCATCCCATGAGGTTTGGTACTTGTACCTCAAGATCTAAATGGAGTGCTCTTATCAGTCGAACTAAACACAAACTCAAAATAACAACGTTATATTAGGATAAGAGTAGTGCAAGAGACATTAACTCTTACACAAACACAAATAAACATATTGAGGGGTGAACTTTTAGCAGTTCACGTCTCGAAAATTAGAGGTTCAAAAGTTTTCATATTTCTTTTTTTAAATCTTATGGGTAGTTAGTGTTTCACAACTCCTTTAGGGCGAAGAGACCGGGAAATGTAGGTGAATATTTATGGTGTAATCACTTCTAACCGTCCTTGTGAACTTTTACAATATGTATATAACAAATGGGCAGCATCATCTACTTAGGACATCTAGCATTGATCGAATATTATTGAATAAATGTTTTCATAACCTTGGTATCTCACCTTCTAGAATAATAATTTGTGCTCAACATGTCAAATGCGAAAATCACATCATTTATCTTCTTTGCCTTTAATTCTCATTCAATAAGTACGAGTTCTCTTTGCCTTCAACTCATTCAACATGTACGAGGTCCGTAAAGTTTATCCATACCGATATTTGGAGACAACCAAATTAGTCCAAACAAATAATCCCTAAATGTTGTAGAATATTAGGAACCAAAGAGTTGCATTTTAAGATACAAAAAATAAAAGAATTCAAGAAACAAAAAGGAGAGGAGAGAGAGAGAGAGAGAGAGAGAGAGAGAGAGACATGTACCGCATATGGATATTTACTACTAAAATCCTAGCTACGCAACAAACAAAATGAAGGCAGAAGATTATAGTATTATCTCAGGGTAATATAGTCACTACAAGGTTGGAATTTTTTTTCATTAAAAAAACTACCGTTAAATAATAAATAAATTTTATGTAGGCATATACATAGCTAACTTGCTGGTATTTATCCCTATCATATTTAAGGTGAATCTCAACTAACATGTATTCACGGTCTATCTTTAGACATTTCAAATAAAATCCAACAAAGCTAGACAAATTACATATAAATTAAATATTAGATATGTTAAAAATCATCTTCATATGTCATATTTTGAACAAGTCCTTTTCTTTTCGGTAACTTAGATATTCCAGAACAATAGTTAACTGGTTCTTCTTTTTTGCAAAAGGCGAAATTTTTATTTAAATGAAAAAACTGAACAAATCCAAAAGCATTGGATTTGAATCATTACAAGATGAGATAAAATCAATATTCAATTGAAAACATAAAACCCAACAAACTTATAGCATACTAACTGAAATTTCTTTACTAGGCCAGCAAAATATCATGTAACCCAAGAACTCCATTGTGAACATGGTACGTAGTGATCCAACAAGAACGAGCATAAGTTCCTCTACCAAACAAGCTGTTGAATTCTATTAGTATCAACCCGTGGCAGACACAGGATTTTTGTTAAAGGGGCCAAAAATTTTTAATGCGCCAAAAAAATGAATTTGTTAATATGATAATATATTATAATAATAAAATTATTGAATTTAAAAGATTCACAATATTACTCTATTATTTTTCAGTTTTCGGTCCGAAATTTATCAAAATATAATATTATTCTAAAATCAAAAAATAAATTATACTCTAAACATCGAAAAATTTATACATAATAGTAATCTTTATACACTTCATAATATTTATTCAAAACTATTAAATATTAAGAATGCTAAATTTAATTTTAAAATATACTCCCTCCGTCTCTAAATAAAAGACCTCTTTTTTTGGGCACACATATTAAGAAAAATTTTACTTTAAAAAAAATTATAGGGTAAATTCAAAAAATTTTAATTCAAAACAAACCCTTTTTCTATTCCTAATATAATTATACTTACTGTATATTCTAAAACAAAGTTGAGGGCAAATTTGGTAAAATATAATCAAAATAGTAGTACTATTATTAGAAAGTAATTGTTTATTTTGGGATTTCCAAAAAAGGAATAGAGGTCATTTATATAGAGACGGAGGGAGTACTATTTAATAAAGTGACATATTACTTATATTGTTCAAAAGAGTTAAGTTTTTTTTGCTAATATTAAGGTTGCATATTTGATTGAAATTTATTTTACAAAAGATTAGTTTTTCAAAAGAAATTTGTTTGTAATATTAAACTGATGATAAAATAAAAGTATTGTAATGATAACTTTTAAAAGTAATATCATTATATAATAAAAATATTACACAAATATAATCTATTTTGCGTAACATACCTCAATTTTAAATTAAACTTTTTTTTTAAAATTAAGTAAATGTATTTTTAATTTTGAAACGATAAAAATATTTTATATATAATTTTTTTTTAA
>CM025780.1:26761318-26783459 GCA_014636745.2 Centella asiatica | reverse complement strand
CCCCCCCGTCCCCCACTGGTATCAACCACCAAGACTATCCAAAAAAGAGAGAAATTTCTCCTACATCACGTGCTATCTTACAAATTTTCATTTTACTCATATGTATCTATAACATACTTGTTGTGACGTTTGAATATAGGTGCAGGCCGAATAATTATTAGCATTTCTCTTCTTATAGGGATGTGAATGAGCAACAGATATCAAGTATCCAAAAGCTTGCGGCTCGAAATCTGAAACTTCAAAGTGAAGATGAGGTAAATTGTTTTTGGTTTGTTAACTTTTATTAAAACTATTGTTAATTTGATACTCCATATCTCACTTATTTCGAAACAAAACAAAGAATTGAGCACCACCAGCTCCTGAAAGACAAAGAAATCATGGTGAAGCTTCAAGCAGAGAATGTAAAACAAGCCTTAAACCAATGCCATAAGATTTTTTTTGGTAAAGAAGATGAGACACGCCGAGTTACATGCATTATATACATATATGTTATGTATCAGTATATATAAAAAGATACACACACCGACATACACACCCACACATCAGACATATATATATTTACACATTAACACATATACATACAGTATAATTTGTAGATGGCTCATTTCAATGTTTAATTTACATATTATTGAGCTATAGAATATGTGAACTTTTTGATAGGATAGGATTGTCTGTACATGTGTTACCTTGTGCTAATATTTGTAGTTGAATTGTCTTTGTGCATAATATCAAAGAGTATTTCTTCTAGAGATTTAGAATTTCATAAGTTGATTGCCAAAAGTGAACGTGAAAACTCTTTTTGTAGAACGATAGATTAATTTAATATGGCCACAGTATTATTAAGTTCATCGAAGAAATACTCTCTTGAAGTATACAATACTTGCTAGGGGACAAGTTAAACTCATTCGATATTTTTATGTAGGTAACCGGTACCTCTATCTTTGTTAATTTGAGTTATGCTGTAAACAATTTAGACTTTTCTTTCTAAAATTTAAATTCTCTCTTTAATTACTGATTTTTTTTCAAAAGTTTAATCTATGTATAGACTAATTATCTGCACGTGTCTGATACTCTACACTATGACCTTGACATTAAGGTAAGGATGTGCAGCGTGGGTGTGATATATTTCACTTTGGTGTGGAAAATCGAAGTGATAAAATTCAAGCATATTCATGTCATGTTTTTTTTTTGAAAGTAACCGTGTCCAAACTAATATACTCTACCATGTAACTTAGAGTTAAGTTTTTTTTTATGAGGTTGTGAATTAACTCAAGTGGTTAGTTAAGTTTATTTTTATTTTTATGAGTTCAGTTAAATAATTTAACTGAACTTTTTATTTTCAGTGATAAAATTGAAAATGCGCCCTGTTACGTATATTGATTGAAAACCGATTTAACTCATCAAGAGTCTGCACATCCCCCTCCCCCTCCCACAGCCCTCCCGCCCCTCTCTGACACACCATTATTCCATAATTCGATCGGTAAGCTTATCACTGATGCCCAACATATGTTTTTGACTTTATCCACAGTTTTGTTATCAAATATTTTCTCTTCAATGTTTTTACTGAAAGACAATTCAGTTTTTATATTCAAAAGTACCAGTTATGTATATTTTTCTTATTTGTGCATAATAAATAAAGGAGTAATTATTGTTTGTCTCGTATAGGTGGAGATCAGCATGTTGGGATATGTACGTAAATTCTACAAGTACTGGATCTTCAGCCAAGGACTTGGTTTTATGTTTGACTTATGGACGAAGAGAGGATTACTCGTTATCAGTATTTTGGAAGGACCAAACGTGGCATGAGGTGCGGAAGATCTGTGCTAAGTGCTTCCACTCGAATCATATGACTCTATCTTTGACTCTCATCTTCTTTCATTGTTTGATTAGATGTCTGATGAAAACGTGCTTTGAATTCAGACCTGGTGGTGGGTAGCGAGCTGAGTTGATTAATTACCCTGATTTTTAGGTGCTGATTGGTGAAGCAGCGATGTGGAGGTGGTGATGATGATGAGATTGGCGACACAGATGATTTTTCCGCGACGGTGGCAGCAGATGAAAGTATCAAACTGGTTGAACAGATCCGTGTAACTGTGTTGTTCATGGTGTTTTTCGGCAAGGGTAGGTGATCTGCTGCTATTGATGGTGTTGGTCGTCCGTATACTGGAATTGAGATCGATTCAAATTGTGTGTACATAATCATTTCTTAGAGAAGGGTAAAGGGATGGACCGCAGATCAATCTTGGCATGTCCGGAAGGGTCATAGCTTTAGAGTTTAATTGTGGTTCATCTTATTTTTTAGTGTTCTTAATAAACAACGTAGTGTATTAATTTTCATATAAATATATAACATATTCATATTAATTGTTAAAATTTTATGTAATTTAAATTGTTGATATTTGATAATTTTTTAATTGATAATAACTTAATATCATGATAACTGAATGCTGCCATATAAAAATAATCAACGGATCGAATCCATCTAATGGGGTATTAGAGGATAGATATTAGTTACTTAGGATCTTCTATATATATTCTTGTAACCATTCCAGTTGGTATGTAACCAAAAGTCTTTTATTAGTAAAGCATATTCAATTATTGTGATTCAATATGGGGATTTAATATTTTTCTTATAGTGAATACATTTTTCTCTTCTTAAAGTGAGTAATTAAATACATGTAACAATTATGTAGGACTGCAAACTGGTTGGATTTGACATAACTTGATATATTTTTAAAGAAAGACTCTTAAAACTTAAAGAGTAACACTACTATTTTATACGATAAAATTGATGACTATTATACAGCGAGACAAAATGTTCATACAAATATATCCTAGCTACTAGTTTTATATCTATCAATTCACAATCTATTTGAAAATTCGATCGGATTGAAAGTTCATAAAACAATATAGGACTACATAAAATTTATCAACTTTTTATTATTTACATTAAAGTACGATTGACATTTTGGGCATGCACTTTTATTGTAAGACCAAACCACTACAAGGAAAGTGGAAACCGTTGTAATAAGGCAGCTCCTAAAAGACATTTATTCTTCTGGTTGCAAGTTTTTAAATGACCGTCCTTTTTTTGCTCCGCACCTTTATCGAGTTATGATACATAGTCGTAGATATCGACGAGTTGTAATAGTTGTAGCGTAGATCGATCTCACCCACTAATCCCTATGTAGTTAGTCGGTCACCCTGTCTAAACCAATCACCATATCGGTCGCCCTATGTAGCTGGAAATTAAGGCTCGGCGTCCTTGGCCTCAAGGAGTGGTGAGTAACAACAAACAATTATTTTTCCAGTTTATTGGTCTCCAGTTATATGTTCTTGTTGATCACGACCTATAGGAACCTGCCTATCTACTTTTAACCCTCTTTTGCATAGCCTTATGCATAAATATACGTTCAATAATCCCCGAATCTTTCACTTCAACACATCATTGCTTGTTATCACGTAGAGCCCCTCTTCCAACAATAAGTACTCCCAATGCATGCATGGTCATTTGTGATTGCTATTTAGTACTTTAGAACCAAATATTTGGAATGAAAACTAAACCATGCCCGAATGCAGTCTAACGCGTGTGCGTACATCCTTGCCAAGAAAGAAGGGTATAATACTTTTCTTTTTTTAGACAAAGTGGATTTGGAATTCTGTATCAATGGTTCAAGAAAAAAAAAGTGGAGAATCCAGTGAAACAATAGCTACCATAAAAGACTTGTGAGCAATAGGTGGTGGATTGAACGCCTGCGCAATTCCCTCCGACATAAGGGAAAAAGGAACGATTTCTCCTGAACGCTCATCCATAAGTAGGTCTTTATTCTTGGCCCTCATTTTTCTGATTATTGTGAATCTTCTATGTTGTGCTCAAGAACCTCTTTAATATGGTTTGGATTGCTATCTCTCATTAATGGTTTCGCTACATATGATACATGAGGAATCTTTTTATGGCAGGTCTTCCTTCTAATGACCGACATATCCACTATACTTTTTTGCTAGATGAAGTAGCATGCATCAATCCTCAAAACCCATAAAAAAGAGTTGGTTATGATGGGAAGCATTCTTGTGCACCTACGTCACTAGGCTCACCAACACAATAAGCTAGAGTGTGATGCTTGCCTCTGGTGGCTAACCTAGGTTGGGGCAAAAACTCCAAAACAAGGTCTTTCTCTAACATGGTGGCAGATTTGCTAGGGGATTGACTTTGTGTCTAGACAGGGTTCAACTAGACATAGTTGGTGCTTTTAGCATCTTATCCCTTCCTCCTTCGTTGATCCTCCTTCACAGGGGCTAACAACTTAATATAACTATCATTGCTACTATAGCACCAAGACACAAGAATCATTGAAATGAAGACTTGAAACATTATTTTATATACTTAAGACATGTTGACTAACTGGGTTAGGTCTGACTCTTGAAAATAGAGTCTCGCTAGCTGGTTCTCCTGGAAATGAATTGAAACAGAGCAGTTGATTTGACATCTACGGGTAAAGCACTTTTACAATGAGTGCCGCAAGAGCGGTTTCAAATCGAGGTAAACTCTGAATACTAGATATTATCTCAAAATAACTGGGGTCAAGGACGTCCAGTCAGACGATGAGGGATAAGCTACATTGTTTAGAGGGAAATTGCCTTGATCACTGGCTAAGGCTCCTAAATGACTGCTTAGTGTTAAATGAGGTAGGGGTGCAGAGACAAACAAGAGGTTTCCCAAGCAAATCATAGTTATCTTATGCTCAACTATCCAACTCGTTAAGTGCAAAAAATACAGTAGAATCACATAACGAATGAAACATATGCTATTGGTATGCTTCCCGCTCACTTGGAAAGAAAGGAATGAATAGGGGCTTACTAAGTGAAGGATCGAAGGTGACTTTACAAAGTAGAATAAATTGTAGAGGGAACCAGGGCAGGGGATATAGTTAGGATAAAGAACTATAAATTGTAGAGGGAAACCTATAGCGATATCGATGATTTACTTATCCCCCTGCTCATATGGATCACATGGCATACAACCAAAACGATTTCCACTGGATAACACAATCCCTTCACCCGAAGTTTCCAAAGTGGGAGAGGTAGGATTTCAACCTAATTAGAAAAATGTCAACATATTTACGGTCTATCATTTTTGACCCCTTGGCCACTCTCCCATCCCCGCAGGCTGAGGCCCCCTTCAATGGGTTCTAAGAAGGAAGGTGTAGTTGTTCCGTCATAGGTGAACTCCCCTAGCCACACTATCTCCTCGTATTCCTCTACCCTTTGGTAGACCTATGAGAAGCTAGCCATAGCATTTAAATCTAGAAAGCATCCAGACATGGGCGCGACTTAACAACTAGTTGGTGAATTCTTAGTTATAGACTAGAGCAAGTTCGAGAAAGCCCCAATGGGAGTAGCTTACACGGGCTTATCGAAACTTTTGGTCAACAAATAGAAGCACTGCCCATTTTGATCTTATTCATCTATGCATTGTTTTTGCAACGCTACAGAGTTGTACCTTTTGGTTGGAATATCTTTCAGGCTGAAAGCCGAGGATGGGAATTACTAAGAAAGACGACCCTACTTCATCACCCACTTCGCTCATTCTTTCATTCCTTCTGGTTTGTCAAGTCATACTCCTGGTGTGATCTACCAAAATGGTTAAGGAAGTTTTTCTAATGGTATGTCTCTAGAAATCTATGGTACTTCCAACTTCATAATTCTATTCCAGGCTAAACTCAATATCCTTATGCACCCATTTCACATGTTAAGCAAGTTGTTGTATTTTCTTACAATTATGTCCAGCAGCCCACTTGACCAATTTCCTATTCTCCCATTGTTTCCTATGAATCTAGGCACTTTTATTTCTCAATCACAGATCCATCCTTGTTTATGTAGTTTTGTACTTTATTAATTTCCCAATTCTCTAGTCGGGTGAGTAACTAAAACATAGCACTTCACCTAACTATTGGCCAAGATAGTCATGATCACCTTACTCATGATTATCTTGGCCAATAGTTAGGTGAAGTGCTGTAATTCTCAAGTTGCATTCTCCTCCCCCCCTCCCCCCACCGCCTAGATCATTTAATAATAGAGATATTAATAGAAGCACTATAGATAATTAATGTAGAAAATGGTTGGAAGGAAAATCTTGAAAATGAATGGGATAATCAAAAAATTAAAGAAAAGTGCTACAAATAAATCGGGATGAAGGGAGTACTTGAATTGGATATGTGTCATTCATGGTGTTTGTCAACAAGGATATACGATCTATTGGTGTTGATAGTGTTGTTCGGTGGTGACAATGGCTAGAGTCTGCATTTACTAGTTCCTATGGTTATCAAAGATTATGGAGGTTTGAATTGCAGCGACACTGGTATTAGAAACAATTGTGGGATGAACGGACAACTAAATGAATGATGGATATAATTTGTGTTTGAAGTTGTTTTCATGGCATGTTTATGAGTCTTGCTTTGTTGGAAACATTGTGTTTATGTCTATTTTTAAATCTTATTTATACGTAGTTAATGTTTCACAACTTATTCATGCCAAAAAGATTGGGAAATGTAGGTTAATATCTAAGTGGTTATCACTTATAACTGTCCATGTGAACTTTTGGTATGGACAAAGTGTTGGTTTTGTTAGAATAGGTATATTACATATCGTGTGGCATCATCAACCAGGACATCTAGCTTCAAATATTAATATTATGGATAAAAGTTTTCATAGCCTTGGTATATATCTCACCTTTTAGAATAATTTTAACATGTCAAATGAGAAAATCACATCGTTTGTTTTTGCCAACTCATTCAAAATATGAACGAGTTCCTATACTTGATTTGTGCTGATGTTCGGAAACAATCGAATCACATTCCGAATCAGCCTTGTCATCAGGTTTCTGATCACCAAACACACATAAGTGGTACACTTTCACATAAACAAGATCCTCAATTTTCCTCTCCAATATGATAGTTCGAACCATTCAATTTAACCATTAATTGTAATCATTTCCATTGCTTAATACAAGAAAATCAGCACCGAAGCTCTAATACCACTCTATTTGGAGGAGCAAGACAAACTACTAACCAGATTCCAAAGACACAAAACAAACACAATAGAGTTTCTTATCAGAACATCAAGATGCCCAACATCAGTGGAAATACGACACAATATGATATCGAACAACACAATGTCAGAAACATAACTGCACAACACTACATGTACAATGGAACTAAATTCCTCCCCAGTGTGTAAACACAACAATGCTTAAAAAAAGTCGGCAATTACTAGTCATAGGTGTGGCACGGTTTTGACAAACCGTAAAAAAGCATTAAATCAATGTAACAATTATACATACTGCTATAATTGGTCAAAGTTCAAGCTCGATCTCCTGCCATGACTTTCTTGCATCTTTATGTAGAAGACAACCACAAAATTTTCAAATATTTGCACACAATGATTTAAGTCTAGATGTTATAATTTTAGGCACCAATTACTAATTAAAATCTAATGAAAACATCAAACCTATAAAAATCGAGCTCTTTGGCGCATGTGTGCACTAGTTCGCCACAATTTGTTGGAACATGTATCGTTAGAAAAAGATTTGTTATGTAATTAAGTTAATGATATCAATTTGTAGTAGTTACAATATAGTTCTTAGTAATTAATTTAACACTTAAATGTAATACTTTTAAATTGAGACTGTAACTGTTATATTATATCAAATGCCACAATTCCTGAACAAATACCAAGCAAATATGATCGTTGCAAATGCCTTGGTCAAAATTTGTCACAAAACTGTGATATTAGCCTACGGGAACGTTTTTAATGTAATAATTTTTTGCCCATCTCAATTGGTGTCTGTTTTTGTAGTGCGGAAGCTAATAAATATAGTAATAACAAAATCTTATATTACCAACAATAATCACAAAAGAAACGACGAATATCTTTCATGCCATTTTACACATATTGAAACAAGAGATTATGTGTATTAAAAAATAAATGAAAAGCGAGCATATACTTGCTTCGTGTTGGAGCTAAAATAATACCCTTATCTTGCTTGCTCAAGCTCTTAGGTGAGAATAATTGTATAATATGCCAAGATGAAATGACTTTATTAAAATATGTCATCACATAAGTGCATATCTATGTTCATGTTGTGATTAGAGTGCATGCACTACCCTATGTGGGACAACATTAGTCGTATTATAACTTCTAGGGTCATACGTGGGTCCCTACTCATCTCATCGAATAACAATTCAGTCCCTTCGTTTGATCTCTATCAATCGATCGTTAAATTATTTATAGAAGTCTGTTTTTGATTGCAGACAGATTTCGAACCTTAGGTGAAGTATAAGAGTCAGATGTGACTGATAATTTACTTGTACTTATAAGAGCTTTAATATTATTTAGCTCTTGGCACAAGTTAATCGTCCATTGATTGATTGCGAAAATAATTAGTTTATTTGGAAATTAGATGAATTCTTATTTAATTATTATAAATTTAATCAAGACAATTATCTCTTAAATAAACTTGATTTGGATCTTAATTACACCTTAATCATCTCTTAATTACCTCTTAACTTCCCTTAATTAATTTCTAATTAATCTTTAATTATTCCTTAAATATATGTAATTAATCTTCATTAGAGCGAATAATTAACTTTCACTATTGCTTAATTAAATATAAATTATTCTTAAATATTGTCCTTAATTATTCTTTAAGGTAATATTAATTACTCCTTTATTAATTGATCATCAGCTACTTACACTTGGTCACGTGCTCATTTTTGTGTAGGTAGATATATGTACACATATCCGTTTATAGATTATCTCGAAATATATATATATATATATATTAGCTAGGTCTTAGTATTTACATAAAGGAGAACAAATAGATTGGACTAACGTATAATTTATACTAACATAGTGGGACTTGGAACATCTTACCCTCCTTCCCTTTCTGCATACTTGGAACATCCACATCCTCATGGCGCAAGTTACGCACACACACATCACATAAGTAGCCTACAAAATGACAGTACACCCACACCGCAAATTTGGGTTTCAATCTAAAACATCTGGGTTTTTCATCTAAAACAGATGACTTATCGAACTCGGTGTGTCATGCTGAAATGAGCTCTCGATTTCTTTGGTTTCCAAATCATAACAATAACCAAAATCGTAGAAATTTATCCCCACCAACAGGTCAGAATTTTGGACTTGAGTTGAAACAGTAAATATAAAGATATTTTATTAATTAATAACTACCGGGTACAAACCATCACTTGGTAGTACATGATATTTATAGGACAGTCTTAACAAGATAATAATCTGATAACACTTAACTAGATAACCACTACTCGACTTCTATCCAATAATAACTAATTAGTGATAAATAGTAATAACTATGAGTATCCTCAATACACCCCCGCAAACTAAACCGCTTCCATGAAGCACATTATTTTGAAATGTCAGAACATGCTTGCCTCTATCAAATGGAAATGAAAAGAACCACCATAAGTGCTTGAAAACTTGATTCGAGGTCTAAGAGCAGAGAATCCCATAAAGTGGGGTACAAGCGATTGTCTTTTGCAGAGAAACCAGAATACATTTAGCAACGAAACACATAGATTTGTGTCCATTGACCCGTGATAGCATGTGGAAATGGAATCTTGTGTAATATGTGCAGTAAGTAACTAGGCACCCAAATATCTTGGTAATTGGATAGCCAAAATCATATCCACTTATATCAAAATACTGCGGATGACATAACTTGTGTAAAGCTTCTCTCCCAAGGTGGGTGATATTCGCAAGCAATTGCCTAACATAAAATACCGGTCGAGGATTACGTAACTTGTACTAGAAGATGGAAATTGATTAAAATTTTGTTTCACTGCCTCATGCCTATAAAGAAGGGTGCACAAATCATTATGAGAAGGATGCATTAAGTGATAATAAGCATTAATACGCAGATAAAGAAAATCATCAAGACCTTCAACAATGAAGTCAGTGAACTCTGATTCAGGCAAGCAAAAGTGATTTTGCCTCTTTAAGATAACTTTTAACTGACAGACTTGGAGACTTTTGCAAAGAAGAAATCTATTAGATCATTAATATACCAATTTGACTCAAAATTATCACAAACATCAACATAGATTTCATTGATCGAGTGGTCATAAACAGAAATGGGAATGTTGGGAGCATCAAGTCAACATCTTGAGAATCCAATAATAAAGGCGAGGATTGATCTATCTATCATATTCAAATGTAGAAGGTAAAAAATTAGAACATGAATTGAATATGTTATCTATCATTGGATAAGATGATGAGAGGGAGTTTTTTTCTTCTTTTTTTGTTTTTTTTTTTGTTTTTGTTTTGTGGTTTAGGAAAAGTGGAGAATTGAGAAAGAGGAGAATATAGACTAGATATTAAGATCAACAACAAAAATTACTGAAGAAAAAACAAAGGGTGTGAAATTGACCTGTTTTTATTTTTTTATTTTGGGATTAATTAAACACTTAGATAGGAATAAATATACTGATTATTAATGCATAGAATTTTATGAATGGTGCATATGAAATGTAGAGACTTGATAATTCCATAATTTATATATTTTTACCACCTCAATTATGCTCAATTTATTATTATTATTAAAATATTTATTGCTTTTATTTTATTTTGCAGGAAAATAAATAAACAAAAGAGTTATGTGAAAATAGGACTTTTCAAGATACATTTTGAAGAATTGACGACTCTTTCAAGAATGAAACTAGCAAGTTGAAGAAATCTCTTCTACTTGAAGTGATAAATTGACAAAGATTGGATGATATCAAAAGAGTTGAAGAGAAAGTTGGAAGGAATTAAATACATTTCAGGTGATAAAATTTAGAGTTTTTATATTTTAGGAATATATCTAGTTAGATATATAAATACTTGTACAATTAGAGGGAGGGAGACAACGGAATAGACAATTCATAGATGTACAATATTTTCATAGAAACACTTTAGGGTTTTATTCAAGATTTCGTCCACTGAATTCAAGTAAAGTTTCTTCTTTATTCTTACCTTTGTTGTTATGGAATCTTATCATCTTGTTAATTGCTTTGTTAATTTAATTATGAGTAAGTAGATTTTTAATCTAGGGTTAAGTTGAACCTTATCTATGGTTGATATATGATTTTGTCCAATCTCTAATTAATAGATTATGCACTTCTACTTATTGAATTGTGCTTAATTATCAATAACATGTCAGACGTGACTATGGGTATTGATTGATCCAAATATCTATTTATCAACGGAAATTAGACTTAGATGGTTATGATTAATTCAACAGGGATAATATCTTCTCTATGGAAATAGGTAGAAGAATATTGTTAGGATGTCGTACTTAATGTCTCTACTTTGGCATGATTCCATGGAAATATACTTGATTGCAAATTAAAGAAGCCATTAATACTCGGAAGAGGTTCTTGGTAATTAAAGGTTGTATCTTTCCTTTTGAGTATTATATTCCGATTAGTTTGGGAAGGGATTAACTTTCGCATTAACCATGATAGTGGTGATACTTAACTTTAGATGCATTTATTAATTGATTATTTATAATTAGTTTAACCTCTCAATTATTAATTACGTTAATTACTTAGTTGTTGCAAATCAAAAGTAACTGGTGTTTGGTATATCTTGTCTTTGTGGGATCGACCCTGACTTACCCCACTACATATTTAGGAGGATTAGTTAGGTTTATTATTTGATAGGCATGTGATAGCCTTGTCAAATTTTTGATGCTGTTGCCGAGGACTAGTGGTATTAAATTAGTTTATTTTTGATTTGTTTTAACTAAGTTTTATTTTATTTATCATTGTGTTGCTTCGGCTATTATTCTTGTTTTATTTTATCTTTTGTTTCTAGTTCTCTTGTTGCATTCACACTCGAGGTTGAGGTTAAAACCCCTTCCTCCTAACTCTATGAGCAACCATTTTATGGATGAAACTATTAATAGGGTGAACATATTAGATGAAGTGTTAAATCTCAAGTCCACCAATATACAATGGGATGATCCGCTCCAAGCGGTTCTTGCAGGGAACATTGATGAAGAAGACAAGGAGCACATGAACTACAAGGAAATTCTAGATGCAACACCTGCAATGGTTTCTAAACATTGTGATGTATTACAACTAGAGGAAGTTAAGGAGAGTTCTACGCCCCCTGAGGTGGAATTAAAACCCCTTCCTTCTTGTCTGAAATATTTGTTTCTAGGCCCTCATGATACATATCCTGTTATTGTTAATGCTGAGCTTGATGACATTCAAATTGAACAAGTCCTCATGATTTTGAAAAAGTATAGAAATGTCGTCGGGTACAACGTTGATGATATTAAGGGAATCAACCCTTCTTTCTGTATGCATAAAATCAGTCTTGAGAATGATCAAGCCTCCTTTATTGAACATCAACAGAGATTAAATCCCCATATGTTGGAATTAGTTAAAAAAGATATTTTGAAACTACTTGATGCAGGTATAATCTACCCTATCTCTGATAGTAAGTGGGTTAGCCCTGGGCAAGCAGTTCCAAAGAAGGGAGGAATAACCGTTGCTAAAAATGATAAGGGTGAATTGATTTCTATTAGAATTGTGACAAGGTGGCGAATGTGTTTAGATTATAGAAAACTAAATAAAGCCACCTGAAAGGGGGTGGCAAATATGTATAGTTTATAGAAAACTAAATAAAGCCACCCAAAAAAATCACTTTCCCCTCCCATTTATCGATCAAATGCTTGAAAGGTTGGCAAAACATTAATTTTTTGCTACTTGGATGGGTATTCAGGTTTTCTACAAATTCCTATACATCTAAGTGACCAGGAAAAGACTACTTTCACATGTCCTTGTGGCACCTTTGCATATCACAAAATGCCATTTGGATTATGTAATGCTCATGCCACTTTTCAGCGAGTTATGATGGCAATTTTCTAAGATTTTATTGAAAATATAATGGAAGTTTTTATGGACAACTTCTTTTTCTATGGAACATCCTTCAATGTTTGTTTACGTAACTTAGAAAGGGTGCTCCATAGATGCCAAAAAGTTAATCTAATTTTAAATTGGGAAAAATGTTATTTTATGGTACATCAGGGAGTCGTGTTGGGACATGTTGTCTCAAATAGGGCATTGAAGTCGATAGAGCTAAAGTTGAGGTTGTCGAGCGCTTACTCTTAAGGGGGTACAACATTTTCTTGGTCATGCGGGTTTTTATCACTGTTTTATAAAAGATTTTTCAAAAATTGCTTGACCTCTAATTGCGTTCTTAAGTAAAGGCGTTGTAGACACCTCAAAATTTGCTTTTGTTTTATTTCTTTATGTTACCATACTTTGATAATATAATAAAGGGAAATAATAAGTTATAGAATGTGGGTTAGGGTATTGCTAGATTTGACCTTTTGATTACAGGATTGACAGGATCCTCTTTGAGAATTGCATAAAATTGATAACTACATCAGAGGGGTTTCAGAGGATAAATTCAAAGCTGCAACAACAAAGCCTATGAATAAATCATTCCATAGATATTTTGTAGCAGTTGATGAACTAAGACTGAAGATTGATGAAGAAAACTGAAAGATGACTATCGTTAAAGTCATTTGACTACTGTCAAAGTCATTTGACTACCACCAAAGACCCTTGGCTATCTCTGAAGTCCTTTTGACTATCGCCAAAGTCAGCACTAAAGATAAAACCAAAGTTACTCAGCACCAAAGTCATTGGGTAATCAACAAAAGCGCCAAAGTCATTTTGGCTATTGCCAAAAATAAAATCAAGTTTGCTCGGTGCCAAAGTCGTCGGGTAATCAATAAAAGCGTCACTGTCAGGGGTTAAAGGGCTAAGTTGTAACGACCCGGAAAATTTGTTTATCTATAAATAATTTATTTATTCATATTTTATTTATTTTTTCCCCTCTATATATATTAACGTGTATAGTTAATATATGATGTTTTTGAATGTCTAAATATTTTCGGACCCATTAAAGGGTTATTGTTGTTTGATGGTTGGTTGCAAGGATAAGCAATGATGTTTATGTTTGGTGACATCCGTAATTGTTTGAAGAAGCTTTGCGTCCAGACTGGTTAAATCTCATGAAGGACTTAAGAGCCTAAGTATGATGACATCATTGTGTACGTATGTTAGTTTGATTAATAAGCTGCTTGTGTGTCATCAAGTGGATTAAACGTATGTGCATGTAGGACAACAGACTTATTACAATGCTTAGCTGCTAAGAATCATGATGAGCAGCCGTTTTTACCGTCCAGTTTAACCAATCATTTTATTTCAAGGCTTAATCTCAGCCTACTATAAATACCTCATTTGGAGGAATATTTCAGTCTCTTTTCTAAAGATTTTCGTTTCCAAAGTTCTTCTTTAAACCTACCATCTCCGTTTAGTTTCAAGTTCTCTCTTTTGGACAATCACTTTCAAACAAGCTTTGATCTCTTTCGTCAACCTAGGAGGTAAGAATCTTAAGTTCTCTTTTGCCTTTCTTTTTGCTTGGTATCCGAGAAGTTTAGCTGTAGGAGCAAGTCTTTAAGAAAGAAAAAGAAAGGATTATATTCTTTTGTGTCTAGAAGTGTTGCTCATAGCTTAAAGCATGTTGAGAGTTGATTTATGGAGTTGTAGTTGAGATCACCACCTTTGGAGAAGTGAGGAAGACGACCCTGTATCTGAGACAGCTTCTAAAGTTAGTCTCTGACTGTGTTGATGTTAGTCTCTGATGACGTTATCCTTAGTCTCCGATAGGCTAAGTTTAGTCCCCGATGACGTCATCTGTAATCTTTGATGAATGAATTGTTAGTCTCTGATGATGACGTCACCCTTAGTCTTCGATGGGGTTCAGATGACGTCATCAGTCCCTGACGAGTTAATTAGTCCCTGATGATGTTATCCTTAGTCTCCGATAGACTAAGTTTAGTCCTCGATAACGTCATCCGTAATCTCTGATGAAGGAATTGTTAGTCTCTGATGATGATGTCAGCCTTAGTCTCCGATGAATTAAGATGACGTCATCAGTCTCTTATGGGTTTAATAGTCTCCGATGACGTCATCCTTAGTCTCCGATGAGTAAAGATGACGCAGCAGTCTCTGATGAGTTAAATAGTCTCTGACGAGTGAAATTTTTCCCCGATGGGCAACCTCATGCCCTGATAACCATTTTCTATATGAATAACCATCTATTAAGTATGGATTTCTCATGATATACCCACAATGATGTTATGCAGAAACCTTTTTTCAACCAGTATAGTGAATCTAGCTAAGGACCAAGGCAAGTATATATTCACTCCACTTTCTTTCTTATTGATTACGTATAATCATGGATTCGATTTACGTAAATGAATGATGTTAATGCCTATGCATAATGATGAATTCTTTTATGATTAAGTAACGTACGATCATTGAATCCGATGTACGTGAAAAGATGTTGATAATTGAACTATGTGTTATTGGGTGGTTGCTAGCTGTTTAAATTTCCTAGCACACCAAATGATGATGAAGATGATGTTTGGGTGTTGCAAGTCATGGACTTGTATGCACACCCAAGTAACTTCTGTATGGATATATAGTTCCGCTTGTGATGATCATTGTCTTTTAATTGTTAAGCACGCCAATATGTGTTGTTGGCAGTCGCTGCTTTTAATTGTTCAGCACGTCAAGGCTATTCAAAATTTAGAAAATGTTTACAAGAAGATATATCCATATAAAAAGTTAAGGGGCTGTTGAATACTTTCGCCTGGTATTCTGGCCAATGATAATAAAGAATGATAGACCGAGGCAAGGCATGAGTAATGAGATTTCTTTCCACAGACTATATGCTTTCTGCGAAGGACTACATATGACAAATGATGAATCAAACGACCAGACTGACCAGCTGGGATGAAATTTGATTATGTAAGGTAGTCAGATAATGATCAGTCTGGTCAGGTGATGCATTATTTGATGAGTAAAGGGCAAATCTTGATTTATTGAGAGAGGGTCAACCCTTTGATATCACTCGGGAACCCTAAATGATACATGTTGATTGATTTTTTAGGAGGTGTTGGCATTGCTTCGCCCAACCTCAATGAATACTAAAGCTTTTGAATTATCTTTTCTTCTAGCTTATGAATATATATTTGCTGAGCGTAAACGCTCATGTGGAATGCTATGAATGTTTTTCAGGTTATGTCGTGAAGGCTGAGTTTCCTAAAAGAGGAAAGGAGAGAATTGCTTAAGTATGTTTAAGTTGTAAGGCTATCTGAGCCATCTAAAATTTTGTTTCCGCTATAGCTTGTTTATTTTCAAGCTTTGAGGTTTTTGTAAGATGATGTGGACCTTAAGATTTTTAATGATGTATTTGGGAATATATTTCCCATAGGTATGTTATTAAGGCTTGGCTGTGTTATTTGTTTTGCTGTTGTGATGATGTGTTGTGGTTTTCTGGTGCAACTCAGGGTTCCAGCCTGGGGATCTCGGGGACTGTCACCCAAATCGCTGACAGTGTTCGGGGCCCGGCTTGGGGGATTTTCGGGGGCGCCACATAAGTGCCAAAGTATGTGTCATCAATGGATGAAAAGCTTGTCGCCAAAGTCGGGGCTTAAGGGATAATCTCATCATCAGGGGATTATATATTCACCAAGAGATTGAGTTCATTAGGGATAATCTGTTCGTCAAGGAATAATTTTTTTGTTAGGGGATAACCTTCATCAGGGGATAATCTTCGTCAGGGGTAGGATTAGTTCAGCAATGGATAATGCCATTTTCAAGTGTCAAACATCATCAGAGGATGTCATCCATTCAAGATGCAATGTCTCTTCAAGGTATGATGATATGTACTAGTAAATAAAAGCTCAAAATAATCTTGTAATTTAGCTGTAGAATTGTACTTTATAATATTAAGAATTAGCCATCAGAGATTAAAACGTAGCCTATCAGAGACAAAATGACCATCACAGACTAATTCATCAGAGTCTAAACGGTCATCAAGGGATAAAAGATCATCATCACAAATTAAGGATGATAGGTGAGATGACATTGGCTGACTCCAACAATCCACTAACTCAGTTGAAGCCATGAAATAAAAATAAAGAAGGTGGTCCAATAGGGAGAGACCGACCACCAGAGAAATCACATAAGAGGTTAGAGTGCAAGAAAGGTCATCTAAAAGAAACGTTAGGTGACAAAGCTGCAATTATCGAAGAACCAGAGATATTTTGGGAGGTAGCTCATAGAAGAAGCTTGGAGGGTAAGAGAGCTAGGTCTATAAATAGAGACCCAGAGCAGACGAAAAGGGGGATGGATTTTGGGGAAAAAGGAGCAGCGGTACCATTTGAGAGGAAGGAGTTCCAGAGCCTTTTCTAGAGAAGTTAGCTAGAGAGAGGATTTATTTCTTTACACACAAATTTTCTTTGTAATTTCCTATTCTACAACAATCAAACAGAAGTTTTACCCATAACTGGTTTATTGTCTCATCCATTGATCCTCTATCATTTTTCTTTGGGTCAAGGTTCATTTATCTTCCGATAATAGAGTCGTTTCTTGTTAAGAATAGCTTCCTCTGTAGCTATCTCTATTTGGAAGCACCCTTATACCCAATCTCTCTCACACCTGCATATCATCTGGTACCATACTCTGTCCTTTGAATACACTTTGTCCTCTCATGATCTCTGTTGTTGTTTCAATTTATATAACATAATCTAAAATGAGTTGATTTTATTCTGCTATCAATATGTATATATTTGTACAGTTACGTTTTCTTTTCTAACCTTTGTTTTTTTCATCATGTTTGAGCTAATGATTCATGGATTTTAAATCCTTCTTGGATGGTCAAGCTGAGGCTCTGCAGTACAGGTGCCAATACTCATTGAAACTCGTTTTGTCTAGTTATAATTTAGCTAAAAATGTATGTAGATAATGCTGTAATTTATTGTTTGTATTAGGTAGAAGTTGTTGATATTTGTTTTAGAATTAGTCTTTCATTTCCAATTACACCTTGTAATATGTAACCAAAAAAATTGGGTAATCGAAGCACATGAAGCACACACACAGTGGCACACACATGCACTTTTGGTCAGAATGTATTTCTTTCATTGCATTTCTTTCTAGTTTATGCGCAAAACACCAAATTTTTAAGGGATGATTTTATAAAAAATAAAATCTTTTAAAAACAATCACTACTTATAGTGAGGGTAGGGGTGCCTAACACTTTCCCCCTATTCAACTTAGCAACGAACTTGATTTTTCTTGGTTTCATCTCGACCATTGTTTAAGAGTTATTTTGGAATCAATTTTTTAAATAAGATAAAAGTGGAAAGATGTCCTAACACATTGTCTTAGATTTGTTAGGTGAATGACTCATTTTGTAGAAAAGAAATGGTTTTTAATCACTCCGTTACATTTATAAGAAACTCGGGTTTTGAAATATTTCTAAGAAACAAAGGATTTTAAAGAAGTATTCAAATGAGGCATTCTAACATCTTAGTTTTCAAAAATTTTCCGGGCGTGACAGACTTTCACTTTGTTTTTACTAATGCTTGTATTGAGGCCTTTGACAGGTTAAAGAAAGCTATTATTTCTGCTCCTATCATTCAACCACCAGACTAGAATCTACCATTCGAGGTCATGTGTGATGCCAGTGATCAAGCAGTTGGGACAGTTTTGGGTCAAAGAAAAAATGGCAAGCTTCACGCCATCTATTATACATACAAAACCTTGGATGGGGCTTAATTTAATTACTCTACAACTGAGAAGGAATTATTGGCAGTTGTGTGTGCTGTGGAGAAGTTTTGGTCTTATCTGGTTGGATTGAAGGTTATAGTTCAAACGGACCATGCGACATTAAGGTACTTGATGAGTAAGAAAGATGGTAAACCCCACTTGATTTGCTGGATTCTGCTTCTCCAGGAATTTGATTTGGAGAATAAAGATAAGAAGGGTGCAGAGAACCTAGTTGCTAATCATCTCTCCCGTCTTGTTTTTGATGATGAAGGTAGTACAGACCTTCCCATTGATGATTCTTTTCCTGACGATCATCTATTTGTTCTTTCAATTGTGGAGGTCCCTTGTTACGTTGATATGCCAACTATCTAGCTATTGGTACTATTCCAAATAGTTACTCATCACAATAGAAAAAGAAGTTCTTCTATGAGGTAAGGAAGCACTTTTGGGATGATCCCTTTCTTTATAAAACTTGTGCTGATGGAGTCATTAGAAGGTGTGCCCCAAAAAATGAGATAACGTCCATAATTTCACATTGTCACAATTTTCCATGTGGAGGTCATGCAAGTACATCTAAGATGGCTACAAAGAGTCTTCAATGTGGTTTTTATTGGCCAACTCTTTTCAAGGATGCTCATCAATATGTCCAATCTTGTGATCATTGTCAAAGAACTAGAAATATTTCAAGACGAAATGAGATGCCCCTCAATTGCATCCTTGAAGTAGAATTGTTTGATGTGTCGAGAGTAGATTTTATGGGACCATTCCCTTCATCTTTTGGGAACAAGTATATCTTAGTTGTTGTAGACTACGTTTCTAAGTGGGTTGAAGGCCTTGCATCTCCTACTAATGATGCTCGCGTGGTAAGTAGGTTCTTCAAGAAGACTATTTTTCTTCGATTTGGTGTACAACGACTTCTAATTAGTGATGGAGGTAAGCACTTTCTAGAAAACCGCTTTGAAGATATGTTAAAGAAATATGGAGTTCATCATAGAGTGGGACTTTCTTATCATCCTCAAACTAGTGGTCACGTAGAGGTTTCTAATTGCGAAATTAAGACCATCTTGGAGAAGATGGTTGCAAAATCAAGCAAAGATTGGTCCATCAAACTTGATGATGCACTTTGGGCATACAGAACTGCGTTCAAAATACCTATTGGGACAACTCCATACATGTTAGTTTATGGAAAAGCATGTCATCTTCTTGTTGATTTGGAGCATCGCGCATTTTGGGCTATCAAAAGCCTTAATTTTGATTCGTTAGCAGTGGGTGAGAAAAGACTTCTCCAACTAAATGAGATAGATGAGCTTTGTCTTGAATCTTAGGAAAGTTCTAAGTTGTACAAGGAGAAAACTAAGAGATGGCATGACAAGGGACTTTTATGAAGAGAATTCAGGGAAGGGGATTTAGTTCTCCTTTTCAATTCAAGATTGAAACTCTTTCCTAGAAAGCTTCGTTCTCGGTGGTCGGGTCCGTTTATGGTACGAAAGGTCTATTCATATGGCTCTATTGAACTATGGAATAAAGTTGGGGGAACCTTTAAGGTGAACTAGCAAAGAGTGAAGCATTACAGAGTTGGTGAGCCTATTGAGGAGAAAGTGAACATCACACTTTCCTCTCCTTCATCGGAGTGATTAATAAGGAGGTCGAGCTTATGACCTTAAAAACAACAGCTTCTTGGGAGGCAAACCAAGATTATTATTTACTAAATATAGTTTTATTGATTTTTAGTTGGTTTGTTCATTTTTATTTTTATTTTTCATTCCCACAAGGTGCCTTGATGATTGTTGTGAAGTATTTCAGAATATTAAAATTTTGGCGTATAAGTGCCAATTTCGGTACGAGCATGCCAACTCAAGAAATTCCACCAGATTTTAAGCACGACTTGGGCCTATTGGACTTCTATTCACATTGAAACATAATAAGCTCTTTTCAAACCATTCACCTTGATGCTTCTACAAAAGGGAGTCTTTCTTAGTTTTTATTTTTATTTTTAGTTTTTTTTTTCTTATTTGTCAAAGTCTTATCATGCATCTAGTGTTTTATGCGTCAATGAGGACATTGATTTTTATTCGAGTGTGGGGATAGATTTTTATTTTAGCATATTATCATTTTAGGTTGCTGTTGTTAAAAAAAAAAAAATACATAGAATGTCGTATCTCAAAGCATGTTGATGAGGATAAATACACACATCACGTAGGCTTCTTTTGCATATTTAATCTTTAGTGTCATATTAATGCATCCTTAGCGTAAAATATTGTTTGAACATGATGATTCCTTGTATATGCTTGTGGGAAAAAAAAACTTGAATGCATCTATGGTCAATTTTAATGAGTAGAGCATGTTATCACCTCGTAAGTTTTTGAGCCTGAATTCGTGATTGACGCATTCATGTCAATCTAATTTTACTTGTTGTGTGTTGTTCGTCGTTGTGTTTGTTGCTCTAGAACTTGATTCAAACCATGTTGAAATTACATTGATATGTGTATGCATGAAAATGTCAAAGGCACTAGGATTAACCGCATAAAACCAAACAGTAGCCAAAATTTAATCTTTAGTGAATCCCTTGGAGCTTATATCTTTTCTTATCATGTATCACCGATCTAAAATTTGAGCCTATTTGTTTATTCTTGTGTTGATCGAGTAGTAGAGCATATTCATTTGTTTTTGGGGTTGGTGAATATTCAGTGTGAGGATTTCTTTGTTAAAGGGTAAAAGTTTGGTGAGAATTGGTATAGCATGGATTCTTACTCTTTATTTAATGAAGTCAAAAGAAAAGAAAGAAGATTGTTAAAAAAAAAGGGTGAAAAAAAAAAACAACACAAAGAGTTTATGTTCATTGGTTATTGTAACGTGGGATGAAGAAGATATATGGTCATATGTGAGTTAACATCTCAAGTTGATTTTCATGTTGGGTGCTTTAATTTCAATTGAACATCATGCTCTACTAGTGGTCAATTTAGCCATTTTTAGCCATCTATGATTTTCCTACCCATTCTTCCAAGCCTCATTACAACCTTCACAAAGACATTTTGATTTATGCATATATTTATACGAAGTAGTGAATATTTGGTGAACAAGCAAGCCTATGGTAGAATATATGCATTGATTGAACTTGAGCTATACACTTGAGTGATTTGAGCGTAATGTGAAATTATTTTCTATCCACAATATGCTCACTTGTTGAATGCGATTTAGGTGTTTATTTCATCATATATTTTGTAACTTTGTGTGCATACTTGGGTTATTATTTTAAGCGGTGTGTAAAGTAAAGGGACTTGCAACATTATGACATTTTGGGATTTCTATGTGATTGAGTTTTACATGTGTGGAGTATTATGATGTGTTGCATGTCTGAGAATAGGCAATTGATAATAAATATATATATATATATATATATATATATATATATATATATATATATA
>CM025780.1:26726645-26751482 GCA_014636745.2 Centella asiatica | reverse complement strand
TATATATATATATATATATATATATATATATATATATATATATATATTCAATCTGATGCTTATTTCAAATTAACGTATTATCTTTTGATTCGATATGCATGCAAGGCTATATTTCATATATTTCAATTGCTTTTATGAATGAGAATGCTATGTTTTAGATTCTGCTAGTATGATATGATTGAAAGTACATGGATATAACTAAACTTTGATGTATCAATTATTCTTTAATGGTATATTTGTGTAAACACATAAGAATGATGTGTCCCTTAAAGGGGCTATGCCACATGGTTGGCTAAAGGAAAGGGAAGGTACTGATTTGTTTTGTCACCTAACTTAGACGAATGATAAGTGACTACGTACGTTCACACAAGGAGAGATCATACGTGTGACGACCCAGAAAATTTGTTTATCTATAAATAATTTATTCACTCATTTTATTTTACTTTATGTTATTATATTTTCTTATTAAAGAGAATATGGTTATTATATGATGCTTTTGGTTGTATGAATATTTTTTTTTTGGACCCATTAAAAGGGGTTATTGTTGTTCGATTATTGGTTGCAAGGTTAAGCAATGATGGTTATTTTTTTTATGACGTCATTGTGTACGTATGCTAATTAGAGTAGTAAGCTGCTTGTGTGTCATCAAGTGAATTAAATGTATATGCATGTAGGACAGCAGGCTTATTACGATGCTTAGTTGCTAAGAATCATGATGAGTAGCCGTTTTACCGTCCATATTAACCAATCATTTTATTCCAAAGCTTAATTTCAGCCTACTATAAATACCTCATTCGGAGGAACATTTCAGACTCTTTTCTAAAGATTTCCTTTTCCAAAGCTCTTCTTTAAACCTATCATCTCCGTTTAGTTTCAAGTTCTCTTTTTTGGACAATCACTTTCAAACAAGCTTTGATCTCTTTCATCAACCCAGGAGGTAAGAATCTTAAGTTCTCATTTGCCTTTCTTTTTGCTTGGTATCCGAGAAGTTTAGTTATAGGAGCAAGTCTTTAAGAAAGAAAAGAAAGCATTATATCCTTTTGTGTCTAGAAGTGTTTCTCATAGCATAAAGCATGTTGAGAGTTGATTATGGAGTTGTAGTTGAGATCACCACCCTTGGAGAAGTGAGGAAGACGACCCTGTATCTGAGATAGCTTCTAAAGTTAGTCCCCGACTATGTTGATGTTAGTCTCCGATGACGTCAGGCTTAGTCTCCGATAGAGTTAAGATGACGTCATCAGTTCCTGATGAGATATTAGTCCGCGATGACGTCAGGCTTAGTCTTCGATAGAGTTAAGATGACGTCATCAGTCCCTGATGAGATATTAGTCCCCGATAACGTCAGGCTTAGTCTCCGATAGAGTTAAGATGACGTCATCAGTCCCTGATGTGATATTAGTCCCCGATGACGTCAGGCTTAGTCTCCGATAGAGTTAAGATGACGTCATCAGTCCCTGATGAGTTATATATTAGTTCCCGATGACATCAGGCTTAGTCTCCGATAGAGTTAAGATGACGTCATCAGTCCCTGATGAGATATTAGTCTCCGATGACGTCATCCTTAGTCTCCGATGCGTAAAGATGACGTCAGCAGTCTCTAATGAGTTAAATAGTCTCTGACGAGTGAAATTTTTCCCCGTTAAGGCAATCTCATGCCCTGATAACCATTTTCTACATGAATAGCCATTTATTAAGTTTGAATTTCTCATGATATATCCACAATGATGTTATGCATAAACCTTTTTCAACCGATATAGTGAATTTTAGCTAAGGACCAAGGCAAGTATATATTCATTCCACTTTCTTTCTTACTGATTACGTAAAATCATTAATTCAATTTACGTAAATGAATGATGTTAATGCTTATGCATGATGATGAATTCTTTTATGATTAAGTAACGTACGATCATTGGATCCGATGTACGTGAAAAGATGTTGATGATTGAACTATGTGTTATTGGGTGGTTGCTAGCTGTTTAAATTTCCTAGCACACCAAATGATGATAAAGATGATGTTTGGGTGTTGCAAGTCATGGACTTGTATGCACACCCAAGTAACTTCTGTATGGGTATATATAGTTCCGCCTCTGATGATCACTGTCTTTTAATTGTTGAGTATGCCAATATGTGTTGTTGGCAGTCGCTGCTTTTAATTGATTAGCATGTCAAGGCTATTCAAAATTGAGAAAATGTTTACAAGAAGATATATCCATATGGAAAGTTAAGGGCCTGTTGAATACTTTCGCCTGGTATTCTGGCCAATGATGATAAAGAATGTTAAACCGAGGCAAGGCATCGGTAATGTGATTCTTTCCGCAGACCATATGCTTTCTGCGAAGGACTACGTATGTCAAATGATAAATCAAATGACCAGGCTGACCAGCTGGGATGAAATTTGATTATGTATGAAAGTCAGATAATGATCAGTCTGGTCAGGTGATGCATTATCTGATGAAGAGAGGGCGAATCAAGGTTTATTTGTTAAAGAGGGATAACCCATTGATATCACTCGGGAACCCTAAATGACACATGTTGATTGATTATTCAGGAGGTGTTGGCATTGCTTCGCCCAACCTCAATGAATACTAAAGCTTTTGAATTATCTTTTCTTCCAGCCTATGAATATATATTTGCTGAGCATAAACGCTCATGTGGAATGCTATGAATGTTTTTCAGGTTATGTCGTGAAGGCTGAGTCCCCTAAGAAAGGGAAGGAGAAAATGGCTTAAGGGTGTTATAGTTGTATGGCCATATGAGCCATCTTAAGTTTTGTTTCCGCTGCAGCTTGTTTCTTTTCAAGCTTTGAGATTTTGTAAGATGACGTGGACCTTAAGTTTTTATTGATGTATTTGGGAATATATTTCCCCACAGGTATGTTGTTAAGGCTTGGCTGTGTTATTTGTTTTGCTGTCATGATGTTGTGTTGTAGTTTTCTGGTGCAGCCCGAAGTTCCAGCCTGGGGATCTCGGGGATTGTCACCCAAATTGCTGACAGTGTCTGGGGCCCGGCTCGGGGGATTTCCGGGGGCGCCACAATACGGTCAAAGTTAGGCCAGCTGTATACCGTATGGTTAGTAGATCTAACGGGTTTAGCCCCCGATGGATATTATTTTCAAGAAAGATATACATAGGTGTATACCTATTCTTCTTCAAGGAGGGTTACATGTTGTTTATCATCAGTGATCCTCAAGGTTCTTCAAGGATTTCCGAGGCATTAGTATTGTTTCATTGAGCCTCATAAATAGACTAGAACTTCCATCAATATTCCAGATTTACTTCTTTGATTTATTTATATACTTACTGGGCGGAAATCGCTCATTCTTGTTGAACTTAATGACTTGCAGGGCATGGTACAAAGGTTGAATCCTCTGATAGGGGGAAAACAAAGATGATTGGCTACTAAGTCTTGTTGACCCTTTGGATGGCCGCTAAGGAAGGAAGGAAGGTGTTTGGAAATTAAAATGTTATGGACTGTAATTTAGAAATAGCTTAGCTTTCGCTGAAAATGTAATCGTTTGGGTTGTAATAACTCGCTACTAATTCTTTTAAACTTAATATATGCTATTTACGAATGAGACATTACTTTTATGTTCCCTTGATGGAGCCCTAGTTCGGTAAGGAAGTTTGAGGCCGTCACACTAGTACAAAACTGATCATTTGTGTCGGTTAAATTACCTATCTTGTGTCAGTTAATAGGAAACACATATGTCGGAGATGCAAAAACTTGCCTTTTTTGCGTCGGTTAAAGAGATGATGCAAAACATAATCATTTGCGTCTTACCTTTATAACAACCGACGTAAATGAGTTTATCATTTGTGACACACCTTTAAGACAATCGACGCAAATGATGATGGTCATTTGTGACACACCTTTAAGACAACCGATGTAAATTATAAAAGTCATTTGCGACATACCTTAAAGACAACCGACACAAATAATTTAATCTATTTGCGTCAGACGTTTAAAACAACCGACGCAAATGATGGTTATTATTTTTTAAAAAAATTCATTTTAAAATACCATATCCAACCTGTACATTAAAAAACTAATTCTAATGCCACAATAAGCCAAAAATACAAAATTGAACTATTTCATTTGCAAAACAGGAATATATACAAATCAAAATTTACAACCTGTTCAAAGGACATGTGATATCCATTCCTAAAAATTTAATTACAAACCTGTTCAAAGGTCATATATCTGCTGTATTTTTCAGTATTTCCTAAAATTACATTACAAACCTATTCAAAGGTCATATACAATTATTCATAAAAAATTCTGACCATAAGTCTCGAATTTCATCAATATCAAATTGAGAATATGACTTTTTTCCACTCAAACCCTGCAGAATATTATAAATTAAGCATATAATTAAAACCAATATACAAGGTAAATTTGTTATTAGATTGAAATAGTTAATTACATGCATATAATTAAAAACAATATACCTTGGTCCATTTAGTCTCGGGAGCCCAGTGATGTAACTTGATAATGTCATACATGTACCTCATCACATAGTAGCCGCACTCGCTACCTCTTTCTTGTTGAGGACACTATATAATAAGTCAAGTTGATTAAAAATTTGCTCAAATTATATTATACAACCCAACAAACTCAACTTTGATTGGATAATTTAGTAACCTCATCCGTATACCAATGCAACTTAGTTTTTTTGTTCTTGCCACCTTGAGCAAAATATGCTCTAAATGCCCTACAAAATTATATATATATATATATATATATATATATATATATATATATGAGTAAATAAATATGTTAAAAGAGTTTTACACGTTTAAGTAATATTAATAAGTTAGGAATTTATATATAATTTACTTACATTGTCATTACTGGCTTCATTTGCATATTCTTTTTCCTCTTCAATGAGTCGAACACATATATTGCATTTTGCTGACAAGATATAAGAACCAACATCCAATGCTCCTTACATTTTTAAAAATTAAATCACAATGTTAAATTCTATCAATGAACAAGTTAGCTAGAATAAATTAAGCCCAACATTTTTATGTTCCTACTATTCGAAGTACGACGTTAAGATGAATTTCTTCAACTGACAATCTAGCAAAATATTTGTAATGTATCGAGTTGTGCCATCTGGATTATTTATTGCATTTGCTAGTTGATGCGGACACATGAATCCAAAGGAATCTACATCAGATCCCTTACACATCTCCTTCACGTACCTTAAATGTAATACACAAATTACTCATTAGTTAGTTTATAAAATAAACTTGTATCAAAATAAAAGATAAATGAGAATGTATGAAAATTATAGTCTCACCTCATGAAAATTTGTAAGACACTTACATTGTGGCGCCCCCAGAAAATTCCCCGAGCCGGGCCTCAGACACTGTCAGCAATTGTGGGTGACAGTCCCTGAGATCCCTAGGCTGGAACCCCGAGCCACGCAAAAAAACTGCCACACAACATCACAACAGCAAAACAAACAATACAGCCAAGCATTTACAACACTTATGTGAGAAATATATTCTCAAAAACATCATTACAAAATCTTAAGGTCCACATCATCTCACAAAACCTTAAAGCTTGAAAATAAACAAGTTGCAACGGAAACATAACTTTAGATGGCTGATAAGGCCTTACAACTTAAACATTCTTAAGCCATTCTCTCTTTCGTTTTATTAGGCGACTAAACTTTCATGACATAACCTGAAAAACATTTCATGAAATTCCACGTGAGCGTTTACGCTCAGCGAATATATATTCATAAGCTAGAAGAAAAGATAATTCAAAAGCTTTAGTATTCATTGAGGTTGGGCGAAGCAATGCCAACACCTCCTGAAAAATCAATCAACATGTATCATTTAGGGTTCCCGAGTGATATCAAGGTGTTGACCCTCTCTCAATAAATCAAGATTCGCCCTCTGCTCATCAGATAATGCATCACCTGACCAGACTGATCATTATCTGACTACCTTTCACAATTAAATTTCATCCCAGCTGGTCAGCCTGGTCGTTTGATTCATCATTTGACATACGTAGTCACTTGCAGAAAGCATATGGTCTGCGAAAAAATTTGACTACCGATGCCATGCCTCGGTCTATCATTCTCTATCATCATTGGCCTGAATACCAAGCGAAAGTATTCAACAGCCCCTTAACTTTCCATATGGATATATCTTCTTGTAAACATTTTCTCATTTTGAATAGCCTTGACGTGCTGAAAAATTAAAAGCAGCTACTGCCAACAACACATATTGACGTGCTCAACAATTAAAAGACAGTGACAGCGAAAAGTGGAACTATATATCCATACAGAAGTTACTTGGGTGTGCATACAAGTTCATGACTTGCAACACCCAAACATCATCTTTATCATCATTTGGTGTGCTAGGAAATTTAAACAACTAGCAAACACCCAATAACCCATAGTTCAATCATCAACATCTTTTCACGTACATCAGATTCAATGATCGTACGTTACTTAATCATAAAAGAAATCATCATCATGCATAGGCATTAACATCATTCATTTACGTAAATCGAATTAATGATTCTACGTAATCAGTAAGAAAGAAAGTGGAGTGAATATATACTTGCCTTGGTCCTTAGCTAGATTCACTATACTAGTTGCAAATAAGGTTCTGTAAAATATCATTGTGGGTATGACATGAGAAATCCATACTTGAAAGATGATTATGTAATATCAGAGAATGATCATCAGGGCACGAAGTTGCCCGTCAGGGGATACTACACTCGTCAGGGGATATATTACCCATCAGGGGATGTATGCCTGTCAGGGGATATTACACTCATCAAGGGATACATTACCCATCAGGGGATGTATGCCTGTCAGGGGATATTTTACCCATTAGGGAAACATGCTTGTGAGGGAATAACTCGTCCATCAGGGGATGATTCAATCGTCAGGGATTAGTCATCAGGGAATGACTTACCCATCAGGGGATAATTCACTCGTCAGGGAATAGTCATCAGGGGATGACTTACCTATCAGGGGATAATTTCCTCACCGCCAAACTCATCGGTTGGTAACTTTGACTATCGCTGAACTTCATCAATGGATAACCTGTTCAGCGCTAAACTCAGTTAGCCATTGCAAACTAGTCGGGTGACAATTTTGACTATCGCCGAACTCTCTTGGCTATCAGGGGATGATTTATTCATTGCCAAACTCCCCAAATCATCGCTGAACTCATCAGTGGATGATTTGCCCTGCACCAAACTCCTCGGTAGACACATGTTCATCGCCAAACTCACTTGTTCAGCACTGAACTTGTCGGGGACTAACAACTTTAGTCATCAGAGACTATCATACTTTGTCCATCAGAGACTGCGGATGACGTCATCAGGGACTAGACTTTAGCCTATAGGAGACTAAGGCTGACGTCACCAGAGACTAATAACATTACCTCGTCAGAGACCAACCTTAACTTATCAGAGACCAACATGTTCTCATCAGAGACCAGCATTAACTCATCAGAGACTAACTTTAACTCATCAGAGACCAACATTAGAGCTTGTCTTCGCTTCGATGGAAGGCCTTACATGAATAAACTCAACCTAGGATGCTTCATGAACATGAATATGTAAAAGAACGCAGCTTTTCTTTCAAAGCTTTATTATTCCTTGAAAACCTAGTATGCACGACTAATATTCTCGGATGCTATGTGAAAAGGAACAACAGAGGAGAACTTAAAATTCTTACCTCTTGGTTTGATGAAAGAAATCACAGCCGATTTGAAAGTAATCGTCCAGAAAAGAGAACTTGAAATTATATGGAGATGGTAGGTTTAAAGAAAAATTTCAGAAGAGAAAATCTTTAGAAAGGAGACTGAAATGTTCCTCCGAATGAGGTATTTATAGGAGGCTGAGATTAAGCTTTGAAATAAAATGATTGGTTAAATTGGACGGTAAAATGGCTGCTTATCATGATCCTTAGTAGCTAAGCAAGTGTAATAAGCCTGCTGTCCTTCATGCAAATAAGCCAGCTATTAAAGTAGCTTACTAATCTGATTACTATACGTAGGCAATGATGTCATCAAACTTAGGCTCTTAAGTCCTTTATGGGGTTTAACCAAACTGAACGCAATACCTCCTCAAGCAATAACAAATGTTACTAACATATAACATAATTTACTTGGTCTTATAATCCAATATCCAAACAAACATAATCCTTTAATGGATAAAAAATGTTTAGACATTCAAAAACATCATATGTTAACTATACACGTTACTAATAAAATAAATATAAGTAAATAAATTAATTATAGATAAATAAAATTTTTGCGTCATTACATACATTCAACCATTCCATTCTAAAAAAATTGGAATACATCATCACTCGAGAAATATATCGATTGTTCTACTTCCTCCGGAGTATCGACGCAAATGTCATAATCTAAAGGGACTTCAATCAAGTCATCCGCGGAAGGCATCGCCATAATAAAACTATGTAAACATTGACATTTTTCACTCAATTTGAGATACAGAGTAGTTGACCTTTTGCTATGAACTTGTTTTTTTTTGTTGGGGGGGGGGGGGGGGGATCGAGGCGCTTTACCCTTCTCCGGTAATATGGGATGCTAATTAGGTATAAAGTTAAACAATAACATTTAAATGAATTAAATGAATTAAAAACAATCATTTATAATTAATAATGTTAATTTGAAATTTTTTACCTGCCCCAACATTACAAGTTGTTTAGGCCACTAAACAAAGCTACCAGCTGCGTCATCTACTATTTTATGTTTATTAGTAGGCACAAGAAGGGGAGCGAGTTGAAATTTAGAAAAAAATATCATCAATGGATAGTCTCACATTGTGTAACTCCATTTGTTGACCATGAACAATATCAACATCAGAATTCGGTGGAAAAACAGTCCCTCTAGCCACAATCACTCTGCCGGTTTCAGAAAGGATCACACATAGATGACATAGAGTCGCCTTCTATGTTAATGATATAAAAAAAATTTAGTTAGGATCATATAGGGCACTTATATGATAACTTATGATTTAAAGATATAAAAGAGAATAAAAATAAGTCTACCTTTATTTCTAGGAAAGGATCCACTGAGTGACAGCTACTTTGATTCATTTCATTTGTTGGAGTAAAATAGTTAGCTGAAATAGGCATACCCATCTGTCTAATATGATTCAAAATGCTCGTAATCTTCACATTCATTGTACCAATCTCTTCTTCGTACTTCATATTCATTTCACTCATTTGTACTTTGTACTCCGCCCTCACTCTATTGGTCACTTTTGTTTCTATTTCTCGAGTAGTCGTAGCCAACTCATTCATCGATATTACTCCGCTACGATAGTTGCCTCTGTCAGTCCCAAATACATCTCCTAGGAGAATTGTTCCTCCAACCCCTCTCACACGCCCCCCATGCTCCTTCTTTTCAATTGCACGTGATAATATGTCATCATGCCCATGAGAAGTCCATGAACCTTCAGAAGCTTTTTCTTTCCATTCCACTTGTTCCAAAATCAATTTAATGATTAATATTTTAAGCATATATGTAAATATAGATATTTTTAAATGAACAAAATACTCTTACCATTTTTTTAATAACTTCTCTAGTCTCCTTTTTGGGAAAATAATAACCATCACCTTCATCCTTCTTTCTAACTCTCGCCCGAATCCAATCGTAACTACGATCAGTTCAATCATTTGATATAATTGATGAATTAATGGATTCTGACGAAGGTAAAGAATCAATAGGGTCATCAACCATCCACTTAGCTTTTTTAGATGCATATCCAATTCTTCCAAGATAATGTGGTACTCATTAAATTTCTGGTATTCCCTTGCCTTGTCACTTTCTGGCTTGTTTCCTTACCAGCTACGTCTTCAATAATATCTTGATTTATGTGGAAGACAATCCTTATTCAATTCGAACTCTGTATCTCTCAGGAAATAAATCACGATTAGTCCTTGATGCTTCATCTTTAGTCTCTGGTGACGTCATCACTAGTCTCTGGTGCTTTTAGGCTTAGTCTCCGATGATGTCAGCTTAGTCTCTGATGCTTTTAAATTTAGTCTCCGACTCTTTTAGACTTAGTCTCTGATGACGTAAGCCTTAGTCTCCAATAGGCAAAACTAGTCTCTAATAGAAAAAATCCTTAGTCTCTAACAAGTTTTCCTAGTCTCCGACAAGCCTTTTTGTAAACTCCAATGGATCAAATACACATTTTGACTTGTTGAAGCTTTGATACTCTATTTCAGCAGTTACTTACAAATAAGAAATAATTATATCTCTTTACAAAGAATGAATGAATTACAAACAATGAGATAACTACTGGCTACAAAATTTCAGTGTTACTAATTAACACTTTCTATACATTTGTACTCTAAGTAATCTAAAGACAATCATCATCAAATGTTATAAAACCTAACAATCTCCCCCTAATTATGAATATCAGAACGATAAGCATAATTTCAAGGTTGATGATGATGTCAAAACTCAACATTACAATTACTTAGAAAAAGAATAAAGAATTACTAACTACAAATGTATTCTGAACTAAGAACTTTGATCTATTGTTTAGCTTCCACCAAGACTCAGGTTTAACTCTTATAAGTCTGGCTTCAAAAATAAAAATTACAGCTTATTTCAACTCAACATACCTTCCAACACAACAGTTTACCTTTTATTTTTTCTTCAGCAACTCCAGCCTTTCTTTTCTATTTCTCCTCAGGAACTCTAGTCTGTCTATCAACAACTTTTTCAGTACCAATTCAATTTCTTCTTTAGCATCCTTGAGTAGACTGATAAAGCCTTCAATGTGTCTCTCACTGACACTATTGATGTCTCTGTTGTAATCAAAGAAAATTTTCTCTCCATGAAAAGTCTAATACTATAATCCTAGAGGTTTAGGATTAGCTTTCGGCCCTGTATCCACCTTATGCTTCACCTTCATTACCTTTTGAATCTGGCTTCAAAAATCCATGTTGAGATCAGAAGTCTCAAGCAAAACAGTCAGCAACCACTCCAGATTTTCTTTATTTTGTCCCTCCAAGGCTGGCTTCTCAAATTTTAAAGACTCTCCATCTTTCAAAAAGACATGGAGAAAATCTTTGTTATTTTTACCCTTTATCAGATCAATCTTCTTTGTGGTTTTCTTCAGGGCTTTGATGATTTCTTCTGTACTAGCCATTTCAACCTTGAAAGACTTCTTTGATGAAACTGTTTGTGGCTTTGTTGGTCCACTCACAGCCACCAAAGCAATCTTAGTTGACCTTGGAGGATCTTGAGAGGTAGGCTTCTTGATAGTTTCCTTGATCACAGGTTTCTTTGCAGATTCCTGGACCAAAGGTTTCCTTCTTGATTTCTTCTCAGCCTCTTCCATCTCTTTATTTTTCTTCTTGATTATGGTTGCTTTTTGTGCACTTGATATCCTTGTAGAGATTTTCTTCTTCTTTGCCTCCTACTCCTCCCTAGCTACATCCATATCCTCCTCCTCTTGAAGTTTCTGAGCTAGTAGTACATCAGATTCTATCAATTTCTGTTCTTGAGGAAAGACCAACTCCACTTTCCCATCCACTATCAGTTCAACTGGAGTGGGAAAGTGAGTTGTCTTCATGGCATCCCCCAGTAGCTTGGGCTGCCCTGGTTGAGTTGAGATTTGCTTTTTTGGTTCCTCAACCATGACCCCCTTACCTTTGTCTTTTGATGTTGGGGCTTGTGCAGAGGAAGAAGGAGAAGCTACTGTTGCTGTTGTTGTTGTTGTTGTTGTTGTTGTTGGAAGTTGTGTTGTTGTTATTGCTGCAGTAAGATCAGAATGTTTCTTTAGGATCCTGTCCATCATTGCTTGTAATTCAGCATCAAGGATAGGACCAAACTTGTGTGTATGTATAGGTTTGGATGGACCACTCTCCTCCTTTTTGACATTAGCATCTTTAGGTTGAGAGGAGGTGGCTAGACTTGGGATTGCCTGCATTAATAGCTGTTCCATGCTGTCTTGTTTTTGGATCAGGAGTTGGATATTGGCTTCTAGGGCTTGAAGTCGACTGTCAGTCTTAGACTTATCTTTGATGAATGTATCAATTGCAGTGACAGTCCTCCTTGGCAAGTGTCCTTCATAGCACCTTCTTATTTTTTCTGTCTCCAACTCCATCCTTTCCTCCATTTTCTTCACTGCACCATTTATTCCAGTAACCAAGAAGTGGTGAAACTTTGTATGTTTCTTATCCACCTTAGTTACTTCTTCAAGAATGTCAGTAATTGTTGGTGCAGAAGCAGTGGACCCTATGTTGGTCACATAATCCTGCCTTAAATGGGCAGTTGCTTCCTCCAAAGTGTTGGAATACGTGGCATCAAGCCATTCATCAACATTTGTCTCTGCAACTTCTTCAGGCACATGTTCATCTTAAAGAATAATTGATACATCACAGTTTAGTTATATCCATGTACTTTTAATCATATCATGCTAGCAGAATTTAAAGCATAACATTCTCATCATAAAAGCAATTGAGACATATGAATCAAAGCCTTGTACGTATATCGAATCAAATGCTAATGAGTTAAATTGAAATAAGCACCAAATTGAATATATATACTTGCTTCGGTCCTAAGTGAAATCTAATTCAATTCACTTGTGAGCGAAAGACTCTATAAAACATTCATATCACATGAGAAATTTAATACCTTGATAAAATTATAAATGAAAATGCATGTGTGATGCCCTTAAAGTTTTAATGTCTTAAATCTGACATAAAAACTATTGAGGTTAAATAATTAATCAAAACGTCTTGAAATAATTTAAGAAAATAATATTTATAGTTTTGAAGACAAACTGCGCATCAGGGGATAATCTTCCACAGTAGGGGATCATTTGTCATTAGGGGATAACTAGTCGTCAGGGGATGATCTTCAGTCATCAGGGGATGATCTCTTGGCCATCAGAGGATGATCTTCAGTCATCAAAGGACGATCTCTTGGCCATTAGGGGATAGCCCTCGACCATCAGGGTATAATTCGCCCGTCAGGGGATAGTCATCAGGGGATGACTCACCTATCAGGGGATAATTTGTTCATCGCCAAACTCATCGGGTAATAACTTTGACTATCGCCAAACTCTCTTGGTTGTCAGGGGATGATTTGTTCATCGCCAAACTCAGTAAGTCATCACTGAACTCATCAGTGGACAATTTGTTCAGCACCAAACTCCTCGGAGAAAACTTGTTTAGCGCCGAACTCAATAAGTCATCGCTAAACTCCTCGGGGACTAGGAATTTTATTCATCAGGGACTAAAGAAATTTCCTTCATTGGAGACTAAGAAATTTCCTTTATCAGAGACTAAGAAAATTTGTTCATTGAAGACTAACAACACTCTTCCTTTATCGGGGACTAACATTATTCTTCCTCTATTGGGGACTAATATCATTTTTAGCCCATCAAAGACTAACTTATATACTGTTGGAGACTAACTTAGAATCTCCCAGGGACTATTTTATACGGTTAGAGACTAACTCTAACTTGTAGGAGGCTAACTTAGAACTTGTCTTAGACACAGTGGTGTCTTCTTCACTCCTCCATGGGTGGTGTTCTCAACCAAACCATACATAGGTCAACTCCATCATCCTCTCAGTAATACATAACATTTCCTGTGGTTTACAAGCTCTTATAGGCATGATTTAGGTTTCAAAGCTCAAGTTGATAGAGGATCAAGCATGGTGTTTTAACTACTGATGAAAAGAATATTTGGGAGTTAATAGTTGTTAACATTTCTTACACTCATCTTGGATAGCTTTTTGAAATAAAAAGACATTAACTTTAGGTGTTAAAAGCATGCATTAAATCGTATTTTTGGAAATGAATGAACAAGGTATTAAACATGACATGCATAACAGAATAAAAGTGTAAGAAACAGAGTAGGACTTTAATGTAATGCTCTTACCTCTTTGGCTACAAAGAAGAAGTTAGAAGCTTGGGTTGTTCTTCGAAAAAGACAGTTGCTCTGGAAGTGAACCTAGATTTGGTGGTATACTGTATAGAAAATTTATGAAAGTGGGGCTAGGGTTGTACTACAATGGATATATATATATATATATATATATCACTTGCCGAACAACAAGAGCCATTGGAATGTTTGATATTTGATTTCAGCCATTGGTTGAAAATAGGTAGTAACAAGCTTTGGAATGAATTGATTGGTTTTTTTTTTCTAAAAAAAGGTTATGGCTATTAGAAGTCAATCAATCATCTATCATAGCCAACACTGTAGCGTACTGTTGGAGATGTTATATATACACTTGACGGGTAACGTGCACAACTCTGAAATACATTAATTACCCCACTTGCCTCATATCAGACTTTGGTTCAAAGTGAATACTGTAACTCACATTAGCTCACTCTCGAGTGTCTTCCCACGTGAAAATATACACATATACAAGATAAAACTTGAATAAAATAATCATTTGAAAACTTGTGCTCAAAATATATTTAAAATCTTTTGGACATCACATTGCCATGAAATTTTCATTTAAGATATGAATTCATTATTCATACCCAAGAATTAAACCTCCATGCATAATAAATAAATCTTAAAGTGAATTTGTTACACAATAAAACTCATTTAAAATTTTTAAGTTCTCACAGACAACTTCTCATTGTATCTCTGGTGCGTTTTCTATTATAATTTTCTTTTTGCCAATAAAAATAAAAGATTTCTAAATTGGGTTGCTTGTAATTATTTTATAAAATGAAAATAGTACCCCTCCAAAATAGTAACATTTGGATTTTAATATCGCATATTTAACTAAGAATTGTATATACAAATAACAATGGTTTGCAAACCAACCTAATGCATTGGCACACATAATTTATCCAACCCATTAGCCAAAAGGAATGTACCATTGTAATCCTAATGGACTGGTAAACAACTAATTCTAAGAAAACCCTACTCAAATTTGACATTGTGATCACCGCATTATTGTATTAGCTACAATCACTAGTTCCGTCACTCAATTTGCTAAAGCCAATACAAAACTTTGATTCAACAAAAATGTAGTGTATTTGTAACAGATAATGAGACAAAAAAATCACACAAATTACCATAGTAAGAGCATGTATAAGAGCCGTCCTAATTGAGTCAAATAAAAATAACTAGTAGGCTGATAAATATAGTATAACGTTCAAAAAGCCCAATACAACTGAGGAGATTAAATGCTTGCAAAGTATACTTATGTGTATTCTTTGAGGGCAAAAGATGAAGCATTTGAGAAAGTACGCTTTGGATATTTATATACCGGATATATAAACACGTGACAATTACGTACCACTGTAAACTTAGTGGACTCGACAAAAATATGTTATTTTTATGAAAGACTTATTTAAATCTTAAAGCATCTGTCTACTTCCAGTGTATCTATACTGTGACGGCCCCAAAGTTCCTTATCGAACTAGGGCTCTGTCAAAAGAGGAATAAATAACATCACGTCCATTCATAGTATAAATACTGGTAAAAGAAAATAGTGGCGAGTTATTACAACTCAAACTATTACATCTTTAGCGGAAGCTAATCCATTTCTAAATTACAGTCCATAACATTTCAACTTCAAAATATCTTCCTTCCTTCCTTCCTTAGCAGCCACCCAAAAAGGTGTCAATAGCTCAGTAGCCAATTATCTTTGCTTTCCCCTTGTCAGAGGGTTCAACCTTTGTACCATGCCCTACAAGCATTAAATTCAATAAGAATGAGCGATCTACACTCAACAAGTATATAAATAAATTGGGGAAGCAAACTAGAATATTAATATAAGTTCAATTCTGTTTGTGAGACTTGGTGAAACAATGTCAAGGCCTCTGAAATCTTTGAAGAACTTCGAGGATTACTGATGATAAACAACGTGTAACCCTTCTCAAAGAAAGACAAGTATCCACCTGAGTACATCTTTCTCAAAATATCCATCGGAGGCTAAACTCGTTGGATTTGCTAACCATATGGTATACAGCTGGCTTGACTGTGCCATGCGGATCCCTCCTTGTGAACATACATAGTCACTTATAATTCCTATAGGTCAGGTGACAGAATGAATCAACACCTTTCCTTTCTTCTTGCCAACCATGTGGCATAACCCATTTAAGGGACATATCATTCTCATTTGTTTGCACAGATATAACATTAAAGAATATTGATGAATCAAAGTTTAGTTATATCCATGCACATTCAATGATATCATGCTAGCAAAATTTAAAGCATAACATTCTCATTCATAAAAGCAATTGGAATATATGAAGTATAGCCTTGTACACATATCGAATCAAAAGATAATGCATTAAATTGAAATAAGCATCAGATTGAATAAATACTTGCTTCGGTCCTCAGTTAAATCTAATTCAAATCACTTGTGAGCGAAAAACTCTGTAAGACATGCATAGCACATGAGAAATTTAAGACGAACTAGCTGTTGTAGAGGCCCAGTTACTTATATGTGTATAGGAGACAAAGTATCCTGTGAAATGTCCGACGAAGGCGAATTCATATATGCTAAAATCTTTTTTTTTTCCTTCAGAAATTCAGTCAATAGAAAATATTTTTTTGACGTGAATAAAAATTTATTGTGTAAAAAAGAAAATCATTGTGAGTTGTTGGGGTTTATTTGTAGTCCAATTCTTTTGGACATCTTTTGTACTTGTTGGTGAGTTCTTTTAATGAAGTTTCATTTTGCCAATCAAAAAAAAAAAAAAAAAGAAGTAAAATAAAATTATATAACCAAAAAATAATGTAAAAATGTTTTCTAACATGTTATTATTAAGAAATTCCGTATACTTCGTAAACAAAAATAATTTATGCTTGGGAGTACAATCTAAAATGTCCAAGGAAGAAGAGGTCTTGCCAAAATTGCAAGTTCTTTGATATTGAGATTTGTGACAAAATTGTCGTCGCAGGGCCCATGTCGGTAATATGTGTATATGCTAGGGACTCTCAAAAATTTCAGACTAAGTAGAGTTCATGCCAAAATATTTTTTCGAAAAATTACCATATTTTTAGTGGGTGGTTACTTTGTGGGGAAAAAATCACACATACTCCATATTTACAATCTAAGGTTCCAAGTGTTTAGAATCTAAAGATCAGACACTTGAATTTTTTATTTTTTACATTTAAGACTTCATGATGATAGTTCTCAATATTTTCAAATATTATACAAATTTATAGATTTTTCTTATTTAACATCCTTATTTAGTGGTACATTGAAATATGTTAGATTTCTAAATTCTACTACACATATTGTTGAGCCTCAAAATTTTAAGCGTGTAGGGTGTCCACGATACTTAGGAAAGTTTGCAAAGACAGAGAATACTGGTTAACCCAACAATAGGTGGGTGTTGGGGGACAGCTCTAACGTGAGAGTAATTATCATTGAGAATCAATGGTGAGGGTTTAAGATTTTGCGTATGAGAGAGCTAGAGTGTTGTATGTTATCAGGTACCTTGGTCCTGCAGAGATGATATCTATTTGTACTTGCCTAATAGCCAATTATTATGAAAAACCTAAGTTGACATAGATTAGGTTTCCTTATTCCCTTAATTATAGGAGATTTCATTCACATTTTAAGCAGTTATATAATCGTACATGCAATCTGATCACTTGTGATTTCTATGTTGGGTCTCTAGAATGAGTAGGACACTTGTGTGTATTTATCTAGGCCCAATAACTCAGTGCATTCTTACCCTAAAATTACTATATCTAACTAATTACGTTTACTGCTTTCAACAATATGATAATTATAAGAGTATGCTTTCAACAATATGGACGCGAGTTGGATAGAGAATGCATGGTCTGAATGAGTAGTTTTGCATGAAATTTTCGGTTTATGCTTTTATTTGTTTCAAAGTTATTGGTAAGGAGGGGAATTTCCAATTCTTGGTAGAACTTAGTTGATGCAGTTGTCCGTGATTAAGTTGTGCAGTTGGTTTAGCCGGTTGGTGGCCAAATGGTTTGAGTGCTCATACCATGGGAATCCATGGTTTATCTTAGTTTCGAGGATGCAGGTTGTTCTTTGAGGTATGGTTTGTGTTTCAAGGTTTTGTTTCAACTAGGATAGATATTCTAGAAGTTATTGATTTAGGTTTGATCAAGGTTTTCATGTTTTGTTTGAGATTGAGGTTCAGTAGGAGAAGAGCTGTTTTTTTTTTTTTTAGTTTTTTGGTGAGTTTGATCTTTGGATTTTGTCCTTTTATCTTGGACAACTTGTGTATTTGGGTTAGTTTTCAATAATATTTTTATTAAACCTAATTATTTTTGTATCTCATAGGTTAAATCATTCCTTTGGGTTGTTCAGACTTATTTTATTCATCTCAGCATATTATGCATTGTCTTTGATGCAGAATGAACATGGAACTGCTTTTTCAGCACATCGAGGAGCATAACCAATCTCTATCAATTATGATCCAATAAGTGTAAAGAGATGGAGTCTAAATGGTTTTGCTTTCAGACCTTTCAAGAGGCAGAATGCAGATTTGATTCGGATGTGTACGATTATTTGAACCTTCATCAAACTGTCACGAAATTTAGGTTAGCTGTATTACTTGGAAGTACTTTATTGTCATTTTTGTAACAAAAAAAATATTGTCCCCGGGTGATTTAGGATTTTGTAAAAGTCACGTAGTGCAATGTAAATTAAAAATATCATGTGGTGCAATTTAATTTGGCCTTAAATTCATTCATTATATATTCATCTAACTACCACGGATATCCATTTATCTTCTCAATAATAACTGTGTATGGTAGAATTGATGTATTTGCTCGTGTCTATTAGATCAAGCAGTAATATATTCGATTGATTTATACTGTTTAGTATGGAAGCTTTTCTGCTTTGATCTTGCTTTGTGACCATGTCTCGGGCCCATTTAGAAAAAGATTAATAGCTTGGTCAATTGATATACTAGATGAAGCCCAAACACCTAGCACTAATAAAAATGTTACATAAACGCACAATAGATTTACATTAAAGATAACAAGTATAAAATCGAAAAAATTATTGAAATCATACAAAAACGTTATGCTTGAATTTACATAATATAATCTTGTTTCGTCCTCTATTCCTAAAATGCACAAAGAAAGGACAAAATGTAAACGTTTTCTCATTATTTCTTTGAACATTATCGATAACATCAATTTTAAAGATAGAAAATTAGAATTTCTGAAGTTGACTTTCAAAAGTGGACATAATAGACTTCTTTTTGTAGAAAATAGGTTGATTTAATATGGAAATTGAGAATATGATATATTTGATTTAGGAGGATCAAACACAAGTTGTAGAAAAATAACTTTAGGATGATTCTGTAAAGAATTTAATCACCGAGAATCAAACCTAAAGAATTGATCTGTTTAGTTTGCTTAAAGAAATTAATCACCCACAAGCTAAATCAAATATAGTTGTGAAAGTCTAAAGAAGTACCCACCAACTTTCAAGATAATTGTAAGTTGAAAACCCACACAATTGTATAAATCAGGTCTTCATTGCAACATAAAACATAAACAACTAACTATTTATAAGCTGAGATAAACTCTAACTCTACTTTGGAAAGAAATCTACGATGGAAAGAAATCTACAATGGAAAGAAATACAATAGAACTATGGAAAAGAAAAACAAACCTATTACAATTAGGAAAACAAATAAACTAATTTAATAAGCTACAGTCCACCTTCGGAAATTAGTATTTGATGAGTTAAATGTAATTAGTCTCTGATGACCATTTAGTCTCCGATGGCCAAACTAGTCTCCGATGACCAAGTTAGTCTCTGATGGCCTAATTAGTTTCCGATGACCAAGTTATTGTCTCTGATGGCGTAATTAGTCTCCAATGACCAAGTTAGTCTCCTATGGTTTAATTAGTCTCCGATGAGAACTATCCCCTAACGCTGACGTCACATTATCCTCCAATGAAACTAGTTTTTCCCTTGACGCAGGTTTATTCCCTGATGCACGACTGGTCTACTGCAACTTTTACCACATCAAACTCACCTAATAAACTATAAAACTATAAATGCACTAAAACCCAATTATAAGCTAATTAACTCAATGCATTAGAATATTATTCAGTTCACTAAAGAAATAAACATGAGCATACACTACTTACAATGAACAAATTAAACTATTTCAATATTTTTGTGTAATCGGCATTTTTAGAAATTACATTTTGGTTTGGAAAATTAAAAATGGTACAAAATTGAGGCATAAAACCCTGCAAGTATTGGATCCCTTTTTCACTTTTTGACACAATTTTTACATTTATGTATAATTTTCTCTCCTCTCTTTTTGAAAATTATACCTATCCCCCATATTCTTCACTCAAATAATAATCAAAATGAGATATTTTAAATATCCAATGTGAAGAGTAAACACTTGATTCGTGGATACCCATTTTTGTTATAAGGGAGATATTATAATCAGTGTAGTTTTTCTGCTCAAATGTATAATTTACGATTCGATATTTATATATTGCATATTCATGTTCATGTGCATATTTGTTCTTGTTTTTATTAACTAATTCATAATAAAATCACATGAAGACCAAAATTTTTTTTGCCTTTTAAGTTAGAACCCTAATATTATGTAGATGCTTCAGTTTAAATTTCATGAAATTTGGATTTATATTCTATTCATAATTAATATAATGGTAAATATGAATTCCTTGTAAAATTGTTGTTCGCATTCATAACTTCTTCAGAATATCTCAAACCTCTAGTTCCCAGTGGAAACAAATTTAGATTGTGAGTCTGAGATTCAAAATTATTTTTTAATTGTGCCTATATGAAGAAACGTTTAATGATTACTGTTTGCAGTAGTTTCAATTGGTTAATAGCTAGTTAGTTTCAATTGATTATTGTTTGCAGTAGTTTCAATTGGTTTCTCCAAATATATTTTTTTTTTGCCTGTTCTTCGATGTATGATACGTCTCTAAAAATCTTAAAATCAAAGCTTTAGTGTTTTAAATTGGGACCTAACATTCTCTCTTAGTTTTTGTCAAAACTGGTAAGGACATTCTTTAAAGTTGTTATATAAATAAAACATAATTTTAGATAAGAACTCATTGGATATATCTCGGTCGAACCCAACTAACTTATATCCACAAAATTCAGAGTCTACATTTAGAGATGTCAAATAAAATCAATCTAATCTAAACAAATTATTTATAAACTAAATATTCAATATGCTAATACTTGTAACCAGAATTCTTATTTTGAATAGGACTTTTTGTTTCCACTAACTTAGAGATTGTAGGACAATCGTTAAGTAAAATGGATTCAACTCAATCTTAACCTAAGAGCAGTTCAGAGAAGAGAATAAAAAGTCAACGGCCAATTACCCTCTTAAACCGACCGATATGCTGAGATGACATCCAGCACGAGAAAAACCAACTCAGAGCTGTATGGCATGGCTATCTTCAAATCTATTCATTCCATCTCATTACACTCGAGTAATTAGCATTGATATATATATCAATTTCATTTTATTACACTTTCACAACCTTGACCTATGCTCGGGCTTCTTTACTGAGAATCTTTATAGCTCTCCTGATGGAGAAGAATGGTTGGCTTTCATGCTTGGATACTTGACCTATTCTTCTTGTGTCTCTTCTCATTGTCCAGGTGAAAGAAAGGCGGAAGTCACTCTGAGTTTGGTACGGTTCTGCTAGCTCCCGTGCTACTTTTGCTGACATCTCTAGTATCAACAAACTACTTCTCGTTCTCGCCTAACCCTTTCGTTCAGCTAACGCTTTTCATTCGTTCAATTCTTTCCTCATCCCTACCTTAAGTGGAAGTAGAGGGAGCGGATTGCGACGAGTCTGATGCCATAATGGGTCGGGGGACGAGCCGTGAAAATGGACTTCAAAGGGCCAATTCACACTAGGTCGTATTCCTCATCTGTTATTTGCCCCGGAGGAAAGCCCGCTCAATTGTTGTAGATTATATAGATCTTTCTCTACCCCTCCTTCTCCATCATTTCGCTTCCAATTAATCCATATAAAAGAATGGGGAGGTGTGAGAATCAGATTTAGGGAACAACTGGAGTTTTTAAATTGGCTTGGTTTCAAGATGTAGAATCTATGTTGAATCGCCATTTAGCGGGGCTACTCCTCAATATAGTATAATGAAAATGTTTTTCTGACCAACTCTCATGGCTTTAGGAAGGGGCCCCTAAGCTAGCTCTCGCCTTTTTCAGGATTTTTTCCTGCTATGATTATGATCGACTCATGCAATTCTTGGTAAGCGAGATAGTCGACCAACGGGTAATTAGAGAGGGTAACGAAGTAAGATTGACTCCTACACATTGCCAATCTAATACTTTTATTGATTCTTAGTTCTTGCTGTCAATTGCTTCTTTTTAGCGCTATCACCAAACTCTTGGAACGAGTGCATTCCAACTAGGACCAAAGAGAGAAGGGAAGTCGTATCGTATGAGCTTTTGTAGGACTAGGATAGGCTTCTTTATTTACCTTGAAGTTTCGACATGAATAGGAGCAATAGAATTGTATCACAATTGGAATATGTTTAATAGGCATAATACGTCTGCCAGCTATTGGAATACCCACTTTTGAAAGAGCTTCACTTGAATTTCCTTATGCACCCATTTCACATGCTAGGCGTAGCTGGTGTATTCGGCGGCTCCCTATTCAGTGCTATGCATGGTTCCTTGGTAACCTCTAGTTTGATCAGGGAAACCACATAAAATGAATCTGCTAACGAAGGTTACAGATTCGGGCAAGAAGAAGAAACTTATAATATCGTAGCCGTTCATGGTTATTTTGGCCGATTGATCTTCCAATATGCTAGTTTCAACAACTCTCGTTCTTTACATTTCTTTCTAGCTACCTTCGGCATAGAATAAGACTCCCCCCAAGCCTTTCCCTGGAGCACCTCCCTTTAATTTAACTCTGGCAGACTTGGTTCCATGAATCCCTTTTTTTGGATAAGTCTGACGACTCAGCAGCAGTGCGGAGGGGCAAAAATACGATAAGTAGATACATAATTTCGAGTGTGATCAGACAACCAAAAATCAGACAATGGCAGAGCGGGCTGTGATTTTTCCCGAAGGAATGAGTCACAAGGTGAATTTTTAGCCCCAACTTTCAAAGGCATTTTCGGGGAGTAGCCTGCTTCACATTACTCAATAGGGCAATTGAAAGGTGACTAAAACACCAGAAACGGGGACTACCCGAGCTAATGATAGAGGCAAGAACACTTTCCGGCCAAGTCCCATTAATTGTTCATAACAATATTGTGGAAATGCTGTACGGACCCATATATATAGGAACGGAAACAGAATCACCATGATACTAAACCGGATCGAGCCCGAGATCTTCTTGGAAATGGGGTCCAAAGGGTTTGGTTGTTCGCCAATTCAAGTGGTACATGAGTTGGGTTTAGAATGTTGTGAGACAGTAATTTTGGTTCCAGACTGTTGCTAGAAATATGTTCCAAATTGGTATTTATTTAATAGATGGAAACTTGTGAAATAAAAATAAAATAAATTGATTTTAAATGTTACTAAACTTACTTTCAGTGGGCCGCATACTTGATATGTGGGCTTGGTTAAGATCTACTTCTACTATGCCCCCCGTTTGTTGTACTCTCTTAGGGGCAAATATAAACAACAAGAAAGTAGTTTGAAAACCCTAGCCCGCATCTCGACTACACAAACAGCGAGTGACCGCAACTTGACGACGAAAATGAGTGATAGCGGTAGACAGCTTGCAGAACTTATTAAGAAGGAAGACGATGATGTTGCACATCCGCACCAAGTTATTAGATACTCTACGGTTTTCTTTCTTCTACCAATTTATTATGGGACTTTTTTGTTTTTTGGCTTCCATTGGTTAGATATGAATCCCATTATCTACATAGATTTATATACTCTCTATATATTGTAATACCCCAGAATTATGTAATGGTTATTATAACATTAATAAATAAAGTTTAGACAAAATTTCAGAATTCTTGCATAAATAAATTTTTGGTCGAATTTATTTATGAGCATAAGAAATTATTCCTTTATAATTACCGAAAGGAATAATTTGATAATTTGTTATCCAAATTAATTTTGATAGTAATCTGAATTATTACTACTACAAAATTAATTTTTGGGTGTAAAATATTATTGGAGTTAATTTATGTGATAGTACGAGTTAAATTAATTTTTGGTATTATCGGAAATTAATTTAAAGGATAGTGATATGAATTATCACTATGCCTATTATGAAAAGGATAACTGAGTAATTACCCTGCGTAGTGAATAAGCACCGTGTAATGAGTATATATTACAGGTGTTGATGTGATTTTAATGACTTAGCATCGCAAAAGGTGAGTCATATGTACTACCACTTGACACCTATTAGTATTCATACTTATCATACTTACGTGTAATATTGATTTAGTAAATTTCAAGTCCGTTAGTAATCTAAGTAAGAAATATCTCCGATATTTTTACTTTCCTAACACCTATATAAGGAGAACCTCTACTACTCATTTTTTTCACAACACTCTCAAATACATAAATTTCCTAAACCAACGATTATATTCCTATAGTTAGTTCTGTAGTAGCAAAAGCTTGCCAGGTAAATATTAAATGCTTTTATTAGATTATTTAATTTCATTATTTGGTCATTTAACTTAAATAGGAATCTGTATGAAACCTTAAAATTATGTTGTAAAATAAAAATAATAAACCACATAGACAAAATCTGTTAATCTCCGATAAAGGAATTGTTAGTCTCTGATAAGATGATTGTTAGTCTCTGATGAGATGTTGTTAGTCTCTGATGAGATGTTGTTAGTCTCTGATGAGATGCTGTTAGTCTCTGATGAGATGCTGTTA
>CM025780.1:26679950-26726635 GCA_014636745.2 Centella asiatica | reverse complement strand
GAGATGCTGTTAGTCTCTGATGAGATGCTGTTAGTCTCTGATGAGATAATTGTCAGTCTCTGATGAGATGATTGTCAGTCTCTGATGAGATGATTGCTAGTCTATGATGAGATGTTCTTAGTCTCTGATGAGAAGCTATTAGTCTCTAATGAGATGTCATTAGTCTCTGATGAGATGATTGTTAGTCTCTGATGAGATGTTCTTAGTCTCTGATGAGATGCTGTTAGTCTCTAATGAGATGTTGTTAGTCTCTGAGAAGATGCTGTTAGTCTCTGATGAGATGTTCTTAGTCTCTGATGAGATGTTATTAGTCACTGATGAGATGTTCTTAGTCTCTGATGAGATGCTGCTAGTCTCTGATGAGATGTTGTTAGTCTCTGATGAGATATTGTTAGTCTCTGATGATGACGTCACCCTTAGTCTCCGATGAGTTAAGATGACGTCATTAGTCTCTGTTGAGTTGTTTAGTGTTTGATGACGTCACCCTTAGTCTCCGATGAGTTACGATGACGTCATCAGTCACTGATGAGTTATTTAGTTCCCGATGACGTCAGCCTTAGTCTTCGACAGGCTAAAGTTTAGTCTCCGACGAGTTATTTACTCTCGGATGATGTCAGCTTTAGTCTCCGACAGGCTAAATTTTAGTCTCCGACGACATCATCAGTCTCTTATGGGCAAAATCTACTAGTCTCTTATGGGTAAAATTTGTTAGTCTCCTATGGACATAAAACTCATCCCTTAATACGGACTTAGCATGACTTAGATATTATAACCTTTTTACCTAAGCATATTTATAATTCTATTTTCTTCTACTTATTCATGAATTATGAAACAGATTTCGCATGAAACCAAATAGTCACCGGTCAAGGCAAGTAATCTGTATATTACATAAATCTCAGTTGCTCTGAGATTTTGTTAATAATTTATTTGTTACATATATTTTAGTCATTCTAAAGTTATGCAAATAATGTTTTCAACATATAATATAGTTGTTCTGTTATACATTTTCAAAGTAATATATTTATCATCTTTCTAATATATCACACCATTATTTATACAGACACAAATATAAGTATGTTGTATATTTTAAATTAGACACATGATCATTTAATTTGATCTGTGTTAAGTTATGGCAGACAAATGCTTAAACATTTCTTCTTACGTATACATAATTGTTTCGTATGCATACTGATAGAGAATAATTTATTCATTTGAAGTTACTATCATTTCGAGAGATGCTTGATTTTAAAGCATCTAGCTATTTTATGCCAATATATGACATCTTGGAATATATTCAGTTTAATTATCTTCAGTTACTACAAGGATAATAAATACCTTGTGACTTTCATTGAGACTACAAGAGTGCTGTGTGATCGTCTTGGTAAGTCCCCTGAAGTCAGACCCTCATTGAAATTACAAGGATGCTATGTAGTCACCTTGGTAAATTCCACTGAGAAATCGAAATCTTATCCACTATAAGGACTTTACTTTGAGTAAAGGGATCAACCCGGATATGAGAATGGGATACTCTATTCTGCCGGGCCCATGAGAATGTAGATGTAATTAAATCGACTATTAAATGTCATACCTATGTACATAACAGATCACATTGAGGAAGCATTGGCCCGCTATTGTCATGTGATAAGAGATATTCTTAGTAGGCCGTTGTGCCAAACAGAATTGATGATCAAGTAAGTCATAGTACTGAAAGACGTCATGAGAGAGATGTTCAAGTAAGTTATCGTACTGAAAGGCATCCGAGAACTTATGTGGATTTCTTATTTCTTCAGAGGCATGACATTGCCAATATTTCTTCTAGTTAAAGACTTGGATTCTCCTCATCCGAATCCAATAGTTGAGATTCTTAATATTTTAACATTGCCACAAAAATGCTTTTTTTTTTTAAATGGTTTCAGACTCTCACTCATTCTGAAGTATTATATTACTTGCTGAGCTTTTGTTGCTCATACTTGTTTGTTCTCTTTAAGTTCAACCCAAGAAGGAAGAAAATTCTAAGGGTAAAGAAAAGTTATACCAGTTTCAGTAGATTTGGCAGTCTGGGGCTCATAAATATGATTTTTGGTTGGTTTTGATCTTGTTGCATTTTAAAGAAAAAGTTATGTCATTCCACTGTTAGAATCTCTCAAAACAATGTATTCTCTCAAAATAATGTATTCTCAAAACAATGTATTCCACTGTTAGAACTTTCACGTGGATATGGCCTTATATGAGCTCACCTTGCAGGGAAGGATATCGAGCTTTAACTCAGCTTGAACATCCCTATTATATACGAGTGAAGTGAGATTCACTTTGTCCTGCATTACCTGATATCATTGAATTTTTCTTTTGCTCATATATGCTTATGTCATGTTTTGTTTTAGGTTTGAATATATGTGCTGTAGACAGCCGAAAATTCAAAACCCTAGGGTGGCAAATCAATTTTTATAACCTAGGACTGCCCCTTTATCATTTAATACTTTAAATAAAAGTAAGGTAGATCAAGATATTTATGGAACACGTAAACTAGGGCTTTACAATAAAATTGAGCAAAATTACGACAAAAGGGAAAGTTTAGTAATTTTCTCATGCATTCGTGACCGTCTTCTATTTTTAACTTCATCATTATTAATTTTCTAAGTCATCTCACATTTAGCAGATGCATTTTTGATTAGGCATTTTATTAGAATTAATTTCAATTTGCAATTATAGGAAAATATAAAAATAAAAAAACATTACATCTTGCATGCATTCATAGCAGTTATAGTATTTTAAGTATTCTGTTATTTGATTTCTCTAGTATTTAATAATTTCAAGTGCAGTTCAATGAGCTATCAAATGATAAAGGCTCAATGAGGCATCAAATAAAATTTTATGCAATGATTCATCAATTGGTAATCCTTTGGAACTATCCATCAGTCAAGGAACCACTTGCAATCATCCATCATAGGACATATCTCCACCAGCAGGTAGCTCTTCGTGAAAGGGGAAATCTGAAATTTGCAGAAATTGCCTAGCAGCAGATAAAGAAATCATTTCTGCACCATCAGGGGACAAAGTGGCAGCACAGGAACATCCTTTAGCAGTCGAGAAATACCTTGCATTGGCTCAGGAAATATCCTCCATTGAATTATAACTCTGCACCAAACTGCACATCAATGAACAATGTTTCATTTTGAAGCAGAGGATATTTGGCAAGTTTGATCCATCAATGAATAATTCAAAAAGTCCACCAGCGAATAATCCAACTAACCCATTAGGGGATATTTCAGGAATCCCATCGGCGGATAAATTCAATAGATTGTCTAAGGATAAACCATAACCCATCAAGGAATAATTTTAAGTCCTTCATCAGGGGATGCTTGTCAGGGGACAATTCCAAAATCCTTCATTAGGGGATGTTGGACAGTGGATAATTCAATTGGCCCATCAGGGGATATTTCAAATAGCGTGTCAGTGGATAAAATCTAAGCCATCAGAGGATAATCTCAAAAGGTCCATCACGGATATTCCAAACATCCCATCAGTTGATAAATATAGTAGACCATTAGTGGATACTTCAAAAGGCCATCAACGGATAATTCAAATGGCTCATTAGGGGGGTATTTCAAATATTCCATCAGTGGATAAATTTAATAGACCATCAGTGGATATTCTAAGTAACCCATCAGCTGATAATCAAATTATTCATTAGTGGATATTTAGAAAATCCATCAGAGGATAATTTAAATCTTTCATCAGCAGATAAATTTCGTTATAGCAAAACTTCACAATCAAATCTAAAATTGGAAATTCGCAGCTGTATAATTTGAATTTGAAAGTCAAGGTTCCACACCTATCTTGCAGATACAGGAGTCTAAAATTGGAAAACTTGCACAGAATCAGGTAAGCTGCAAATTCGGAAAGATTTGTTTCCAAATTACAGACTACAAGTTCTATGCAACCGCCAGAATACAAATGGAAGGATTCTAGAATTCTACAGCTATCAACAAAATGGCAAGTCATCAAATCTGCACAGCTGAATTCAGGGCCATTGAACTAGGCTACCATCAAGTGTTGAAATTGATTTTGTAATATTTTATTACTTAAGTCCTAGTTTGACTCAATTTTGTAACAACCCTAGGAGCTCTACTATAAATATCCAAGCATTCTTACAGAGAAGGGAGAAGGGATAAGAATCAATACTTGAAAGACCCACAAAAATTCATACACTAGGCATAAGTTGAGCAGTGTCTTTCTTCTTTTTTTTCTAGTGAAGAAGTAATTCCCAATTCACATCAAAGCCTGGCATATTGTAAAGGAGACATTAATAAGAGGGCTTAGGCCATGCGTTCTCTCTCCCCTAACTAAGATAATTGTAATTATTTGCTAGTGCAATTGCATGCATTCATATTTGTTTATCATATGTTATTTTATTTGCTTAAACTGTTTGCATATTTGTTTATTATGAAATCTATTATTACTGTTGCATTCATGCATGAGTGGAAACGAACTGTGCGACTTCAACCTTTAAGATTAGAAAGGCTGTAGACCTGGGGCCACTTGATGGATAAAGTCCATGTAGTGCAATCAATGGGTAACATCTGCTCAATATTTGGTGTAACAAAGATTGGGAACTTCATGTCAAACTAAGAATATTAGATCAAGCCGCGAGTGTGTGTGCATGAATGTATGTGCCCAGAGGTTCAAACTTATTGATTTATAAACCATTGGTGTCTAAGGTGAAGCCATAGTGCTTACCTGGCCAGTGGGGAATAAATCATTGAGTTAGGCATAACCAAAGGGCTCACATTGAAGTGCAAAATCCATATTAATGTTAATGTCCTGCAGGTTCAATTTTGCTGCATGATCTGCTATATATGTCATTTAATTATCATGTGTGCATCTAGTATAAATTTTCATTGCTAAAGAGAATTTAGTAATGTCAAGCTCCATCGTGTATTCTGTTTTAACATAACATAAAAAAAACAAAGAAGAGAAGTCAGACATCCTTGATTCCTTTCTAGCAGCTACCATATGTCATGTATTTCAGTCTACTTAAAATTTTCACTAGCTGCTGTGTGAGAACCCAAAAATTAGAATGAGTTCTATTGAATGATTAATTTATATTATGAATATTTTATTTTATGCTTAAAGGTTTTGGGTATGAATAATGAAAATTTTATGGCAATGTGATATTCAAAAGATTTTAAATGTATTTTGAGCTCAAATCTTTAAATGTTTATTTTATTCAAGTATTATCAAGAGCAAGTGTAAGGATGTGTTCTCACGTGAGGAAGGAAATCACACATCAGAACTACAGTTTTTTTTAAAAAAAAAGACTGCAGTGACAAAGATATAATTACTCTATGTCAGAGTTGAGAGCACATGATCCGTCAAACCAGTTAATCATCTCCAACAGTACGCTAGATTGTTGGCTATGATAGATGACCGATTAACTTTTAGCAACAGTTGCACCCAACCTTTCAAACCAATCACTTCATCCTAAAGCTTGTTACTACATTTTTTGCAGCCAACGATTGAAATGAAATCTCAAAAAAATCCAACAACTCTCGTTGCTCAGCAAGTGATATAAATATATCATGTGGGTACAACCCTAGCCCACTTTCATAAATTCTCTATACAACCAAACACCCACAAAATCCAAGTTCACTTTTAGAACATTTGTTCTTCTCGAAGAACAACCTTAGCTTTTAACTCCTTCATTGTAGCCAAAGAGGTGAGAGCTCTCTGTAAAAGTTTTGCTTTATTTTTGCACTATTTTGTTCTGTTATACATGTCATGTTTGAAAAAGAACCTTATTTATTCACTTCCAAAAGTATAATTTAATGCATGCTTTTAACACATGGAGTTAATGTCATTTATTTCAAAAAGCTATCCAAGATGAGAGTATCAAATGTGACAACCACTTAATAGACAAACCTTCATCTACCAAACATTTTTTTTATCAGTAGTGAGAACATCATGCTTGAGTCTTCATCAACCTAAGTTCTTGAGGTTTAGCAGTGTCTATGAAATTTGGTAGACAATAAGAATGTTACACTATAGAAAGGATGAGGATGAGAGTACAACCTATGTATGGTCTTCTGTTAACACCACCTCTAATGATTGAAGAAGCCACCACTGCGTCTGGGATAGGTTCTAACTTAGTCTTCGATAGTATAAAATTGTCTCTGGGAGATTCCAAGTTAGTCTCCGATAGTATGTAATTAATCTCTTATAGGCTAAAAATATTAGTCTCCGATAATACAAAAAAATACTAGTCCTCGATGAAGGAAAATTTTGTTAGTCTCCAATGAGCAAAATTTTGTTAGTCTTTGATAAGAAATTTTTCCTAGTCTCTGATGCGTAATTACCCACCGAGGAGTTTGGCGCTGAATAACTTTTCTCCGAGGAGTTTGACGCTGAACAAATTATCCACCGATGAGTTCAGCGATGACTTACTGAGTTTGGTGCTAAACAAGTTATCACCTGACGAATTTGGCAATGAAGAAATCCATCCCCTGATGGGTAAGTCATCCCCTGATGACTATTTCCCTGACAAGTGATTTATCCCCTAATAGCTGAGAGATCATCCCTTGGCGGGTGAGAAATCCCCTGATGGGGGAGACATCCCCTGACGAGTGAGACATTGTCCAGTGATAACTAGTCATCCCCTGACGGGTAAATTAATCCCCTAAGGACTAATCGTCCATTGATGAGTAAATTGTCCATTGTTGTCCACTTTTATACGCAGTTTGCCTCAAGGGAATAAAGTATTATTTCTTCCATTTTATTAGAAACTTTTATTATTTATATTTTATTAATACTCAACAATTCAGTTAGCAAGTTAAGATAGTAAAAGTTTTCGGACATCACATGTGCATTTTTCTCATAATTTTTATCAATGAAATAGATTTCTTATATTATATGCATGTTCACAGAGTGTCTCACTCAAGAGTGAATTGAAATTGATTTTATTGCACAGGATTGAGACAAGTATATATTCAACCTGATGCTTATTTTAATTTAACGCATTATCTTTTGATTCGATATGCGTACAAGGCTATGATTCATATATTTTAATTGCTTTTAAATTCTGCTAGCATGATATGATTGAATGTGCATGGATATAACTGAACTTTGATTTATCGGTACTCTTTAATGTTATATCCACGCAAACAAATGAGAATGATATGTTCCTTAAATGGGTTATGCCACATGGTTGGCTAGAAGAAAGGAAAATTGTTGATTTGTTCTGTCACCTGATCTAGAGGAATTATAAGTGACTACGTACGTTCACACAAGGAGGGATCATACGGTCATAGTTAGGCCAACTGTATATCGTATGGTTAGCAGATCCAACGGGTTTAGCCGCCGATGGATATTTTGAGAAAGATGTGTGCAGGTGGATACCTTTCTTTTTTCGAGGAGGGTTACACGTTGTTTATCATCAGTAATCCTCAAAGTTCTTCAAAGATTTTTGAGACATTGGTATTGATTCACCGAGCCTCACAAACAGAATTGAACCTCCATTAACATTCAACGTTTGCTCCTCTAATTTGTTTATGTACTTGTTGAGCGTAAATCGCTCATCCTTGTTGAATTTAATGTCTTGCAGGGCATGGTACAAAGGCTGAACCCTCTAACAAGGGGAAAACAAAAATGATTGATTACTGAGCTTGTGTTGACCCTACGGGTGGCCGCAAAGGAATGAAGATGCTTTGGGTTGTAATAACTTGCTACTATTCTCTTTTAACTTTAATTATGCTATGAAAGGATGTGACGTTATTTCCTTTTGATGGAGCCCTGGTTCGATAAGAGATTTCGGGACGTCACATGCTGTATGATATGTCTACTGTAGTTTTTCAATCTGCATTCAAGCTTAATGACAAATGGTTAATTATTTTATAAGAAGCTAGTTGGATAAAACTCAGCTGATAATGTTCATTAGTGAATAAATGCCATTGGTGAACATTCTTGCCAACATAGGATAAAAATCAGAATGAAACAAAATGCTACTCTGCATCTTTTTCAAAGAGAGAAAGTGGTATCCCTTGCTCATATCTATTTGGTTAAATGTCACAAGAGTCTAGGATGAATTTTTTTCTTCTCTGCATGCACAATTGGGAAAAATATCAAGAATTAGGTGTAAAATTCTGCTCATGTGCACACTGCATAAACTTGGTTGCTACTGATTTGTTTTCAGTTACCTTTAAAATATCATTATGCAAATCTTGACAATAATATTGCCCTTTTCTTATCTTTCTATTACATTTACTAACCTCTGCTTTCCTCTGATGTTTCTTTCTTTGTTATACTAACCCCATTTTGTACTCATTCATCATGCATCCATCATTTAGTAGTTGCATATTTTCATTTAATTTATGAGTAAGTTTGCCAAATTTTGTCTATTAAGAGGATGAAACATGTGTTGGATTTATCTGAAACCATGGTTCTTGGAATGGGATGTGACCTCAATTTCATAAAGGAAATTAACCAATGGTATCAAAACATGGATTCAGTAGATAAAGTGGTTGTTAACAAACACTTGGGGCACACATGGGAATTTCTAATATTTCCTATACCAACTGGTTTCATGGAGGGTTTCATTTCAAGATGGGATCCACACAATCAAGTCCTTCACATTGGATCCCAAGAGTCGATGTCAACCTTGGAGGAGATTCAAACATAGATATAATAAAGTGGAAGGAGTTGAGCAAGAGAGCTCTCATCATTTGCATTCTCTCTATGGTTTATTTCCCTCCGAAGCCAAAGCATTTTGACATAGGGGTCTCATCATTGGTCTTACCAATACTATCCGATCACACCATCCTTCCAACTATCTTGGCCAAAACATTGGGATCGCTATCATATTGTGCTTTCAATCCCACCCATGCGTTTCGTGGGAGTCAAACATTGCTCTACATGTGGGCTATTGCTCACTTGCTCCCACCTGATAGAAGAAAGGGGATGGTTCTATGGATGAAATCAAATCAAATGAACAAACTTTGCATCAAACCCAATAAGTGTGTCAACATTGAAACATGGGAAGATTTCTTTAAGAAAATTTGTAAGGATGATGTATGGATGGACGTAGGCTTCATTTCACAAAGCTCTTTTCTTCATATTTTTATCAAGGTATTAAATTTCTCATGTGATATGCATGTTTTATAGAGTCTTTCACTCACAAGTAATTTGAATTAGATTTAACTGAGGACTGAGGCAAGTATATATATTCAATCTGATGCTTATTTCAATTTAACACATTATCTTTTGATTCGATATGCATACAAGCCTATGATTCATATATTTTAATTGCTTTTATGAATGAGAATGCTATGCTTTAAATTTCGTTAGCATGATATGAATAAATGTGCAAGGATATAACTGACATTTGATTTTTCAGTATTTTTTAATGCTATATCCATGCAAACAAATGAGAATGATATGTCCCTTAAATGGGTTGTGTCACATGGTTAGCTAGAGGAAAGGGAAGGCGCTGATTTGTTCTGTCACCTGACCTAGAGGAATTATAAGTGACTACATACGTTCACACATGGAGGGATCATACGGTTACAGTTAGGCCAACTGTATACCGTATGGTTAGTAGATCCAACGGGTTTAGCCCCCGATGAATATTTTGAGAAAGATATGCACATGTGGATACCTGTCTTTCTTCGAGGAGGGTTACACATTGTTTGTCATCAGTAATCCTAAAAATTCTTCAAAGTTTTTCGAGGCATTGGTATTTTTTCACTGAGCCTTACAAACAGAATTGAAACTCCATTAACATCCCATATTTGCTTCTCTAGTTTGTTTATATACTTGCTAAGCGTAAATCACTCATCCTTGTTAAATTTAATGTCTTGCAGGGCATGGTACAAAGGCTTAACCTTCTGACAAGGGGAAAGTAAAGATGATTAATTACTGAGATTGTGCTAACCCTTTGGGTGGTTGCTAAGGAAGGAAGATGTTTGGAAGTTGAAATGTTATGGATTGTAAAATAGAGACAGTTTAGCTTCCGCTATAAAAGAGTGTGACGTTGTCTTTATTTCCCTTTTGACAGAGAGCCTTGGTACGATAAGGGATTTTGGGGCTGTCACAGTTGGTATTAGAGACTAATTTATGGCCGGAAGTGATTTGTAAGAAACACTGCCCATGAATCACCTTTGGAAGTAGGGAATACTACGGTATATCCCAGGACTGCTCAAGTAGAGGAATTTAAGGATGGGACAATAGAATGGAGGTACTAGGATATACTAGTAGGATAAGGGCTAAGACTTGTATTAGAGTCAAGTTATCGAAAACCTTAAGGTTAGAAACTACTAAGAGAAAATAAGACTGAAACGAATGCACCACATCGTAAGCACATCGCTGCATGCTTGGATTATGGTGAAGTTTAAAATTTCTGACTTAGAATATTTTATGTAGATGGCCAGAGATCGTTCAAGATTCCCCGCGCATTTTCTTAGAGTAGACATCCCAATCTACGACATTTCATCCGACGAGGAAGAGACGCCTAGCGTGGAGTCTCCATTGTTTACCCCTGCATTACCGGGCGGGCACCCACCATCTCCAGTGCAAGAGGGCCCTAGCCTTGCCCCAGTGCCGACACAGGAGGCCAGACCCTCCACTACTCGTTGCGGGCCACACATTCACCACACAACATGGAAAAGTACGATACGTCATCATTTCAGTCGTCACCATAGTATGACACAATATGCGCCTCAGATGAAGCGTGATACTCCGAGACCCACCTCGCCCATACCATACGGACCAACATCATCCCATGACGAAATGGCACGTAATTACGTTGCAAAAGTCCACCATCGCATGGCAACTCGCACCATGACTGCACGACGACAGGCTGCCACAATCGCTTGGGGCCGTAACACTTATGCCATATGTGGATTGATGAAGGCCACACCTTTCTCCTATTATTTATGTTCCACAAATTGTAACTTGTTCTCATTCATCTGTTCCTGATTGCACCACCTCCGAGCACGTTTGGGATAGTCTTGAAGAAGCATTGGCATCACCATCCCAAAGTCAAGTCCGCGTTGAATCTTCATCTTTCTCTTTAGCACCTTAATTAAGAGCAGGAGAGTCTCATTTACACTAAATAATGAATCACAAAATTTAGAGAATAATTATCGCTAATCTCTGGAATATCAATACATCATTTCACAAATATATATACACCAAACGTAAGGAGTTCTTGATAAGAAAAAATACTGGAAACAATCAACCTTGAATTACTCAAATAATCTTCTGTCAAATACTAGATAATAATACAATTATCTACATGTGATACTATATTTTCTCTAATACGCCCCCTCAAGTGAAACGTAGGAAAGTGAAGTTTGTTTTTGAATTAGGTAGTACATCCATGTTAGTATATGATGACAAAACCACCAAACCTCGTGCCATTAAGAAGATATACAATAGCCACAGTAAATTGAAACATGCATGATACGAATATCAAGCTGAATTCCTGAAGCAGAGTTTTAAAGATTTGTTTCAACTTCAAACTGTTAGACCTTTGGATAGTGAAAAGCATGGAACATTCTTCATTGTTTCACGTAGCATGTTAGGATATACAAAATCAGTTTTATTTAAATGTCTTAGCATTAAATGGAAGTTAAGATGTTGACCATCTTATAAATGATTATTCATAGATTTTTTTTCATGGGGAAGTGACACAATATGATTAAATAATAAAAGGAGTACAATAGCTCCGATTTTCAAAGAATAGAACAAGTACTGTGAGAACCCAATAATAAAATGAGTTCTGTTGTATGATTAATTCATTTTGTGATTAATTTATTTTGTGCATGAAGGTTTAATTTTTGGGTATGAATAATGAATTCATATCTTAATGAATGTTCAATGGCAATGTGATGTCCAAAAAAAATTTTAAATAGATTTTGATCTCAAATCTTTTAATGTTTATTTTATTCAAGTATTATCACGAGCAAGTGTAAGGACGTGTTCTCATGTGGGCAAGGAAATCACACATGAGAGCTACAATATTTTTTTTAAAAAAGACTACAGTGAGACAAATATATAATTACTCTATGTCAGAGTTGAGAGCACATGACTCGTAAAACCAGTCACTTCATCCTAAAGCTTGTTACTACCTTTTTTACAGCCAACGGCTAGAATCAAATCTCAAACAATTTAACAGCTCTCATTGCTCAGCAAGTGATAAATATATCATGTGGGTACAACCCTAGCCCACTTTCATAAATTCTCTATATAGCCAAACACCCATAAAATCCAAGTTCACCTTTAGAACATTTCTCCTTCTCGAAGAACAACCTTATCTTTTAACTCCTTCGTTGCAGCCAAAGAGGTGAGAGCACTGTGTTAAAGTTCTACTCTGTTTCTACACTATTTTTGTTTATGTTATGCATGTCATGTTTGTAAAAGGACCTTATTTATTTACTTCCAAAATTATGATTTAATGCATGTTTTTAACACCTGGTGTTAATGTCATTTATTTCAAAAAATTATCCAAGACGAGAGTATCAAATGTGACAACCACCTAGTAGACAAACCGTTAGCTATCAAACATTTCTTTTTATCAATAGTTCAAAACACCATGCTTGAGTCTTCGTTAACCTGAGTTCTTGAGATTTAGCAGTGTCTATGAGATTTGGTAGACAATAAGAATGTTACATTGCAGAAAGGATGAGGATGAGAGTACGACCAATGTATGGTTTTATGTTAACACCACCCTCTAATGAATGAAGAATGTTGCATTGCAGAAAGGATTAGTCTCTGACGAGAAAATTTTGTTACTCTTCGATGAGCAAAAGTTTATTAATCTCTGATGAGCAAACTTTTGTTAGCCTCTAATGAGAGATTTTTCCTAGTCTTTGATGCGTAATTACCTACCGAGGAGTTTGGCGCTAAACAACTCATCTTCCAAGGAGTTTGGCATTGAACAACTTTTGTCTGAGAAGTTTGGCACTGAACAACTTTTGTCTGAGGAGTTTGGCACTGACTTATTGAGTTTGGCACTGAACAAATTATCCACCAAAGAGTTCAGCGATCATTTACTGAGTTTGGTGCTAAACAAATTATCACCCAACAAGTTTGGTGATGAAGAAATCTATCCCTTGGCAGGTGAGACATCCCCTGACGGATGGGACATCTATTGACGGGCGAGACATCCCCTGACGGACGAGATATTCCCTGACGGGTGAAATGGTCCCCTGATGACTGGTCATCCACTAACGAGTAAATTGTCCACTGATGTCCCCTTTTATACGCAGTTTGCCTCAAGGGAATAAAGTATTATTTTTTCTATTTTATTAAAAAACTTGTATTAATTATTTTTTATAAAACTCATCAATTCAATCAACAAGTTAAGATAGTAAAAGTTTTTGAATATCACATGTACATTTTTCTCATAACTTTAACAATGAAATAGATTTCTCATGTTATATTCATGTCTTATAGAGTGTCACACTCAAAAGTGAATTGAAATTGATTTTGTTGCACAGGATCGAGGTAAATATATATATTCAATCTGATGCTCATTTTAATTTAATGCATTATCTCTTGATTCGATATGCGTACAAGGCTATGATTAATATATTCCAATTGCTTTTATGAATGAGAATGTTATGCTTTCAATTCCGCTAGCATGATATGATTGAATGTGCATGGATATAACTGAACTTTGATTTATTAGTATTCTTTAATGTTATATCTGTGCAAACAAATGAGAAAGATATGTCCCTTAAATGGGTTATGCCACATGGTTGGCTAGAGGAAAGGAAATGTGCTGATTTATTTTTTCATCTGACCTAGAGGAATTATAAATGACTATGTACATTCACACAAGGAGGGATCACACGGTCACAGTTAGACCAACTATATACCGTAAGGTTAGCAGATCCAACGAATTTAGCCCCTGATGGATATTTTGAAAAAGATGTACACAGGTGGATACTTGTCTTTATTCGAGAAGAGTTACACATTGTTTATCATCAGTGATCCTCAAAGTTCTTCAAAGATTTCTGAGGCATTGGTATTTCTTCACTTAGCCTTACAAACAGAATTGAACCTCCATTAACATCCCAGATTTGCTTCTCCTAATTTGTTTATATACTAGTTGAGCGTAATTCGCTCATCCTTGTTGGATTTAATGTCTTGTAGGGCATGGTACAAAGGATGAAACTTCTGACAAGGGGAAAGTAAAGATGATTGGTTACTAAGTTTGTGCTGACCCTTTGGGTGGCTACTAAGGAAAGAAGATGTTTGGAAGTTGTAACGCTATAGACTGTATTATAGAGATAGCTTAGCTTCCGCTAGAATTTTAATATTTTGGGTTATATTAACTCACTACCACTTTCTTTTAAACTGTATTTATACTATAAAAGGATGTGGCGTTATCTTTATTTTTTTCTTTGACGGAACCCTGGTTCAATAAGAGATTTTGGGGTCATCACAAGTACAAATGACTAAATATAAATACTTTTATTTCTTTTATTAAATGCTAAATATCGATAAAATTTATAATTTTATATTTCAGTCAATTCAATAATTTTAACAATATTCATCAAGTTGCTTTATTAGCTATTATTTGTGTGTACTATGTACTCTATATTAAATTAACAAAATATTTTTTTCTAAACAGTGCATATTATACCAGGAATACTATTCCCTCGGTTCCCCAAAAACAAAATCATGTCGGCCACATTGGACCAAGTAAAGCTGATTGATAATGGGAACAACTCATACAGTCAGGAACGGAGGGTAGTTATGCCCCAGGTGGGCCACATATAATCCATAAATTTTGAATAATTCATAAATTTATTTCATTTTCTAATGTCGTCCCTTTAATTTGGCATTGCTCAATCGGATCTTATTTCAGTGTCGCTAAACTAAATAAAGAGATCGATCCTCTTCTTTTGTTATGATTTCATAAGGAATCAGACATTCTTCATAACACTTAAAAGTTCACCACCAAATGGACTCTTTAAAAAACACCCACCTAAGCGAGTTATTGGACTACAACCAACCAAATAGCTCTTATTAGATGTTTCAAATCTCACATACATGGTCTTAAAAATATGACCTGATTCACTATTTTCAGTTATTCTGTCACTTTGAAACTTGAAAATAGCTTCTGGATTCCTTTTCATAACAGTTTCTGCATAATCATGTAACCTAATTTTCAATGTTCAACTTTATACCTAGCAGAAGTGCTCTTCTTCACATTTAGTATATATAAAAAATCCTACCGACCGAGCATATTACATTCAACTAATGTTGGCCTGAACATTTCAGATTTATTACAAACCCTTAGCTTCATTACATCCATCTACCTCACCTTTTTCACCCGCATCCACCTCAACAGATTTATTACCCTCACCCATCTCATCTTCACTATCTTCATCTACCTCTCCAAATTTCCACCACCACCCTCACCCCCACCCCCAACACACACACAAACCCTTAGCTTTATTTCATCCATCTACCTCATCTTTATCACCCGCATCCACCTCAACAGATTTATTACCCTCACCCACCACCTCAGCTTCATTACCCACATCAACAACTTCATTATGCTCCTTCACCTAAGCTTCATTACTGCTACCTATCTCTACATTAGTGTTTCCATCAGACATATCACCTTCTATAATATTTATGCCATCATCCCCTCCCTCCTTAAGTTCTCGACCAACCACACACCATAATTATATGATAAGCTCAATTTTATCCAATTCCTTTAAACCAATCATATTGAATACTTCTGCATCAGTCTTTCAATTGTGAGGGCAATTCTTCGAATTAATATAATGGGGGAACATAATAAATGTAAACAGATAATATCATACATAAGCAAAACACAATTATCATAACTTTTGTTTCTTTTATTTAATACCAAATATCGGTAAAATTTATTATTTTATATTTCACTCAATTCAATAATTTTAACATTATTCTTCGAGTCCCTTTATTAGCTATTATTTGTGTGTACATTGTACTCTATTTTAAATTGACGAAATATTTTTTTCTAAACCGTGCATATTACAAATAACTTTGTATTATAGTTAATAATGTATTTTATTGTTGTACATTTAACAGATGACTAACTTCGTTATAATTTGATTAAATTGTAATCAATCACTTCTGGAAGATTACATGATTGTGTTTTAATTTTAATTTGGTTACAATTAATTTGAGTAAATGGGTTTAATTAGTGACAAATATTATAATTAATTTGATTGTAATTTTTCATTATAGAATATTCTCTTTTCAAATTTATTGAATAATAACAATTATTATTATTATTTATAATATTTATTTTGTAAAATTTCAAAGTAGTTTTGTTTTTTATTTGTGAAAATAATTATTTTGAATGTAATTAACGACACTTAGATATAAAAAATGGAGTGCTTATTGTAATTATAGTTGGAGAAGGAAGACTAGAGAATCCAATTGAGAAATAAATGTTAAAGATTATTTATAAATGTGTTTTCTTCTTATGAATTAATATAATAACAGAAACATGATAAGAATAACAATAAAATGATGATAAGGTTCTAATCATCATCTTATTGATAAATTATAATTAAACCTCGATAAAGTAAAAACCAATAAAGTAATAACCTCTATTATAAAATAATTAATTCTAGTTTTGACTTGGACAAATGTGTTAAACTAATAACCTCACTAAATGCATGCAATAATAAGAAAAATTAAATCCCAAAAGGCTCAATAAAAATATAAAGTAATAATTACTGAATTTTATTAATATATATATATATATATATATATATATATATATATATATATATATATATATATATATATTGTGTAAACCAAATATTTCAATCCATTTACAATACACTATTGTCCCACAAGATAGTTTTTTTTTTTTTTTTTGGGGGGTGGGGGGTTTATTACAAACCATAAAATTATTTCGAACTTTGTGAGTTTAGTGAGTATACTATATTAAAAGATGCAGAATTGAAAAAATACAATATATTACAAGTGTTTTTGAACTTTTATAAATTAATGAAAGACTACAAAAGTTTACTGGTGTGCATGACCAGCTTCTAACAACTCTGTTGAAAATAATAGCTGCACTCTAGATTATGAATTCTAGCTTCTCTCAAGTTTATGAAAAACTTGCTTCTCTATAAGTCTATTACAGTTGCTATATGATCTGAGACAAGATATATTCTAGTTGTTATCTCTCGATGTATGATGTTATGTATTGATGTATATTATCTCAGTTGCTTCATATCTCTATTTATAGACATAGCTTCCTTGTTCTCCAAGATTTTTCAGTAAGTAGCTCTGTCACATAACTTCTTCTTTTTGCATGATCTTCCTTGCACGCTAACCTGTTATGTAACATCTCTGGTGTATCAGCACACCAACATCCTTATTTTCCTCTTCGAGTTCCCATGATAAGTTATCTCTGCAGTGAATAACTTATCTCTATGAGCTTCCTAATTTTTGATTGGACCAGCTTCCATATATTCCTCCTTCAAGTTTCTATAAGCTATTTATAGTTTTCACTCCAGTAGCTATATACGCATGCTAGTGTACAAGTATGACTTTTCTTCATATCAGTGTTCACACTTGCAGTATATAACTTATTTCCTTGAAGTTTCTTTGGTAGCCAATCTCTTCTTATTGGACCACCGTCTATATTTTAATTACATTGCCTTTAAACTTGAGTTAGTGAATTTGTGAACTCAGTCATGTGTTATCTCATATGTCATGTTTAGTCTCTGATTATATTATCCCCTGATAGACAGTGTATTTATCAGTGGATATTTATTCCCTGACAACGAGAAAATGATCCGCTGATCTTGAGACACTCATCCACTAACATCGAGAATCATATCCCTTGATGCCGAGAAACTCATCCACTAATGTTGAGAAACTCGTCCCCTAATGCTGAGAGATTTATCCCTTGACGCTCGAGCAATTTGGTGCTTCACATTTTATCTAGTGATGCCCGAGCACTTTGGCACTAGGGTAAATTACCTAACAACTTTGGCGATGAGTAATTTTGACTTTGGTAATGTTGTTGATTTGTCCGACGACTTTTGCGATAGTCAGTTTGAGTTTGGCGATGGTCAAATCTTCTCAAGACTACTTTAGAGTGTCTTTGTCTTAGTCATTGGTAGCTTCAACATTAGTCTCCAATAAACAAACACTTTGTCTCTAATGAACAAAAACTTAGTCTCCGATGAACAAAAACTTAGTCTTCGATGAACAAAAACTTAGTCTTTGATGAACAAAAACTTAGTCTCTGATAATCAAAAACTTAGTCTCTGGTGAATGAAAACTTAGTCTCTGATAGGCTAATTTTTCTTGACCAACTTTGCCTTTTGTTGAATTCTCCAAATGTATTCCTTGTAGTCTCTTATGGTCTCTTGTAGTCTCTGATGGTAGTAATTGATAGAACACTACTGCAAATACATGTACAAGTACAAAATCTATCAATTCTAAGTTTATACATCATCGTCAAATGTTATAATTCCTAAAAGTCTCCCCTATTTATGTTTTATCAAAGATAAGCATAAATCAAGGTTTGATGATGATATCAAAACAACAACCTTATAACACCATTACTTAGAATTGAACTTAAACATGTAAAAACATAATTGTACATGATGAACTTAACGGTGATGGTTTTGATGTTTCAGTTCCTCAATGCCTAGCCATCAATCTGTTAATCATCTTTAATTTAATAGATCTCCCCATGTCCTTATCAGAATTGCTCTTTGCTCCCATTTCCTCATCATTCTCCCCATTTTTGACATCAGCATCTTAATGTTGGAGAGTAGAAATCACCAGATTAGGTTGACTAGTAAGAAGAAATGTTTGAGCTTTATTTGAAGATCATTGATTATAAAGTGTTGGAGCTTCATATTGTACTTTCTTTTATCAATGCTTCAAAAATATTTTATGAGTATAGCTGCACTTGATCTTTGTGTGATCAAATATTTTGATATTAAGTGTGCTGCTTCATCATCCAAAAATATTGTGTTGCTTGCATCCAACCAAACAATCACAAGTTATTCTCTCAGTATCCTCTGATATTTGATCAGAATTAGGAATCAAAGAATAAATGAGCTGCAAAGATGGTGTGTGATATAATTTCTCTCTATTCTTTTCTTCAAGGATCTCATCCTTGCTCACACCCTCTCCTTTTGCCTTACTTTTATAAGTCAGCCTCTCACTTTTATTTTCCAAAAAAATAAAAACATTTTGCTTTTTCATTTCTTTTTCCTCACCTTTTTCCAGACACAAGGTTTGACTCTCATTTTGAATTCTCACAGGCTCATGAAATATAAAATCTTTCTATTGTGGGTGACCTGAAGTGGTGTAGAAAATATAGGAGTAAAGTGTTTTGCATCAGTGGATGTTTGATAAAGTATTATTGTAGTATCCACTGATGAGTTGAGAGCTGCTCTTTATGCTTTAGCTTCAAGAATTGTCTTTTTTGATGATTGAAATATCAAAGAATCTGAAACCAATGGAATTAAGAAATTTTCCATTGCTTCTTATGAAATATCAAAGAGAGAAGAAGAATTAATAAGGGTAGAATTTGAATATTGGCTACTCATCTTGAATAGAGAAAAGAGAAGTATTAATGTGAGACCCTATGTGTGCATTAAGTTACAGGTTGATCATTGATCAGAGTTTGTTTCTTCTTCTTCGTCAGAAAGGTATTTATAGATGTGATCATTGTAGACTTAAATACCTGCGTCCTTGGAGGTGGACTATTTTCAATAGATACAGCCTTTTGAGAGGTTGCACCTAGAGATGTGCTTTTTCCTTTTAGAACTTAATATCCTTTTGAGAGTATATTAAGTAGTCTCCAAGGGTTCTCATTGCTCCTTATTTCTTCCTCATAACTTCCTCTAAATGCTTACCCTCCCTCTCAGCTATTGCTGGTTGCGATTATTTTCTTTTTACAACCTTTATCTTTTAAGAGATAGATGAGGTGGCTTTTGATATAGACTTTTTTTTAAAGGGTTTTGCTACTTGGGTAGAAAGAGTTGGATCATTACTAACATTCTTCATTGTAGCAGAATTAGAAGAGATAAAGAATAATATAGTAGAGAGTTAAGATAATACCTGAATCAGCTATGACAAGTTCCTTAAAAAGATGAAGAATATTAAACATAGGGAATCTTGCATAGCATAAAACCTTTTCTACTATATATATACAATCAGAAGTCAATTATCCACTGACAGTTAAACTGGTATAGGATAATTAGGCACTACTGCATTAACATAAGGTAATAATTACCCGTTAATAAGAACAATTATTGACTAATGATTCACATTATGATTATCTATTGATCAATAAATTTTGTCAAAAGATAACTTCTACTGGATCATTCAGCTGTTAATTAGTCTATGATAACTAAGTTATCAGAAAATAATTAACTACTGTTGCAATTCAGACTTCCACAAAATTTTCAAAGAATCTTATTCACCAAAATTGAGCATACCTAGCTTACTTACCAACTAGTTAAAGTTGGCTTCATCCAATGATTTGGTGAATATGTCTACAAGCTATTTCTCTGTTGGAATAAAATGAAGTTCCACTGTACCATTCATCACATGTTCTCTGATGAAGTGGTATCTGATGTTTATGTGTTTTGTCCTATAGTGTTGCACAAGATTCTCTATAATGGAAATGACACTGGTGTTGTCACAATAAATAGTAATATGATTAACACCATATCATAGTCCATTAGTTGATTTTTCATTTATAAGATTTGAGCACATCAACTCCCAACAACAATGTATTCTACTTCAGCTATTGAGGTTAACACAGAATGTTGTTTCCTACTAAACCATGACACTAGTTTGCTTCAAAGAAATTGACAGTTTCCTGTTGTGTTTTTCTTGCCTAATTTGCAACCTACATAATATGTATCTAAATAGCCTATTAGATCAAATCCAGAATCTCTAGAATACCAAATTCCAAGATTTGGAGTACCATTGAGATATCTGAATATTTTTTTAACTGCAATCAGATGAGATTCTTTAGCATCTGATTGGAATCTAGCACATAAACAAGTTGAAAACATTCACTAGTACAAAAATTGCCTTATGCGTCGCTTTATTTGCGTCAGTTCTTTAATAGAACTGTTGCATATAGTAGAATAGTGACATTATGGTAAATAAAACAAACAATATTTGCGTCAGTTCTTTTAAATGACCGACGCAAAATCTATAAAAATAATTAAAAAATAAATTAATACAACATTTGCGTCGCTTGTTTTAAAGAACCAACGCAAATATTGTGAGTATTTGCGTCGGTTCTTTTAAAGGACCGACGCAAAATCTATAAAAATAATTAAATAAATAATTAAACAATTAAACAATAAAAATAATTAAAAAATAGTGTTGAGTATTTACATCGGTTCTTTTAAAGGACCGACCCAAAATCTATAAAAATAATTAAAAAATAAATTAATTGATTAAAAAATAAAAATAATTAAAAAATATTGTTGAGTATTTGCATCGGTTCTTTTAAAGGACCGATGCAAATTACTCAACAATATTTTTTATTATTTTTATTTTTTAATTAATTAATTATTTTTATAGATTTTGCGTCGGTTCTTTTAAAGAACTGACGCAAATACTCAACAATATTTTTTAATTATTTTTATTTTTTGCGTCGGTTCTTTTAAAGGACCGACACAAAATATATAAAAATAATTAAAAAATAAATAAATTAATTAAAAAATAAAAATAATTAAAAAATATTGTTGAGTATTTGCGTCGGTTCTTTTAAAGGATCGACGCAAAATCTATAAAAAAAATTAAAAAAATAAATTAATAACACATTTGCGTCGCTTGTTTTAAAGAACTGATGAAATAGTTGTACGATTAATTACGAGTATGCCATCGTACGAAAAAAAATACATTAATACATTTTATCGCCTTTTCATTTCCATTGCGCGACATATATTTTCATTTTATCAATTTTTGAAGACGAACCACCTTTTCTCTAAATCTTTTTCATTTCCATTGAGCGGCAAACATTTTCATTTTACCGCGTTTTGAATTTGAGATTGCATGCAAGTCTCTGTTGTACCTAAATCTCTTCTTCCATTATCCTTAAGTCCAGAACTAGGAATTAATGTAACATCTTTCCTTCGATACTTTTTTGTCATGAAACTTCTTTTTAGTGTTATTGATCTTATAGTAATTGACCTTGGTTATATTGTTATTGAGTACTGACATTTTATGTGGTCTTGACGTTTCTAGATGACACTGATTCTGCATCTGTTTCAAAGTTAGTGAAGAGATTTTTGGACTATGGGAAAGGTAATAAAGAGTCACTGGCTATGTTGTTCATCACTCTGTTAATCAAGGTAATTATTATTCCGAGGGAAAGCCATGTCTTAAAATCTCCATTTTTCAGAAGGGATTATAAATGTTAATTAGGAGTTAATAGCCTGTTGGATTTTTAATGTGATTGCAACTATCATCTATTTGAACACTATGGTGCAAAGGTGTCTGTGCCAATACATATCAAGGAGCTTGGATTTCAAAAACATGGGATTCCAAAGTTAGCTGCATAAGTGTATTTATACTTCTCTTGTCAAATCTGAAAATTGGAATAATTTTGAATAGTGTTATTAATTTGTATTTTATACATTTCAGGTTGAGGATTTTACATATCGGTCCCAAAATGTTGCAAGGGCAGTAGGAGAACCACAGGTATAAAAAATAAATAAGTGCATTGAACTTTCAATTCGGTATGCTTTTGACTTCTTGAATGGTTTAATTGAAGAACCAAAATTAAGGGGTTGTAAATTTTGATTTGTATATATTCTTGTTTTGCAAATGAAGTAGTTCAATTTTGTATTTTTTGCTTGTTGTGGCATTAGAATTATTTTTTAATGTAAAAATAACAACCATTATCATTTGCGTTGGTTGTTATAAAGGTATGTTGTAAATGACCTATCATATGCGTCGGTTGTTATAAAGGTATGACGCAAATGACCTATCATTTGCGTCGGTTGTTATAAAGGTATGACGCAAATGACCTATCATTTGCGTCGGTTGTTATAAAGGTATGACACAAATGATAATGTTTTGCGTCATCTTTTTAACAGACGCAAAATAGTCAAGTTTTTGCATCTCCACCATATGTGTCTCCTATTAGCCGATGCAAAATATGTAATTTAACCGACGCATATGATCAGTTTTGTACTAGTGATTATATCAGGTCTACTTGCAGTGAGACATAAAAGAGAGCCTATGTTGCCTCTATAACTTGAAACATCAATCTTTTTACCAAATGAATCTTTGTCAAGTTTAGTGGTTGTTGCCATGGGAGTTCTAGAAGTTGCAACATCTTCTAAATTAAATTTCTTTAAAAGGTCTTTTAAATATTTTGTTTAACTGACGAAAATTCCATCAGAGGTTTGTTTAACTTGTAAACCTAAAAAGAAAGTTAATTCTCTCATCATGCTCATCTCATACCTACTTTGCATAAGCTTAGAAAACTTAAAGCATAAGCTCTCATTAGTATAACCAAATATAATATCATCAACATATATAGACTTAAACAAGTATTAATTCACCAGCATGTTTTCTATGAAATAAAGTTTTATCTATGATACGTCTAAAAAATTTATTTTTAATTAAAACTTGAGATAGAGTATCATACCATGCTCTTGGTTTTTGTTTAAGTCCATATAGTGCTTTGTCTAACCTCTAGACATGATTGGGAAACTTTTGATCTTCAAAGTCAGGAGGTTGCTTGACATACACCTCTTCTTATATTGTTACATTCAGAAAAGCACTAATTACATCCATTTGGTACACTTTAAAATTTGCATGAACAACATAGGCAAGGAATATCTTGATTACTTCCAATCTTGCTACTGGTGCAAAGGTTTCATCATAGTCAATTTGTTCTTCTTGTGAATAACCTTGTGCAACCAGTCTGACCTTATTCCTTGTCACTGTACCAACTTCATCCAGCTTGTTTCAGAAGATCCATTTAGTACTAATGATCGATTTATTATTTGGTTTTGGTACTAGTCTCCAGACTTTCTTTCTTTCAAACTGATTGAGTTCCTCTTGCTTAACAATTACTCAATCAGCATCTTGTAATGCCTCCTCAACCTTTTTAGGTTCAATCTTTGATAGAAAGTTGAGGTATAGGCACTCCTTCTGAGTAGCACTTCTTGTTGACACACCTTTAGTTGGATCTCCTATTATTTGTTCCATAAAATGATCTCTTGTCCATTTTATTTGTGGAGGAAAATTCTTGAAGAAGAAGCTTCATTTGTTCCTTGTCCTCCATGGTGTAAAGTGCTTTGAGCTTCTTGAAAAGCTCCCCCTAAATCAATGGATATTTCTAGATTGGAGTTTAAGATATCCCCTAATTCTTTACCCACTGATACTATATTTTCCTCTGATAAAGCTTCCTCAGCAGGTATTGAATTATCCACAGACAAGGTAGCTTCATGGGGTTTAGCTTCATCATCTAAAAAGTCTAGAAGATCCTCTTCATCTTCATTCTCAAACTTTAGGATCTCATGATTTCCTTCATCTTGCATTCCAATTATCTTTTGGTCATCAAATGAACATGAATAGATTCCATTACAGTGTTTAGCCTAAGGTCATAGACTCTGTATGCTTTGCTTGTTAGACAATAACCTAGAAAAATTGTTTCATCAGCTTTAGGTTCAAATTTTCCTAAGTTTTCAAATACATGAAGAAATTTAACATTAGGTTTCCTGCCTGTTATTAGCTCATTAGAAGTTTTGTTGATCAAGGTCCTATTTTGAGTGAAACATGCAGTTGAAATTGCGTCAACCCAAAAACAGGTAGGCAGCTTGGCTTCTTCAAGCATGGTTCTGGCAACTTCAATAAGATTTCTATTTTTCTTCTTACTACTCCATTTTGTTGAGGGGTTCTTGGAGCAAAAAATGTGTGAGATATTCTTTTGTCCACACAGAAACATTCAACTTTGGAGTTCTTGAATTTTGTTCCATTATCAGTTCTTAGAACTCTAACAGTCAGCCCAGATTTAGTTTGAACTTTCTTGATGTGATCAATCACCAACTAAGCTGCTTCATTTTTGATATGCTGAAATTTTACCCATATGTATCTGGTGAAATCATCAACTATCACCAGAGCATACCTTTTCTTTGAGATAGACATAATGTTTACAATTCCAAATAGATCCATATGAAGTAGTTGCATAGGAGTTGTAATTGATGATATCTCTTTTATCCTAAAAGAAGTCTTCTTTTGTTTCCCTTTTTGACAGGCTCCACATAAGCCATCTTGAGTGAATTCTAGCTGTGGAAGTCCTGTCACTAATTCTTTCTTCACTAAAGTGTTGATTGTCTTGAAATTCAGGTGAGAATGCTTCTTATGCCATAGCCAACTTTCATCGACTGATGCTTTACTGTAAAAACATGTGAACTGATATTTATTTGATGAACCCAAGTCATCTATGTAGAGGTTACCTTTCCTAATTTAGAACTATTTTTCCATCTCTACTGTTACTTATCAAGCAATGTTCATCCTTGAAAGTAACATTGTAACCTCTGTCACACAGTTGACTGATATTAAGCAAGTTGTGCCTAAAACCATCAACTAGTGCTACATTGTACAAGATGACATTTCCATTTGTGACTTTTCCATATCCCAAGGTATATCCTTTGTTGTCATCTCCAAAAGAAACACTTGGGCCAGCTTTCTTCTTAAATTATGTTAGTAGGGTCTGGTTTGTAGTCATGTATCTTGAATAGCCACTATCAAAGAACCAAATATGTCTCTTTGTATCCTGCACACAGTAAATAGCTAAGTTAATTTAGGAACCCAGACATACTTGGATCCATTGACATTTTTAAAGTTTAATTTAGCAGTTGTTAAGGGTTTTTCAGTTTTATCTTTCGTTATCACCCACTGCTTAGAAGAAATAACTTTCTTTTTAGCCTTAGATGCATCAGATTTTTGCCTTAACTTTAGAGGAGATTTCAGATAACTCTTTTTAACCTTTTGAACATTTGAGTGGTTCATAACAGTTAACTTTTTCCTTTTATCAGAAGGTAGGTTTCTATATCCATGTTCCTAGGGATATTTTTACACTTATAAGTAAGGTGGTTGGGATTTCCACAGTTCCAGCAATGTTTCCTAGGTGCATTAGTAATAGGAGTATAATTAGTATATTTGTTAATTCTCTCCTTACCATTTCCTATTATTTTTCAGCTTAACCTCTAATGAGTGAGTGGTTTTTGGATTAGATCTTTTTGTTCTGAAGTCATTTAATTTCATTTCCAGCTCTCTAACTCTTTGTTCTAGCATAGTCTCCTTAGATTTTTCTTTAGTAGCTCCTGCCTTAAAAAAATTTATCTTTTTAAAGGTAGGAGCAGTAGCTACTGAAGTACTTTCACTTGTGCTAGTTTCACTAGTTCCAGTTATTGGAAATTCCTCAATCACTGGCTACTTTTCTTGGACCTTATTATTATAGTCTAGCCCTTCATTTTGACTGGTGCTATATTTTTCTATTGTCTCCTTAACTATTTTAGATGAGTTGGTCCATTTTTTTTATGATGTCCTGCTCTTTTTTAAGTTGTGCTCTTAGTCATTCTTCTATTTGTTTAGCACAAACAAGATTATCTAGTGTCTTTTTGCACTCTTTCTTGACTTGTTCAAGAACACCTAGCTCAAACTCTAAGAAAGAATTTCTATTCTTTAACAGTTCAATGGTTTCAATGAGTCTAGCAATTTCTTTTACAAAGCATCTAAGTGTTCTAGTACATTTCTTTACACCTATCAGTTAAGCTTTCTTGGCAATCAAATAATGACGTAGTAGAAGAAATAATCAAGTTAGTTACTTGGGAGTTCTTGAAATTTGGACTTCCATAAGTGTTATTGTTATCAGAGGAGTTGGCCATCAATGTTATGTTGACATATTCTTCATCCTCTGATTCTGAATCAACCCAATCTTTGCCTTCTATGAGCAGTGCCTTTCCCTTGCCCTTGCTATTGTTGAGGAGATCATAGTATCTCTTTTTATAGTAATCCTCATCTCTTGTAGCATCCCTAGGCTCCCTTGTCCTTTTGTTAGACTTGTGTTTCCTGCACTCACTAGCAAAGTGTCCAAAAGCATCACAATTGAAGTACCTGTACTTAGATATGTCAACCTTGCCAGATTGACTTTCTTTCTTTGATGAAAAGACATTATTGAATCTAGGCTTTCTCTTGGCAAATTTAAACTTTTTGAATGTTTTAGCTATTAGTGCTAGAACTTCATTAATATCTTCTAAATCTTCTGGTGTGAAGAGTTCTTCATCTTCATCCGCATCTTTAGTTTCTTTATCAGAATTTGATTCGTCAATGAGAACTTTTTTCCCATCAAGCTTCATATTACTTGTCTCTACTATAAATACAATAGACTTCTCTTTCTTGAAGTCAGGATTTAGCATGCTTCTCTGTTGCACTTCAAACTCATAAGTTTTTAGATTACCATAGCACTTGTCCAAGGATATGGTATTCATGTCCTTAGCTTCCCTTATAGCAGTTGTCTTAGCATCCCATGACTGTGGAAGTGACCTTATGAATTTAATACTGATGTCATCTAAGATCATTGATAAGTCTGTTGAATCTATCAGATAGTTGAGTAATAGATTCTCCATGTTTGGCAGTGAAATACTCATATTGTTGAATGAGTAATGACCTTTTGTTGGCTCGTACTTCTTCAGTTCCTTCATATAATATTTGAATGGTTTTCCATATCTCCTTGGAATTTTGGCAGTTGATGACACTGTTGAACATATCATCGTCCAACCCATTGTAGAGGTTGTTCATGATTTTTTTTGTCTTTTAGGACTTCCTCTTTTTCTTCTTTAGAGAGTTCATTTGGCTTTTTAGGTACAAATGTCTCTGGGGTTGGAATGCCATCAACAATACTTTATGGCACAACTTTTATGGGAATAACAGGTCCATCATTGAGGATGTCAGCATACTGAGAATCAATTGATTCCAAATGCAAAAATATTCTCTTCTTCCACAAGAAGTACTCTTCCCTCTTAAGCATTGGAATTTTGACATTTTCATCCTTCTGTACCATCTTTTGATCTATTGATTTGTGTTTTAATCAATAGGCTCTGATACCAATAGTTTGTCCCACACGATGGTTTGTAGAAGGGGGGTTGAATACAAACTACAAAATTCTTTTGAACTTTGTATGTTTAGTGAATATACTATATTAAAAGTGGCGCAATTGAAAGAATACAATATATCACAAGTGTTTCTAAACTTTTATAAACCAATGAAAGATTATAAAAACTCACTAATCTGAATACCCAACTTCTAACAACTCTATTGAAAATAACTGTTGCACTCTAGAATATGAATTCTAGCTTCTCTCAAGTTTATGAAAACTTGTTACACTCAAGTTATGAAAAACTTGTTCCTCTATAACTTTATTGCATCTACTATATGATCTAACATAAGATATATTCTAGTTGTTAACTCTTGATGTATGATATTATGTATCGATGTATATTATCTCAGCTGCTCCATGTCTCTATTTATAGAGATAGCTTCCTTATTCTCCAAGTTTCTTCAGTGAGTTGCCTCCAAAAATATCTGTGATATTCTTTAGTAATTACAGCTCTGTCACATAACTTTTTCTTTTTGCATGACCTTCCTCGCACGTCAACCTGTTATATAATATCTCTGGTGTATCAACACACTAGCTCCCTTATTTTCCTCTTGGAGTTCCCATGATAAGTTATCTCTACAATGAATAACTTATCTCTATGAGCTTCCTAGTTTTTGATTGGACTAGCTTCCATATATTACTCCTTCAAGTTTCTATAAGTTATCTACAGTTTTCACTCCCGCAACTATATACACATGCTAGTGTATAAGTATGACTTTTCTTCATATCAGTGTTCACACATGCACTGTATAACTTATCTCTTTAAAGTTTCTTTTGTAGCCAATCTCTCCTTATTGGACCACCATCTATATTTTAATTCCACTCCCTTTAAACTTGAGTTAGTGAATTTGTGAACTCAGTCATGTGTAATCTAATATGTCATGTTCAGTTTCTGATTATTTTATCCTCTGATAGACTGTCTGTTTGTCAGTGGATATTTATCTCCTGATGATGAGAAAATGATACGCTGATGCTGAGACACTCATCCACTGACGCCGAGAATCTCATCCCCTGATGCTAAGAAACTCATCCACTAATGTCGAGAAACTTGTCCCCCAATCCTGAGAGATTTATCCCCTGACGCCCGAGCACTTTGGTGTTTCATATTTTATCAAGTGATGCCCGAGCACTTTGGCGCTAGTGTAAATTATCTGACGACTTTGGCGATGAGTAATTTTGAGTTTGGCAATGTTGTTGATTTGCCTGACGACTTTCGCGATAGTCATTTTGAGTTTGGCGACGATCAAATCTTCTCAAGGCTATTTTGGAGTGTCTTCGTCGTAGTCTCTGATAGCTTTAACATTAGTCTCCAACAAACAAACACTTAGTCTCTGATGAACAAAACTTAGTCTCTGATGAACAAAAAGTTAGTCTCCCATGAACAAAAAGTTAGTCTCCCATGAACAAAAAGTTAGTCTCCGATTAACAAAAACTTAGTCTCCGATGACCAAAAACTTAGTCTCCGATGAATAAAAACTTAGTCTTTGATGAACGAAAACTTAGTCTCCGATAGGCTAATTTTGTTTGACCAACTTTGACTTTTGTTGAACTCTCCAAATGCATTCCTTGTAGTCTCTTATGGTCTTCTGCAGTCTCTGATGGTAGTAATTGATAGAACACTACTGCATATACTTGTACAATTACAAAATGTAACAATTCAAAGTTTATACATCATCATCAAATGTTATAATTCCTAGCATACACTTAAAATAATCATTTCTTTCGAAAATAAGCATCTATAGTTAATTATTTTTTCTTCCCACCTAAAACAAAATGAACTTCATCCTTAACTTTTTGTAGAGTATACACAACTTCAAGAATATTTTGCTCATGTTATAGCAAGTAGTTGCTTAAGGTAACTATTCCTTGAAATGCCTCCTTTGTCGACACATTTGGGACAACACTACTATCATCTAGTTCAAGATCATTTTCATCATTGTTGTTGTTCGCTACGATTGAATAATTTCTTCATCTATAGGTGATTCCATGATAGCATCATTCTCGCTAGGATGGTTCAAAAGATGTTGAACATCCATTACATTTCTATTGCGTAAATTAGAGATGACATTATTTATTTCTTGGATACCTGCATTTAATTCACAAACTTCTAGTTCGGAAGCATCATTTTCTTCTGACCGAATCTTACAATGCCAAAAACAGTTTGCAATTGTTGTTGCTTTCACATCAAAATTCCAAGCCATGTTAGAAAAATTGATAGCATCCAAGATACTAATTTCAGGATTTGGTGCTTCAACCTCAAAACCTTGTAAGATGCTAGAATAAAAACGACAACGATAATGAGTTTTGATGCTCGAATAATCCCAACATCACATGGTTAGATCTTAGATATCATGTTTAGAGGTAAGAAAAGTATCTCTACATTTCTCAAGCCTTCAACTATCTTTGGATGAGTTGGGCAATTGTGTACTATTAAGAGAACCTTCCTGTCATTCCTTCTCTTATCAAATCAACTAACAAATTTTTGAAAAAGCAAACCAATCATCGTAGATTTCTTGTTAGATCGATACATGCCATTAAGATGGTTCATGTTCACATTTTTAAAGCATTTAGAATTTGTGTACTTACTAATAATCCAGAGTGATATTTTGTCAGTCCTATCACCATTGCAACAGATAACAACAGTAATTCTCTCCTTGTCTTTTTGGTGCCCTTCAAGCTACTTGGTAGCAAGTAAATGATCAGGTTCCAATCAGTACAATAATCTAATTTCATCCATATTATAAATATTTTTCATCTGAAATTGGTTTAGTTTTGACTATATTCTATGTAAAAAATTTTCAATGTTCTCCATGATAACTAAACAACTTTCACCAAAATGTCGATAAGATTTGATTTCATATATTGCCTTGAAATGTTCTAACCATGCACTAGAAAAGTTGAATTCTGGATTAGTTTAACCATACATTTTTGTAAAAGCTCTTTTGCTTTTTCTTGGATAATTTATGTGGATATGTTCACTTTCTCTTCCCTTTTGAAGAAACCACTCACACAATACTTTCTCTAAATCAAGATATATTTTTTCGATTTATGCCTTTTAACATTGCTATTTTTCATCTTATCTGACAAATATTTCAACGCCCTTTTGAGAGTGTTTGATTTTGTTGATTGACTAATAGTCAATTCAAACTTTTGTTGCACCTATGCTTGCATATCGTTTTGACTAATAACTAGATTGTCTTTCTTATACTCACATATTGCGCTCCTGATTATATTAATTAAAGTTAATTTTTTTACATATTTCAAATGATGAGAAAAAATTTGAGAAGAAGACTAGTTTTTAGGTAACACGAACTTAGTTTTTAAGAAATTAACTTTCATTAAAAATATTTATTTTTTCTACATTCAAATAATATAGGTAAAAGATTAGTTTTCATTTAATATGTACATGTAGTTAGTTTTTAGAAATATTAAATTTTACTAAAAGTTTTGAGATTTTTTAGATTCAAATATTATTTTTTATTTTTATTATCACATACAACGCCTGTATTTATATTAAAAAACTTCCTCTAAGATAAATAAAAATTCTAGCGAAATGATTTTTTTTTGGGTCCCAAGCATATTACTTTATCGAGGTTAAACTGTGTCATTTATAACTAATTATTCTAACTAATTATTCGATAACTATTACTCCCTCTGTCTCAAATTAAATATCCTAATTTGACTTTGATTGTCAAATTGGTCAAATTTTGACTTTAAAATTTGACAAATATATTTATATTTCAATAATTATAAAAATTGAGTATTGTATCTAATTGTAAGAACTTTCATTTGATATAAATATTGTCATCTATATTTTTATAAAATAATAGTAATTGTGATTTTAAAATCGATTAATTTGACTAACAATATCAAACTAGAACATTTATTATCACATGAATGAAGTATCTAACAAAGAATACTATTTCCTAAGTTCCAAAAAAAAATCACGTCGGCAAGATTTAACCGATTGACAATGGGAAAAAATCATGCAGTCAGGAACGGAGGGTAGTTATGGCCCAGGTCGGCCACATATAATCCATAAATTTTGAATAATTCATAAATTTATTTCATTTTCTAATGTCTTCCCTCTAGTTTGGCATTGCTCAATCGGATCTTATTTCAGTGTCGCTAAACTAAATAAAGTGACCGATCCTCTTCTTTTGTTAATTTTTACTTTTTAGTAGTTCGATTTTTGAGAACTTATATCTTGGTTGCAATCGTGAATGAACCAAATTTTTTTGGTCCTCCTCGTAGTCATTGGGTAGTTCCTTAAATTCTTTTGTTTATTGTCAATTAAAAAGTTTGTATAAACATGAAAAACTAAAACTAACATATTTTCGAGAGTGATTTTTTCTTTTACACCGTCATAAAAATTACTCTCTCCCTTCCCAATTAATTAAGAGTTTGCAAACTTATTTCAAATTTTAAAACTAACGAAAGCCGATTAATCAACTTTTTCTTATTCTTTGTTATTTTTACTCAGGCTCACACAATCAAATCTTCAGCACCAAGAACTAAGTACGGTATCTAAATAAATTTTTTAAAAAAAGTCGTTTCATGTATTAATTGAACCCATGTCTGAGAACAAATGACTCGATCAGTTAAGAAGTAAACATCTGTTGACGTAATTAAGAAACAAAAGCAACAAACAGCTAACTACTCCCATGAATGTTAGAAGAAGACTAGCTATCGGATTGCTGAATTAAGCGACAAACAATTGGAAGGATTGCACAACATTCAGGGGACGTCTAGTAAGAATACCTAAAGAATCGTGTAGTTTTCTCCTTTTTTTTTTTGCTGGGAGTGCTGTTTTTTCTTTGGGACAAATTCTTTTCGTTTGCGACCATTGCGTGCCAATCTACTGAAAAACTCTGAATTTGTTTTTCACAAGTATCGCAGATATTGTTTCCTTTAACTCCGGACCACTTAAGTACACATTCTTTATGCGTTAGAGTATCTGGGCACCTGCATTTTATCTTGAACATATTTCCAGCTTCGAAAGTTTTGAAACAAAATCTGCAGATTGCTTGCGTTTCATTCAATTCCTGTTCCTTCTCCTTTGATAAATCAAGTTTCTTCACATCTAATATATTTAAGAAGCACCATATGAGAATTTCATATATATATATATATATATATATATATATATATATATATATATATATATATATATATATATATATAAGTTCTATAAATGATTCATAACAGGTAAATAATTTGTGAATACATACTGTTGGGATATATTGGACTTGAACAAGTTGATGGTCTCACAATAATCTTATTATGTGGTGAGATATCCTACATAACATATAACTGCAGAAATATTATATGTGATGCTCAATCTCAACCAAAACAATTCAAATGTGCATACATCTAATGAAATTAGTGATACTAGCTAGTACTTATCTTTCATGTAGTATTGAAGAACAAAAAACATTTTCACTCTTTTTTTTTTTACGTATTAATTAAATATTTATCGTGCACTCCTCTCACTTGATTAAATTTATTTCATTCAATTTACAATGTTATCTATAACTATATATTGTTCAGAAACACTGCTCAGGAGACGAATTACATGGAGATTTGATTCGATTAACTCGCATTTACTCAACTAATTCGGTACAATTTAATGAATTGTTATAATAACATCAATTTAAAAAAACAAAAAGAGAAGTTGAATTTGGATATTGTACTTCCAATTATATGCTTATATCGTATTTTACCCAAACAAATCTAATCTGATCATTAATTAAACATTATAATTGCAAATAAAAAAGTGGCATTCTTGTCATTTTGAAAAATATTTTACGTCCACCATCAATTGTAATACATACGCCATAACTTGTGGAACACGTAAAAATGCCCCAAAGTCATCGAACACTGATGTTTTAAATAGAAAATGGAGATTGAATTGGATAAAATAATATGTTTATCCATCTCTGAATCATTCTTCATTTTATATATACATATATAGACAGAGAGACAAATATATGTATGTACTATCTCAGCCCAATTTATTTATACCTTTTTCTTTGTCTCCACATTTCCAACTATCCCTATTTATAACAATTTTTATAGCTGCTCTATAAAATCGAAGGGGTACATTCAGCAGGTATAGGAAATATGTAGCAGGATGATAAAATTAATCAATATATATTTCGAAGCAATAAAAAAAAAAAAATTTGAAAACGGGTCATCAAATAAAGTTTACTTACGGAACAATTGGACACTCCTGTAGCATTCCGCCTAGTGAATGCAGGAATCTAGAGAGAGGGTTTCATGTATTCCATAAAAGGGAAAAACGTAAATATGAGGTCTGTGAGTAACCGAGGATTAGCTTATTCACATGCATTCAATCAATCATGGCATAACGGGAAACTTACTTTGGCACTTTTTGGCACAAGTGAAATGGTGTTATCGAGGTCTTCATCCTGCAACAATCCATCAATGTGAGAACCCAATAAATTGAATGTAGGATTTTATTAAGTCCTAAACAAATAACTCGTTTTTTAAAAATTTTGTTTTTCCAAGATCTTTCATTCCAAATTCTCTTTTTAGGTAATCAACCGTTTTCTAAAACTCTTCAGGAGTTTCAATAATATTCAAGTCATCAACATAAACAACAATTATAGCAAATGAAAGTCTAGATTTCTTTTATAAAAATGCATGGACAAATAGGATCATTTTTATAATGTTCATTCAACAAATATTCACTTAGACGATTATATCACATTCGTCCAGATTGTTTTAATCCGTAAAATAATCTTTGCAATTTAATTGAATAAAGGTCATGAGAATATGACCTATGTATTTCAGGCAATTGAAATCCTTCAAGGATCTTCATATAAATATTGTTGTTAAGAAAACCATACAAATATGCATTAACAACATCCATCAAACGTATTTCCAATCTCTCAATTACTGTCAAGCTAACAAGATAATGAAATGTTATATCATCTATTACAGGAGAATATGTCTCTTCATAATCAATGTTTGATCTTTGCGAAAATCCTTGAGCAACAAGACGGGCTTTATATCTTATAATTTCATTTTTATCATTTCTTTTACGCACGACTACCCATTTATAACCAATGGGTTTTGCCCCTTCAGGGGTCTCGACTATAAGTCCAAAACATTTATGTTTATCAAATGAGTTCAATTCTTCTTGTATTGTTTTTTTTCATTTTGGCTAATTATCTCTTTGTCGACATTCATTGAAAGATTTAAGTTCAATATCCTCGTTTTTCATCATTACATCAAGTGTTATATTATATGCAAAAACTTCATCGACGATAATATCGTTTCGATTCTATCTTTTTCCTGTGACAACATAATTTATTGAGATCTCTTTATTTTTAAATTCAGGTACCTAAAACTTTTCTGAAGTTTTATCATTTATGTCATGGGTCTCTTATGGAGTATCTACATCCTCTACTTGGGCATCTTGATTCTTTGCTCCTTTTCCTTTTCGAGAACTTTTATCTTTGGAACCAATGGGTCTATCACGCTCCAAGCGAGGTTTTGACTCATTTGCATTAGTAGTCTGTCCTTCAGACACATCAATTTTTGCAGGAGTATTAAAGCTGGTATATATGACTTAGTCACTTTATTAATATCATTGAATGCATCAGGCAATGAATTTGTAATGTCTTGTAAACGAATTATTTTTTGAACGTCTAGTTCACAGTGATTTGTACGAAGATTAAATATATCTAATAATGATGTATTCCATATAATTTCATTTTCTTTCTATTTATTCTCTCCCCCTGATCTTGGGAATGTTTTATTTTCTCCCCCCAATTTTGAAAAAATTGTTTCATCAAAATGACAGTCGACAAACCTTTCCGTAAAAATATCACCTATCAATGACTCAAGATATTTTATTATGGAAGGAGATTCATAACTAACATATATTCCCAACTTTCTTTGCATACCCATCTTGGTACGTTGTGGTGGAGCAATTAGGATATATACCGCACACCCAAAAGTTCTAAGACGGGAAATATTAGGCTCGCTTCTAGAAGCCAATTGTAAATGAGAGAATTTATAATAACTTATAGGTCTGATGCGTACAAGTACTGCTATATGTAATATAGCATGTTCCCAAATAGTAACAAAGAGATTTGTTCTCATAATCATTGGTATGACAAATATTAACCTAAATGCGTTCCAAAAATTTAGGGGATTCAAACCCAATTTTAGTCAGAGATGGCCTAATAATTAGTTTACCTTGAGAACAAGCAACACATGAGAATTCACTCGTTCAAAAATCTTCTAGTTTTCCAACGGATGCCCATGTGAATTCTCGACAATTTTTCACATCATTATTGATTCCAGATGTCGCAACCGATCATGCCAAGTAATAAAATTATTTTTATCAATAAACTTCTAGTTTACTGTGTCATGTGTTTCAATTAAATGAATATTTGTATAGTACAATCTGGAAGACAAAACATGTAATTTTGATACAATACATTTCTTACCCAAAATGATGAATGTAATAAAAAGAAACTCTTTATTTTATTTATTAATTGTTTCAATTTGAAAATCATTACTACAAATATCTGTAAAACTTAATATATTTCTTTTTGATTTAGGAGAGAGTAAAGCATCATGTAAAATAAATTTTATCCTACCAAGTAGTAATAAATTAATTTTTCTAGAGCCTTCAATTAATTTTGTACTTTCAGATATGGTACTAACATTAGGTATCATACATTCGTCAATAGTAAAAATATTTTGCATATTTAAGAATTGTGTGTGTAGTTGCGCTATCTATAAGAAAAATATCCTTATTTTTACTTCCAACATGAGAAATATCCATACCTCTTTAATAAGAACATAAATAAATAAAATTAACAAATTTGAAAATAGAAAATTATATCAAATATTTAAAGAAACTAGAATTCAAGCATAATAAGGTCAAAAATATCCTTAGTAAATATTTTCATTCAACATATATGTTGCTATTATCAAGGTTTCCTTGAGAGAGTCTATAAAAATCGGACACATCTAAGTGTCATATCAAAAGGATTATATTTATATTTTCTGCTTTGGATAGCTAGATTTGTTACAAGACCTTTTCCTTTATCTTTCAGGGATGCTTGGTAAAGTTCAACCAAATGTTTAGTCGTTCGACATGTACGAGACCAATGACCTTTCATACGGCCACGGTGACAAACATTTTCAGAAATCTTTTGTCCATTTTTTCATCATTTTTATTACACTTTAGGTGGTTAATTGTTTTCTTGAAATATAGAGTATGGCCACTTTATTACGCATGACTGCGTCCAAGATCACGATCGCGTCCACGACTTTGTCCACCACGATGTTCATGCCCAAAATTATTAATTTTTGTCACATTCACTGTAAGGAATGGACTAGAACTATTTGGATGGGATTCATGATTTTTTGTCAATGACTCGTTATTTTGTTCGGCCACAAGAAGACATTTGTGGCATGAAAAGTAGAGTATATTTTTTCTAACATATCCGCATCTGTAATATATTTTCTCCACATAATTTTAATTGAGAACTTATTTTAAAAAATGCGAAGTTATATTCACTCACAGTTTTAAAATATTGAAGCCTTAAATGTATCCAATCATAACGAACTTTTAGAAGAATTACTATCTTTTGGTGGTGATACATGTCTTTCAAACTTTCCCAAAGTTCAAGTGAATCCTTCATGGTAAGATATTCTGATTTTATTCGTTCGTGGAGATGACAATGAAAGAAAAACATACCTTTCGCGCGGTTTGAAACGAATTCATTATTTCCTTCTTTTATTGTGAACCACTTACGCGGCTAAATGAATTTCTACATCTAGTATTCATGATAAATAATTCTTTCCCCTAATATCAAGGGCTTCAAATTCAAGTTTCGTGAGATTTGATATGATAAGAAAACTATAAAATTACAATAATGTTAGAAAAACAATAATTATGAATATGAATATACAAGGGCAATGACATTATAAAAACTTTTAACACTGAAAGTTAACATTATTATGTTAATTAATGTTTGAAACTCTATATTATTATTCTACCATTATAAACTTCTACCACGCATTTTTTTATACTACTTCATGTTGAAAGAATCGTATATATGTTCATTTTAGTGTACCTTTTATTTATTATTATTTGTATAAATATTGTAAGATTTAATGACTAATTAAAAGAGAAAAAAAAACTTTTTTTTTCACATCAAGAACAAATATAGACACGTATATATAGACACTTTAGAAAACTTAAGATAATTAAAAGGAAAATAATATAGCCATGATTAGTTTGTCAAGAGTATACGCAGGACATAAACAATTGAATCATAAAATGATTATAAAGATACAAAACAATCATATTAACTTGATGTATAAGAAAAATAAAAATTAAGTATAACGTACCTTTGTTTAAAAAGAGTACTTTATAACTCAAAGAGGAAGAGCTCGTGCTGATAATGTGTTGTAAAATCACGAATAATATAATATAATATAATTTTAAGATGAGAAGAGAGAAAAATAGAGTAGAGAATTGTTGTCTCATTTTATATATTTTCAACTCATATATATGCCTATTTATAGGTTAGGAGATATATGATATGTATTTGAGAAGCCAAAAGTTTTATATATTAATGGGAGAATATGCTAGAAGTTTTTGGAACATGAAAATGGAGAGACATCCATCTTATTCATGAACTTGGAAATGAAGAGATATTCATCTTATTCATAACATTAAACAATTACTTATTAATTAATTAATTAAGAATCATGGATTAATCAAGGGACTATTAATGTAAGTCCTGAACAAGATAAATATCGAATAATTGCACATACAAGTAAATATTCGGTCACATCTGATCCTTGTACATGATTCAATACTCAAAATCTGTAATTTAAAACAGACTCAAATAAATTAATTGACGATCATTCTAATTGAGTTTATACTTTAAAGAGTACTATGATCCAAAAGTCAAAATGTCGGAAAAAGAACAATGAAAGATGGACGAGTACTGAGCTTTTGCTCATCTTACTATTGATGACATACCAAAGAAGGAAGTAATTAAAGACTTGAATTATGTTTTCAATTTGTAATATGAACTCCGCTGTTTACTTAGATTATTACATTTTGATTTCAATAATAATTATTTTGTACTATATTTAATTCCATAAATGGATGGATTGATGTATATTATTTATTTTCTCGTTAATTGATGATGTACTCGTCCAGTATAAATTGTGTCATTTTGTAAAATGGAGAACGCTTTGAATAAGTAGTATAACACGCACCAATATATGTATCAAGCATATGCATAATACAAAGAAAAACATACTCGGGAACTGCATGGCTGAGGAGCTCCATATGCATAATATGGAGAACGCCACATTTTTGTCCACTCCTCTTTCATCTCAATGTCAACCTTGCCCACGCTTTCTACTTCTCTATCCATCCCTATTTATATATGCATCCAGTACGTAAATTATTAATTACGCCATATATATGTACAGCAAACTCATTTAACAAAAGAATAACCTGTAAAATTAATTGATTTTACAATATGTGTTCTTGTAGATAGTAACATTTAAAAGATATATAATAACATAAGCAACTGATAATAAAATTAAGTTTAGAAAGAATTTATTACTAAATTGTATACGCGAGTCTTCATATAAAAATCATATATACATAACATATTTGTAAAATATTCATAATAAAATTAAAGCTTAGCATCTTAATATGTCACAACTTTTAAAATCTTAAAAAATATTAGATCTTTTTATACTTTTATATTTCCTTGAAATCCGTGCTACCCATATTAAAAAATATATTATACATAATTTTATGGACCATACACATTAAATAGTTTGACTTGACCATCCTAACCAACAATATATTAAGTATTTGTTGACTTGGGTCGAATTGATAAGGAACATGTAACCGATATGTGTTCAACGGGATATATACAAAAATAAACTTTGGAAAAGGGTTAACAAATAAAGTTACTTACAAAATAATTCCATATGGCTATAGCTTCATCGGGCCTAACGAAATCAGCAACCTACAGAGGGGGCAGAGAGAGAGTTTAGCAGTACATGAGGTTGAGCAGGAAGCTCGTCTTGTTTTAACTTGAAAAATCTGAATTAAAAGAACTCGTGTCTGGCTTGATATACTAATAATGAGAATATGTTGAAAGGTATGCGTGTTCTACTTCTCTATCCATCCCTATATATCTATGCATCCGCTACGTTTATTATCATCTATCTATATAGATATACGGGGGGAGGAGAAGTTAAAGTATATTTTAGGTCCCCGTAACTATAATTATTTAATAAAATGATGTGATTTTAATTTTAAATCATATTTTTTAGGTATATATATATATTTGAGAGAGAGAGTATTTAGCTTAATTGGATAAAATTGAAAAATCATATTGTTCAAATTATTAAGACATTTATATTATCAAACAAATAAAAAATATAATTCAAATTAGGTTCAGTTTCTAATTCACTAAGTTGATTCAAATTACTTATTTGTTCGGTATCAACATAGAAAAACTCACATTGAGGTTAGGAATAATTAGGCTAGAACCCATAACTTTCACCACCTCAACTTTACCTTCCCTTCTCTACCCCCACACATAAATAGAATTGACTAATGTTAAGACAAAGGGCCGAAATATTTAACGCCACTAATCTTGAACAACTTGAAACTGAGTCTTCTTTTTTTACTATTGCAGATATAATTATGAAAAAAAATGGATTCAATTGTCAACTATTATGGATATAAAACTTATGTATGCACATTAGATGTGCATGCATAAGTGTCACACAATTATCATAACTTTTGTTTCTTTTATTAAATACGAAATATTGGTAAAATTTATAATTTTTTATTTTAATTAATTCAATAATTTTAACATTATTCGTCAAATTACTTTATTAACTATTATTTGTGTGTATTATGGACTTTATATTAAATTGATAAAATAATTTTTTCGAAACTGTGCATATTATACCAAGAATAGTATTCCCTTGTTCTAAAAAAAAAAAAAAGTCATGTCGGCCACATTGGACCAAGTAAAGCTGATTGATGATGGGAACAACTCATGCAGTCAGGAACGGAGGATAGTTATGGCCCAGGTGGGCCACATCTAATCCATAAATTTTGAATAATTCATAAATTTATTTCATTTTCTAATGTCTTCCCTCTAATTTGGCATTGCTCAATCGGATCTTATTTCGTGTCGCTAAACTAAATAAATAGACCGACCCTCTTCTTTTGTTAATTTTTACTTACTTTTTTGTAGTTCGATTTTTGAGAACTTATATCTTTTGGTCCTCCTCATAGTCATTGGGTAGTTCATTAAATTCTTTTGTTTATTGTCAATTAAAAAGTTTGTATAAACATGAAAAACTAAAATTAACATATTTTCAAGAGTGATTTTTCTTTTACACGGTGATAAAAAGTACTCTCCGATTCCTAATTAATTAAGAGTTTGCAAACTTATTTTAAAATTTAAAACAAAGAAAAGCAAATAAATCAGCTTTTTCTTATTCTTTATTATTTTTACTCATGCTCACACAATCAAAACTAAGTACAGTATTTAAATAAAATTTTTTTTAAAAGTCGTTTTATTTATTAATTGAAACTATGTTTGAGAACAAATCACTGGATCGGTTAAGAAGAAAACATCTGCTGACGAAATTAAGAAACAGGAGCAACAAACAGCTAACTACTCCCATGAATGTTAGAAGAAGACTAGTTATCGAATTGCTGAATTAAGAGACAAACAATTGGATGGATTCCCCAACATTCAGGGGACCTCTAGTAAGAATACCTAAAGAATCGTGCAGTTTTTTCTGTTTTTTTGTTTGCTGGGAGTGCAGTTTTTTCTTTGGGACAAATTCTTTTTGTTTTCGACCATTGCATGCCAATCTACTGAAAAACTCTGAATTGCTTGTTCATAAGTATCGCAGATATTGTTTCCTTTACCTCCGGACCACTTAAGTACACATTCTTCATGTGTTAAGAGTATCTGGGCACCTGCATTTTATCTTGAACATATTTCCAGTTTCGAAAGTTTTGAAACAAAATCTGCAGATTGCTTCCCATTCGTTGAATTCCTGTTCCTTCTCCTTTGATAAATCAAGTTCGTTCACATCTAATATATTTAAGAAGCACCATATGAGAATTATATATATATATATATTATTAGAGTGTGTTTTTTGGCACAACTAAGTGAACCAATATAGCTGCTCTATAAAAACGAAGGGGTACATTCAGCAGGTATTGGAAATACGTAGCAGGATGATAAAATTAATCAATATATATCATGTAGCTCAGTCATTTGTGAATTCCTTTTTGGAGTCCAAGATCTCTGAAATAATATCTAAAAAGAGTAGCGGGTGCTACACCAAAGGCTCTTTCTCCCGGGGCTTCTTTGATTCAGTTTGTCGGTCTCCGATTATAAGTTCTCGTTGATCACGGCCTATAGGAATCAGGAACTTGAATCAATGTTAGAAATCCACATAAAACATTCTGGAACTTCCAAAGAAATGCATTCGCGTGTTTTAATAGAAATTCATCTGGTGACTTCACGGTGGCCAAAGAAGCCCCAAGAAGCATCAAACATTTCCAATGAGATCCATGGAGCAATTCTTAGATAGCAAGCACTAGCAGCTAGTGCGACTTCATAAAAAGCAATCAAATGTGGGCACTCGGCAGAGGGTTCGAGAATAGGGTCCTTATCAAATAAGAAAAGAGTTCTCTCAAGGGAACCGTACGTGAGATTCTCGTGTCACACGGCTCCGCCGCGGAATCAAGACTTCCCTTTCCTTTGACCAAAAAAAACCAACTCTAACTAAGAAATTGAGTCACCCTTCTTTTCAAAAAAAAAAAAATAGAATAAAGAAAGAGACTATCCTTACAAAACTTTATATTCGAAAGCAATAGCAAAAATAATTTTTGAAAACTAGGTGGAATATGTGTTCTTCTACCGTTGCTCAATGAATTGGTGTTATCGAGGTCTTCATACTGCAACAACCCATCAATGTGAGAGCCCAATAAATTGAATGTAGAAGAACTTTATTAAGTCATATAAAGAAGATTGCATTATGAGCTTAATAGACATATTAATACTAGTTGGTTCACTGACATCACTAAGCTTGAAATTATCAAGTCTAAGCAATTCTAATCAAGTGATCTGTGATTTAACCAAGCCAAGGCAACTAATTGTAACAAATTGCATCCAGTACGTAAATTATTAATTACACCATATATATGTGGAGCAAACTCATTTAACAAAAGAATAAGCTGTAATATTAATTGATTTTACCATCTGTGTACTTGTAGATCGTAACATTTAAAAGATATATAATAAGCAAGATATAACAAAATTAACTCTAACAAGAATTTGTTGCCAAAGTGGATACTCTACTCCTCACTATTCTTATTCCTGTTCAGCTCTAGTTGCAATCTATTTTCTGACATGTGACACAAGGGCTTTAATGCATATAAATATCATATATACCTAAAATATTTATAAAATATTCATAATAAAATTCAAAGGCTTAACATGTTAATATGTCACAACTTTCAAAATCTTAAAAAAATATTCGATCTTTTTATACTTTTATAATTCCTTGAAATCGGAGCTATCCATAATAAAAAATATATTATACGTTTACCGAACCCAGGTAGTATAATTTTAAGGACTATACACATTAAATAGTTGTTAACTTGACTCATCCTTCCAACCAGTAATATATTAAATAGTTGTTGACTTGGGTGAAATTAGTAAGAAACATATAATCATCCAAACCAATATGCGTTCAACGGGATATATTTGAAGAAAGCAATAACAAAAATAATCTTTGAAAAAGGGTTAACAAATAAAGTTAGTTACAAAATCATCCCATACGGGATAGGGCTATAGCTTCATCAGGCCTAACGAAATCCGCAACCTAGAGGGGCGGGGGGCGGGGGGCGGGGGGAGGGGGGAGGGGGGGAGGTGGGGGTGGGGTGGGGGAAGAAGGAGAGAGAGGGTTTAGCCGTACATGAGGTTGAGCAGGAAGCTCAGCAAAAAAATCTGAATTAAGAGAATTTGTGTCTCGCTTGATATACTAATAATGAGAATATGTTAAAATGTGTTTTGTTAGCCATCACTATAAAAGCCTTTATGTATGCCTTAAAATGCAACAACTTACTTGGCAACACGCACCAATGTTACTAGGCTTGTGTGAAACTGGGGATCAATCATATATATCTAGAGAATAAGATGATAAAACTTACATGGCCACTGAGGGGTCTTGAGTCAAATCATCTCAACATAAATGGCCTTGAGTCAAGACTCTTTACGAAGTGTTCAAACATATATATATATATGATAAAAATATTTAACGTGATTAATATCATGCGATGTAATTCATTCAATTTATTTTCTCAAGAGATCACATGTAAAATGTAGTCTATTTATAAACTAACATAATATGATACAGATAACAATACAACGTAGATAAAGTGTTAATCCTCATTTTGTTGATAAATTAGCATCTATTATAACTATTATCTAATATAAATTTCCCCTCTAGATGAACATCTATTTTAAAAATAAAATAATGTTCGTCTTAATTTTATATTTTTTATTATGTCTTCAAAAAAATTGTTTGAATAAAGAAAGCTGAAAACCCTAGAAGGAGCCAAGGCTCTTTGAAGAAAATAATAAAGAAAAAAAATACAATGAATAGAGATTAATTAATCTTCATCTATATGATCAGGGAATCATTGTGAAACATACTTGTAAATTGCAACAATTTCATATAACCCTCTAAAGAAGTTGAAAATATGAAGAGAGAAAAAATATTTAACGTTAGGCTAATTGGGTATGATATCATGTTGAAACATAGAGAGGTAGAGAACAAGTTGATAGAAATATTTAACGTAATTAATATCATGAGATGCAATTCAATTAATTTATTTCCGTAAGAAATTATAAGCAGAATGTAGTCTGTTTGTAGACTAACATAATACAAGCATAAAAGCATGTACACAACACGAATTTATTATTATTATTTTTTAGTATTTTAATATTTTTTATTTATAATATTTTAATGTAATTTTTCTTTTATTAGTAACGTTTTTTATGTATTATTATTGTATTGTTCTATTATTGGAATGTAACAATAGTATGACTTGATATAATATTCTACTGAAATATTTATTTCTCAATTAATTAAAATAAACATTGTGAGAACCCAAAAATTGTAAATTTATTTTATAATATGAAATAATATATTTTGTGGTAAATTTTGTTTTGTTATCTTATTTTTGCATGGAATTTAATTCTTTCGGGTATGAATAATAAATTCATATATCTTCAATAAGAATTTTATGATAATATGATACTCGAGATTATGAGGCTAAATCCTTAAAAGGTATCAAAAGGGGATTAGCAAATCCCATATAAGATTATTTTGATCAACATGGAAGAGGATGAAGGGATTACGTAGTATTACAACTACGTGTCTAATTAAGAGATGTTTAGGTGGCAAAGTTTTTGTGCATGAATGACAACAGTTGCTTATACGTACTTAGCTGCTAAGGAATCATGATGAGCAGCCGTACTTACCGTCCAAATTAACCAATTATCTTATTTCAAGCTTAATCATGGTCAACTGTTTTGAACTCTATAAATATAAATACATTACCCAGAAGGAAATTCTAACTCTTTTACCAAAATTTCTCTCCTACGAGTTTCATCAAAATTGTTATCTCCAAAAATTTCCAAGTTCTTCTTTCGGAGACTTTTTCTCAGAAAAGCTTTGATTCCACTTTGAGAACGAAAAGGTAAGAACTTGGTGTTTTACTCAGTTTTCTTTCATGTATAGCATCAAAGATTAATGCTAAGATTAATATTCTCTGCATCATCATGAGACATCATAGCCTGAGTTGTTCATATTAAGCCTTTCATCGTAGTAGAAGCAAGCTCTGTTGTTAATCTCAAATGAGATGATGTTAATCTCTAATGAGATACTGTCAATCTTGACGAGATATTCGTAGTCTCTGACGAGATATTCGTAGTCTCTGACAAGATATTCTATTAGTCTCTGATGACGTCAGCATCAGTCCCCGACTGTGTTGATGTTAGTCTCTGATGACATCACCTTTAGTCTCCGACAGTGTTAAGATGACGTCATTAGTCCCTGATGGGTTATTTAGTCCCTGATGGGTTAATTAGTCCCTGATGACGTCAAGCTTAGTCTCCGATAGAGTTAAGATGACGTCATCAGTCTCTGATGAGACATTAGTCCCCGATAGAGTTAAATTAGTCTCCGATGATGTCATTTGTTAGTCTCCGATAGGCTAAAATCAGTTCCTGATGACGTCATTCGTGATTTTAATAAAGAAAGACTCCGTAGTCTCTGATGAAAGACTTCTTAATCTCCGATATAAGAATTTTGATGTGAGAATCCGAAAATTGTAATTTGTTTTATAATATGAGATAAT
>CM025780.1:26663509-26679940 GCA_014636745.2 Centella asiatica | reverse complement strand
TTTTATGACGAAGCCCTGATCCAGTGAGGGATCTTGGGGTCGTCACATTTTAGTTCCTGATGGGCAGAACATGTTAGTCTCTGATGGCTAAGGAGATTATTCCTCGATGCACAGTTTGTCATCAAAATTACAAATCATTATTTTCTTAAAGTTATTTCACGAAGTTATCATACTAGATTTGAGTCAGTAAAGCCTAAGGACATCTTATACCTATTTTCTTTCATAAATTATTATTAAGGTATTAAAATATTACTTGCATAATTTACAGAATCTCTCTCTTTCAAGTAAATTACTTTGAATTTGTGCAAGGACTGAGGCAAGTATATTTACATTCTTATTTTTATTTCAAGTTGAAATAAGTATATTTTCATTATTATGCTTGATGATGCAAGTATATTCTTACTCTGATGTTTATTTCAGTTATGCGCATGATCAATTGATTCGACATGCGTACAAAATTATGTTCTTTATATTTAAATTTCCTTGAGAAACAAAATGCTATGTTTTAATTTCCGCTAGCATGATATGAATGAAATGTATGGATATAAAGGAGCTTTGATTTATTTGATATTATCCAATCTTATATCTGTGCAAATGAATGAGAATGATATCTCCCTTAATTGGGAAATGCCACATGGTTGGCAAGAGGAAAGGAAAGGTGCTGATTTGTTTTTCACCTATATAACCTAAAGGAATTTTATGTGACTACGTACGTTCACACAAAGAGGGATCATGCGGGCACAGTTAGGCCAACTGTATACCGTATGGTTAGCAGATCCAACGGGTATAGCCCCCGATGGATATTTTTACTTCAAGAAAGTTATGCTTGTCTTAAGAAGGGTTACACAATTGTTTATCATCAGTAATCCTAAAGATTTCTTTAAGATTTCAGAGGCATTGATATTGTTCCATCAAGCCTTTCAACATAATTGGATTTCCTTGAAACACTTCAATCTTGCTTTTCCCCAAATTGTTCATATACTTGCTAGGTGTAAAACGCTCATTCTTGTTGAAATATAATGTCTTGCAGGGCAGAATATAAAGGCTGAGCCCTCTGATAAGGGGAAGGCAAAGATGATCAGTTATTGAGGTTGGCTAGTTTTTGTAATGCCAATAGGGAGGGAAGCAAGGAAGATGATCTGGGAAAGGATGTTTTGTATTATAGCATAGAAACAGAATAGCTTCCGCTGACAATGTAATATTTGGGTTGTAATAACTCTTTAATATTATTTCTTTTAGTATTTGTTATATGAATGGATGTATGATTATCTTTTCCTTCTTTTGACGAAGGCCTGATCCAGTGAGGGATTGTGGGGTCGTCACAAACATTTTTCATTTTATTCATTTTATATTATTATCATTGTTTAAAGTAAAGTCGATAAATAACTAATAAATAATTATTAAAATGAAAATAATTTATCAAAAATTATATCTTACATATACAGTTTATGTTTCACACGTTTATATTTTATATTATTTATAGGAGAAAGTAAAACAAAATTTTATCACTTGACTCGTGTTTTGTACATAATTCAATTTGTTTACTTTATACGGAGTATTATATATAATGATATTGTATATAAGTATCATACAATTATCATAACTTTTATTTCTTTTATTTAATACCAAATATCGGTAAAATATATAATTTTATATTTCAGTCAATTCAATAATTTTTACAGTCAATTCAATAATTTTAACATTATTCGTCAAGTTGCTTTATTAGCTATTATTTATGTCTACAATGTACTCTATATTAAATTGACAAAATAATTTTTTCTAAACAATGCATATTACAGATAGATTTGTATTAAGAAATTTGTATTATAGATAATAATTTTTTTTGTTGTTATAAATTTGACAGATGACTAATTTCGTTATAATTTAATTAAGTTGTAATCAATCACTTCTGGAAGATTACATGATAATGTTTCAATTTTAATTTGGTTATAATTATTTTAGTTAAATTGGTTTAATTAGTGACTAAGATTATAATTAATTTGATTATAATTTTTTGTTATAGATTATTCTCTTTTTCAATTTGTTTAATAATAACAATTATTATTATTATTCATAATATCTATTTTTCAAAATTTGAAAGGAGTTTTATTTTTTATTTGTGAAAATAATTATTTTTAATGTAATTGTTGAGCCTTATATATATAAGATGGAGTGCTTATTGTAACTAGAGTCGGGGAAGGAACACTAAATAATCTAATTGAGAAATAAATGTTAAAATATATTTTTAAACATGTTCTTTTCTTATAAATTAATATATAATAATAGAAAGATGATAAAAATAACAATAAAACCATGACAAAATTTTAATTCTCATCTTATTGACAAATTAACATCTATAACTAATTATTGAATAACTATTATTTAATACCAAGAATACTTTTTCCTCTGTTTCAAAAAAAAAATCCTGTCGTCCACGTTTGACCAAGTAAAGCTGATTGACAATGGGAACAAATCATGCAGTCAGGAACGGAGGGAAGTTATGGCCCAGGTGGGCTACATCTAATCCATAAATTTATTTCATTTTCTAATGTCTTCCCTCTAATTTGGCATTGCTCAATCGGATCTTATTTCACTGTCGCTAAACTAAATCAACCGACCAATCCTCTTCTTTTGTTGTGATTTCTTATGAAATCAGACATTCTTCATAACACTTTTGGCTAGATATTTGTAAGTACCAACTTATTTTCAAGAGTGATTTTTTTTTTTATATGGTCATAAAAATTACTCTCTCCATTTCCAATTAATTATAATTTGCAAACTTATTTCAAAATTTAAAACTAAGGAAAGTGGATAAATCAGCTTTTTCTTATTCTTTATTATTTTGACTTACACTCACACAATCAAATCTTGAGCACCAAGAATTAAGTAAAGTATTTAAATAAATTTTTTAAAAAAAGTCATTTCATTTATTAATTGAAACCAAGTCTGAGAACAAATCACTGGATCATTTAAGAAGAAAATTTCTGTTGACGAAATTAAGAAAAAAGACATGTTTGGGGCCAGATTTTGTACATAATCTAAAATTGATTGTATGGAATCAGAAGCGGTAAAATAGGTGATTTTACCTGATTAACAAAATTAGGGAACTTACAATATAAATAATTTTATTGATTTTCCGCAATTAGCCTTGTTTAGAAGAAACACTCAATCCTAGATTTTTTCTTCACTTTTCTTTGGCTCATCTATTCTCCTCGGACCTTTCTCAATAATCTATGAAGTCAAGTACTTATTTGGTCATGTGGTTCCAAAATTAGAGATATGTTTCTCTGTTTTAATGTAATACTATTTGTAAATTTTATAATTTATTTTTTGATATGAATTTGTAAAATATACAAGTATAACAATTTGCATATATTTTTTACGTACTTCTGAAATTTTACTTTAAGATTATTAAAATAAAAAAATTACTTTAATTTTGAATAATAGGATTTCACAAATCTTTTTTGTATGAATTGAAATATATCTCTAATTTTAAAACGGAGAAAATACTAATTGATCAAGCAAAAAAGTTGTGTAATCGATGTGACAAATTTTATGAAATTTGAGTTTACGTGATATGTGAAAATTTTATTATTTTTTATTAGTTCTCTTTTTGTGACAATTATTCTGCATTAATTATGCATTTAAATAATTATCAACACTAATATTGGATAGCAGGCTTTGAAAAGTTACAAATCTACAAACCTCAGCAAACAATGTGGGAATTACCACATAAACTCATAAAGCCCTCCTTTGATATTGTTAAAAACATGTACCAATAACATGTTTGGTGGGTGGGTCTGGGCGGGTGGTGTGGGGGATGAGATTGGGTGGGGGAAAGGGGCCTAGGTGGCTTGGGGTAGAGGTGGATAATGTGGTGTGTGGTGGGATGTAGAAAACATATTTCGTCAATTGATCTTATAGAATTAGTTTTCCATAATTTCTGGCAAACATAGTAATGAGATTCTGACAATCAAAATGAGAATCAGCTTTGATTCTTCTAAAATCTAGAAATTCATAATTCAAAACAAACACGCCCTATGTATGCATCGGTACGTAAATTATTAATTACACCATATATATGTGGAGCAAACTCATTCAACAAAAGAATAAGCTGTAATATTAATTGATTTTACCGTCTGTACTCGTAGATAATAACATTTAAAAGATATATAATAACATAAGCAACTGATAATAAAATTAAGTCTAACAAGAATTTGTTGCTAAATTGTATACGCGTTCTACTTCTCTATCCATCCCAATCTATGCATCCGTTACGTATAGTATCATACATATATATATGTGTATATATATAGAGGAAACTCAATTAATAAAAAAGTAAGCTGAAATAGTAAACTCATTCTTATTCTTATATTCTCCCCATTAATATTTTCATTCTCACACGCGTTTTGAATTCTTAATCTCATTCTTCCCCCACGCATTTTATCTATTTTGGGATTTTTTTAATCCTTTATTCTATTTCAAAGTTTATAGACTATACACATTACAGTATCACACGTAGCTTTCATGTAAACCCATCCATCCAACTAGCTATATATTAAGCAGTTGTTGACTAGCTCCGGTAATTAAGCAACATGTAATCATCCATACCAATATGTGTACAAGGGCTTTTATTCATTGTTACTATTATTATTATTATTTATGGTTTATTATTCAAAAGACGGATTCAATTGTTAAATGTCCCTATCGAAAATAAAGTTGACTACATGAAGAAAATTTGGCTCAACATGTTCTATTCGATACCGATAAGAGAAGAATCCAATCCGATATTATTAAAAAAATAAGATAAATTTCTTATGGTCGGGATATTTTGCTCTTTCTTCTATTTCCAATTTTATGGACTATACACATTAACAATATCACATGTACCTACGTGTGAACCCATCCATCCAACTAGCTACATATTAAACAGTTATTGACTTGACTCAAATATCTAAGGAACGTGTAATCATCCACACAATAAAAATTTCTTATTTATAATTTGTTATACAAATCATCTCAACATAAATGGCCTTAAGTCAAGACTCTTTACGGAAGTGTTGAAACATATATATGTAGAGAATAAGATGATAAAAATATTTAACCTGATTAATATTACGAAATGTGATTCAATTAATTTATTTCCTCAAGAGGTTACATGTAGAATGTAGTCTATTTATAAACTAACATAATACGATAAAGATAACAATACAACGATGATAAAGTTCTAATTTTCATTTTGTTGATAAGCTAGCAACTAGTTAGAATACCTCAAGAAACGTGCAGTTTTTTCTTTCTATTTTTTACTGCAAGTGCAGTTTTTCCTTTGGGAGTCTTTTCGTTTTCGACCATTACATGCCAATCTACTGAAAAACTCTGAATTTCTTGTTCACAAATATCGCAGATATTGTTTCCTTTACCTCCCGACCACTTAAGTACACATTCTTTATGTGTTAGAGTATCTGGGCACCTGCATTTTATCTTGAACATATTTCCAGCTTCGAAAGTTTTGAAACAAAATCTGCAGATTGCTTGCCATTCATTCAATTCCTGTTCCTTCTCCTTTGATAAATCAAGTTTGTTCACTTCTAATATATTTCAGAAGCACCATATGAGAATTTGATATATATATAGTTCTATAAGTGATTCATAACAGGTAAATAATTTGTGAATACATACCGTTGGGATATATTGGAGTTGCTGAAGTTGATGGCCTCACAATAATCTTATTCTGTGGTGAGGGATACTACATAACATATAACCACAGAAATATTATATGTGATGCTCAATCTCAACCAAAACAATTCAAATGTGCATACATCTAATGAAATTAGTGATACTAGCTAGTACTTATCTTTCATGTAGTATTGAAGAACAAAAAACATTTTCATTCTTTGTTTGACTAAAAATTCCAATGCCAAGTTTTTCATTACCTTGTATCACGTGCTTACCATATTATTATGCTGAATGGAGACTCCCTTTCTGCATAATTTTCTTATTTTGTCTGCAAATCAAATGAAGCTAGGAGACGGCTTATATATGGCCAAACCTTTGGTTTTAGATTTCTCAAATCTGCGGCTTTCAATTTTCTTTTCTTTTTTGATAATATAGTTGTGCAAGTGCTAATATTTTTTTCATTAATTAGTGAGAAAAGTTGACCATTGTGAATAACAAAAATCATCACCCCATAGCTAAGTAAGACAAGAACAAACCAAATTCTAGCGAATTTTTATCATTTTTGTGGAAGCAATAACAAAAATAATATTTGAAAACGGGTCATCAAATAAAGTATACTTACGGAATAATTGGACACCCCAGTAGCAGGACGCCTAGGGAATGAAGCAGTCTAGAGAGAGAGAGTTTATCAGTATTCTTAGTCATCACAGTGTTTCATGTATTCTATAAAAGGAAAAAACGTAAATATGAGGTCTGTGAGTAACTGAGGATTAGCTTATTCACATGCATTCAATCAATCATGTTAAATAGTTGTTGACTTAACTCATCTTTCCAACCAGCGATATATTAAATAGTTGTTGACTTGGGTGAAATTAGTAAAGAACATATAATCATCGAAACCAATATGTGTTCAACGGGATATATTTGAAGAAGCAATAATAAAAATAATATTTGAAAAAGGGTTAACAAATAAAGTTAGTTACAAAATCATTCCATACGGGATACGGCTATAGCTTCATCAGGCCTAACGAAATCAGCAACCTCGTGGGGGTGGGGGGGGTGGAATTTGTGTCTCGCTTGATATACTAATAATGAGAATATGTTAAAATGTGTTTTGTTAGCCATCACTACAAAGCCTTTATGTATGCCTTAAAATGCAACAATTTACGTGGCAACACGCACCAATACATTTGGTATAATCATATATTTGGTACAAATAAAACTTACTATGAGAGATTTGCAGATACGTTGATCGGATATTTTGCAGTAATGATGTTCCATGGAAATATCAACCACATCTACGTGTTATATACTTCTCTATGCATCCGCTACGTATATGATCATATATATATATATAGAGAGACAGGAAACTCAATTAACAAAAAAGTAAGTTGAAATAGTAAACTCTATTATATTCTTATTCTCATTCTTCCCCATTCTCATTCTTATTCTCATATTCTCATTCTTTTTCTTATTCTCATTCTTATTCACATTATTCCCCCGTTCATATTCTCATTCTTCCCCCATTTATATTCTCAATGTCACACGCGTTTTGAATTCTTATTCTCATTCTTCCCCCATGCGTTTTATCTATTTTGGGGTTTTTTTTACTCTTGATTTTATTTCAAATTTATGGATTATACACATTAACAGTATCACATGTACCTTCATGTGAACCCATCCATCCAACTAGCTATACATTAAGCAGTTGTTGACTTGCTCCAGTAATTAAGTAACATGTAATCATCCATACCGATATGTGTACAACGGCTTTTATTTTTTATTATTATTATTATTTATGGCTTGTTATTCAAATCATCTCAACATAAATGGCCTTGAGTCAAGACTCTTTAGGAAGAATACCTTTAAGGCTTATATTCTTGTTTGCTGTAGGGATTTTGAAAGAAGATAGAAATTTGTTCACATGAAGTTAGGAGATTTGATTTACAAAATTTGTATGAAAGAGGTGGACTAAGTTAAGCTGCTTATTCATGAAGTGCGTAGGTCAGGGGCGGAGGATAGCTATTGCCCAAGTCGGCCAAGGCCACATAGGTTTTTCAGAAAATTCTGAAGTATACTAAAGCAAAATTTTGATCAATCCATAAATATACTTAATTTTCTAATGTCTTGCCTCTAATTTGGTATCCAATCCAATGAATCTAGGTTGAGTTTAAATTATGGTTTTTGATCTACATTGCCCGGTCTAAATCTGATACAAGTGTGTTGGAATACAAATACTTTGAATAATATGATACGTGTACGAATCAATTTTATCACATTTTTACGCTAAAAACATAGCGTCTTACATGTCCAATGTCAGACATGGATACTTAGAAGTAAATCAAAGAGCCCATGTAACTAAACCACAAAGACATCCTTCTCTTACTATATACAAATTAGTTCTTCACTGTAAACACTGTTTGTAGGAATGTGAGTACCAGTAATACAAACCCAGCAAAGACCGAAATGATTGCCCAGGGACCATTCAAATAATTTCGCCTTAAGGTTGCCATCCATCGATTTGCTCGTCTATCACAATGAGCATTCACCTTTTCTAATATTTCAGCATAATAGAAGTGCTTATCAGGCCCAGTCACGGAGTCGGTAATCTTGCTAAATATGGAGGAAACTGCCTCATCATTCCCAAGAAAATTCTCAATAATTCCACACTGACACAGTATTTCAACATCTTTAGGCGAGTTTATGAGACAAGTAATAAATGTTACATAATCATTAACAAAGTTGAACCTTGTATCATAATTGTATTGCTCATACGCCATGAGATTTCTGAAGACACACTCTGTCCTATCTTCAATTGTGAAAGCAGGAATTTGCATGATCCCATGTTTAAAGTTTATGTCAAACAAGCTACCTTTATCAATTTTCTCAAATTTGACTCCAGCTTCTATAAGCTCTGTTGCGCAGTGTATGAACCGCCGCCTTCGTTTCTTTTCCATTTTATCAGCATTAGGATCTGTTCCTGCGCATGATGGGAGCCAATTATAATTTACTAATCCAAGTAAATGGTGGATTTTATCTTGCTGATCACCATCACAATATACTCTGTCTCCGAGACCAGGGAAAAGGTCACGGAAAAAGCGTAGAGCAAGATAAATCAACCTTTTGCGTTGGTTTGGAACCTCAATCATGTCAAATAACTCACACAAGACAAAGAATGGAAGTTGATTCTCAAATAGCATCAAATCGCGCTGTAAACTGATAACAATCCAATCCATTCTATAAATTGGATCATTCTTTTCTCGCAGATATAATGACTCAAACTTTCGAAACAATTCAATGATAAAGAAACCATCTAATAACATCATCTCAAGGAATTCATCTGTGTCGAGGTTTAGGGTCTCAGCATAACATGTACGCGCTTTAGCTTCTAGCAACCTCATAGCAGAGACATATCTTTCAACATTTTCATTCTTGTGTTGAAGTCGAAAATGCAAGTATCGCAACTTATGCTCCTGCATTACTTTAAGTTCGTCTTTACCGTGGTGGTAAGGACCAACCGAAATAACTTCTGGCTCATAAGCCTTTTTGTTTACCTCACGTAGTTGATTGTGTAACCTAAAAATGCAAGCCGATGGTGAAGGAGAAAGGCGAGCAAGCTTTTCATTAATTCTGATAGTAACATGGTCTGACAAATCATTCTGCTTCATATTCATATGAAAGCAATAGAATTCTCTGCACCAAAAGCATTATTATATTAATTCTCTTTTCGTCATCACAAACGACAAAAAAATTATCAAATGTTTGATGGTAACTATAAGGACATAAAAATTAACAATAAATTTCTTAATTTTAAATTTTGTAAACATATTACAAACTCAAATGACACTTTTTCTTGAGCAAATGGAGTATGCAGCTGATACAACCTGTATGCAATTTTTACAACCAGTAAGCCGTAAAGATTTTGTGCATAGTCACAGAACCAATAATGCTGTAGATAATGCAATGCCAGGTTATATAAATTTGTAAAGAAAGTACAAATTAGATTGCGAATAAACCAACTCTTCCTATCAACCCAACTGGAATACACATGACAATTGCCATCATTTGGGGATCTACAACCATAGACGACTCTGCAGATTCCGTCAAAGAACTACTCAGTGGCACTTCCATTCCATTTACTATTTACTTAATGTTGCATATGGTAACTTGTCTAAAGGGGCAATCCAAACCCATTGTCAAAAATACAACAAGTTAGATCATCTTAGAGTACAACGGACTAACAGGTGTTGCAAGACGCGTAGAGGGGATAATCATGTGGAATTCATTTTTTTATTCTCCGTTGTATCTTTCTCGTAATCCTCCTGATCTTTCCTTTGACAACCGCTTTTCACAAAATCCACACCCGTCCCAAAATCACCGACCATGCCCCTGCTCACCCCCCACCCCACCTACCCCCCAACACAGTCACACACACAAAAGAAAAGGCCAACCTCTGTGAGGGGATTGTCCTCCACCCCAACAAGTTCACAATTGCCGACATCTATTCGTACTCTAGATTCCAAAACAAACTGGGCAACAGATATTTCACACTGCCTAGATTATCTATACAGAACTGACCCATTTGTTTTAATTAATTTATTCTCCACTTATCTGCTATTTTGATCCATTTCTGGAATCTTAGAAACAATGCCTCCATTGAAATTTAAATCTATTCATATCATCATGATTTCGATAGTATAAATGTATAATTCGAACACTGAACTGTGAACGTAGGAGAGATTAAACGGCAAAAAAGATGAGATAACTTACTTGGAGGAATTGAATGCCAACGGTGGTGATTCTATAGTACCCACCCAACAGAAGAGGTACCGAGGTTGAAAATAGAGTTGATACCAAAACCAGCTGATGGGTTTGTTCGATGGGAACCATTTATGAAAGACGCTGACCTTGGACTTCGTGAATCTAACTCAACCTTCTCTATTTCGTGAATATATGTATAATACATAAAATAATTATAATATAATATTAAAATATCAGTACATATAGATAATACTATTTTTGTTTTACAAAAATAACAAAATTTAAACTTTTGACGATTATTACTTTTATATTTTTGACCAAAAGTTAAATGTACAAATAATAAGTTTTTCTCATAAAATTTATTTTGAATATTTAAGTTATGACAAAATTTATAAGTTTGTAATTGATTTTTTTTTAATTTATAGCAAAATAATAAAAAAAATTCAAATGTAATCAAAACAATTTATTTTTAAAATGTAATTTTTTTTAGAAGGGAGGGAGTATATTAAGTATATTATAAATCATATTTTAATATATTATGACATATAATACTAATATATAATATATTAATTTAATATTAACATAATATATTAGTTTTTATTTTGTAATATACTAAAATATTATATATGATTTACTATATATATATATATATATATATATATATATATATACACACATAAAATTGTAATATATTATAATATTTATAAAATATAGTACAAATGAGTATATAGATCAATATTTTGTATCAATTTATTAATTAATCACTATAATATATAATATAATATATAGTACTAAAGTGTGAAAACTAGAAAATAAAAATAAAACTAAAACGTATGAATAATTAACTCATATTATGTATGAAAAATTAATTCATAATATGTATGAAATTTTCTATGTCTTTATGACGTCAAAAAATTTGTTATTACAATTTTGTGTACAAGTAATAATAAACTTAATTAGAATAAGAATAAATCTTTAAATAATTGTATACCACAAAGCAAATAATATATATATATATATATATATATATATATGGGGGCCGATCCATGATTAACGTTAGTTGTGGAGTCTTTCGTATCTAACACATTTATAACCGTTGATCGGATAATCTAACGCTGGAGATTAAAATTTAAAAAAAAAATTCCTTCCGCCAATCTCACTAGCAGACGACAAAAAAAAAAAAAAGGCACTTTCCATCAGTGACACTAGCGGAAGGAGAAAAAAAAATTGGCCATTTCCGCCAGTCTTAAGTCTTATGCTTGAATGTTTGAAAGTAACAAGGGCATTTTTTTTAAGTCTTGTGCTAGTCTTAAAAAAAAATGCTTGATAAACTGTTATTTTTTTTTAAGCTTTTTGCCAAACATTTTCAGTGTAATACAATACATTATATTACACTGAAATCTCAAATTATATAACACACCATCAATAAATACAAATATATAACACATCATCAATAAAAATCATATATATTACACTGAGAAACATAAATTGTATTACATCTCAATCAAATACAACTAAAACTTTTACAACATCACTTCACCGATCCTACATATTAATCTCCACTGATCCTACATAGTAATCATTCTTCTTCATCAAAATCCAACATCACTAATCCTATCATCTTGTACCCTCCAGGGGGACCCTTCGTCATTATTTTGTGCAGTTCCCAAGAAAGACACAAATGAAGAATGGATGCATCTTGAATTGTCCATTTAGCTGCAATGAGATTTAGTACACGTGAGATTGTGTTCATATATTTACAAACGTAAACTCCACAGTCTGAATCATTATGTTGTTTCGCCACTTCAACTTTCTTCCTGAGTTTTGCGTCTCTTGGGGGCCAATTGGTATCGAAGTTAGCAAGTCTTAGCAAGATAGGTACAAGAGTCTTCTGCTCATTTGAAAAATAAAAATTAGAAAGTGACAATAACAAATTAAACCCATATGTAAATCAACATAAAATCATTTGTACTTATTGCAATTGCAACATTCGCCCGGTACCGCGTATCCAACTGTGTCAAAGTCATCTCAGGATGCATGGGATCAATGATTTTTATTGCCCATCCCTTAACGTTGAACATCACTAGGAAAAAATTTCGTGTATGCGGGAATGGAATGACATGAAAATGACATCACATTCCGAAACACGTAAACCATTTTGTTCTACAAAGTGCTGTACAAAGTCAACTATATTTGTAATACCAGTTTGGACTCCGACATTTAATATGGTTTGATCCACGGCAATGAAGAAAGTCGGCAGATAGTATAAATTTCTTTTTAACTTCTTTCCCGCCTGTATTATGACAACGTCTCTTTCTGCCAACAATTCTTGGTAGGCGTCCACAATTGTGTTACCTAACCATGCCCCAGGCGATAAATCTGTGGCCTCCCTTTAATTAATATTATAACCTTTAATTTTTTGAGGCCAATACTGCGAATCATCGACTGGTTCACCATTGAACCAGTGTCGAGTAAACCAATCTACCTTCAAATTGAAGGGTGTAACGGCTTCACCATGCCCCCTTTCACCTGAACCATCAGCAGATTGTGTCTTGAGACTCTTGCTGGATTAGGGACGGGTGGAGCCTCTTGGGAGAAATGGGTAGGAGTTGCATCTTCGGCAAAAGGATTGAAATCTGTTATGAAGGACACTGGAGGATCCGATGTAAAAGTCATGAAAGTTGGAGCTTGTGAAGAATCAATGAAGGACGGAGTGTAAAAGGGTTGCTTCGAATAAAGCTCGAGATTGGACAACTGCATTTGTTGAAATATGACACTATTATTAGTTAAGAGTGCTTGATATTATTGTTCAATCTCGGGAGGTTTATTCGTCCACTGCTGCAACATCCTCAGGGTCTGGTTTAACTGCACAATAAAAAGATACAAGTACATGTTAATAGTGTTACAAAATAGATATAATGCAATACGAGAATTATAATTAACTTTACGTACCACGTTTATTACATGAGGTTGATCAACAATGACACGGTTATTGTATCGGATACCGGTTTTGCAATTCATTTTCGTGTCACTTTGTTGTACCACAAGTAGTACACGTCCACATTGAGTTTGTTGCGCTTGGTATTTTCAGATACCAACAAACCCACAAGATTCTCCTGGAAGTCATGCAACATCTTGTTGTATGGCGCGTCGAATGTTTCGTAATTGGAGACTTGAAATCTATTCTTCTTCTCCGCCCGATTCAATCGTAAATGAGTGTGATCAACAGGGTGGGGAGGGGGGGAGGGTTTCAGGTATCCTTTGATAATGACACAATTGCCTAAGGACTCTGTCTGGCATTTGATACTCAATGTCATCAAAATGTATTAGTGGGATTCGACTGTTTGCAAACAGTTGTGCCATCCAAGCATCCTCATCATCATCATCAACCATTTGAATCTTCTTATACGACTTCAAGATGAATTTGTCTTGTGTTTGATTTTCAAACTCAAACCGGTATGTGAGGACGTTGTGGTGTGGATCTGCTCGCCTCTCCTTATAGAAAACATGCTTGGTGTATGCATATGCCCACACACGCGGGGACAACAACTAAGATCCAGGATGAGGAAATGGATGCCCAATCCATAATCTATCATATGCCCAAGTTTGGACCACTATCATGCATCCCGATATCCTTCCGGGTAACACAATCTTACCCTTAACTTCTTTGTGGTGGGATGCATCATGGAGTGCTCGGTAAATGGCTGTTAGGACTGCTAAACCCCAGGCGTAGTTTACTATGTCTTCAATGTCTCTAACAAACAGCATGTACCTAACATTAAGAAGGTGAAGAGCTGAAAACCTGATGAAAATGTTAACCTGAGATATGCTTATCTGATCTGTAATAAAGAAATTTTTTTTAACAAATGAGTTAGATTAATTTTTTTTTTCATAAAACGAGAGAACGGAGAATGAAACTGAAATGAGAGAACGAAGAAGGAAACTTACATGCGGCGGAATAAGATAGTTTTTTGACCTAGATCTTTTTTATCATAATATATAGCATATCATAAAGGAAGGAAGAAAAAATTGGCTCTTTCCGCTAGTGACACTGGCGGAAAGGGCCAAATTTTTTTTTCCCTTTCGCTAGTGAGATTGGCGGAAGGAAAAAAAATAAAAAATTGGCCCTTTCAGCTAGTGACACTGGCGGAAGGGGAAATTTTTTTTTTCTCCTTTCGCTAGTGAGACTGGCGGAAGGGAATTTTTTTTTTTTTAAAGTTTGATCTTTAGCGTTGGATTATCCGATCGACGGTTGTAAATGTGTTAGCGAAAGACTCCACAGCTAACGTTAGTTATGGATTGACCCCCTATACACACACACACACACACACACACAATAAACTACTATGAGGTACCACTTGATAACAAATATAAATATACTTTTTTTGTGAAAAGTTTGCCGTGTAAAGTATTGCCTTAGAGCACCGCCAAGAGGAAGCTTATTGTCCAAAGGAAAGTCGGCTATTATATATTATTAGTCGATAATTTGGCAGCCTCATTATACTGGCCAATATAGTCAATTATTTCACACTAAGGCATATTACTGACCAATAAAGTTAACGGCTGATAATTGCACACTAAAATGATTCAACAACTTTATTTGATTTACAAGTGATACAAATATATCATTTGAGGTACAATCTTAGCCTTACTCCCATAATTTCTCTTTAGCCGACCACCCACATAAATCTCAGACTTCTTTTTCAAGAGCAACTGTCTTTTTCTAGAGGAACAACTATCCGAAGATCAAGTATTAAAACTTAAAGAGGTAAGATGTTAAGTATAAATGATGATGATGATTAAAGTTTTGATTGTGCATCTATACATACTCAAGGTGTTTTATAAACCTAACTATAAGCACATATTTTGCATCCACTGATGATCAACTTAGTCATCAGGGGATGAAGTATTTCACACTACACAAGTCATCAGTTGAAACTACTAAAAGACTTGATAGTGAAGATGGATGTCTGTTGTTACTCAAGAACACTTAAGTATTCCGTACATTAGACATTCTAAACAAAATCAATAAAGCTTCAGTGATTAAAACCGTCAGGGGAACCCATTAGGGGATAACAAAGGCAGATCAACTCGTCAAGGAAACGCGTCAGGGTATGGCAGTGCCAAGCCAAACTCATCAAGGGGAACGCGTTAGGGCATGACAGTGACATGCCAACCTATTAAGGGAACTCATTAGGGTATGACAATGTCAAGCTAGCCTGTCAGGGAAACCCGTCAGGGGGAATGCTCAGCACTACATTAGTGGAAGCGATAAGTGGATGCTTTGAGTCTAAACGTCAGGGGATCAAAAAGCACTTGGATAACTCAAGTGAAGTTTGAAGCACTGATCGAGTCTTATACAAGACTTGTCATCAGGGGGTCCAAAAGTACTGATCAAGTCCACATCAGGGCTTGCCATCAGTGGACAGTTATGACTGCATACACTCGTCATCAGGTTTTACACACAAATCAATGAAGCTTGTTACAGAAGTAAGAGATATAAACTAGAAAGATATTTCTTGAAGTTTGGTGGTCCAATGACAACTCTCGATCATTAAATGCACACAGATCAGGGGAAGAAAAAGAATCAACAAAAGCAATAGCAGTCGGACACATTATTCCTAAAGGACATCGATGTGACATATATGCGGCAAAGTTGAAAAGAGCAGCACGTCCAAGCACGTGGGTTCAACTACTGATCTTCTATATATGCAAAATTGTTCTCATTACACAGTATTAATCCAATGGATCAACCAACACTTAGAAGCACATAAACACTAGAGAAGATTTGAAACATTTTTGTGAGAAAACATTCAAAGAAGTATTATAGCTAGTGAGTGTGAAAGAGAAGTTGTAACTTGTTACAGAATTTGTAGCTGATTAATTACATTTGTGATTAACCAGATTTCCAGAAAAACCTCAAGTTTCAATACAATTATTTTAACTTGAATGCTTGTGTGTTCATTTTAAAGTCATTATAGTTTTTTTGATATT
>CM025780.1:26609751-26663409 GCA_014636745.2 Centella asiatica | reverse complement strand
CCCCCCCCCCCCCCCCCCCCCCCCCCAAACAATTGGTATCAGAGCCAACTAGCAGATTACACTTGCTAAACAATCGTTGAAAATGGCTAACAAAGCTGGAAATAGCAAAGTCCCCATGTTGGAAAGGGGAAAGCACTTTATTTGGAAACAAAGAATGATAGTTCATCTAAGAGCAATTGATGATGAATACTTGCAAATTCTAGAAGAAGACCCTCACGTTCCAAAGAAGCTCATTGCTCAAGAGGTTGTCAATGGAGTCAGTGTACCACAAAAATTAGTTCCAAAGACCATTGAAGAAATGACTCCAGAGGAAAGAGAGAAAGTAAAGAAGGATCTAAAAGTCACAGGCATCCTATATAATGGTTTAGACGATGATATGCTGAACAACATCATGAATCTTATAACGTCTAAGTTAATATGGGATACCATCCAGATCCTATGTGATGGAGCTGAAGAAGTGATGGAAAATAAACTGTAGCTGTTAACACAACAGTATGAGTGGTTCACAATGAAAAATGGTGAAACACTCACTGAAATGTTTAATAGATTTAACAGGTTGGTAAATGACCTGAGGTTATATGGGAAGACTTCTGCTAATAAAGATGTGAACAAAAAGTTCATGAGAGCACTTCCCATATCATGGGATCCTAAAACGACAACCATTAGGGAATCCAAGGATATGAATCTTCTAGACTTGGACAGGCTTTATGGTACGCTAAAGACATATGAACTGGAAGTTCAACAAAGATCTGAAATGTCAGGGGATACTGAAAAGCTTAAATCTGTAGCCCTAATGGCTACCAAGAAGGATAAAGAATAAGCAAGACCAAGTGTCTTGATGAAACAGCAGTCAGGGGATGCTAAAAAAGAAGAGGACATTGAAATTGACTCAAAAGAGGATGAGTACATTCCTGAAGAGTTAGAAGAACTGAATGAAACCATGGCTTTTCTTGCAAAGATGTTTTCTAAGCTGAAATTTCAAAAACCTTCTGGATCTAAAATATTTTCAGTAAAGAAACCTAGTAGCACTAAAAGTTTTATTGACAAATCAAGATTAAAATGCTACAAATGCAATGAGATGGGCCATTTTGCAAATGAGTGTCGCAAGGCCACAAGGGAAGGTGAATCCAGGGGAAAGGAAGCTGATGTGGACTATGAGAAGAAATACTTTATCCTTCTAAATGCCACCAAGAAGGGAAAAACTTACATTGTAGAGGGAAAGGACTGGGCTGACTCAAATGAAGAAGATAATGAAGAATATGTCAACCTAGCCCTGATGGCCTCATCCACTGACAGCAGCAGCTCACAAGTAAGTTTTGAAATTTCCTCTAACATGTCTAAAAATGATTGTGTTAAAACTGTTAAGGAAATGGCTTGTGAGATAAAAGATCTGTATGACACCCTAAGAAGTGCTGTAGCTGAAACTGAGAGGGTGTAGAAAATAAATGAACATTTAACTGCTAGAAATACTCTTTTAGAATCAGAACTCTCTAGACTTTAAAGTCTTGAAAAAGAACTCTCAAGGACTAAAAATCTCCTTGACTGTGCTATTAAAAGAGAGGAATGGACCTCAAATCTTCTAAGACAAGAAAGGGAAGTTATAAAGAAATGGAATGAGTCTAGCAAAAAACTGGATGATCAATTAAACTGTCAGAAATCTGATCCCAAGTTTGGTTTAGGTTTTGAAGAGACTCTTGTAAAGCAACCTCCTATTGAGGTTGAAAATGCAGCTAGCTTTGGAAAAAAGGCCAATACAACCTATCAAATTTGTGAAGGTTGTAACAAAATTAGAGAAAGGGAATATTTTCCTAATGAGTGAAGCTTTCACAAGTGGTGGGAGAGGCAAGAAACCTATTCTTATCAAAGCACTCAAACCCCCAGTCAAGAAAGAACTATACTGTGCATCAGTGGATACACAGTCATCAGGGGATAAGAGTGCATCAGGCCTTCGTAGCCCTTCAAGGGATAAAAGCCTGTCAGGGGATAATAAAAAGAATAGAAATGGAAAGTTAGGTGTAAACAAAGCTAGTAATTATACCTCTATTCATGAAGCCCCTAGGAAAGTGTGTTGGAATTGTGGTAGTAATTATATGATGATGATTTACCAACTGCTTAAGCATGCACCCCTAAGGGTAAAGATAAGAAAATTGTTGTTAAATCAGACGTGTATCATGTAGCTCCTAAAAAGGAGAAAATTTTCCAAAACCAAAAGTCACACAAAATGAAAAAGTTGTTTTACCATTAACTGTGACTAAATCTAGAGGACCCAAAGCCACTTGGGTATCAAAAACAAATTAAATGTTTCTTGTGTGCAGGGAAAGGTCAAAAATAGTCAAATCTGGTTTTTAGATAGTGGCTGCTCAAGACACATGACAGAAAACAAAGCCCTGCTCACAGAATTTCAAGAAAAGGTTGCTCTAGTGATTTCATTTGATGATAACAGCAAAGGATTGACTCTTGGTTATGACAAAACAGCAAATGGGGATGTCTTATTTGAAAATGTAGCACTAGTTGATGAGCTTAAGCACAACTTATTAAGCATAAGTCAACTATGTGACAAAGGATATATAATTTATTTCAAAGTGGATCAATACTTGATCTTAAATGAAGATGATGGGGACCTGGTCTTATCAGGGATAAGGAAATCAGATCTCTACATTGCTGATTTCAATTTAGTAAGTTGAGAATCATGCTTCTACAGAAAGGGAACCTCTGATGAGAGTAGATTGTGGCACAAGAAGCTCTCTCACCTGAACTTCAAAGCTATCAATGATTTGGTAAAGAGAAAGTTGGTAACTGGACTGCCTCAAATAAAATTTATTCAAGAATGATTATGTTCAACTTGTCAACAAGGGAAGCAAAGGAAATCATCATTTGTTGGCAAGGAAGTCACAATGATCAAGGATCCAATTCAGTTGCTTCATATGGATCTCTTTCGCCCTGTCAACATAATGTCAGTGTCAAAGAAAAGATTTGCAATGGTTATTGTGGATGACTACACCAGATACACTTGGGTTAAGTTTGAAAATGCTAAAATAGAAGTATTTCAACAAATCATTGACCATATAAAGAAAGTGGAAACTGAGTCAGGGTTAGTGGTTAGAATATTGAGGACAGATAATGAAACTGAATTCACGAATGCAACTGTTGATGGATTTTGTGTGGAGAAATGCATCAATCATACATTCTCTACTCCAAGGACTCCTCAACAGAATGGTGTAATGGAAAGGAAAAATAGAACCCTGATAGAAGCCGCTAGAACAATGCTAAAAGAGGCAAGGATTCCTACCTATTTTTGGGCTGAGGCAATTTCTTCTGCTTGCTTTACTCAAAATAGGTCCTTGATTAACAAGGCTCACAACAAGACACCGTATGAGCTAATGACAGGGAGGAAACCAAACATCAAGTTCCTACATGTTTTTGGATGCAAATGCTTTATTTTAAAGAACTTTGGTGAGAACTTACGAAAATTTGATCCAAAAGCTGATGAAGCAATTTTCCTAGGTTACTCCCTGATATCTAATGTGAGAATTCGAAAATTTTAAATGTATTTTATGATAAGAAATAATTTTATTTTGTGTTATTATATTTTTGCATGGAGGTTAGTCTTTTTAAATGAATTCATATCTACAACGGAAATTTTTATGATGATGTGATATCCATGATTATGAGGTTAAGTTGCTTAAAAAAGTTATTAAGAAGGGGATTAGCAAATCCCATATAAGATTTTATTGATCAGCTTGGAAGGAAATGAGAGGATTACGTGGTTGATTAAGAATTGTTTAGGTGGCTAAGTCTTCATGCATGTAGGACAGCAGTTGTTTGCTGTCAAGAAGTCATGATGAACAGCCGTTTTACTGTCCAAATTAACGAATCATTTTATTCTAAAGCTTAACCTTAGCTTACTGCTCTTGAACCCTATAAATACCCCATTCGAGATGAAATTTTAACTCTTTTACCAAAATTTCTCTTTTGAGAGTCTCGTTTAAACTTATCATCTCCATATATTTCTAAGTTCTTCTTCCGAAAAATTATTCTCAGACAAGATTTGATCTCACTCTTAAGAATGAAGAGGTAAGAACCTGGTATTCTACTTAGTTTCTTTCATGCATAGTATCAAAGATTTATGCTAAGATTAATATTCTTTGCATCTTCATGAGACATCATAGGCTGAGTTTGAGCATGATAGGTCTTCCATTGTAACAGAAGTAAGCTCTAATGTTAATCTCTGATGAGATGTTGTTAATCTCTGATGAGTTGTTGTTAATCTCTGATGAGATGTTGTTAATCTCTGATGAGATGTTATTAGTCTCTGATGACGTCAGCATTAGTTTCCGACAGTGTTGATGTTAGTCTCTGATGACGTCAGCATCATTAGTCTCCGACAGTGTTGATGTTAGTCTTTGATGACATCAGCATCATTAGTCTCCGACAGTGTTGATGTTAGTCCCCGATGACGTCATCAGTCTTTGATGGGTTATTTAGTCTCCGATGACGTCATCTTTAGTTTCCGATAGGCTAAAATCTAGTCCCCGATGACATCATCAGTCTCCGATGGGTTATTTAGTCTCGGATGACGTCAGCCTTAGTCTCCGACAGGCTAAAGTTTAGTCCCCGATGACATCATTAGTCTCCAATGAGATGTTTAGTCTCTAATGACGTCATCCGTAGTCTCTGACGGGCAAAAATTTCTTAGTCTCCGATGGAGGAATTTCCTAGTCTCTGATGAGCAAAAATATATTAGTCTCTGATGGTTAAGGATATCAGTCCCTGACGAGTTTGATAATAAGAGGATTATTCCTCGATGTACAGTCTGTTATCAAGACTATAAAACATGACTTTCTTAAAATTATTTCATGATGTTATTATGTCAAATTTAAGACATTCTAAGGACATCACATACACATTTTCTTTCATAAATTCTTATTGAGGTATTAAAATATTACTTGCATAATTTATATAATCTTTCACTCACCAGTAAATTGAATTTGAATCTTTGTTGCTAAGGACCGAGGCAAATATATACATTCGATCTGATGCTTATTTCAATTTAACGCAGTATCATTTGATTCGACATGTGTGCAAGACTTGATTATATGTTTCAATTGTTTTTAAGAATGAGCATGCTATGCTTTAAATTTCGCAAGCATGATATGAATGGTAATGCATGGATATAACTGAGCTTTGATTTTCAGCTAATTATAAATCTTATATCTGTGCAAAAAAATGAGAATGATATGTCCCTTAAATGGGTTATGCCACATGGATGGCTAGAGGAAGGGAAAGGTGCTGATTTGTTCTTCACCTGACCTAGAGGAAATTTATGTGACTACTTATGTTCACAGAAGGAGGGATCATGCGGGCACAGTTAGGCCAGCTGTATACCGTATGGTTAGCAGATCCAACGGGTTTAGCCCCCGATGGATATTTTTTTTACTTCAAGGAAGCTATGCTTGTTTTAAAAAGGATTACATAATTGTTTATCATCAGTAATCCTAAAGATCCTTTAAAGATTTCTGAGGCATTAGTATTGATTCACCAAGCCTCTTAGCAGAATTGAATCCTTTGAAACAATCTAGATTTGTTTCCCATTTTGTTTATATACTTGCTGGGCATGGATCGCTCATTCTTGTTGATTTTAATATCTTGCAGGGCAGAATATAAAGGTTGAGCCCTTTGACAAGGGAAAGACAAAAATGATCGGTTACTGATTTGGGTTAACCCTTTGTAGTGCCGACAAGGGAAGGAAGGAAAGAAGAGGATTTGGAAAGTGATGTTTGTATTATAGTATAGAGATAGAATAGCTTCCGCTGAAATGTAATATTTTGGGTTGTAATAACTCTTTAATAATGTTTTCTTCCAGTATTTATATTACAAATGGATGTGTGGTTATTTTTTCCTTCTTTTGACGAAGCCCTGATCCAGTGAGGAATTCTGGGGTCGTCACATCTAATGCATTCAGAGTTTATAACAAGAGACTTCAAATAGTGATGGAGTCTATAAATGTAGCTTTTGATGATCAAGAGATTTCTGGACTTGAAAACCCTGGTTTAAATTTCATGAGGAGCACAGATTTGAAAATGAAGATGATTTTGATTATGAAGAGAATGAAGCTGATGAGTGCAGACAAATGGAGAATTTAACCATCCCTGATGTTAATTCAAACACCATAGAAACCCCTTCAACAGATAGAGTAAATCTCCTGGACAATAGGTTAGGGAATATTCCATCAGGGGATCATCCATCAGGGCATGCACCATCAGGGAATAACTTTAACCCTGATTTAAGCATTAATTCAGGGGGAGTTTTCTCAGAAGCTGGGAGCACAAACTTAGGGGGAGTTTTTTCTCAAAAGCTGGGAGCACAGACTTAGGGGGAGGAGATGAGAATCAAGCAAACTCATCAAGAAACATCTCTAATCCTAAATGGTCTAGGAGTCACACAACAGATTTGATTATTGGTGACCCAAACAAGAAAGTACAAACCAGAAAAATAACATCTAATGAATGCCTCTATGCTTGTTTTCTTTCACAATTAGAGCCAAAGAAATTTTAAAAAGCCATTCAAGATGCAGATTGGATAATAGCTATGCAAGTAGAGTTGAATCAATTTGAAAGAAATCAAATATGGAAGCTGGTGCCTAAACCCAAAAGTAGAATTATAATAGGTACCAAGTGGGTATTCAGAAAGAAGATGGATGAAATTTACATTGTTATAAGAAACAAAGCAAGACTGGTAGTAAAGGATTATCTTCAAGAGGAAGGGATTGACTTTGATGAAACTTTTGCACCAGTAGTTAGACTTGAGGCTATAAGAATCTTTTTAGCCTATGCAACACATTCAAACTTAAAAGTTTATCAAATGGATGTGAAAAGTGATTTTCTCAATGGGAAATTAGAACAGGAAGTGTATGTCTAACAACCTCCAAGGTTTGAAAGTTCAAAATTCCCAAATCATGTATACAAATTAGAGAAAACACTTTATGGACTGAAGCAAGCTCCTAGATCTTGGTATGACACAATGTCTAAGTTTCTGATGGAAAACAAGTTCACAAGAGGTATCATTTACAATACATTGTTCTTTAGACAACACCAAGGTCATCTGATCCTGGTTCAAATATATGTTGATGATATTATCTTTGGATCCACAAACACTAGATTGTGTGAAAAGTTTTCCAAGCTCATGCAAAGCAAATATGAAATGAGTTTGATGGGTGAATTGTCTTATTTCTTGGGACTGTAGATCAAACAGGTCACTGATGAGATTTATATTCATCAGACAAAGTATGCCAAAGAACTTCTTAAGAAATTTGACATAGATGACTCAAAAGTAGCAAAGACACCAATGGCCACAGTAACCAAAATTGACCCTGATAAAAATGAAAAGAAAGTTGATCTAAAAACTTATAGGGGAATGATTGGATCATTGCTGTATCACCTGTCTTTTTTCAAGGAGGATTACACGTTATTTATCATCAGCTATGCTCAGAATTTCTACAAAGTTTATGAGGCACCGATATTGTTTTACCGAGCCCACAAACAAAATTGTACCTCTATTAGCATTTTAAAATTTTCCTTTTGTGTTTATATATCTGTTGAGCGTAAATTGTTTATTCTTGTTTAGTTAACGTTTTACAAGGTATGGTGCAAATGCTGAATCGTCTAATAAGAGGAAAACAAAGATGATTGGGTATTGAGTTGTACATGGATCCTGCAGATAGCCATCAAAGAAAGAAGAAATTTAGAATTTATGTAATATTTTTAGACCACAATCTAAAGATATTTTAATTTCCACTATATTATTCTAAAATTGTAATAATTTATTGTTAATATTTTAGTTTGATTCTCGTATGAAAATTTTATAGAGGGTTGTTCGTTATGCTTAATAAATGGCGGTCTTTGTCATTTAGTCAAGACATTGGCCCTTAGAATAACTGCACGATGTTTTTCTCATTATTAAAAAAATAAAAAAGACGTAAAAAGTTGTAGCGAAAAAATCTCTCCCCCTCATTATCCATTTCCATACCGATTGGTCTGCTCTGCATATCCACCAAGTTTTCTTTCCATTTAAAATCGGTGGAGAATACTTCATCTTAGTTATACAGAAAAACCAGATCCACGGACGAAACCCCTAATAAGTCAATCGGACAGTTGTCTAGTCAAAATTTGTTCAAAATATAAAATCCTTACTCAAATTTGACTTGATTACACTTTGATAGAATAAAACTCAAGCTTGAACTTAATTGTACTAATTGTGTTATTATTGACAAATGTTATTCCACCTAAAATGTAAATTAATATTTTATCCTATCCTCTTAAAGTGCCCCTGTACGCCTGAACATGTATTTTTTCGCCTACAACATATATTCATCTTTAAAGCTATTATTTTCATTTTATTTATGATGCACAAGCATTTGGATGTGCCATGTGACTAGCTACTAAGTGATTACTAGATTAAGTAGTATATATATACGAGGTAACATAATAATCTCGTAAAAATTATGTAATTTTTAACAAAAGATGGTTTATTATCTGGTCAGCATATTTGTTGCTGCACTTGCAATAAGCATGTCTGGAGCAAGTATGAAATAGGATCCCAATAGCTGGAGTCAAAAGGAACATGCTACTCATGTTTAAGCTGTCCTCTACAAATTATTTGATTTTGTAACCTTTAAGATGTCTTTGAACGTCCAATATACTGCTATGTTGTACAGTAAATTAATGTTATTATTTACTATTTATAATTCTTTTTACTTGATTTACGTTGTTAAGTCTTATCATTGCAGAGGTTTAGAGTTTAGAAAGTGTAGTTTTGGCCCAGTCTTATCTCGTTCCAGCATGAGAAAGAATATCATGTTGAATGATAACACACTTTTTCAGATGTTGAATGTATGGGTATGAGATTTATTGCTACAATATATACTTCATTCTCTCTTTTAAAGATTTAACTGTTTACCACATCACCTCGTTATATTTCGCCCACCACTGTATCTATTAACCAAAACCCGAGTTGTAAACCATCAACAAGCATGTCGGAGGGGATGAAGTACCATTTCCTACATTAAAACTGACCTCCGAATTTCTTGCCATTTTATGCTTTGCTAGCAACAAAAACTATTTATTTTGATAGATTAATAAAAATACTAATTATGAAAAAAAAAAAAAACACAATCTAATAATAAGAAACTACAAATAATACATCTCTTTTTTTTTTTTTTTCCTAAATTCGGCTTATGTGTCAATCATGTTTAATACATCCCTTTTTACTAGTGTTCTTTTATTCTTTTTACTCCAATTCTTCCCTTTTTACACGTCTTCCCTCTGACTTCAATAGTTAAATTCTAATATTGAGTAAAATTCATCTTAACACCTGAGATTTTGTGGAATTTCTATCTAACCACCTATGGCCCCAAAACGCACATGTTACCACATGAGGTTACTTTTTTTTTATAACATGACCTCAAATCCATGTTTTTTAACAGAGAGTGCAGTTCGCTTGCTCCAAAGAGAGTGAGTGTAGCGATCTTGTTGCCGACGGTCCTATACTGCTAAAATTACATGAAACATGACCGTTTTAACCTTTCTGAGCAATTATATTAGAATTCTACTTCATCGAATCCCCTTAACATTATTTATCCAAATTCTACAATTTCTTCAAAATTTCATATTTCTCCAAAGATTTAACAAAATTTTTGCAGGTTTATGTAATCAATATTTAGTATTTATCACATTTATTTGGTCAGTTTGGATAACTCGAACATGCACATGTGGGAAAAAACCAAATTTAAGGGTTGTTAAGTCGAATAAAGAGTGCAAATGGAAATTATAACAGTCATGCAATCAATGTTGGTTTTTTCGCTGGTGCAAATATATCAAGACGACAAGGCAACTTGAAACTAGCAAAAATAACAGTCCAATGCAAGCGCCAACCGAAGTGAAAATTTTCTTTGGCCAAGTTTAATATGAAGAATTTAGAGTGAATACTAGAGTGACACTACTCCAAACGAACCTGAGAATTGGAGAACGTAACATAAATGCCTTGTTAGAAAATAAGCTTGATTTGGGCTTGATCCAACTTATAGTTAATTAAGTCCAAATATTAAATAGTCAATAATTTAAACTATGTTTCTAGGTCTTTCTTAGTTTGTAAGATAAGTCAAAATCTAGAACTCTCTTACAAAATATCTAGCCTCTAAAATTCTCCACTTATCTCTAAGATCATGAATTTTTCATAAACTAGAACATTCCCTAGACTAGTATAAATAGACATTGTCATTTGTGGTTATAGCAATTAAAAGAAAAAGAAATTGAGAGATAATACAAGAGTGAGAGAGCTAGAGAATTGTATTCTTGTAATCAAAAACTTTGTGAGCAATAAAATTTCTTCTTCTTCAAATTGTGTTTTCCCTTCCGTTGTACTCGATCCTTTTTATTTCCAAGACGCGTTACATGGAAATTTAAAGGTCATTGCCTCATTGCAATCTTTTGTTTGTTGTCCTGCTTGTACTAATTGTATCGAAAATATGAATGTATTCTATGTAATAAAACAATGAATGTGAATCTATGCCATATTTTAAACAAAGTGCAATATGTAGTGCCACAAGTTCCATTTCAAATAACACAACAAAAATGATACCACAAGTATCATTCCCAGAAAAACATGCAAGTGCCAAATTCAGTTCCAGGAAAAAAGAAATAAATAAAATACCATAAATAATTACAAAATACATGGTCGAATCTTATGTGGCAGAAACAACATTTAGGCAATTACATAGACAGACCCCCCATGCTAGGCTTACCACCCCTGCCACCCCTACTGCCCCTACCGTCCCTACCACCCTTACTCATATTAGATTGAGAAGAGGAAGAACCTACAATAAGTTGCGAGGAAGAATGAGTTGTACACTTCAAATGTTCAACGGGTGACAGGTTTTTAGACTCTTTTGTACCATTCAAGTTTTTTGTACATGTTTGGCCCTAAGGACCCGTGATATTTTTCAATCCAAGCTCTATTCCTTTCAGTCCTTGTCATTAATCTTCTCCTAATCTATAATGTCATGTTGATTATCCGTTTCTATCCCCGCACTAAATTTGAAGAACTAGTATGGCTATGGATATAATTTATCATTGTCATCTGTTCTTACAACACATAAAAGTTGACCACCAAATGTACTCTTTAAAAAACACCCACCTAAGCCAGTTATTGGACTACAACCAACCAAATAGCCCTTCTTAGATGCTTCAAATCTCACATACATTGTTAAGAATTACAGCATTCGATGATGATGTATAAATACTTAGAATTGTTAGATTGGTAATTGTACAAGTACCTGCAGTAGTGCACTATGAGAAACTACTATCAGAGACTGCAAGTAACCATCAGAGACTACAAGCAATGCATTTAGAGAGTTCAACAAAAGTCAAAGTTGATCAAGCAAAATTAGCCTATCGGAGACTAAGTTTTTGTTCATCAGAGATTAAGTTTTTGATCATCGGAGACTAAGTATTTGTTCAACAGAGACTAAGTATTTGTTTAACAGAGACTAAGTTTTTGTTCATCGGAGACTAAGTGTTTGTTCATTAGAGACTATTGTTGAAGCTATCAGAGACTAAGGCAAAGACTCTCTAATGTATTGAAGTAGCCTTGAGAAGATTTGACTGTCACCAAATATTACTCAACGCCAAAGTCATTTTGACTGTCGCCAAAGTCATTTGTCTATCGCCAAAGTTGTCGGGCAAATCAACAACGCCGCCAAACTCAAAATGACTATCGCCAAAGTTGTCGGACAAATCAACACCGTCACCAAAGTCATTTACTCATCGCCAAACTCAAAATGATGGTCGCCAAAGTCGTCGGGTAATCTAAAATAGCGCCAAAGTCTAAATCATCTGGGGATACTCTCGACATCAGGGGATATATTTCTCAACATCAGGGGATATATTTCTCAACATCAGGGGATAGACTTCTCGTTGTCAGCGGATACATTTCTCGGCATCAGGGGACAAAGTTCTCGACATTAGGGGATAGATTTCTCGTCATCAGGGGATGGACTTCTCGGCACCAGAGACTGTCCATCAGGGGATAAATGACCAGAGACTAAACGATGACATATGGATGACACATAGCTGAGTTCACAAATCCACTAACTCAAGTTAAAGGCGGTGGAATTAATATAAAGATGGTGGTCCAATATGAAGAGATTGGCTACCAAAGAACCTTCAAGGAGATAAGTTATACACTGCAGGTGTGAACACTGATATGGAGAAAAGTCATACTTATATACAGGCATGCATATAAAACTGCAAGTGAGATAACTACAGTTGTAGTTTATAGAAACTTGAAGAGAAAAATGTGGAAGATGATCTAATCAAAAACCAGGAAGCTCATAGAGATAAGGTATTCACTGTAGAGATAATTTAGCATGGGAACTCCAAGAGAAAAATAAAGGAGCTGGTGTGTTGATACACCAGAGATGTTACATAACAGGTTGGTGTGCAAGGAAGGTCATACAAAAAGAAGAAGTTATGTGACAGAGCTACAATTACCAAAGAATATCAAAGACATTTTTCGAGGCAACTCACTGAAGAAACTTGGAGACAAAGAAGCTATGTCTATAAAAAGAGACATAGAGCAGCTGAGATAAGATATCACTCAGACAAACAAGATATCACTGAGATACACAAAAACACTAGTATAAATATTATCTTAGATTATATAGCAACTGTAATCAATTTACAAAAAATGAGAGAAGTAAGTTTTTCATAACTTGGAAGAAGCAAGTTTTTTATAACTTGAGAGAAACAAGTTTTTTATAACTTGAAAGAAGCAAGTTTTTTCATAACTTGAGAGAAGCAAGTTTTTCAAAAACTTGAGAGAGAAACTAGAAATTATTTTCTAGAGTGTAGCTGTTATTTTTTAACAGAGTTATCTACAACTGGTAATCACTACTAGAAAGAATCGTAAAGATTCAAATTAATTTACAATAAATATATATATTGTAGATTAATATTAATATCTTGCAATTTGCTTTACTGTTTCACTTGTTATATCTTTTCAGTAGAGTTGTTTTAACTATTCTTAAGTTTCAAACTGTATTAAACAGTTTAATTCAAAGAAAAGTTGAAAATTGTATTCAACCCCCCCCCCCCCCCCAACCCCCACAATTACTCTATGGGACAAACAATTGGTATTAGAGAAGTTCTAGATTAATTTAATCTAGAGATTATGAGTAATTCGAAGGAAAACCCTAGAGTAGTTCTAGATTAATTTAATCTAGAGATTATGAGCAATTCGAAGGAAAACCCTAGAGTTCCATAACTCAAGAAGGGTGAATACTCATTTTAGAAGCAAATGATCTTAAGTTATCTTGATGCAAAAAATGACCAATACTTGGAGATTATTGAAAAAGGTCCTCAAGAAATAAAGAAGCTTGTACCTGGCATCACCTCTGATGGAGTTACTACACCAGATAAATATGAAGCAAAAACTCCAAAAGAATTTACTCAATCAAAAAAGGAGGAAGCTGCCAAGGATAAGAAAGTCGGAGATATCCTTATCACAACACTTGATAACATCATGATATACAAAGTTATGAAGTGCAAAACATCCAAGGAGGTTTGGGACAAGCTCACTATCCTATGTGAAGGGAATGAACAAATCAAGCTTAACAAGCAACTCCTGCTGATTCAACAATATGAGTTGTTTACTGCTAAGGATGGTGAATCTCTTGATGATCTATATAAAAGATTCATTCAATTAATTAATGATTTATCTACCTATGGCCAGGAGTATTCTGTGCTTCAAGTGAATCACATATTTTTGAGAGCTCTTCCCAGACATTGGGATTCAAAGACTACTATAATCAGAGAAGCCAATAAAGATCTAGTTCTTCTAACATTGGATGAGATATATGGAAACTTGAAAACCTATGAGTTGGAAATCCAGCAATGGAATAAGCAACACTCCAAAGATAGATCTGTTGAACTGATTGCAGAGCCAAAGAAAAAGAAGGTTGGTAAACACATGAAGGTTTCCATTAAAAAAGAAGATTCCAATGATGAGGAAATAGAAGAAAGTGAGACTGAAGAGAATGAAGTTAGGAGTTATACACCTGAGGAGCTAGATGAAATTGATCAAAGCTTAGTCTACATTGTTAGGAAATTCAAAAACCTATGATTTCAAAGAGGGAGGAAGCTCAGGAAAGGCTCATCAACATCAACATCTACTCTTGTCAAGCCAAGTCAATCAACCATGATTGACAAATCTAAAATCAGGTGTTATAACTGCAACGAGTTTGGTCACTTTGCCAGTGAATGCAAGAAGCCCAAAGCTGAGAAGAAGAAAGACTTCAAGGATGATCAAGTAGATTACAAAAAGAAGTACTTTGATCTTCACAAAAAAAACAAAGGGGAAGACATATATAGCTGAAGGCAAGGATTGGGTGGATTCAGATGAATCTGATGTTCAGGAAGAGATTGTAAATTTGGCTTTAATGGCTAAATCCTCAAGCAATTTTGAAAGAGAAGCTGAATCACATAACTCATCACCAACTAAGGTAAATAAGTTCAATATTTCTTCAATTTCTAAAAATGAATGTTATGATACCATTCAAGAAATGACCAAAAAGATTTATGACTTGCATGCTAGTTTAAGATCTCTTACTAAAGAAAACAATAGGATTACTGAGACCAACAATGTTGTTTCAAAAAGAAACTCATTTTTAGAATATGAATTGTTAATTCTAGAAAAGGCCAAATCGAGACATCTTGATAATGCCTTGAAAACAGAAGAATATCTAGTTGAAAAACTCAAGGCTGAACAAGATAAGATAAAACAATGGACACAATCCTCACACAAACTGTAGGATCTTTAAAACTTAGAAAATCCTAATCAAAAAGTTGGATTAGGATACTCAGATATACCCATTGTTGTATCAGTTGGTGAACAACCCATCACCACTGATAAAGATAAAGAAATAGAAGCTAGCACAAAATCCAAAACTGCAGGTAAATTAAAACCAATCAAATTTATTAAACCTGTTAAGATTGAGATAGGTGAAAGTTCTAAAGTTGTAAATTCCACATCTATAAAGAAAACTTTGGAACCAGTGCTAGAGAAAAAGGCTACTAAAAATGTTGGTTTGCTTACTGACAAACAATTAAAAGAAAAGTTAAAAAGAAGTCCAAAATCTAAGCCTAAGAAAAACGGAAATGGTAAATTAGGTATTAATAAATACAGTAATTGTGCACCAATACCTAATGCACCTAGGAAGACATGCACCAAATGTGGGAACTCCAACCACCTTGCTTTTCAATGCACAAAAATTAATAATAACATGCATGTTCCTCTTGTTTCAACTGAAGCTCTTTGTCCATACATTGCACCACCTCAATATATATCATGTCATAATTGTGGTGATTTTAAACATCTATCATATGCTTGCAATGCTTATGGAAACTGTTATTATGCTTATCCCTCTATGCCTAATGTTCATAATAACACAAGGAAAATGTTTCCTCAAAGGTCAATGGTTGTTCATAAGCCACCTAGGACCAAGGTGGATCTTTCACCTCCTAAAAAGAGGAAAGAAAAGGAAAAAAATATACAACCAATGATCAAATGTAAACCTGTGATCAAAACGTACTGTTAAATCAAAACCCAAAAAGGCTTGAGTTCCTAAAAGATTTAGCTAGTTTACATGTGTGTGCAGGGAAAGAAGAAGAAGCAGCTGTGGTACTTGGATAGTGGTTGTTCAAGACACATGACTGGAAATAAGTCCCTGCTCTTACAGTTTTAGGAGAAAGCTAACCCAAAAGTATCCTTTGGAGATGACAACATCAAATACACTATGAGATATGACAAAATAATTCATGGAAATGTCATCATTGAAGATGTAGCTCTGGTTGATGGCCTAATGCACAATCTACTCAGTGTTAGTCTGTTTTGTGACAAAGGCTATCAAGTTGTTTTTAAGGATGAAAAATGTCTTATAAGAAATATAAAGACTGGAGATATTACATTGTTTGGAGTCAGAAAAGACAATGTATACGTAGCTGACTTCTGCTCAACAAAAGAAGAACAATACATATGTTTTTACAGTAAAGCATTAGCAGATGAAAGTTGGCTGTGACACAAGAAGCGGTCTCACCTAAACTTCAAGACTATGAATAATCTGGTGAGAAAAGGATTAGTGGCAGGATTACCACAACTTGAATTTTCTCAAAATGGTCTTGTAGATCTTGTTAGAAGGGAAAACAAAAGATAATTTCCTTCAAAAGTAAAAAAGCATCAACAATAACAAGACCAATTCATCTAATACACATGGATTTATTTGGTCCTGTTAATGTGATGTCAATATCCAAGAAAAGGTATGCATTTATAATTATTGATGACTACTCAAGATACTCATAGGTTATGTATCTACATACCAAAGATGAAGCTCCCCAGCTGATCATTGATCACATTAAAAGGATAGAACTTGAAGCTGGAAAGAAAGTCAAGGCCTTAAGGACTGACAATGAGACTGAATTCAAGAATTCAATAGTGGAGATGTTTTGTGTGGAAAAAAGCATTTCACATACCTTTTCAACTCCCAGAACTCCTCAACAAAATGGAGTTGTTGAAAGAAAAAATAGGAGCTTGATTGAAACTGCTAGAACCATGTTTAAAGAAGCCAAGCTACCTACCTATTTCTGGGTTGAAACAATTTCAATTGCATGTTCCACTCAAAATAGGACCTTGATCAACAAATCTCACAACAAGACTCCTTATAAGCTTATGACAGGTAGGAAACCTAATGTCAATTTCTTTATGTATTTGGTGGCAAATGCTCTATGCTAAAATGTAAAGGTGAGAATTTAGGAAAATTTAATCCCAAAGCCGATGAAGCAATTTTCCTAAGTTACTCTCTAACAAGCAAAACATATAGAGTTTACAACCTTAGAGTCCATATTGTTATGGAATCAGTACATGTAGCCTTTGATGATAAAAAAATTGAAGGAATGCATGAAGATGCAGAAGGAAGCCATGACAAACTAAGGTTTGAAAATGAAGAAGAGTCTGAAAATACTAAAATTGACTCATCGGATGATGAAGCTGAACCCCAAGAAGCCACTCCACCAGCGGATATCCCTTTAACCACTAAAGGGGAGCAGTCAGTGGAAAATGAATCAGAGAATCTCTCAAACTCCAATCTAGATGTGGCGCCCCCGAAAATCCCCCAAGCCGAGCCCCGGACACTGTCAGCGAATTGGGTCACAGACCCCGAGATCCCTAGGCTGGAACCCCGGGCTGCACCAGAAAACTACAACACAACATCACAACAGCAAAACAAATAACACAGCCAAGCCTTAACAACATACCTGTGGGGAAAATATTCCTAAATACATTATTACAAATTCTTAAGGTCCACATCATCTTACAAAACCTCAAAGCTTGCAAATAAACAAGCTGCAGCGGAAACAAAACCCTAGATGGCTCATATGGCCTTACAACTTAAACATTCTTAAGCCATTCTCTCCTTCCCTCTCTTAGGGGACTCAGCCTTCACGACATAACCTGAAAAATATTCATAGCATTCCACATGAGCGTTTACGCTCAGCAAGTATATAACCATAAGCAAGAAGAAGAGATAATTCAAAAGCTTTAACATTCATTGAGATTAGGCGAAGCAATGCCAACACCTCATGGTAATGAATAAACATGTATCATTTACTAACACCTGGTGATGATCAAGAAACATGTATCATTTAGGGTACCCGAGTGATATCAATGGGTTATCCCTTTTTAACAAATAAACCTTGATTCGCCCTCTCTTCATCAGATAATGCATCACCTAACCAGGCTGATCATTATCTGACTTCCATACATAATCAAATTTCATCCCAGCTGGTCAGCCTGGTCGTTTGATTCATTATTTGACATACGTAGTCCTTCGCAGAAAGCATATGGTCTGCGGAAAGAATCACATTACTGATGCCTTGCCTCGGTCTATCATTCTTTATCATCATTGGCCAGAATACTAGGCGGAAGTATTCAACAGCCCCTTAACATTCCATATGGATATATCTTCTTGTAAACATTTTCTCAATTTTGAATAGCCTTGACGTGCTAATAAATTAAAAGCAGCAACTGCCAACAACACATATTGGCGTGCTCAACAATTTAAAAGACAGTGATCATCATAGGCGGAACTATATATCCATACAGAAGTTACTTGGGTGTGCATACAAGTCCATGACTTGCAACACCCAAACATCATCTTTATCATCATTTGGTGTGCTAGGAAATTTAAACAGCTAGCAACCACCCAATAACACATAGTTCAATCATCAACATCTTTTCACGTACATCGGATTCAATGATCGTACGTTACTTAACCATAAAAGAATTCATCATCATGCATAAGCATTAACATCATTCATTTACGTAAATCGAATTAATGATTTTACGTAATCGGTAAGAAAGAAAGTGGAATGAATATATACTTGCCTTGGTCCTTAGCTAAATTCACTATATTGGTTGCGAAAGGTTTCTGCATAACATCATTGTGGGTATATCATGAGAAATCCATACTTTAAAGATGGCTATTTATAAAGAAAATGGTTATCAGGGCATGAGGTTGCCCGTCGGGAAAAATTTCACTCGTCAGAGACTATTCACCTCATCAGAGACTGCTGACGTCATCTTTACTCATCGGAGACTAAGGATGACATCATCAGGGACTGATGACGTCATCTTAACTCTATCGGAGACTAAGCCTGACGTCATCGGGGACTAATATCTCATCAGGGACTGATGACGTCATCTTAATTCTATCGAAGACTAAGCCTGACGTCATCGGGGACTAATATCTCAGAGACTGATGCTGACGTTATCAGAGACTAACATCAACACAGTCGGGGACTAATGCTGACGTCATCAGAGACTAACATCAACACAGTCAGGGACTAATGCTGACGTCATCAGAGACTAACATCAACACAGTCGGAGACTAACTACATCTCATCAGAGACTAAGAACATCTCATCAGAGACTAACAATTCCTTCATCGGAGATTAACTTCAACCCATCAGAGACTAAGTTGGACCTTGTCTCAGATACATGGTCGTCTTCCTCATTCCTCTAAGGGTGGTGATCTCAACCACAACTCCATAATCAACTCTCAACATGCTTTAAGCTATGAGCAACACTTCTAGACACAAAAGGATATAATTTTTTCTTAAAGACTTGCTCCTACAGCTAAACTTCTCGGATATCAAGCGAAACGAAAGCCAAAAGAGAACTTAAGATTCTTACCTCCTGGGTTGACGAAAGAGATCAAAGCTTGATTGAAAGTGATTGTCCAAAAGAAAGAACTTGAAATTAAACGGAGATGGTAGGTTTAAAGAAGAACTTTGGAAAAGGAAAACTTTAGAAAAGAAACTGAAATGTTTCTCCGAATGAGGTATTTATAGTAGGCTGAGATTTAGCTTTGAAATAAGATGATTGGTTAATCTGGATGGTAAAACGGCTGATCATCATGATTCTTAGCAGCTAAGCATATGTAATAAGCTTGTTGTCCTTCATGCACATACGTTTAATCCAATTGATGACACATAAGTAGTTTATCAATCAGATTAACATACGTACACAATGACGCCATCAAATATAAACATCATTCCTTATCCTTGCAACCAACAATCAAACAACCATAACCCCTTAATGGGTCCAAAAATATTTAGACATTCAAAAACATCATATATTAACTATACACGTTAATATATAAAAAAAACATAATAAAAAAACAAATTTTTCAGGTCGTCACACTAGAAATATCCACTAATTCAGAGGGAGCTTCAGAAGAAGCTGAGAGCACTGAACATCATGGAGGAAATTACAATCATGAAGCTTCTTCTTCTAGAAGTCTACCTCCACAAATAAAATGGACAAGGGATCATCTTATGGAGCAAATTATAGGAGATCCAACTAAAGGTGTGTCAACTAGAAGTGGTACTCAGAATGAATGTCTTTACCTCAACTTTTTATCCAAGATTGAACCTAAAAAGATTGAGGAGGCATTACTAGATAATGATTGGGTAATTTATATGCAAGAGGAGCTCAATCAGTTTGAAAGAAACAAAGTCTGGAGACTAGTACCAAAACCAAAGAATAAATCAATCATTGGTACTAAATGGATCTTCAGAAAAAAGTTGGATGAAGTTAGTACAGTAACAAGGAATAAGGCCAAACTGGTTGCACAAGGTTATTCACAAGAAGAAGGGATTGACTATGATGAAACCTTTGCACCAATAGCATGATTGAAAGCAATCAGGATATTCCTTGCCTATGCTAGTCATGCAAATTTTAAAGTGTACCAGAAGGATGTAAAGAGTGCCTTTCTAAATGGAAAAATACAAGAAGAGATGTATGTCTAGCAACCTCCTGACTTTGAAGATCAGAAATGTCCCAATCGTGTCTACAGGTTAGAGAAAGCACTCTATGGACTTAAACAAACACTAATAGCATGGTATGATACTCTATCACAGTTTTTAATTGAAAATAAATTATCTAGAGGTATCATAGATAAAACTTTATTTTATAGAAAACATGTTGGTCATATTATACTTGTTCAAGTCTACGTTGATGATATTATATTTGGTTCTACTAATGAGAGCTTATGCTCTAAGTTTTCTAAGCTTATGCAAAGTAGATGTTAGATGAGCATGATGGGAGAATTAACTTTCTTTTTGGGTTTACAGGTTAAACAAACCACTATTAGTGAATTTTCATTAGTCAAACAAAATATTTACAAAACCTTTGAAAGAAATTTAATTTACAAAATGTTGCAACTTCTAAAACTCCCATGACAACAACCACTAAACTTGACAAAGACTCAACTGGTAAAAAAGATGATGTTTCAAGTTATAGACGCATGATAGGCTCTCTTTTATATTTCACTGCAAGTAGACATGATATAATGTTTTCAACCTGTTTATGTGCTAGATTGCAATCAGATCCCAGAAAATCTCATCTGATTGTAGTTAAAAGAATATTCAGATATCTCAAGGGTACTCCAAATCTTGAATTTTGGTATCCTAGAGATTCTGGATTTGATCTAATAGGCTATTTAGATATAGATTATGCAGGTTGCAAATTAGACAGGAAAAGCACAACAAAAAGCTGTCAATTTCTTGGAAGCAAACTAGTGTCATGGTTTAGCAAGAAATAGCATTCTGTGTCAACCTCAATAGCTGAAGTAGAATACATTACTGCTGGGAGTTGCTGTGCTCAAATCTTGTGGATGAAAAATCAACTAATGCACTATGGTATGATGTATAATCAAATTCCTATTTATTGTGACAACACCAGTGTCATTTCCATTACAGAGAATCCTGTGTAACACTCTAAAACAAAGCACATAGACATTAGATACCACTTCATCAGAGAACATGTGATGAATGGTACAGTGGAACTTGATTTTGTTCCTACTAAGAAGCAACTTTAGACATATTCACCAAACCATTGGATGAAGCCACCTTTAACAGGTTGGTAAGTGAGTTAGGTATGCTCAACTTTGGTGAATAAAATTCTTTGAAAATTTTGTGCAAGTTTGATATTTGCAATACTAGTTAATTATTTTCTGATGACTTAGTTACCAGAAACTAATTAACAGCTGATTGAAGCAGTAAGATTCATCTTTTGACAAAATTAATTGATCATTAGAAAATCATACTGAGAAGCATTAGTTAATAATTTCTCTTATTAAAAGGATAATTATTAACTGATGATAATGCAGTAGTGACTAATTATCCTACAACAGTTTAATTGTCAGTAGATAATTAACTACTGATTATAAATAGTAGATAAACTAATATACTATGCAGGATTCCCTATGTTTAATATTCTTCATCTATTTAAGGATCTTGTCGTAGATGATTCAGGTATTGTCTTAATTGTCTACTACATTATTTTTTATTTCTTCTAATTTTGCTACAATGAAGGATGTTACTAATGACCCAACTCCTTCTACCCAAGTAGCAAAACCCTCTAAAAACAAGTCTATATCACAAGCCACCTCCTTTATCTCTCAAAAGATAAAGGTTGTAAAATGAAAATAACCACAACCAACAATAGCTGAGGGGGAGGGTGAGCATTTAGAGGAAGTTATGAGAAAGAAATAAGGAACAATGAGAATTCTTGGAGACTGCTTAATATAATCTCAAAAGGATATTAAGTTCCAAAACGAAAAAGCACATCTCTAGGTGCAACCTCTAAAAAGGCTCTATTTATTGAAAATAGTCCACCTCCAAGGACACAGGTATTTGTGTCTACAATGATGACATCTATAAATAACTTTTAGAGGAAGAAGAAGAAACAAGCTCTGATCAATGATCAACCTGTCACTTAATGCGCGCACACACAGGGTCTCACATTGATGTTTATCTTTTCTCTATTCAAGAGGAGCAACCAATATTCAAAATTCTACTCTTATTAATTCTTCTTCTTTCTTTGATATTTCTTTAGAAGCAATGGAAAATTTCTTAAATTTCATTGGTTTCAGATTCTTTGATATTTCAATCATCAAAGAAGCCAATTCTTGAAGCTGAAACAAATAGCAGCTCTTTACTTAACAGTGGATAATACAATTGTATTTTATCAAACATCCACTGATACAAAAGACTTACTTCCTATTTTCTACACCACTCCAGAACACCTACAACAGGAAGATTTTATATTTAGTCAGCCTAAGATAATTCAAAATGAGAGTCAGACCTTGTGTCTGGAAAAAGGTGAGAAAAAAAATTAAAACAAAAATGGAAAGAAAGTGAGTGAGTATGAGAGGCTGACTTGTACAAGTTAGGCAAAAGGAGAAGGTGTGCACAAGGATGAAATCCTTGAAGAAAAGAATAGAGAGAAATTATGTCACACACCACCTCCACAACTCATGTATTCTTTGATTACCATTTCTGATCAAACATCACAGAATACTAAGAGAAGAACTTGTGTATGTTTGGTTGGAAGCAAGCAACACAAGAATATTGGATGATGCAGCAGTACACTTCATATCAGAATATTTGATCACACATGGATCATGTGCAACTGTACTCAAAGAATGTTTTTGAAGCATTGATTAAAGAAAGTTCAACATGAAGCACCAACACTTCATAATCAATGGCCTTCAAACAAAGCTCAAACAATTTGTTCCTACTAGTCAACCTCTACTAGTGATTTCTATCCTCTAACATTATGATGTTGCTATCAAAAAGAGGGAGAATGATCAAGGTTGGGGAAGCAAAGAGTAATTCTGATAAAGACAGGGGGAGAATTGTTAAAAATATTAACAGATTGATGGCTGGGCATCAAGGAACTGAAACATCAAAGCCATCACTATTAAGTTCATGTACAATTATGTTTTTACATGTTCTAATTCAATTATATGAAATGGTGTTATAAGGATGTATTTTGACATCATCATCAAAACTTGATTTTGCTTATCTTTGATAATCATAAATACGGGGAGATTGTTAGGAATTACAACATTTGATAATGATGTATAAACAATTAGAATTGTTATATTGCTAATTGTACAAGTACTTGCAGTAGTGCACTATGAAAAACTATTATCAAAGACTGCAGGTAAGCATTAGAGATTACAAGAAATGCATTTGGAGAGTTCAACAAAAGTAAAAGTTGATCAAACAAAATTAGTCTATCAGAGACTAAGTTTTTGTTTATTAGAGACTAAGTTTTTGATGATCGGAGACTAAGTATTTGTTCATCGAAGACTAAGTTTTTGTTCATCAGTGACAAGTCTTTTAAAGACTAAGTGTTTGTTCATCAGAGCCTATTGTTGAAGCTATTAGAGACTAAGGCAAAGACTTTCTAATGTATTGAAGTACCCTTGAGAAGATTTGACCGTCGCTAAACATTACTCAATGCCAAAGTCATTTTGACTGTCGCTAAAGTCATTGGGCAAATCAGCAATAGATACAAACTCAAAATGACTATCTCCAAAGTTGTCGGGCAAATCAACACCATCGCCAAAGTCATTTACTCATCACCAAACTCAAAATGACGGTCGCCAAAATTGTATTCTACCCCCTCCTTCTACAATTACTTCACGGGACAAACATACATGGTCTTAAAAATATGACCTGATTCACTATTTTCAGTTATTCCGTCAGTTTGAAACTTGAAAATAGTTTCTGGATTCCTTTTCATAACAGTTTCAGAATAATCATGTAACCTATAGTACCAATGCTAGGATTTTCAATGTTCAACTTTATACCTAGCAGTAGTGCTCTTCTTAACATTTTGTATATATAAAAAATCCTACCCACCGAGGATATTACATTCAACTAATGTTGGCCTGAACATTTCAGAGTTTATGAATACCACGTCAAGTTCAAATTTTTGTTTTTTCATGTATGTAACAGCATTGAACTCTACAGCCCTATTTCCTATATATTGTTGTTCCTCGTCAGAATTTGCAAACATCGAATAGAACTGAGTTTCCTTATTGTCCTCATCATCTCTCCACAACTATTCATTCATAATTTCTTTTGCCCCTCATTGAAAATGTCATCATCATCAGGATCCTCCAAATCCTTGTCCATCCACTCAACATGTTCATCCTCGTGAACATGTTCTTTTGATTTCTTTTTATCTTTTTGTTTCACTGTATTAACTTGTTTACCCTTTTCCCTTTCATTTTCTGCTTGTCTTTACACCACCACCCTCACTCCCTCCACCCCCCCCCCCCCCAACACACACACACACACAAACCCTAGCTTTATTACATACATCTACCTCACCTTTATCACCAGCATCCACCTCGACAGATTTATTACCCTCACCCACCACCTCAGCTTCATTACCCACATCAACAACTTCATTATGCTCCTTCACCTAAGCTTCATTACTGCTACCTATCTCTACTTTATTTTTTCCATCAGACATATCACCTTCTATAATATTTATGTCATCATCCCCTCCCTCCTTAAGTTCTCGACCAACCACGCACCATAATTATATGATAAGCTCAATTCGACTCCGCATTGTTCACAAAATCTTGGGTCTTCTTTTTCATCTCCGATTACTCGATAATTTCCACAAGTACAAATTCCACTTTTGATAGGCCCAAAAATTCTTTCACAAAATAATCCATTTTTTCTGGTTTATTGGTTTTGTAATGAAAAGTATAAAGTTTTGTCACCTTTCCAACTATCTCCCCATTATGCATGATTTTATTGGCCCAAGTACTTATTTGTTGAGGAGAAACCAATCCAATTCGGAGTTGTTGATGTTTATACCGATCTATCATAGAAGAAAATTTGTAATTCATTTTGATTAAGCTTCCTTCCTATTAACATGGAAATTCTTCTCAGATACAAAGAAATGATTCAGTTCCAGAGACAAAGATCGTAGTTCTCGAACGAGTAATCGAAAAGATTCTGGAGCATCCTGAGGATTAGATATCTTTCCTCCAATGATTGTAGTAACAAGTACTTCCCAGCGATCTCTAATATGATCTGATTTATAAGTAAGAATCTCTTGTAAAATATGAGCAACACCAAATCCTTCTAAAGCCCAAACCTCCATCTCTCCTACCTGTTGTCCGCCTTGCTTGGCCCTTCCCCTAGGGGGTTGTTGTGTGACAAGTGCATAATGTCCGTTGGAACGTCCATGGATTTTATCATCAACTTGATGAATTAATTTCAAGATATAAGGCATTCCTATTATAACAGGTTGTTCAAAAGGATCTCCCGTTCTTCCATCAAATATTCTGCTTTTTCCCAGATACTCGGGTTCAAATGCCCATGGATTCGCTGTTTGCTACTGGCTTCATATAATTCAGAAAACACTAGTTTTCTCGAAACTTCTTGTTCATATCTCTCATCAAACGGTGCTATTTGATAATGTCTGTCTAGCATACCCCCCCTAACCCGAGTGAACATTCAAATATATGTTCTACATTCATTCGTGAAGGTACTCCTAATGGATTGAAAACCATATCAACAGGTCTTCCATCTTGTAAGTAAGACATACTTCTTCATTACCCACATCAACAACTTCATTATGCTCCTTCACCTAAGCTTCATTACTGCTACCTATCTTTACTTTATTGTTTCCATCAGACATATCACCTTCTATAATATTTATGTCATCATCCCCTCCCTCCTTAAGTTCTCGACCAACCACGCACCATAATTATATGATAAGCTCAATTTTATCCAATTCCTTTAAACCAATCATATTGAATACTTCTGCATCAGTCTTGCAATTGTGAGGGCAATTCTTTGAATTAATATAATGGGGGAACATAATAAATATAAACAGATGATATCATACATAAGTATCACATAATTATCATAACTTTTATTTCTTTTATTTAATACCAAATATCGGAAAAATTTATTATTTTATATTTCACTCAATTTAATAATTTTAACAATATTCTTCAAGTTCTTTTATTAGCTATTATTTGTGTGTACAATGTACTCTATATTAAATTGACAAAATATTTTTTTCTAAGCCGTCCATATTACTGATAACTTTGTATTAAGAAATTTGTATTATAGTTAATAATTTATTTTATTGTTGTAGAGTTGACAGATGACTAACTTCATTATAATTTGATTAAATTGTAACCAATCACTTCTTGAAGATTACATGATTATGTTTTAATTTTAATTTGGTTATAATTATTTTGATTAAATAAAGGTATAGCAAGGCAAAGGGTTCTGATGACGGATCCTGCCGTAGGTGCCTCTACACAAGTACCTACGTAGTATCGGTCGCACATTCAACATAGCGTTTGATTTGTGAAGTAAGACCAAGGTCATGAGCTTAGGCTTTATCGACTTCTTGTAAGCGGGAGGTGTAGCCGCAATAGCACCAGTTTTTATATGTCTGTTGGCTTTACCTTTTTTTAAAGGTATGTATGAAAGTAGTTTTTCATCAGACGGCTGTTCCTGTAACTCTACTCTCGGTTTAATTAGTGACAAAGATTATAGTTAATTTGATTGTAATTTTTCATTATAAATTATTCTCTTTTCAAATTTCTTTAATAATAATAATTATTATTATTATTTATAATATTTATTTTGCAAAATTTCAAAGTAGTTTTGTTTTTTATTTATGGGAATAATTATTTTCAATGTAATTAATGACACTTAGATATAAAAGATGGAGTGCTTATTGTAATTAGAGTTGGAGAAGGAAAACTAGAGAATCCGATTGAGAAATAAATATTAAAGAGTATTTCTAAATGTGTTCTCTTCTTATGAATTAATATATAGTAATAGAAACATGATAAGGATAACAATAAAATGATGATAAAGTTCTAATCCTCATCTTATTGATAAATTATAATTAAACCTCGATAAAGTAATAACCGATAAAATAATAACCTTGATTATATAATAATTTTTTCTAGTTTCGACTTGGGTAAATGTGTTAAAGTAATAACCTCGCTAAATGCATGTAATAATAAAAAAAATTAAATCCTGAAGGGCCCAATAAAAATATAAAGTAATAATTACTGAATTTTATTAATATATATATATTGTATAAACCAAATCTTTCAATTCATTTACAATACACTTAAAATAATCATTTCTTTCAAAAATAAGCATCTGTAGTTAATTATATTTTCTTCCCACTTAAACCAAAATGAACTTCATCCTTAACTTTTTGTAGAGCATACACAGTTTCAAGAATATTTTGGTCGTGTTATAGCAAATAGCTGCTTAAGGTCACTATTACTTGAAATGCCTCCTTTGACGACACACTTGGGACAACATTGCTATCAACTGGTTCAGGATCATTCTTATCGTCATTGTTGTTCATTACCAATTGAATAATTTCTTCATCTGTAGGTGATTCCATGAAAGTATTATTCTCGCTAGGATGGTTCAAATGATGTTCAACATCCATTACATTTTTATTGCATAAATTAAAGATGACATCATTTAATTCACTAACTTCTAGTTCGAGAGCATCATTTTCTTTTGACTGAATCTTACAATGCCGAAAACAGTTTGCAATTGTTGTTGCTTTCACATCAAAATTTCAAGTCATGTTAGCAAAATTGATAGCATCCAAGATATTAATTTTTTCAGGATTTGGTGCTTCAACCTCAAGACCTTGTAAGATGCTAGAATAAATATGATAATGATAATGAGGTTTGAATGCTCAAATAATCTCAATGTCACATGGTTGCATTTTAGATGTCGTGTTTAAAGGTAAGAAAAATAACTCTACATTTCTCAAGCTTTCAACTACGTTTGAATGAGTTGGGAAATTGTGTACTATTAAGAGAATCTTCTTGCCATCCATTCTCTTATCAAATCAACTAACAAATTTTTGAAAAAGCAAACCAGTCATCTAAGCTTTCTTAATAGATCGATACATGCAATTAAGATTGTTCATGTTCACATTTTTAAAGCATCTAGAATTTGCGTACTTACCAATAATTCAGAGTGGTACTTTGTTAGACCCATCACCATTGCAACAAATAAAAACAGTAATTATGTACTTGTCATTTTTGTGTCCTTCAAGCTGCATGGTAGCAAGTGAATGATCAAGTTCCAATTGGTAAAATAATCCAATTTCATCCATATTATAAATATTTTTCATCTGAAATTGGTCTAGTTTTGACTCTTTTCTAGGTAAATCGTTTTCAATATTCTCCATGATAACTAAATCATTTTCAACAAAATGTCAGTAAGATTTGATTCTATATATTGCCTTGAAATGTTCTAACCATCCACTAGAAAAGCTGAATTATGGATTAGTTTATCCATACATTTTTTGTAGCAGCTCTTTTGCTTTTTCTTGGATAATTTCTGTGGATATGTTCACTTTCTCTTGCCTTTGAAGAAACCACTCATACAAAACTTTCTCTAAATCAAGATATTTTGCCGATTTATGCCTTTTAACATTGTTATTTTTCATCTCATCTGACAAATATTTTGACGCCCTTTTGAGAGTATTTGATATTGTTAATTGACTAATAGTCAATTCAAACTTTTGTTGCACCTATGCTTGCATATCTTTTTGACTAATAACTGGATTCTCTTTCTTATACTCACATATTGCACTCTTGATTTTATTAGTTAAAGTTGATTTTTTCACATATTTTAAATGATGACAAAAACTTTGAAAAGAAGACATTGTACATTGATTATATCTTTCAAATATGTAACTTTTATAGGTAAAATTCAATCTTTTCATTTGCTAGGTAACATAAACATAAACTTAGTTTTTAGGAAAATTAACTTTTCTTAAGAATATTTATTTTTTCTAAATTCAAATAATATAGGTAAAAGACTAGTTTTCATTTACTATATACATGTACTTAGTTTTTAGAAATATTAAATTTTACTAAAACTTTTGAGATATTCTAGATTCAAATATTACTTTTGATTTTTACTATTACATACAATGTATATATTTATATTAAAAGACCTCTAAGATAAATAAAAAATCTTGCTAAATGAATACTTTTTTGGGTCCCAAGTATATTATTTTATCGAGATTTAACTGTGTCATTATAACTAATTATTGGATATCTATTATCTAATACGAAGAATACTGTTTCCTCGGTTCCAAAAAAATCATGTCGGCAACATTTGACATGCAGTCAGGAACGGAGGGTAGGTCGGCCACATCTAATCCATATATTTTGAATAATTCATAAATTTATTTCATTTTGTAATGTCTTCCCTCTAAATTGGAATTGCTCAATCTGATCTTATTTCAGTGTCGATAAACTAAATAAAGAGACCGATCCTCTTCTTTTGTTAATTTTTACTTACTTTTTAGTAGTTCGATTTTTGAGAACTTATATCTTGGTTGCAATCGTGAATGAACCAAATCTTTTGGTCCTCCTCGTAGTCATTGGGTAGTTCATTATATTCTTTTGTTTATTGTCAATTAAAAAGTTTGCATGAACATGGAAAACTAAATTAACATATTTTCAACAGCGATTTTTCCTTTTACACAGTCACAAAAATTACTCTCTCCCTTCCCAATTAATTAAGAGTTTGCAAAGTTATTCCAAATTTTAAAACTATGGAAAGCCGATAAATCATCTTTTTCTTATTCTTTATTATTTTTACTCAGGCTCACACAATCAAATCTTGAGCACCAAGAACTAAATACAGTATTTAAATAATTTTTTAAAAAAAAGTCGTTTCATTTATTAATTGAAACCAAGTCTGAGAACAAATCACTCGATCAGTTAAGAAGAAAACATCTGTTGACGAAATTAAGAAACAAGAGCAACAAACAGCTAACTACTCCCATGAATGTTAGAAGAAGACTAGCTATCGGATTGCTGAGTTAAGCGACAAACAGTCGGATGGATTCCACAACATTCAGGGGACGTCTAGTAAGAATACCTAACGAATCGTGCAGTTTTTTCTTTTCTTTTTGCTGGAAGTGCAGTTTTTTCCTTGGGACAAAGTCTTTTCGTTTTCGACCATGACATGCCAATCTACTGAAAAACTCTGAATTTCTTGTTCACAAGTATCGCAGATATTGTTTCCTTTAACTCCGGACCACTTAAGTACACATTCTTTGTGTGTTAGAGTATCTGGGCACCTGCATTTTATCTTGAACATATTTCCAGCTTCGAAAGTTTTGAAACAAAATCTGCAGATTGCTTGCCATTCATTGAATTCCTGTTCCTTCTCCTTTGATAAATCAAGTTCGTTCACATCTAATATATTTAAGAAGCACCATATGAGAATTTGATATATATATATATATATATATATATATATATATATATATATATATTTCTATAAATGATTCATAACAGATAAATAATTTGTGACTACATACTGTTGGGATATATTGGACTTGCAGAAGTTGATGGTCTCAGAATAATCTCATTCTGTGGTGAGATATCCTACATAACATATAACCGCAGAAATATTATATGTGATGTTCAATCTCAACCAAAACAATTCAAATGTGCATACATCTAATGAAATTAGTGATGCTAGCTAGTACTTATCTTTCATGTAGTATTGAAGAACAAAAAACATTTTCATTCTTTGTTTTTTTACGTATTAATTAAATATTTATCGTGCACTCTTCTCAATTGATTAAATTTCTTTCATTCAATTTACAATGTTATATATACCTATATATTGTTCAGAAACACCGCTAAGAAGGCGAATTACATGGAGATTTGATTCGATTAAATCGCATTTACTCAACTAATTCGGTACAATTTAATGAATTGTTATAATAACATCAAGTTTTGTCAAAAAAATAAAATACAAAAAGATAAGTTGAATTTACTTACGGAATAATTGGACACCTCTGTAGCAGGAGGCCTCGTGAATGTAGATCTCTAGAGAAAGAGAGTTTAGAAGTTTTGTTAGTCATCGCACCGTTTCATGTATGCCATAAAAGGCAAAAACTTATTACGGGAACAGATAAATTGATGTGTAGGTTTGAGGGCGCTTTCATCAAGCATATTGACATGTACGTAAATATGAGGTTTGTGAGTAACTGAGGATTAGCTTATTCACATGCAATCAATCAATCATAGCATAAAGGGAAACTTACTTGGCGACAAACCATTATTGTGATAACCCAATAAATTGAATGTAAAACTTTATTAAGTTATATCAAGAGGATTGCATTATGAGCTTAATTGGCATATTAATACTAGTTGGAAACAAAATAGGTGGTAAATTAATGGGAGAAATGCTACCTACAATGTGACAAAATATACATTGTACCAACCATTAATGCAAAATAGTACACAAGACTAATATATATCAAATCTATTCTGTCAGGTGCTATCTTTAGCGTAATCCTGGGTTTGTAGTTATCAAGTGTTCACTGTTGTTGTGTTTGTATTGAGGCATCGATAGTGCGTGCGACGGCAGAAGAAGGCGAAGGTAGGGTTTGCCCTTTGTGCCGACCCACTTGCCTTACAAAAAAAAAAACAAGGAACAAGCCCAATTTGTGTTATTATTTAAAGCAATTATTTATGAAAGCTAAGATCCAATTCAAAAGTGTAATTGAGTTAATCTTTAGACTTGTCCATCAGATTTTCAGAAGGGATGGGGCTAATAAATACTGAACCCCAGTCAGAAAATGCAAGTGGTTTTTACACAACCCATGTAGATACTTACACCTAATTTGTTGGGCTTAACTTAAAGATACAATTGGATAAACAAATATTATGACCCAATTAAATTTAACATGCAATACTTGTGAAATTAGTAAGGAACAAGTAATCATCCACACCAATGTGTTCAAGGGGATATATTTGTGGAAGCAATAACAAAAATAATCTTTGAAAAAGGGTTAACAAATAAAGTTAGTTACAAAATCATTCCCTACGGGATACAGCTATAGCTTCATCAGGCCTAACGAAATCAGCAACCTAGAGGGGAGGGGGAGGGGGGGGGGGGGGGGGGAGAGAGAGAGAGTTTAGCAGTACATGAGGTTGAGCAGGAAGCTCATCAAAAAATCTGAATTAAGAGAATTTGTGTCTCGCTTGATATACTAATAATGAGAATATGTTAAAATGTATTTTGTTAGCCATCACTATAAAGCTTTTATGTATGCCTTAAAATGCAACAACTTACTTGGCAACATGCACCAATATATCAGGTTTGTGTGAAACTGGGGATCAATCATATATCTGGTACAAATAAAACTTACTCGGCGACTGCGGGGTCTCGCCGGAGCATCATCTTCATCTACGTGTTCTACTTCTCTATCCATCCCTATCTATGAATCCGCTACGTTTATTATCATATATATATATATATATAAATGTATACAGAGGAAACTCACATTCTACGTATATATATTTGAGAAAGAGAGAGGAGAGTTTAGCGGCACGTGAAACATGTGAACCCAACCATCCAACTGGCAATACACTAAAAGTTGTTGACTTTACTCGGAATATTCACACCTAAATGTTTTCAGCACGTTTTGTTGAACGAGTCACAAAGTTTTCGAAGGCCTCGACTCCAGTCAAACTATATGAAGGTCTAACTTTCTATATACTCCGTATTAATTATATATAAGGTTGTAACTTTCTATATTATATTATTTAAATTGCCTTTTGTTTTTATGGTAGATAATTGATATTAAAAAGATACGCAAGAAGAAAAATATTTGATGCTATTATTTTTGAAAATTATTACTTTTAGTGTTTTTTTACTTTTATATTTTCACATAATACAAGTATTTAATGCACAAAAATTGAGAGAATCTTGTAAAAAAAATATCTAAAGGTAACAATTCCTTACTCTTTATGTTTACGAGAATAGACTATATAAATTTTGTATTTTAAATTAGCACTTTTGTTGGTTATTATTTATATATATTATGAATAGTACACAGAGATTCATGTTTTTCAATTAAGAATTATTTTTGAACTATCAAGAAAAATAATTAAAATAGTTTAATTGGATAAAATTGAAAAATCTTGTCATTCAGATTATTCAGACATTTATATTATCAAACAGATAAAATATAATATTCATATTAGATTCAGTTTCTAATTCATTAAGTTCATTCAAATTACTTATTTCTTCAGTATCAAAACAGAAGAACTCACACTGAGGTTAGGGATAACCAGGCTCGAACCGATAACTTTCACCACATAAAGGTGACACTCTACTGCTAACTTAAATCCCTTCCCTTCCCTGACCTGCCCCCATCGAGAAATAAAACTGACAAATGCTAAGGCAAAAGGGTGGAAACTCCACGCCACTATTTTTAAACAACTTGGAGCCGAGCCTTTTTTTGGCACTATTACACATGTAAAAATTATGGGAAAAGACGAATTCAATTGTCAACTGTCCCTATCGGAAATAAGGTTGACTATGGATTCGAACCATAGCACATAGTTTCACAAAATCGCACGATTTTTCTGATCTAAAACAAGTAAGTTTTATATGAAAAAAATTTGACTTAACATGTTTTATTCGATACGTGTAAAAGAAAAATCCAACCCAATATTATTAAAAAATAAGATAAATTTCTTATGGTCCGGATATTTTGCTCTTTCTTCTATTTCCAATGTTATGGACTATACACATTAACAATATCACATGTACCTACATGTGAACCCATCCATTCAACTAGCTATATATTAAACAGTTGTTGACTTCACTCAAATAATTGAGGAACGCGCAATCATCCACACAAATATAAATTTCTTATTTATAGTTTGTTATACAAATCATCTCAACATAAATGCCCTTGAGTCAAGACTCTTTACGAAGTGTTGAAACATATATATGTAGAGAATAAGATGCTAAAAATATTTAACGTGATTAATATCATGGGATGTGATTCAATCAATCATATACGTGTATACCTTAAATTGCAACGACTTATTTGGCAACACGCAACAATATATTAGGTTTGTGTGATTCTTCAATATATTAGCCAATTTTTTGTGCTGAACAAGTAAGCAAATTAATAACGATCATATAGTTTTCAAAGGCCTTGACTCCAGCCAAACTATATGAAGCTCTAATTTTCTATATACTCCGTATTAATTATATATAAAGTTGTAACTTTCTATATTATGTTATTTAAATTGCCTTTTTTTTATGGTAGGTACTTGATATTAAAAAGATACGCAAAAAGAAAAATATTTGTCGCTATTATTTTTGAAAATTATTACTTTTAAGTGTTTTTTTACTTTTATATTTTCACATAATAAAAGTATTTGATGAGACAGTCTTGTAAAAAAATATCTAAAGATAACAATTCCTACTCTTTATGTTTATGAGAATACACTATATAAATTTTGTATTTTAAGTTTAGCACTTTTGTTGGTTATTTTATATATATATTATGAATAGTACAGAGAGATTCATGTTTTTCAATTAAGAATTATATTTGAACTATCAAAAAAAATAATTAAAATACTTTAATTGGATAAAATTAAAAAAACATGTCGTTCAGATTATTCAGACATTTATATTATCAAACAGATAAAAAAATAGTATTCAGATTAGATTCAGTTTCTAATTCATTAAGTTCATTGAAATTACTTATTTGTTCAGTATCAAAACAGAAAAACTCACACTGTGGTTTGGGATAATCAGGCTCGAACTGATAATTTGCACCACGTCAAGGTGACACTCTACCACTAACTTATATCCCTTCCCTTCCTTGCCTTGCCGCCATTGCCCCCATCGAGAAATAGAACTGACTAATGCTAAGGCAAACGGTGGAAACTCCACGTCACTATTTTTGAACAACTTAGAGCCGAGCCTTCTTTTTGCACTATTACACATATAAAAATTATGGGAAAAGACGGATTCAATTGTCAACTGTGCTTATCAGAAATAAGGTTGACTACGGATTCGAACCATAGCACATAGTTTCACAAAATCGCACGATTTTTTTGATTTAAATCCAGCAAGTTTTATATGAGGAAAATTTGGCTCAACATGTTTTATTTGATATGAGTAGGAGAAAAATTCAACCCGATATTATTAAAAAATAAAATAAATTTCTTATGGTCGGTATATTTTGCTCTTTCTTCTATTTCCAATGTTATGGACTATACACATTAACAATATCACATGTACCTACATGTGAACCTATCAATCCAACTAGCTATATATTAAACAGTTGTTGACTTGACTCAAATAATTAAGGAACGTGCAATCATCCACATAAATATAAAATTTCTTATTTATAGTTTGTTATACAAAACATCTCAACATAAATGGCCTTGAGTGAAGACTCTTTATGAAGTCTTGAAACATATATATGTAGAGAATAAGATGCTAAAAATATTTAACGTGATTAATATCACCGGATGTGATTCAATCAATTTATTTTCTCAAGAGATTACATGTACAATGTAGTCTATTTATAGACTTACATTATATGATAAAGAGAACAATACAATGATGATAAAGTTTTAATCCTCATTTTGTTGATAAGCTAGCATCTATAACTAATTATTCGATAACTATTATCTATTATATATTCCCCCTCTAGATGAACATCTATTTTAAAAATAAAATAATGTTCATCTTAAATTGATTTTTTTTTTTATGTCTTCAAAAAATTCGTTTGGGTAAAGAAGGCTAAAAATCCTAGAAGGAGGCTCTTTGAAGAAAAGAATAAAGGAAAAAAAATATAATGAAAAGAGATTAATTAATCTTCAAGTGTATGATCAGGGAACCATTGTGAAAAATACTTGTAAACAACAACAATTTCATATAAATTATCTAAAGAAGTCAAAAACATGAAGGGATAAAAAAAACTACGCCGTTAAGCTAATTGGGTATGATATCACGTTGAAACATAGAGATGTAGAGAATAAAATAGAAATATTTAACATGATTAATATCACGGGATATGATTCAATCAATTTATTTCCGCAAGAGATTACATGTAGAATGTTGTTTGTTTATAGACTAACATAATATAAGCATGAAAGTCCATACAACACAGAGTTTATTATTATTATTTTTTAGTATTTTGATAGTTTTTCATTTTTAATATTTTAATGTAATTTTTCTTTTATTAGTAACTTTTTTTTTATGTATTATTATTGCATTGTTCTATTATTGGAATGTAACAATAGTATGAATTGATGTAATATTCTACTGGAATATTTATTTCTCAATTAACTAAAAGAAACATTCTTCATTTTGTTATTATCATTGTTCAAAGTAAAGTCGATAAATAACTAATAAATAATTTATCAAAAATTATATCTTACATATACAACTTATTTTTCACACATTCATATTTTATATTATTTATAAGAGAAAGTAAAATAAAATTTTATCACTTGGCTTGTGTTTTGTGCATAATTCAATTTGTTTAATTTATAGGGAGTATTATATATAATGATGTTATTCCTGGATGACTAATTCTAAAAGAGGGGGTTGAATACAATTTCAGATTTTCTCCTAATGTACAGATCAGATTATAATCAGCTACTGAAATTTGTTCAAGTATGAGCAGTTGCAACCTAGAAAATAATTTCTAACTTCTCAAGTTATGAAAAACGTGTTTCTCAAATTCTATGAATTTGTTGCGTATTATAGAGTGAATAACTAAATAATCTCTCTCTATGTTTTTCATTATTCTCTTCTATATTATGTGATTTGTATGTTGTGTATCTTATATACTTTCCACACAACTTCTTATGTTTGATCTTTTCTACTTTTCAACAACTACTTTGTTCTATTAGAGCAGCCTCTCTTTATCAGTAGTTGTAACAAGTTTGTTACCTAACATCTCTGTTCAGTCACATCACTGTTACAAAATATCTTAACTTTCACATATCAGCTTCCCAACCTTGTAAATCCCAATTATAACTCTATTATGGATCTTCATTGGCTTCTCTTTTGTTGAAGAACTCTAGTAGAGGTCTGTAGTATCAAGTCATTTATCCTTTGATGTGACTTTGTTCATCAGTGGATGTGTATCCCCTGATACGACTTTATTCATCGGTGAATATTTATCCCTTGATGACTTTATTAACTTATTCATTAGTGGATATTTATCCCCTGATTACTAGTTCATAAGTGAAGATTTATCCCATTATGACTTGTCCCCTAATGAATTGTTCACTTATACCTTATCCCCTGACCAGCTTCGTGTACCCTTCAATGCAATAGAGAGTCTTTCCCTTACTCTCTGATAGTTTCAACAATAATCTCTGATAGTGCAATCCTTAGTCTCCGATATGCTAGTGCTTACTCTCTTATAGCCTAAATTTTAATCTCTGATAGGCTAATTTTTAGTCTCCAAAAGGCTAAATTTTTACTCTCCGATAAACTAAATCTTAGTCTCTGATATGCTTAACTGCTTGATTAACTTCAACTTTGTTGAACTCTCCCAATTAATTAATGATAGTCTCTGATGATCACCAATAGTCTCTAATAGTAGTCTCTGATAGTACACTACTGCAAGTTGTAGTACAATTTCAAGTTCTAACAATTCTAAATATTATACATTATCATCAAATGTTATAATTCTTAGCAAATGATATCGTACATAAGTATCACACAATTATCATGAGTTTTATTTCTTTTATTTAATACCAAAGATCGGTAAAATTTGTTATTTCATATTTCAGTCAATTCAATAATTTTAACATTATTTTTCAAGTTGCTTTATTTACTATTATTTGTGTGTACTATGTACTCCATATTAAATTGACAAAATAATTTTTTCTAAAAACCGTGCATATTATAGATAACTTTGTATTAAGAAATTTGTATTGTAGTTAATAATTTATTTTATTGGTGTAAATTTGACTGATGACTAGCTTCGTTATAATTTGATTAAATCCTAATCAATCATCTCTGGAAGATTAGATGATTATGTTTTAATTTTAGTTTGGTTATAATTATTTTAATTAAATAGGTCTAATTAATGACTAAGATTATAATTAATTTGATTGTAATTTTTCATTATAGATTATTCTCTTTTTCAATTTAATAATAATAATTATTATTATTATTATTATTATTATTTATAATATTTATATTGCAAAATTTGATAGGAGATTTGTTTTTTATTTGTGGGAATAACTAATTTCAATGTAATTAATGAGACTTAGTTATAAAAGATGGAGTTTTTATTCTAATTAGAATTGGAGAAGGAACACTAAAGAATCCAATTGAGAAATAAATGTTAAAAAGTATTTATAAACATGTTCTTTTTTTGTGAATTAATATATAGTAATAGAAATATGATAAAGAAAACAATAAAATGATGATAAGGTTTTAATCCTCATATTATTGATAAGCTAGCATCTATAAATAATTATTCGATAACTATTATTTAATATCAAGAATACTATTCCCTTTGTTCCAAAAATATCATGTCGGCAACATTGGACAGGAACGAAGGGTAGTTATGGCCCAGATCGGCGATATCTAATCCATAAATTTTGAATATCATAAATTCATTTCATTTTCTAATGACTTCCCTCTAGTTTGGCATTGCTCAATCAGATCCTATTTTAGTGTCGCTAAACTAAATAAAGAGACCGATCCTCTTCTTTTGTTGCAATCATATAGGCAAAATCAAATATTTTTATTTGCTAGTTAACATGAACTTAGTTTTTAGGAAAATTAATTTTCATTAAAAATATTTAGTTTTTTTATATTGAAATAATATAGGTAAATAACTAGTTTTCATTTACTATGTACATGTACATGTACTTAGTTTTGAGAAAAATTAAATTTTACTAAACCCATTGATCAATGATCAATGAGCTCAGTTTAAAGACCATTGATCATGAAGTGTTGTAGTTTCATGTTTCTCTTTTCTGTGTTGATCAATAGTTCATAAAAATTCTGTGAGTACAATTGTACTTGATCTTTGTGTGATCAGATATTTTGATATGTGGTGTGCTGCTGTATCATCCAATACTTCTTGTATTGCTTCCATCCAACCAAGAATCCACAATTTCTTGCTCAAGTTCATTTGCAGTTTGTGAGATCTGACAGTTGTTTTAATAATGTCCTGATTAGACATGTCAGTGAGCAATAGTTGTTTTACATCTCCTAAAGTAATTCTTTTCTCAGTATCCTCTGATGTTTGATTAGAATGGTGATCAGAGAATACATGAACTGTAAAGGTAGTAGTGTGTGAACAATTTTTCTCTATTCTTTTCTTCAAGGATCTCATCCTTTCTCACACCCTCTCCTTTTATCTGACTTTTACAAGTTAGCCTCTCACACTCACTTTTTCTCTATTCTTTTCTTCAAGGATCTCATCCTTGCTCACACCCTCTCCTTTTATCTGACTTTTACAAGTTAGCCTCTCATACTCACTTTCTGTATATTTTTTGTTTTTGTTTTAATCTCTATTTTCTCACCTTTTTCCAGACACAATTTGACTCTCATTTTGTATTCTCTCATGCTCGCTAGAAATATTGGAGTGGTGTAGGAAAAAATAAGAAGTAAGTGTTCTATATCGGTGAATGTTTGATAAAGTACAATTGTATTATCCATTGATGAGTTCAGAGTTACTATTTGTGTTTCAACTTCCAGAGTTGGCTTCTCTATTGATGAAACTATCAGAGAATCTAAAACCAATGGAATTATGAGATTTCCATTGCTTCTTAATATATATCAAGGAGAGAAGAAGAAATAATAAGACTCTAGAATTGAGTGTTGGATACTTCTCTTGAATAGAGAAAAGAAAAGTATCAATTTGAGACTCTTGTGTGTGGACTCAGTGACAGGTTGATCGTTGATCAATACCTGTTTCTTCTTCTTTCTCTAAAAGAGATGTGATCATTGTAAACTCAAATACTTATATCCTTATAGGAGGACTATTTTCAATAGATACAGTCTTTTGAGTGGTTGCACTTAGAGATGTGCATTTTCCATTTAGTCTCAATATTCTTTTGAGAGACTATTACGCAGTCTCCAAGGGTTCTCACTATTCCTTATTTCTTCTTCTAAAATGCTCACCCTCCCCCTCCCCCTCAACTATTGCTAGTTGTGGTTGTTCTCTTTTTACGACCTTTAGCTTTTGAGAGATAGAGGAGTTGACTTTTGTTATAGACTTGTATTTAAAGGGTTTTGCTACTTGAGCAGAAGAAGTTGGACCATTACTAACATTCTTCATTGTAGCAGAATTAGAAGAAATAAAGAAGATAACTTATAAATTAAAAGTTTAAATTCTACTACCAGTAGGTAATTATTCACTGATGAGTAATTTATCAGGGAATAAATTAACCACTACTACTTTTTATCAACTGATAGTTTTTTAAAAATAAATTATCTATTGCTTCATCTTATCAGACTCGCACAAGATTTTCAAGGTTTTATTAACTAAAGTTGAGCATACCCAACTCGTTTACCAACCTGTTCAAGGTGACTTCATCCAATGGTTTGGTGAATATGACTACAAGCTGCTTCTGATTCAGGATTAGTGCTCCCAGCTACTTCTTCTCTGAAAAATAATTTCAGCTACTTCTGAAACTCTCCCTAAATTAGTGGCTTCTTTGTTTTCTGTATTTCTAGCATCCACTAATGGAGCTTTCATAGTTTCAGCTTCATCTTCTCTGATGAGTCAATGTTGTTAGTACTGAATACGCAAAAGTGTTTGTAGAAAGGGGGCTTGAATACTACAACTTTTTCTCTCTATATTGACGTAATAACCACAAACTGGAATAGCTGCAATATTAAAAAAAACCTTACTAAAATTAAAATGAACACGCAAAGATTCAAGTTAAAATAGTTGTATTATAACTTGAATTTTTCTAGGAATCTGTATAATAACAAAGTGATTAAACAACTACAAATCTGTAAGTGATTACAGCTTCTTGTTTCACACATTAGCTACAATTTCTATCTGAATATTTCTCTCAAGAACTATTACAAAGATTCTCTAGTGTATGAAGGTTGATAGAGATATTTTTAAGTTTGTAATCTCCTGTATTTTTCTTCTCTCACAACATTAGTGGTAGGCTGTAACAACTCTACCATATATAGGTGAACAGAGATAGAGCCTATGTGCTTTGTGATGCTTCTTTTTCAACTCTGTCATTGTCCTTTTGAAAATACACGTGTCAGACTGCTATTAGCTATTGTTGCTTCTATTTTAGTCCATGTTCTCCATGCATTTTTGGTGTAAATGTTGTTATTGGACCACCATATTTCAAGAATTATCTTCCCAGTTATACCACTTGCTTCTTTGCTAAGTATCAATGAATATCTCTTAATCCCTGATGATGTGTTGGTTAGGTCTAACTATCCCCTGATGACAAGCCCTAATGTCGATTTGATCAGTGTTTCTGGATAGCTGATAACAAGCTCTGTTGTATACTTAATTAGTGTTTCACTATCCACTGATATTAATCCTTGATGTAGAATTAGATTAGTGCTTCTTGATCCCCTAATGTTAAGACTCAATGTTATCCACTGATGTAGTGTTTAAACTATCCCCTGTCGGTATGCCCTAACAGTCAGGCTACTACGTGATGGTATCCACTGACGGTCAAATTATCCCCTGATGATATCCCCTAACACTCAAGTTATCCCCTGACGATCAAGTTGTTCCCTAATGCCTCTTTGTACACTAACACCTTTGATTACTGATACTTTGTTGGCCTATTCTTGAATGTTTGATGTGCGAAATACTTGAATTATGAAGTACAACAAGACATTCCCTAACACTACTAAGTCCTTGAAATATCCACTGATGACTTGCCTAGTGTCGTATCGGCGATTCCCTGACAAACTAAGTTGTTCATTAGTGAATACCTATTTTTGTAAATATACTAAGGTTTATGGACTACCTTGAGTAATTACAAGTTTATAGTTATTAAAAGAACTAAAAAATAATTACATCATCATCATTATCAACATTATGCCTATTAATCTCCCCCTAATTATGATTATCGATTTGATAACCGTAAATCTAGTTTATCCACAAATGATGATGTCAAAATCAAAACTATACAAAATAAAGAATGGGAAATGCAATTGCATTGGTCTATGTGTATTTGTATAAATAGTAGGAATAACTATATACAAGTGTTTTAAAAGTTGATACAAGTGTTAACACTTAAACTTCAGGATCCTCCTTTTTTTGAGCAGTAACGAAGGGCAATGAATGATTTGATTCAATCGGTTGAGTGTTAATTCCAAGGTATTACTTTCTCTGGTCAGGATTTTGGTCTAAAATCCTGAGTCTTTTGACTTCACCACCAAACTTCAATGCCTCAAGCTCCGTCTGAAGCAGTCTTCTAAAGTTGACAATGTTGACATTCTTGTTGTGCTCCAAAGTTTCAAGGATAGATCGAATCTCTTTCAAGTTGATTGCAAAAAGTTATGTGTGACCAATAAAAAGTGACAATCTCCCCTTTAAATTCTTGAACTCAACGCCCATGGGGTTTGTGATCATATTTGGATATTTTTTCAATCCTTTTATTGGGGGAACATCCTTTACAACTGTTGAGATCCCATCATTAGCTCCGGTCTCTTCAATCTCTTTCAACACTTTCCTAACAAGCATGATTTTGAACTTGATGACATGTTCATTTTTCTGATAAACAGTTTGGCTTAGAATATGCATCGTTTCCTTAAGGTCAAGCTCATTAACGTCTTTGTCTTTGATATGCTTCATTTGCCCATCGGCAGCTTTGTAGTATAATTTCAAGGGTTTCTCCATAGCTGTGAGCAAGTTCCTGTTGTCGTTGATGGCTTTCCTCATCTTCTCAAGTGCTCCCTTCAAGTCTCTATTGAGTGTCGTTGTGTTGGGCACTACTTGCTGGGATCTACAACCATAGACAACTCTGCAGATTCCGTCAAACAACTACTCAGTGGCACTTCCATTCCATTTACTATTTACTTAATGTTGCATATGGTAGCTTGTCTAAAGGGGCTATCCAAACCCATTATCAAAAATACAACAAGTTAGATCATCTTAGAGTACAACGGACTAACAGGTGTTGCAAGACGTGTAGAGGGGATAATCATGTGGAACTCATTTTTTTATTCTCCGTTGTATCTTTCTCGTAATCCTCCTGATCTTTCCTTTGACAACCGCTTTTCACAAAATTCACACCCATCCCAAAATCACCGACCATGCCCCTGCTCACACCCCCACCCCACCCACCCACCACCAGTCACACACACAAAAGAAAAGGCCAACCTCTGTGAGGGGATTGTCCTCCACCCCAACAAGTTCACAATTTCCGAGATCTATTCGTACTCTAGATTCCAAAACAAACTGGGCAAAAGATATTTCACACTGCCTAGATTATCTGTACAGAACTGACTCATTTGTTTTAATTAATTTATTCTCCACTTATCTGCTATTTTGATCCATTTCTGCAATCTTAGAAACCATGCCTCCATTGAAATTTAAATCTATTAATATCGTCATGATTTCGATAGTATAAATGTATAATTCGAACACTGAACTGTGAACATAGGAGATATTAAACGGCAAAAAAGATGAGATAACTTACTTGGAGGAATTGAATGCCAACGGTGGTGATTCTATAGTACCCACCCAACAGAAGAGGTACCGAAGTTGAAAATAGAGTTGATACCAAAACCAGTTAATGGGTTTGTTAGATGGGAACCATTTTTGAAACACGCTGACCTTAGACTTCGTGAATCTAACTCAACCTTCTCTATTTTGGTGTGTATATATATATATATATACATAAAATTGTAATATAATATTTATAAAATATAGTACAAATTAGTATATAGATCAATAATTTGTATCAATGTATTAATAATCACTATAATATATAGTACTAAAGTGTGAAAACTCAAATATAAAAATAAAAATAAAATGTACGAATAATTAATTCATAATATGTATGAAATTTTCTATCTCTTTAAGACGTCAAAAAATTTGTTATTACAATTTTGTGTACAAGTAATAATAAACTTAATTAGAATAAAAATAAATCTTTAAATAATTGTATATCACAAAGAAAATAATATACACACACACACACATACAGTTTGAGGCAACTTGGTATAAATATAATTAAACTACTCTGAGGTACCACTTGGTGTTAATATAAATATACAACTTAGTGATCTAACGACTGATAACTCAAACCAAGACAGTATACTCAAATCATGGCTAGCAACTTGGTAACAAATATAAACATACTTTTTTTGAGAAAAGTTTGTCGTGTAAAATATTGCCTTAGAGCACCGCCAAGAGAAAGCTTGTTGTCCAAAGAAAAGTCGGCCATTGTAGATTATTGGCTGATAATTTGGCAGCCTCATTATATTGGCCAATCTAGTCAGTTACTTCACACTAAGGCATATTACTGACCAATAAAGTTAACGGCTGATAAATGCACACTAAAATGATCCAAAAGCTTTACTTGATTTACAAGTGATATAAATATATCATTTGAGATACAATCCTAGACTTACTCCCATAATTTCTCTTCAGCCAACCACCCACATAAATCTCAGGCTTCCTTTTCAAGAGCAATTGTATTTTCTTAGAGCAACAATTGTCGGAAGATCAACTATTAAAACTTAAAGAGGTAAGAGCACTATATTAAAGTCATACTCTGTTCTGCTCTATTTTGTCCTTTTCATCTTTGTCATATTGTAAAATTCTTTGTTTACTTACTTTCGAATGCATGATTAAAATGTGCACATAACATTATGAGTTATTAGTTATGTATTATAAAAACTTATCCAAAAAGAGAATGAGAGATATTGAAGAACACATAAAACAAAAACTGAAACTTTTATCTTTCAATTGTTGTTATATATCAGTTGTTAAACTTGGATAAAGATACCATGCTTGTGTCCTAAACAAGCAGAGTTTCCTTGACTTATAGCAGTCTTCTGTGAAGATAGGAAATAAGAAAGAGGACTCGAGTTTTCCGTCTCGACCTCCTTAGTTTAGAACAAGATAGTGAGACTGCAGGGCTTTGCTATGAGACTACAATAAGAATACAACAAGACTACAACAATGTCTCCACCTCTGTGTGTGTGTGCGCGCACGCGCGCGTGTTTGTTGTGAAGCAACAACAACCTCTACAGAAAAGTTGATGAGGACGTGTCCTCAAAATGAAGTTATCTACTGACCTACTCTCTACAGAAAAGAATTATCCCTGAGTAAGAAAATATCCACCGAAGACTTATACCCTATGTTATCCTCTGAAGAACAATATCTGCTGATAAACCTACTGAGGAACACTTTATCCTTTGATGATGTCTCAGCAGGATTATCGTTCGAGGAACAGCTATCTGCTGATGAAGCCAAAGATGAACAACTACCTACTGATGAGGGACAATTTTATCCTCTGATGGTTCTCAATAGGATTATTCTTTGAAGAACAAGTTCTCTGTCTATGGTTCTTAGTAGAATTATTCTCTTATGACCAAGTAATCTGCTACTGATGGTTCTCAGAGGTGCCCAAGTTGAAAATAAAGTTAGTACCAAAACAGCTAATGGCTTTGTTCGATGGGAACCATTGATGAAAGACGCTGACCTTAGACTTTGTCATTCATGAATCTAACTCTTCCTTTTCTATTTTTCACTCCGTACTTGGTCTCTGTTTGAAGGCCCTCCACACAAGTTTCTGTTAATAGTTTATCTTCATTTATACCTAATTCTCTAATACATAGTATCTCGTAATAAAATAACAATATTTTAAATTTTATTATTTAAACTTGTCAATTCTTTAATTAATAAATAATATGTTATTATATATTAATATATATTATATAATAATATATTCTATGTATAATATATATCACATTTATATATAAAATAATTATAATATAATATTAAAATATCAATACATATAGATAAATACCCCATTTGTTTCACTACAGTTTTGGCTATATAGTGATCTAGGCAGATCAACTTGAAAGGTTTATTGTGTAAGGATTTGATAATTAAATATGTTAATTAATCAAATTATTATGAAGTAAGATCTTGTATAAACACTTAAATTACAATAGTTTTGACATAGAGTAAAGAGCTTGAGATTGGTTCTTGGTGATTCAAGTGAATGCCTTTACTTATGTTACATGTCAAATAGAATTGTGATTATTTGTTTATATAGTATCATACTATTATTAGGAATTGTTTAAACATTTTGATATTTAGCGAGTTTGTTAAATAGACAAGATTTTATCTTAGTCTACTTGCTAGGATGGATGCAGTGATACAATGAGATTGAGACACAATGTGATCAAGTATGAACTTATGGGACAATTGGATTAATCCAAACTAGTCGGTAGTCTCATGTGCGTAGTGGACTTGCACAAGTATTAACATAGCCTTTATAGTTGGCATGTTTAGTAAACTCACTGTAATTCTAAAAGAGTTATGTGATGCCCTAGATATTGATGATACATCATAAGATATCCTAGCGGCTGATGAGATACTTTATAGGTATTCAATGATATATTCTATGTTGTTAGAATCCTCCAATTTTAGAAGCTTTTTTTTTATGGTATATTGATATCACTGTGTATATGTATACACTAAATAGTGCAGTATTGTGTTGGAAATCTATGAAACGAGCAAAAATAGTTTTGCCATTTTTGAAGTTGAAACTCTATACTCTACTTTTTAGAAACAAAGTTGATAGAAGTTTTGTTCTAGATATTCCAAGGAAAATTTTTTAATTGTATTCTCTAAAATTGGTGAGAAACAAACTGCATAGATTTTGTTTGAATACTCTTTAATAGTTGAAAAAAGTGTTTGAACAATATGTTCCAATAATGAATTTTCATCACAAGTTCATTATAGAGGAGATAAGATTAAAACCATTAGATTAGAGTCTCTTAAAAGTTTTGTGACCTAGTATGGTTTATTCTTAATATATTGTTTGAGTATTATAATTTGATATGTCTTAATGTTGTAGCTTCTTTATATCATTCCAAATTTGATGATATGCCTCTCATGACTTGTTGTGTAATTCCAAATTTGATGATATATCATAATAAAATCGTGTTAGGTATGAGGCTCTAACATTCCAAAATAAGACATGTGTGGTTCATATCTTTCATGAGAGAAACCATAATTGGACAGGTTCTATGTGTTGAAAACTTGTTGCTGATGAGAAATAGTTTTCTGTTGTGATTGGTACTAAGTTCTTTTGTGTTGAACTAGATACTTCTACAACAAACTACTTTATGATTCAAAAATTTAATGATGATGCATTGTAGTTTGATATGTGGTTGGTGCTAAGTTCTCAGGTATTGAACTAGACACTTGAAAATCAAACTATATTAATCAGAAGTGATTATTACATTTTTCGAATCCGACTGGTATCTAAGATGGAAAATGAAAGTTTTTATTTTGCATAATGTTTTGATATAACTTGTACTAAGTTTAAAATGTCTAAACTAGATACTACTATTGTTCTTTAATTTGATGATTATTGATTGAAATTCATTGGGGGACGCTTCATACGAAATTCTATGTTAAATTGTCATTAGATAAAATTTATAGAAAATGGTGGAACTAGTGGAGATTAGTGGATTTCTTTATTGAGAATGATGATCTACTAGATGAGTAGAATCTTGTAATTATTTGAATCTCTAAGTCCTTTTATTTGTTTGTTTTATTTGATTCAAATATTATTTATCTACATGTACCAAAAACCCTTTTTCCAATCAACATTAAAATCGACAAACAACTGAAACTAGTCTTACATATCGTAAATATACATACATACATTTGAAAGTACGTAAATACATACATACCTGCACTACAACAAAAAGAAGGCAATTGTAACCCTTAATTGTGGAACAGTTTGAAAAACTGTATCATTTTGTATAAAGTGTACCTGCAATACCTCAATTGTCGCACTTTACCTAAAAATTGATCCTTTTTTATTTGTGGTTTGATTTTTCTGCACGTTTTCTTCTACGTGAATTTTTATATTGCTAAACTTTTTTTTATTAATATTAATCCTCATTTAAAATATTTTCATTTATAAATTATGTAAAAATTAAATAAAATATTTATTGTATATAAAAATTCACCTAAAACGACGTATAAAATAGTCAAAAACTAATAGAAAGGCACGAGTGGCATATATTTTTCCAGAGACCCGCCAATATTTCCTATATTTATTTTCATACACTTTATCAGTTAAAAACAGTTCAAACCATCGCATTTGGCATTATAAATAATTTTATTAAACTCCCTCCAATATTTCCCTCTTTTTTTACAACTGTTTCTCTTCACTCGCTGCTGCTTGATGTACGACAATCCAAGGCAAAAATTCGGATCTACAAGATTTATTTGTCAGACTTTAAAAAGTCAAATTGACTAATTTAAAAACTCATAATTTGATAAATATATTTATTTTATATTTAAGTTATGAAGCTAGTATTCTTTCATCTTCCTATCGTATTCCTGTCGTTGTTGTTACTGATTGTTATTCTACCGTAAGGGAGTCACAAGACATCTCACATGCTGGACATGAGTCTGAGTTAAGAACCTATGTTTACAGTGACAAACCCAAGGCCATTTTTATACCTCCACAACAACTCTGCACAGAAGTTGATCCTGTTAATAGCAAGATAGATTTCCAGCCGCGGGATGTGGTAAATTGCAGCCTAGAGCCAATGGTCGAATCAAGGTGTTGGAGAAAATTAATGATAATGCTTACAGGATTAAGCTTCCTGGAGATTACAATGTGTCAAGGATTTCATTGTGGGTAATCTTACTCCATATATGGATGAGTCCAATGAACCCGAAATGATAGCTGTCAGTGACAAAGACGAGCTAGATTTGAGTGCAAACCTTATCCTAGTACGGGAGAATGATGCACGCAAAAGTGTCATGCAAATCTCAGGTGACAAACGCGGAGTGGGATTAAACATAGTTAGTCACTCTGAAACGACCAACAATCTTTACCAATAGGGGCTACGTCATTTTAAAAAAAAGATACAGTGGCAATTGTGTAATTATGGTTTTCAGTATTTCTGTCAATTATATATTTTGGACCATATAAATAATTTGTGCTATAATTGGAGCCGTCACACAATGTTTTGAGCTATTCTGAAATTATATTGAAAAGAACATTTGAGGAGTTCAATTTTTGAAATTCTCTCTTTAGATTCCCTATATTAGTACTTTTTATCCAAGAAAAAAAAAAAAGAGAAGCGCAGTGTACTTGGCACTTATGTCTTATATACCATTTGTTATAAATAAGTTTTACTAAGAAACTAATATGAAACCCTAGCCCCTCTCCGGGTACAACAAATGAGCGAAAGCGGAGGAATATGATGGGAACGTGATGATGACGAAGATGACGAGCTGGAGTCGATGCATCTGCACCAGGTGAATTAGGATTTTTATTTGTTTATGCGGCTTCCTTCACTTAGGGCTTTATGTATTGTTGGTTTGTTATCTATTTACTTGTTTCATTTATTTGTTATTTGGCTTTAACTGATGATTGTTCTTCTTATATATAATATCATTGATACATTTTGAACAGATATCTGACGGTGCACCAGGAGGTTGTTCATTGCATATCTTACATTAGCTGTAAGTGCTTCTATCTTGCCACAGCTTTCAGTACTACTTTCCCGAAAATGTTTCAGATATAGTCTTGACAATTTTATAAGTTGCTTTGCTAACGATCTGCTCTAAAATAAAAATTTATGGGATAAAATGGAAAGAATTCGGTGTACCTCAAAAAGAATCTACAAGTATATAATTTTAATACTCTACAAGTCGTCGAACTACTCATGTACTAAACCCAAGGAGTCTTATTGTGTTTAGATTCTAATCATTTGAGTTGTCAAACTTTCGAAAGTACTCCTGGTTCATATCGATTTTAGCTTGAATTAAGCATGAATTGGACTTTTAGCCATGCGAGCAATCACGAATATAATCTGAACTATTGATTCATATTAGACTCCTGCCTTCCAGGTTTAAAATATCAGTTTCAAATAAAAACTTTATATGTATTAAGTTACATATATAAATAGTATAAAATGAATTTAATAACAATTATTGTTTTGGTTGTGTCTTGCCAAAATGGAGAATATCAAGTGCATACAAACAATCTAATTAATATAGTTCGGATCATTTTGTGATGTATGTCATACCAGCATTTATATATTCTAGTTCACCGGTCTTCAATACATCATCTTGTACTATATTTGTTGTTACACTGCTAATAATTTCATTAATATTATTAGTTTGGCAAAAATGAAATATGGAGTGCAATTTCAATCATATTTGCAAGTTTCTTGATCAGTGACATGTTTCAATTACTCCACAAAGAATTACATTTAGAATTTGAATACTATTATTGTTAGATCTATGGAGTCAAGAATAATAATTATAAGAGATAATTGTTATATAAAAAGATACGAGTATATATAGGGTTTTGCTTGAAGCATGAAACCCTAGGTATCAAATTTGAAATACTCAGTTTGTTGCCCCACAACAACACATATATATACTCTTCTGACCAGCTTATCGAACTCAACATAAACTCGTTCTAATTAGGATTCTACACTGACTAATATACCTTCAACGTTTTATCTACGTATAATATTATTTAATAAAGTATAATTAATATTTATCAAATTATTATTATTATTATATTTTGAACATATATTCCAACATCTCCTCCTATGTTCTAAATATAATAATAATAATAATAACGAACCATATATGAACACACGATACCAAAATATCATGAAACTAATCCAAATAAAATCATCTATACACGTCTGAATCAAACCAAGCCAAGTATTGAGGTTTTGAATCAAGAACAAATTCAACAAATGAATAAGTTCACATGTATGTGAATAATACTTGAATAAAATAAAACAGACAAATGAAAAGATTTAGAGTTTCAATTAGCCACAAGTTTCTACTCTTCTAGTAGATCATCATTCTCAATAGAGAAATCTATTGATGTCCTTCAATTCCAACATTTTCTGTAAATATTTTTTAAATTGACAATTTAACATAGAATTTCGTATAAGACGTCCCCCAACAAATTTCATTCACTAATCATCTATTAAAGAACAATACAAGTATCTAATTTAAATATTCTAAACTTAGTTCAAGTCATATCAAAACACGATGCAAAAAAAACTTTTATTCTTTATATTAGATACCAGTCAAATTCAAAAAATGTACTAATCACTTCTGATTAATATAGTTTGATGTTCAAGAGTCTAGTTCAGCTCCTGAGAACTTAACATCAACCACATATTAAACTACAACACATCATTACTAAGTTTTGAATCATAAATAGTTTGTTACAAAAGTATTTAGTTCAACACAAAAGAACTTAGTACCAATCATAAAATAAAATTATTTCTCGTCACCAACAAGTTTCCAACATATAGAACTTGTCCAATTGTGGTTTCTCTCATGAAAGATAAGAACAACACATGTCTTATTTTGAGATGTTATAGCGTCATATCTAACATAATTTTATTATGATGTATCATCAAATTTGGAATGATACAAAAAGTCATAAGAAGCATATCATCAAATTTGGAATGATATAAAAAACTACAATATCAAGAGATATCAAATTATAATACTCAAACAATAGATTAAAAATAAACCATACTATGTCACAAATCATTTAAGAGACTCTAATCTAATGGTTTTAATCTTATCGCCTTCGTAATGAACTTATGATAAAAATTCATTATTGGAATATATTGTAAGAGCAATAGCCTCAACACTTTCTTCAACTATTAAAGAGTGTTCAAACAAAATCTGAACAATTTATTTCTCACCGTGTGACGACCCCACAATCCCATACCGGACTAGGGCATCATCATAAGGAGGTAAAGATAACCATTCATCCATTCATAAATAAATACTGAATAAAAACAGCATTTGAGAGTAATTACGACCCGAGAATTAAGTAATTACAGCGGAAGTTATTACATCATTTCTTAATAACAAAACAAATTTCATTAACTCCTCAAACGTCTTCCTTCTTTCCTTCCTTCATCCCTCTCTTTCCTTCATCAGTTCTATCAAAAGGATAAACACTCAGTAGCTTATCATCTTTGCTTTCCCCTTGTCAGAGGGTTCAGCTTTAGCTTTCTGTCCTGCAAATCATTAGCATTCAACGTGGGTGAGCGTTTTACGCCCAACAAGTATATACACAATGAGGAAGAATATGAATATTTCAATGAATTTCATCTGGAATCAAAGGAGAGAAATTTAAATTCTGTTTGTGAGGCTTGGTGAAGCAATACTAAAACCTCGGCAACCATCAACAATTCTTTGAGGATTCACTAATGATATACAACTTGTGATCCTCCCTTGAAGAAAGTCAGGTATACACCTGATCATAACTTTTCAAATATCCAACGGGGGCTACACCCGTGGATCTGCTAACCATACAGTACACAGCTGGCCAGGCTGGACCGCATGATCCCTCTGAGTGACTACGTAGTCAAATAACATTTCCTCTTGGTCAGGTGAAGAACACATCAGCACCTTTCCTTTCCTCTTGCCAACCATGTGGCATAACCCCCATAAGGGGCATCATTTACATTCTCATTGCACAGATATAAGATTGAGAACATAGCTGAAATTCAAAGCTCATTTATATCCATGCATCATTATTCATATCATGCTAGCAGAATCAAAAAACATAGCATGCTCATTCATCAGAGCAATTAAGGTATAAATCCAACCTTCTACGCATATCGGAACAAATGATAATGCGTTAAACTGAAATAAGCATGAGATTGTGAATATACTTGCCTCGGTCCTTTGTACAAGATTCAAATCAGTTTACTTGCGGAAATGAGATTCTGTAAATTACGCAAGTAATTTTTAATACTTTAACAAGAATTCATGGAAAAGACATGCATGTGATAAATTTATTTTAAGGAAATAATATTTTATAGTCTTGGTAGCAGACTATGCATCGGAGATAAATTTTCTGATTAATAACTCGTCAGGGATTGATAATATAGCCATCAGGGATTACGGAAAGGTATCAGGGACTAATACGTGTATTGGACGCGCCAGGGATTAAACGCGTCAGGGACTAAAACTCTTCAGGAACTGATGACGTCACTTTAAGTCTATCAGGGATTAATCCTGACGTCATCGGAGACTAATTAACCCATCGGGGATTAAACAACTCATCGGGGAATAAACAACTCATCGGGGAATAAACAACTCATCGGGGAATAAGTAACCCATCGGGGA
>CM025780.1:26498457-26560035 GCA_014636745.2 Centella asiatica | reverse complement strand
TCTTATGACGAAGCCCTGATCCAGTGAGGGATTTTGGGGTCGTCACATAATTAGTTTTAATTCGTCACAACATTATAGATTGCTATAGGATGTCCCATCAACGAAGGTTAGTGACCTTTATTCCGAATACAATACCAACCAAGCGACTTAATGATACTCAAATAATTACATTTTTAGGTTCACGAAGGTTTGTGAACATTGACGCCGAGGGGAAACAAGTGGATTCAAATGAACAGTGGACTAGATACTTAGGCCATATTTTTTGCGTTTTTCATTTGTTAGATACTAGAGGGTTGTTAAGTATTGTATTCACCCATTCTAAACTGTAGGTGACTACCAAGTTCCACCACTACAGATGGCAGTCTGAGTTGGTGAAGAACAATGCACCCTCACGTTATATATTACATTATTTCACTTTATCAGTATTGTGTGTTTATATAATTCTTCTTGGATTGTTTCTTGATTTTGCTTACTCACTTTTTGCACAATAGATATTAACAAAATTATTTAGTAATAAATCTAAAGATGCTGAAGGGGTCAGAACGTCTAAGACTAAAAACAAGATGAGTATTCAGAGATATAATATAAAAGTATCCGAAATATAGTTCCATCACATAACAACCTCTTCCTTTCCTTCAAAATACAAGTGCCAAAGACCTTGCCTTTTATCTCTAAAGAATCCATGTACTCCTTAATTTCTTTTTCACTAACATTCTTACATGCTCGCTTGAACTAGTAGTGATGCTCTCTTAATTTTACACATTTCTTCTGACCCACAAGAACAAGTCAGGCCAAAGATTTTGCCTAATGGTGTTATCCTTCCACACCATTAGCTCAAAGGAGATGTTGAAATCCCTTTCAATTTTTTATCTTTGCATTTGCAGGAATGGGTTGAACAACTTGTGAAGAAGAAAGGTGTCAAATCCCTCATCTTGAGGTGTAGGCCTAGGAGTCTTTGGGAGAACAGTTTGACATCACAGCCTAGTATTTTCAGTGGTCTTCATTCCCTTGAACTTGAAAAATACTCACTCTATCATGTATCTCCCTTCCAAATTCGTGATAATCTTCAAGTTTGAGACTGAGGAGGTGGTTGACAAACAATATTGTCGCTGAAATATTTTCTTGCTGTAAGATTCTATAGGAACTGGGCTTGTCTGATTGTCAAGGAGGCACAGAACTTCATATTTATAGCAGAAATCTCAATATGCTGGAAATTTACTGTTTGTGTTTTAACAAGATCAACATCCATGCTGGAGCTCTTATAACCTTGATACCTGATACGTCAACGATCCGAGAATGTCTGAAATTCAAGCTTACTGGAGAGTAAATGAAACGGAACACTCAGTTTCAGTGGAGTACGGCCAAGTTTCAGTGGAGTACTGCCATGCTATGAAGGTTCCCATCTCATATAGGTACATAAGTGTATCTAAGAATTTAGAGGTCTTGTTCCATCTAAGAATTTGATTTATTATTGTTAGTGGAATTAATATTGACGAATCATGTTGTTCTGCAGGTGTTAAGTATTAGGTCTCTGTTCATTGCATATCATTTATCGCTTTAACAGTAAGTTTTCTTATCCCCCTTTTCGCTCCTCTTTTTTGTAGTAAGAATAACTCGTGCAAGTCGACTTGGGAAACGATTTGGAAATCTTTGCAAAATCATTGTATACTAACTTGTTACGTAATCAGATGTTCAAAAGAGGAGCAAGAAATAAACAAAATTTGAAGGTATGTTCACAAGGTAGATGTCTGCAGCATCTCTACTATTCTTGGCGCTGCTGACTAATAGAACTTCATTCCAAAAGAGTTCCAGCATGAAGTAAACATACCAAAGTAACTACAAGGACCAACTTGTACAGATCAAAAAATTTCGAAAGAGCAGATGTTTTTCAAACAAGTTTGGCTAGCTGTCCACATGGCTGTCTTACCAAATTCATAATGTAAAGTTTGTAAAGTTCTTTTATAATTTAGAGAACGTGTAATACTCCATCCATTCTAAAATATTAAATCAAATTTTACATTTGAAATATAATACTTCCCTGAATAACATTTTGTAAAAATTATGCACAAAAGTTGTATATTGGTCATATTTACTAATTTTTTCACCACCTTTTCCATGAAAAGATTCGGCTTCGTCTATTTTTTTCTTTGGTGGATGTGTTCATTCTTGGTGCTTCCTATTCTTTCTGTTTTCATTGCCATCCATGTTTTAACATTTGCTCGTGCATCTTAGTTTTCATTATCCAACCACTTATATTATTGAATTATTATTTTATTAATTTTTATGTTATTTCATAAGAAATACTCCCAGTAGTCCGGTACAACTTAGGATATTCCGTAATCAAGGACTTTTGACACATGACTGTAGATTCTGAACATTTAGGTAGCTGAAGTGAGCAAACATCATGCTTGGTATGGTGAGACAGACTAGTAATACATGATACTGTCATCCGTACTACAACAAAGCAAAAAGTTTCTGAGTTAGCTCAATCGGAATGAGCACTCCCTTATGACACAAAGCAAAAAGTTTCTGAGTTAACTCAATCGGAATGAGCACTCCCTTATGATCCAGGGTGAAGGGATCAAACTTGGCCCAGGTGATTGAATGCTAGGTCAGAATTGGGTCTTATACAAATTTTGTCGATAAAGAAAAATGATATATATTACAAGAAAAGAGCATAAATGGACTAAACTAATGATTTACTCTATAAATAAATTCTACACTAACCAAGATGTTGACATTCTATGAATGGACAAAAAAATATGCCCTAACGAGCAATGCACACTCTTACCATTGAAAATTCAATGCCAATACCATTGCAAAAGTCAAAGTTTTTGTTGCAAAATGTCTTCTAGATCCATTGTGTTTGCTTTCCGAACCCGAGGAACACATACCTCAGCTTTCTTACATTAGAGTTGAAGTTGGACCCTGTATATTTTGAGGTCAATCACCTTTGCGGTTAACTCAATAATATTATGCACAATATATTGTGCAAATTAAATAATTGTCAAAATCAACATAAATCACCCTACTTGAATCTTGTGACCACTATTAACTTTTCATATCTCAATATGATAGCATTTAACAGAGATTGTGGGTTAGCTTAAGTGGTAGTCAACACTTCCGTATTAGCTTGAGCTCAAGGATCAAACCTTATCGGTTAGTATAGGTGAAAGTTTGGTAAATACTAGACTACAAATTTCGCTGATAAAAAAAATAAAAAAATTAAAGAGCATCCATGTAACTATTTAAGTATTAAATAGATAAATAACAGTAGTTGTGTTCTCCATAAAAACTCTTTTAATTACGAAGAGTAAAATTCGGTGAAATATTCTTGTCACTACATTAGGATATTTTGACGATGAGGGCCAAAAAAATTTATGTACGAAATAAAAATATGTACATTAATATTAAAAGTTACAAAGGATTCATAACATTCATCTACACTTCCTCATAGTTTGAAACTGTTGAATGATAGATTCATCATTGATGGTGTTAAAGATATCTCTCAATAGATGTCACCAAACAATCGTTCAATCAATCATCTCTCATCTAATTACGTAAATAAGTCTTGATAAGCATAGCAGAAAAAATACTTTCTACACTAGCCATTGTTACGAGAAGAATTAGTGTCAACTTCAAAAGCAAATACACAAGTGAATAGATCAAATGCTTCCTTGTATCGACCATTTTCTTAGCAAACTTCCCAACTCCAACAAAATTTGAAAATTTGGTATTATAACTTAAATCTATAAAATAACTTTCAAGTTGATTATTTAACTCCAAAATTTCAATTGGAAAAAAGTCATGTGGATAGAATTTTGCAAATTGTATAAACTTTTTTTTATCAAATGCAGAAAATGCATTGCTTGGATTGAGACTAAACTTGCACAAAAGCATATTTTTGTTCGCCTAAAAGGAGTCTAATTGATGTGGTCTTTTAACTATAAAAGTTGGTCAGGCTATATGCTATATATATAATTAAATAAAAAAAAGTTGAGCAGGGGCCAAGCCCCCCCCCCCCCCCCCTGGACCTATGTTGCGTCCGCCTCTGACATTACCCAAATGCATCTAAATATCTATAAGCTTCAAAAGGGATTCAACATGATCAAACTAAACAAAAAAAACATAAAACAAAAGATTTACTTTCTCTAGGTTAGGTGAACAAGCCGGTCCAATCAAACATGAAACAACACAAACTAAAGAAGTTTTACCACATTAATTGCATCGATTTAATAGAGATTAAGTAAAATAAATACTAATTGTTATCATGTCACTGAGCCATCGAATATCATCGCGTAGCAGTTAGGCATGTGGTGAACAAGCTCAGGCCACTACCAAAAGAGGATAATATGTACTAGCAATTAAATGCAGGTGGATTGAAGTGTATCAATATTAAGACATCAAACGAACTGATAAGGTCTGTTGTTGATCAACCAAAATCGTAGATGACTTCAAAAGTGCTGATAGGTTTATCTATAGAATTTATTGTAGCGTATATATTTCAGTTTACATGATAGGGTAAGGAATGGTTGAGATGCTATGTTTATCTAGTTATTAGAAATATTGTATAAATGTGGGTGTACAACATTTGTAATAGTGACATACAATTTGAGTCATATACAATTACTCCTATTAGCTGTTGGTTGTTTTTGATAATTAAATCTCACAATATGGAGGAAGAAGAGCTAAAACTATTCAAGTAGAATTTGCGAAAATATATTTTGTATATTATAAAAGTCTCTCTTCTTTCTAATCAAGATACAAAACTCAATCCCTATTTATACTACAAAGAATAGCAAACGTTTCATTATCCATACAAAGTAGTGGTTCACAGGTGAATGTATGTAAACCAAGAGTTTCAATACATTAAATTTAGATTCATTCCCTATTTAAATTAAGATTCATTCCATGTGTTTTAGTTTACTTGTTCAACAAATTCCTCCCTAAAAATAAAACATCTTTCCGATCCTTCATCCCAATCATCATCTTGTAAGTATCGAGCAGAACTTTTGGTAGTGGTTTTGTGAACATATCCATCACTTGATCATGATTTGCAACATGACGCATTTGCACATTCTTTTCTTTCACATGTTCCTGAATGAAATAGAAGTGAACGTATATATGTTTACTCTTGTCATGGTGCACTGGATTCTTTGCCAACTCAATTGCTGATTTGTTATCAACTCGTATTTCAGTTGCTTCGAGCTGTGGGACTGTTAGCTCATATAACAGATTTCTCAGCCATATTGCTTGACACACACACCAAGATGCCGCCACATATTCGGCCTCGCATGTAGATAATGACACAATCGGCTGCTTCTTCGATTTCCATGTAAAAGTCATGTCTCCCGTAAGGAACACATACCTAGATGTACTTTTCAGGTCATCTACATCTCCGCACCAATCACTATTAGGGTATCCCACCAATTTATATACATCTGTCTCCGAATAAAATAATCCAAGTGTGACTTTATTCCCTGGATATATCGAAGGATCCTTTACATATCTTTCAAATGCAAGTATTTCGGCTCCTCCATGAACCGACTAACAATGCCGACACTATATGTGATGTCGGCCTCATACATGTAAGATATCGCAAGATTCCAACTAAACTTCGATATTTGTTTGCATCCACTCGATCTCCTCCCTCAAACTTAGAGAGTTTCATACCGACGTCCATTGGTGTTGTTACTGAACTGCACTCTTCTATTCTGAACTTTTTCAAAATGTGATTTGCATACGCCTCTTGCGATACAAATATACCTAATTCACTTTGTCTGACCTCAAGACCAAGGAAGTATTTCATCAACCCTAAGTCTATCATCTCAAATTCCCAAGTCATAGCCTCTTTAAAATCTTTTATCATCTCTTCATTGTTTCCCATGAATATGAGATCGTCAACATAAAGAGCAACAAATAACACGTTACCTTTTTCTTTCTTCATGTACAAAGCATGTTCGTAGGGGCATTGCATGAAACGTTCTTCTTGAAGTACATGTCGATGCGTGTGTTCCATGTCTAAGGCGCCTGTTTTAGCCCATATAGTGTCTTCCTCAACTTCAACACTTTTCCTTCTTCCCCGACTTTCATGTATCCAGGTGGTTGAGATACATACACTTCTTCTTTGAGCACACCATTTGTGACGGCCCCAAAACCCTTACCAAATTAGGGTTCCGTCAAAGGGAAATAAAACTACATTTCATTCATTCATGGAATTTAATAATATTTAAAGAGAGATAACAGTGAGTTATTACAATCCAAAATATTACACCATCAGCGGAAGCTAAACTATTTTCAGCTTTCAGTCTATATACAATTTAGCTTTTATCATCTTCCTTCCTCTTTTCCTTCCTTTCCTTAGTGGCCACCACCCAAAGGGGTCAACATGACCTAGCAGCCATACATCCTTGTTTTCCCCTTATCAGAGGGCTCAGTCTTTCTTCCACGTCCTACAAAATATTAAGTTCAACAAGAATGAGCGGTTTACGTTCAACAAGTATATAAATAGATCGAGGAATAAAACTAGAATATTAATGGGAGTTCAATTCTGTTTATGAGGCTCAGTGGAGCAATGCTAATGCCTCGGAAATCCCAGAAGAATCTTGAGGATTACTGATGATAAATAATTGTGTAATCCTTCTTAAAACAATGTATAACTTCCTTGAAGTAAAAATATCCATCGGGGGCGAAACCCGTTGGATCTGCTAACCATACGGTATACAGCTGGCCTAACTATGCCCGTATGATCCCTTATTGTGTGAACATACGTAGTCACATATCATTCTCTAGGTCAGGTAAAAGAACAAATCAGTATCTTTCCTTTCCTCTAGCCAACCATGTGGCTTAGCCCCTTTTACGGGACACCTTATTTCATGTACTTACACGGATATAATCATTTAAGAACAATTGATACATCAAAGTTTAATTATATCCATGTACTTTCAGTCATATCATGCTAGCGGAATTTAAAGCATAGCATTCTCAATTAATAAAGCAATTGAAATATATGAATTGCAGCCTTGCTCGCATATCGAATTAAATGATCATGCGTTAACTTGAATAAACATCAGATTGAATATAGATATACTTGCCTCAGTCCTTAGCAAAATAAACTCAACTTCAATTTACTCGTGAATGGGTTATTATGTACAATTTAATATGAGAAATTAATACCTTGATAAAGATAAGGAGGAAAATACACAAGTGATGTCCTTAAACCTTCAAAGTTTTAAGTCTGACGTCATCAGGGACTAATTTAACCCATCGGAGACTAAGGGTGATGTCATCCGCGACAAAATAACTCATCAGAGACTGATGACGTCATCTTAACTCATCGGAGACTAAGGCTGACATCATCCGAGACTAAATAACTCATTAGAGACTGATGACATCATCTTAACTCATCGGAGACTAAGGCTGACGTCATCTGATACTAAATAACTCATCAGAGACTGATAACATCTCATCAGAGACTAACAACATCTCATCAGAGACTAATATGATCTCATCAGAGACTGACAACATCTCATCAGAGACTGACAACATCTCATCAGAGACTAACAACATCTCATCAAAGACTAATATTATCTCATCAGAGACTAACAACATCTCATCAAAGACTAATATTATCTAATCAGAGACTAATATTGAACTTATTTCTGCTACAATGGAAAACCTAACATAACAAGAATGATGCCCAGAAATGAACAAACTCAATCCTAAGATGCATAATCATCGTCCTTTATGTTGTGTGTAAAACTTCTTTTTTATAACATAAAGAGTATAATCTTTCAAAACTTTCTTTTTCTTTCTTAAAGACTTAGCACACACAGCTAATACTCTCGGATGCTATGCAAGGAAAGAAAAACAGAAGAGAGCATAAGATTCTTACCTCTTGGTCTTGAAGGAAAAGATTTACAGCTTGTTTGTTTCACGAAAACAATTGCTCGAGAGAAAGAACTAGAAATTTATGGATACGGTAGGTTTAAAAAGAAATTCTAAGAGAGAAATTTTGGTAAAGAAATTAGAATTTCATTTCGGATGAGGTATTTATAGAGTTAAAGAGCAGTAGGTTAAGACTAAGCTTTTAGATAAGATGATTGGTTAATTTAGGCAGTAAAACGACTGCTCATCATAACCTCTTGACAGCAAACAGCTGCTATCCTACATGCACAAAGACTTTGCCACCTAAACAGCTCCTAATCAAACACGTAGTTATAAAACTACGTAATCCTCTCATCCTCTTCCAAGCTGATCAATATAATCTTATATGGGATTTGCTAATCCCCTTTTTAATACCTTTTAAGGAGCTTAACCTCATAATCATGGATATCACATCAACATAAAATTTTCATTGAAGATATGAATTCATCATTTATATCTAAAGAGATTAACCTCCATGCACAAAAATGAAATTTAACACAAAATGAATTATTTCTTATCAGAAAATACATTTACATTTTTCGGTTTCTCACACCATTTAAGAATGTAGACTTCACGTCCAGTTGGTAGATAGGTCACTTGAATTGTGTTGCTTGGGATATGAGGAGTCGGATCGTTTCCATTCTCTCAATCAGAGCAAAAACTTTGCCATAGTCGATCCCAGCATTTTGTCTATAGTTGTTCACAACCAGTCATGCCTTGACTTTCTATTTCACCTTGGGCGTTCATCTTTTTCTTATACACCCATTTTACTCCTATGGGCCTATATCATTTCGGCAACTCCACCAAATCCCAGGTCTTATTCTTTTCGATGGCTTTTATTTCTTCATCCATTATGGCTTTCCAATTCTTATATCTCAATGCATCCTCAAAAGTGATATTCTCGGTATCGGCCAAGAGACATATCAAGTGTACTTCGTCTGTTGATTCATACAAGTCTTGCAAGATTCTCATCCTCAGTTGTCTTGGTTCTTCTACATCATCCAACGTTGTAGTGCTTGTTGGTGTAATTGGTAGCTAGTGAAAAAGTTTAAGGTTTTTCCTTTTCTTTCTCAAGCGTCACGTCAATTTTGTTGTTCCAGTCCATTTGCAATTTCTCCATTCATTCGTACATCTTGATTTACAACCACCTTCTTTTGAATTGGATCAAATATCCGATAAACATATACTTCTTGCTTTTATCATCTAGCTTGGTTCTTCTTTGATTCGATACGTGTGTATAGGCCACACTATCGAATATCTTTAGATGTGATACAGTTGGTTTTTGTCCGCTCGAAGCTTCTTGTGGTGTTTGTTTTGCTAACTTTGCATGTGGGCAACGATTTTGCACATACACGGCACATTGTACTACCTTAGCCCAAAACGCTTTTGGCATGCTTTTGCTCTTCAACATTGACCGAACCATGTCAAGGATAGTTCGATTTTTCCTTTCAGCCACACCATTTTGCTGAGGTGAGTAATGTCATGTCAGAAATCTCTTGATCCCTTGTTCCTCACAATATCTAGTGAAGGCGATTGACATGTATTCACAATATCTGACCGTAAGGCCTCGATATAAAGTGCAGTCATCTTTTCTACTAACATCTTAAATTTCTTGAACCCTTCAACTGCCTAAGATTTTTTTTCAAAAAATAAACCCAAGCCCACCTTGTATAATCATCAATGAAGGTGATGAAGTACCTCTTTTCACTGAATGACTTGGGTGTAATTAGCCCACATATGTCAGCATGTACCAACTTAAGTGGACCCTTGGCTCGTTATTCCATCCGTGTAGTCCATGTCCGGCAGTCCATGGACCATATTCTTTCTTGCTAGCTGCCTTAGGCCACCATAGTGTAGATGCCCGAATCACATGTGCCATAACGAAGCTTTATCCTCTATATTGACTTGCAAACATTTATCTTGCACACTTCTCAAATTGAGTTTAAACATTCAATTTTGGTCATCTCTATACATGAAATTAGCCTGCTTGTTTTGTCCTTTAAGTGCAATGTTCTATCTTTCATGATGACTGAGTATCGCTTCTCCAATAGTTGTCCCACGCTGACAATATTACTCTTTATGTCAGGAACATAGTAGACATCTTCAATTGACCCTTCTTTATCATCCTTCTGAGAAAAACAAATCTTGCCTAGGCCCTTTACTTGCACCTTTGAAGCATCTCCAAATGATATGTGTCCGCACCCTATTTCCTCCATTTTCAAAAACAGGTGTTTGTGTCCACACATATGGTACCGGTGTCAAGATACCAGATTGTATCACTATCGGGAGCTATGTCTTTGTTAGCAATCGGGAGTATACCGCCATCCTCTGTTTCATCTTTCGCGACTAGATTCACGTTCTCTTCAACTTTTTTATCGAACCACCAATTTTTTGCAAAGTTCCCAAACTTGCTACAGTTGTAGCACTAATTGATTGGCCACCTCTCCAACGACTGCGACCTCGGCCACGCCAATTTTGTTAGATCGACTGTCCTTTTTCTTCCAACTTGTTGTCTCCACGTCCATGGCCACCGCTGTGACTAAAATTACGACCTCCATGACTACGACCTCTTCCTCGATTTTGTGGTCCATACATCACCTTATCTTCCTTGATAGTAGTCTTTACTTGTAAGGCTTCCACAAGGCACTCCTGTTCTTTCATCTTCTTTCGTTCTTCATTTGCTTCAAGAGAACCAACAAGATCATCGACTGTCATCTCTTCCAAATTCTTTGATTCCTCTATAGCGCGTACAATATTTTCAAATTTCTCAGTTAATGTCTGCAAAATTTTCTCCACAACCCTCACATCAGTAATGTTTTCTCCATTGCCTTTGAGTTGATTCACACCATTTGCACACGAGTGATGTAATTTGATACCCCTTTTGACTCCTTCATTTTCATGGCCTCTAACTCGCCTCTAAGAGTTTGAAACTGAACTTGTTTAACTCAATTAGCGCCATTGCAGGCTTTCTCCAAAATCTCCAATGCCTCCTTTGAAGTTGCTAAACTTGCAATTTTCTTGAAACCAGAGTCATCCACCGCTTGGAACAAGAGATAGAGAGCAGTTTTGTCTTTCATTCGTGTCTCTATTAATGTATTCAATTGTTTTCCTGTCAAGGTATCGGGAGTTTCTAGCTTCGTGTAGCGGTTCTCGACTACGTCCCAAGCATCTTGTGCAACCAGCAATGCATGCATCTGAATACTCCAATTGTCATAGTTTAACCTTGTGAGTCGTGGCAGGGGACTTTGCCCCAGCGATGTATTTTCGGTACCCACCATATATCTGATACCAATTTGATAATTAAATCTCACAATATGGAGGAAGAAGAGCTAAAACTATTCAAGTAGAATTTGCCAAAATGTATTCTGTATATTATAAAATACTCTCTTCTTTCTAATCAAGATACAAAACTCAATCCCTATTTATACTACAGAGAATAGCAAACGTTTCATTATCCATACAAAGTAGTGGTTCACAGGTGAATATATGTAAACCAAGAGTTTCAATACATTAAATTTAGATTCATTCCCTGTGTTTTAGTTTACTTATTCAACAGTTTCTATATGGTATCAGAGCTATAAAGACCAACCACTATGTCATCTTCCACATCTGCTATTCAGCATGACACCATTCAACCCCTTGCTGACACCAGTTTAACCTCACCACTCAATCCAACCCAGTTCAGACCTTATCTTTAAAACTCAATCCAAACAACTATCTTACCTGGAAAACTCAACTTTTACATCTTAAACGTGGGAACAACCTCCTGAAGTTTGTCGATGGCACTGGAACAATACCATCTCAAAGTGTACCGAGTGCAACCTCTGACACTCCAAGAATTCCGAATCCAGAATACACAAAATGGTTTGAGCAAGACCAAAATTTGCTTAATTTTCTCCTTCCGTCACTTTGTGAAGATGTTATACCACTCATCGCGGATGCTCAAACTTCTCACGAGCTTTGGGTTAAATTACAAAAGGCGTACGTGTCACCCTCCACAACTCGAATTGCACATTTGCGTATCAGTCTTCAGAAGCTGTGACAAAATGATAGCCGTCACAATTACTGAAATATTTTCCAAAGCAAAATTTGAAAGAAAAATACTTCTTTCAATGCCCAATCCCGACGGCTTTACCCCTACTATCGACAGCTCACCGTAGCGAATAACTTTTTGCGCTAATTCATGATGATTGGCGCCAAAGAATGACTTCTATCTCGTCAGTTGCCAATGTCAGATGGCCAAGCCATTGACTTTCTGTGTTATAATTACATATGGGCCAAAGCCGTCAAGATAACAGTCGTCATTTTTAAAGATTTTTCTTGTGGCAATATTTTATTTGTAATTCTATATTTTTACTTTTGTAAAATGATTCAACGCTATATTATTTACGAGAAAGAGTAAATAGATCAAATAAAGATTTTCAAAAAAATTATTGGCAAATAGCGAGCCATTACAATTGTGGAATGCAAAGATCTAGAAAAAATACGTAAAATATTAATTAACAGGTCAATTGAGACAAATAGTAAGAAGCACTAAACGAAGCTGACGAAAGAGTTGAGATGATAAAAAGGAAACCAAACACAAATGCAGGGAAACTGTTCAATGTCAAAACTTGATAGTATTTAGATTTAACCGATTAATATTATTTTTAGCAGTAACAGGAAAAGAAAGAAAAACCTAGTTGACCGATTAAAAAATGACTTGTGTGACTATCCGTAAAATAAGACTTGTCAATCAATGTGTAGTAGTATATATTGGTCTTTTGTTTTTGAACTACAATTGATAAATAAATTTTCATAATTGTCATAAACTATATTTAAAAATAAAGCTATAGGAAGGTGATGACTTTAATGCAAAGGCATAACAATAATTTGCAATAAGTACTAATATCTTCCGCCCATTTTATCATTATGTTTGTTATCACAATACAGAGCATTAATTTTCACATCGGATGTAATGTGTATTCATAAACATTCACCGATATGAAATGTTCCACCTCCATTTCTGGCCAAATTTACATGTCCATTGTCAGCTCCACTGCTAAAATTATTAATTTTCATGTTAGGGATAGACTCCTATCTTGTTCAAAATTTCACAATTATGCCTTCTTAGTAGATGGTTAAATAACCATATGTAATACTCAGTTGTTGATGGGGTATGCCCCATTTATTTGTACCTTTTCTTTTATATATTTTACTTTACCAAGCAAAATAAAAAATAAAAAATTTACAAGTCCAAGTGCTTAAATTGTTCGTGCATTTGTTCCTTCAATCCCTTGTAAATTTTAATGTGTCGAACATACTAGAATAGGATAACTTACTAAGAAACATACAAATCCTAACGGTTGATAAACGAATTTACACCAGTCCTCTCATGTTGGCAAATAACTTGGTTTTATAAAATGGTCCAACATTTATGTTATGTCATTTATGTTTGTTCTTGTATATTAAAAATATGTATCTCATGCAACTGATTCAAATAAAATATAAAATGAAAAACAGAAATTCGAAGGGTGTAATATTGATGTTAGAATTCACGCTATTGGTGGAAAGAAAAAATAGCAAAATCGATCTAGTGTAAAGGTGTCTCAACACTAGCATGGTCGTTGATTCTTGGATGAGATTAGGTTCAGTACCAGGTGAATGTTTTGGTATCTCTAAAGAAATTGCTGAAATATAGGATCTCAGCGAAGTGTAAATACTTGTTTGAAGGAGTCTAGTCAGACATTCCTTTTCGTGTTAATGACAATGTGTATGAGGTTCAAATTCAGGAGATTAATGATGATGTTTGTTTTCAGCTATCCACATAATTTGTTGTGAAAGGATGATGTCTTGAGACATGTCAACAAATGTGATATCTTCGTGGTGGTGGCGAGGTTTTTCTAGAAGAAGGGAAAGAGAATGGGGCTCACTCTAGTTCCGATTTATTGATGAAAACTTTTTGATATTAGAAGTTCAAATATCCCAGATTTCAGGATAGGATTTTTATGTTTTCTAGTTGTATTATTATTGATCTGTATTAACTATGATTGTGAAAATTTGATAACAAAAATCGAAAAGATTTTGATATTTTACTTTCAAAATAAGTTAAATTTATGTTTTAAAAGAGAAAAAGAACGATCGGACCGGAACAAATAATATTCGAGATTATGCAAGTTTATATATGATAATATTCAAGATTATGCAAGATTATATACAGATGCTTCTTTTTTGGGACTTCGGCAAGCCAGTATAGAGCCGGCCTATCCTGAAGTTTTCGATAGTCCGAAACTAAGATTAATCTCAAAATATTAAATCCCAAAACCTTGCACCACTCAGGAAAAACCAAAATTTTGGTGTTTTGGATCCAAAATAGACGAAAAGACGTTGTTGTTGGAAAATAAAACTATCCCTAAGATTATATTTTGAAGAGAAGAGAGAACTTGTATTTCAACTTGATTATAAAATGATTTGGTACAAGGCTTTATATAGGACTCACCAAGCACCTAAAAGTCTCTCTATAATTAAATCAGAAAATTCTAGAGATGAGTGTATCTAGAGTATACATTGAACCTTCCAAGTACTAATGCATGTATCACAATAACTCTCATACATGTATCAAATAATACATTCTAAAAACAATCACATATGAACCAATAATAATTATAATAATAATCAAAATTATATATTATATTTTCAACACCCCCTGTAATTTTGATTACTCCAAGTAAAGTACGGAATTTGTCGAACACATCAAACTTGATCGACTTTGTAAAGATGTCACTAATTTGATCTTAACACTTCACATACTTGAGCTCCACTTCATTTCTTTCAATGCATTCTCGAATGTGATGATATCTGGTATCAATATGTTTACTCCTCTCATGGAACACTGGATTCTTTGCCAATGCCATTGCGGATTTGTTGTCAACAAAAATCTCAGTAGACTCCTTTTGTGGCATGTAAAGCTCCTCCAACACCTTTCATAGCCAAATGGCTTGACAAACAGAAGATGAAGCCGCCACATATTCCGCTTCACAAGTAGATAAAATGACAATCGATTGCTTCTTTGAACTCCATGAAAATGTCGTATCTCCCATAAAGAAAACATATCTGGTTGTACTTTTTCTTCATCTATGTCACCGACCCAATCACTATCACAATAACCAACAAGTTTGAACTCATTAGAGCGAGAATAAAATAAACCAAAATTTATTGTACCTTTTAAGTAACGAAGAATTCTCTTTGCCTCCTTCAAATGAGTTGTAGTTGGAGCCTTCATGTAACAACTAATAAGTCCAACACTATAAAGAATATCAAACCTTGAACATGTCAGGTACCTTAGACTTCCAACTAGACTTTTGAAATATGAAGGATCTACCTTTTCACCTTCATCCAATTTTGACAACTTTGTTTCACATTCAATGGGGTGCTAATGGGTTGACAACCTTCTATCTTGAACTTTTTCAATATTTCTTTAGCATAGTCTGCTTGTGATATCATTATGTCTTCATCCATTTGTTTCACCTCAATGCCAAGATAGTATGACATAAGCCCAATATCAGTCATCTCAAATTCTTTAGCCATGTCTTTCTTGAAGTCTTCAAACATACTTGGGCTATTTCCCGTAAAGATTATATCATCTACATATAAACATGCAAGAAGAAATTCTCCATTTTTGCTCACCTAAGCATAAAGAGCATGTTCATGTGGACACTTGTAGAAACGTTTAGCTTAGAAATACTTGTCTAGTCTAGAATTCCAAGCTCTAGGTGCTTGTTTTAAGCCATGCAAGGCTTTCTTCAATTTCAACACCTTATGCTCTTCTCTTTTGACCACATAGCCCAATGGTTGCTCTACATATACACCTTCTCCAATCATTTTGAGCTACCAAAGAGATAATGAGTCTAATGGTTTCTAGCCTTGCCATGGGTGCAAACACTTCATCATAATCAACTCCATGTATTTGATTGTAGCCTTTAGACACTAACCTTGCTTTATATTTTTCAACAATGCCTTTAGCATTTTTCTTCACTTTGTATACCCATTTGATACCAATAGCTTTTTTCCCTTTTTCCCTCTTGGAAGGGTTGTTAATTCCCAAGTATCATTCTTCTTGATAGACTCAATCTCTTTATCTATGGCTTTTCTCCATTTTGCACCTTGAATGGCTTCTTTAAAATTTATTAGCTCCGTTTCAGCTAGAAGATAAAAAAGTGTCAAGTGAGATATGGCTGGCGTTTCTTCTGTTTTGTCATACAATTCTTGAATTGTTTTTGTCTTTCTTGGTGGAATTTCACTTGACTAAGATTGAGGAGTGACTTGTCTACTACGTGTTGCTTGTGAAGATAAGGGTGGAGTCATGGGTTGTTCATTCACCAAGTCATCATCATTTTCTACATCAATAAATGGAAAAAAATTGTAATCTTCATCTGGGTTGTTCCAATCCCATATGTTCTCCTCATCAAATTCAACATCACGACAAATGATTATTTTTCCATTAATGGGGTTGTAGAGCTTGTACCCCTTTGATCTTGAATCATAGTCAATGAACATATATTTCTCATTCTTGTCATCAAGCTTGGTTCTCAATTCGTCGACAGTATGAGCATAAGCAATACTCCCAAAAACACAAAAATGAGAGATAATTGGCTTTGTTCCATTCCATGCTTCTTGTGTGTCATATCTTTGACATTTTTTGTTAGACATCGATTAGACAAGTACACAACACAATATATTGCTTCGGCCCAAAATTCTTTAGGCATCTTTTTACTTTTCGACATACTCCAAGGCATGTTAAGAACACTTCTATTCTTTCATTCCACGGAACCATTTTGTTGGGGTGTCCTTAGCACAATTGTGGGACGTCGAAGTCCATTATCTTCACAAAAATTCTTGAATTCATTAGAATTGAATTCTCCTCCTCTTTCAGAATGAATGGCTTTAATTTCATAGTCACTCTCCTTTTCAACATGAGCTTTAAACTTCTTGAAGCATCCAAAGACTTGAGATTTTTCTTTAAGAAAATACACTCATGCTTTTCAACTTTAATCATCAATAAATAATAAGAAGTAACGATTCTTACTAAAAGATGATGTTGTTATTGGCCCGCATACATCTGAGTGAATGAGTTCTAAAGGCTCATTTGCCCTTGAAGTTGACTCCTTTGGAAAGCTCTCTCTAGATTGCTTGCCAAAAAGACATCCTTCACAAAGTTGATTTGGATGGTCAATAGATGGTAACCCCTTCACCATTTGCTTATTTGATAAAGAATTTAGCCTTCCAAAATTCAAGTGGCCAAATCTAAGATGCCAAAGCCAAGAAGAATCTTTAGCACAAGCTTTCAAATATTTTGGTACATCATTTTGCACCTTAAGCAAGAACATGCGATTTGTAGTCATTGGCACCTTGGCAACAAGAGTATCAAAAGAAACTTAAACTAAGAAATTCATCTTTCATGACAATGGTGTAGTTCCTCCATAAGTTGGCCCAAACTCAAAATATTATTCTTCATGCTTGGAATATAATAAACACTTGAAATAAAATTATTGTCTCCATTTTTCAAGGGAATCAAAATATCACCTTTACATTGCACGGGCAATTTGGAAGAGTCTTCAGAAGTGACTTTGCCACAAACCTTTTCATCAAGATTTGAGAACAAATTTTTATTCCACACATATGATAGCTTGCACCACTATCAAGATACCATATATTGTCTCTATGATTTTCTTCACCTTTATATGCTAGAAACAAAGTGTGCTCATCAACATTACTCTTCTCTTCAACAAGATTATCTTTCTCAATTAACAATATTTAGTGAAGAATGACATTTGGAAGCATAGTGACCATACTTGCAACAATTGTAGCATTTTATATTTGACTTGTCATACCTTGATCCTTGTCTTCCTCTTCCATGACCTCTTGGATTGCTAGCATTATAGCTTCTTTCTACCTTTTGATTATCTTCTCTTTCTTGGCCACATCCTCGACCACGTCCATAGCTTCGTCCGCGTCCTCGTCCACGGCCCCTTTGGTTTCTCACATCTCTCCCATCATTGTCTTTGAAAGACAATTTTGCTTGTAGGACTTGTTCAACGGGCTCTTTCCTTTTTGACATTCTTTCTTCATGGGCTTGTAATGACCCCATATGTTGATCAATAGTCATAGTGTCCAAATCCTTAGACTCTTCAATGGCTACAACTATATAATCGAACTTGGATTCAAGTGAACAGATGATTTTTTCAATAACTCGAATATCAATTACTTCTTCTCCATTGCTCTTTAGTTGGTTGACAATAGCCAACACTCTTGAAAAATAATCCGAAATTGATTCAAATTCCTTCATCCGCAAAGCTTCAAACTCGTCACGAAGTGTTTGAAGTCGAACTCTTTTTACTTTTTCAATGCCACTAAAAGAAGTTTTGAGAATGTCCCAAACTTGTTTAGAAGTACTTGCACTAGCAACTTTGTGTAGCATAACATCATCCAAACATTGGTGAATGATCATAACGGCCTTTTAATCTTTCTTTCTTTGACTTTGAAGATTGTCCCTTTGGCTTTGATTCATGGTTGCCTCATTTTTCGGCACCACAAATCTTTTTTTCACAACTTCCCACACATCATTAGCACCGGCCACGTATTGCCTTCATTCAAATGCACCAATTCTCATAATTGTCTTTGGTGAACTTTGGGATTTGAAATTGAGACATTCCGTTGGTCATCTCTTCTCCTTGAAGCAACAACTTAGACTACACAAGTCTTTCTTTAAGAGGGCAACTAGAACCTTTGGCTCTTGATACCACTTTGTTGGAAAACAAAACTATCACTAAGACTATATTTTGAAGAGAAGAGAGAACTTGTATTTCAACTTGATTATAAAATGATTTGGTACAAGGTTTTATATGGGACTCACCAAGCACCTAGAATTAAATAGGAATATTCTAGAGATGAGTGTACCTAGAGTATACATTGAACTTTCTAATTACTAATACATGTATCACCATAACTCTCGTACATATATCAAATAATACATTCTAGAAACACCCATAAACCAATAATAATTATAATAATAGTCAAAATTATATATTATATTTTCAACGGTGTAATCATTGGCGGACACACAGTGAGGTCTATGTCTGCGTTTTTGAATTTTATTTCATTAGCTTTAATAAAAAGTCATGTAGGTCTAGCAAAAATCTTGTACATTTGTCTTCTCCTTAGGTTGCAGATTCAATACCTATCAAACTCTCTTAATATATCTCTATTTTCCTCCTTGTAACATAGCTATATTTCAAACTTCCAAAAGGCGATACTGCTTGTTTTTCTTTTTCCTCCTCTTGAACTAAAGCAGAAAAGCTGCACCCAAGTAGTTTATGTTTACACTTTATATAGCAATGTTATTAGTACTCTACAGTTTTTTTTTCGTCCTCTTGTACTAAAGCAATAAAGCTGCATCCAAATAGTGCTTATGTTTGCCCTTTATATGGCAATGTTATTAGTACTCTATTGACTTGAGAATATTAATATTCTAAAGGTAAGAAATTGGATTGTTCTAGTTATTTCACAAAAAATTACACAGAAAAAATTCAATATCAAGGTTAAGTATTCTTTTACGTGTTTCGCACTTTTTGAAGAAAATTTTTTTTCTGTTAAAGCATATCCGCATCAAAAACCGGATTACCAAGTTTTACAAATATTTGGTAGCCTTTGCTTTCCTCTCATGCGTCCTTATAATACACATAAATTCTCTTTTGGGTCGTTACCATGTGTCTTTCTTGGGTATTCATCTCGTCACCATGGTTAACGTTTCCTACATATGCCTATTGGACGTGAATACATCTCTTCCTCATGGCAACCTCATAGTAATTCTCCTACAGTTTCAGCAAGTAATAATGATGACATACCTACCATCGATGTTCCCTTTGTTGATGTTTCTGAACTGTCAGTCCAATCACCACATCAACAAACACGTCCAGGCAGAACACATCACATGATCCTACGATCACACCCTCGTGCATTCAATGCCATTGCTGCTGATCCCACTACAGCTATACAAGCACAACAACATTCACATTGGCGCCAGGCAATGAAACAGAAGATTAATGCATTGAGGCAAAATCATACATGGGACTTGGTACCCTATCAATCAGGCATGAAACATTATAGGGTGCAGGTGGCTTTCTCGAACAAAATTTAAGTCGGATGGCTCTATAGAACGCTACAAAGCCCATCTTGTTGCCAAGGGCTTTCACTAACGTCATGGCATTGACTATGGCGAGACCTTTAGTCCTGTTGTCAAAACTGAAACAGTGCGTCTTATGCTCTCTTGCCATTCGACTTGGTTGGCCTATCAAACAACTTGACATCAACAATGCCTTCTTATATGGTACCTTGTCCAACACTGCCTATATGAAACAGCCACCAACCTTTGCGGATCCCAGATTTCCACATCATGTTTATCGGTTAACGAAATCACTTTATGGGCTCAAACAAGCACCACATGAATGGTCTGCTTATTTAACTACCTTCCTACGACAAATAGGCTTCAAACAATCGCAAAATGACTCCTCATTATTTCTAAGACACTCTTCCAATGGAATCATATATTTTTTAATTTATGTCGATGATAATCTAGTCATGGCATCCTCGGAGCATTTGGTCGGTGAAGTTATTCGCCAATTATGCAGCAAATTCTCATTGAAGGAACTTCGGGATGCCCAGTATTTGTTGGGAGTCGAAATCAGTCATCGTAAGGATGGAGCCTTATTAAATTAGCGGCAATACATTCTGAATATTCTTAAACAGACTGACACAATTCATGCAAAACCGATGACAACAACGGTCTCAATCTCTAAGCAGAATGTTATTAAATATTCACAAATTGCATTCAACAATCCAACTCTCTTTTGTCTCACCGTCGGCTACTTAATTACAGTATCTTGCACTCACCCACCCCGATGTAGCATTTGCATTCAACCGAATATGTCAGGTCATGCACAATCCCACTCACGCTGATTGGGTGTTTTTGAAGTGCATACTTCGGTACCTCAAACACACGGCTCATCATGGTATGTTTATCTCAGCTTGTGGCAATAACAAACTTCAACTTTTCACGGATACCGATTGGGCGGGAAGTCCTGATGACCGTAAGTCTACTGGAGGCTATATAATTTATGTTGGGGACAATGTCATCTATTGGTCCTCAAAGAAACAACGTACGATAGCGCGCTCTTCACCAAAGTGGAGTGCAAGGCATTAGCAGATGGTGCCGCAGAATTAACGTTGCTATTGTCATTATTATGTGAGCTACAACCATGCCCCATTCCGGTTCCAAAAGCCTGGTGTGACAACCTTGGGGCCAAGTATCTAGCCACTAACCCAATCTTCCATGCTCGGACAAAGCCTATCAAAGTGGACTATCATTTTGTACATCATATGGTTTAAGGTGGTCAGCTACTACTCTTGTGAGAACCCGAAAATTTTAAATGAATTTTATTGTATGATTAATTCATTTTGTGGTTTATTCATTTGTGCATGGAGGTTAAATTTTTGGGTATAAATAATAAATTCATAACTTAAATGAAAGTGCAATGGCAATGTGATATCCAAAAGATTTTAATGTATTTTGAATTCAAATCTTTATATGATTATTGTATTCAAGTTTATCAAAAGGAAGTGTAATGATTTTTTTTCACATGGGGAGAAGCATACGAGTGTGAACGAGTTTAGGCTACAGTACTCGTTTTGAACCAAAGACTGCAGTAAGACAAGAGGTAATTAATGAATATCACCTCTAATAGTACACTAGAGTGGGCTATAATAGATGACCGACTGACTATTATTAAGCAGTTGTTGCATCCACATTTTCTCACCAATCACTTCTTTCTAAAACTTGTTATTTCCTTTCACAGCCAGCGGCTGAAATCTAACTCCAAATAATCCAACGACTCTTGTTGTTCGACAAGTGAGTTATATATATATCCTTGGAGTACAACCCTAGTCCCACTTTCATAAATCTTCTATACAAGTATACCACCAAATTCAAGTTCACTTTCAAAACAACTATCTTTTTGGGAGAATAACTCAAGCTTTTAACTTCTTCTTTGCAGACAAGGAGGTAAGAGCATTACATTAAAGTCCTGCTCTGTTTCTTACACTTTTGTTCTATTATGCATGCCACGTTTAATGTGGTGCCCCCGAAAATCCCCCGAGCCGGCCCCGGACACTGTCAGCGATGTGGGTGACGGTCCCCGAGATCCCCAGGCTGGGGTTCCGGGCTACACTAGAAAAACTACCACACAACAACAAAACAAACAACACAGCCAAGCATTAACAACACACATGTGAGAAATACATTCTCAAATACACCGTTATAAAATCTTAAGGTCCACATCATCTTACAAAACCTCAAAGCTTGAAAACAAACAAGCTGCAGCGGAAACATAACTTTAGATGGCTCATATGGCCTTACAAATTAGACATTCTTATGCTATTCTCTCCTTCCCTCTATTAGGCGACTCAGCCTTCATAACATAACCTAAAAAACATCATAGCATTCCACATGAGCGTTTACGCTCAACAAGTATATAATTATAAGCAAGAAGAATAGATAATTCAAAAGCTTTAATATTCTTCGAGGTTGGGCGAAGCAATGCCAACACCTCATGATAACCAATAAACATATACCATCTAGGGTGCCCGAGTGATATCAAGGGTTAACCCTCCGTTAATAAATCATGATTCGCCCTCTCTTCATCAAATAATGCATCACCTGACCAGACTGATCATTATCTGACTTCCTTAACAATCAAATTTCTTCCCAGCTGGTCAGCCTGGTCGTTTGATTCATCATTTGACATACGTAGTCACTTGCATAAAGCATATGGTCTGCGAAAAATCATCTGGTTACCGATGCATTGCCTCGGTCTATCATTCTTTATCATCATTGGCCAGAATACCAGGCGAAAGCATTCAACAGCCTTTTAACTTCCCATATGGAGTATATCTTCTTGAAAACAATTTCTCATTTTATATTGGCATCCTCTACAATTAAAAATAGCGACTACCAAACACATTGGCGTGCTCAACAATTAAAAGTAGACAGCAGATGATTTTTCTATATACTCATACGGAAGCTGCTTAGGTGTGCATATAAGTTCACGACTGCAACACCCTTGCACCATCATCATCATCTTTTGGTGTGCTAGTGACTTTAAACAGCTAGCAATCACCCAATAACATACGTACGTTACTTAACCATGAATAAAATCATCATCATGTGTAAGCTTTAACATCTTTCATTTACGTAAATCGAAATAGTGATTCTACATAACCAGTAAGAAAAAGAGTGGAATGAGTATATACTTGCCTTGGTCCTTAGCTAGATTCACTATACTGGTTGAAAAAGGGTTCTGTAAAATATCATTGTTGGAACAACATGAGAAATCCATACTTAAAAGGTGGCTATTCAGATTAGAAAATGGTTATCAGGGCATGAGGTTGCCCGTCGGGGAAAATTTCACTCGTCAGAGACTATTTAACTCATCAGAGACTGCTGACGTCATATTTACTCATCGGAGACTAAAGATAACGTCATCGGAGACTATTAAACCCATAAGAGGCTGATGACGTCATCTTAACTCATCGGAGACTAAGGCTGACGTCATCACCAGAGACTAATTAACTCATAAGAGATTGACGACGTCATCTTAACTCATCGGAGACTAAGGCTGACGTCATCATCAGAGACTAATTAACTCATAAGAGATTGATGACGTCATCTTAACTCATCGGAGACTAAAGCTGACGTCATTATCAGAGACTAACATATATCTCATCAGGGACTACAGATGACGTCATCGGGGACTAAACTTAGCCTGTCAGAGACTAAGGATGACATCATCAGGGACTAATGACGTCATCTTAATCCCATTGGAGACTAAGGGTGACGTCATCATCAGAGACTAATAATTCCTTCATCAGAGACTACGGATGACGTATTCGGGGACTAAACTTTAGCCTGTCTGAGACTAAGGATGACATCATCAGAGACTAACTGCATCTCATCAGAGACTAACAACATCTCATCAGAGACTGATGTTATCTCGTCAGAGACTAATATTAAAGCTTGTCTCCGTTTCCATGGAATACCTTACAATAACAAACTCAACCTAGGATACCTCATGAACATGAATATGCAGGAGAACGCAGCCTTTCTTTCAAAGCTTTATTCCTCCTTGAAAACCTAGTATGCACGGCTAATACACTCGGACGACATACAAAAAGAAACAAACAAAGGAGAACTTGAGATTCTTACCTCCTGGGTTGACGAGAGAGATCAAAGCTTGTTTGAAAGTGATCGTCCAAAAGAAAGAACTTGAAATAAATAGAGATGGTAGGTTTAAAGAAGAACTTTGAAAAAGAAAATCTTTAGAAAAGAGACTGAAATGTTCCTCCGAATGAGGTATTTATAGTAGGCTGAGATTAAGCCTTGAAATAAAATGATTGGTTAATATGGACGGTAAAACGGCTACTCATCATGATTCTTAGTAGCTAAACAACGTAATAAGCCTGTTGTCCTTCATGCAAATAAGTCAGCTACTAAAGCAGCTTACTAATCAAATTTACATACGTACTCATGATGTCATTCCCTTATGTAAATTATTACATTCCTCAGGGAACTTACTAAACCAGAAAAGTGAGCTCCTTCAAGCAATATCAACATAAATTGCTTGATCTTATAATCCAATATCCAACAAACATAATCCTTTAATGGATCCAAAAATAATTAGACATTCAAAAACATCATATATTAACTATACACGTTAATATATATAAAGAAAAAAATATGAATAAATAAATTATTTATAGATAAACAAATTTTCCGGGTCGTTACATTTAATATCTTGTTTATTCATTTCCAAAAGTACGATTTAATGCATACTTTTAACACTTGGAGTTAATGATTTTTTATTTCAAAAGTTATCCAAGATGAGTGTAAGAATGTTGACAACCACATGGTAGACAAACCTTTAATTACCAAACAATTCTTTTTGTCAGTAGTTAAAACACCCTGTTTAAACCTCTGTCAACTTGAGTTTGGAAGTTTAATCAGTGTCTACAAGATCTAGTAGACCGTAAGAGATGTTATATTACTGTGAGGACGGTGAGAGTTGACCTCTATATGGTTTTAGTTGAGAACACAACCCATGGAGGAGTGAGGAAGACGCCACTGTATCTGAGACAAGTTCTAACTTAGTCTTCGACGGGTTGGAGTTAGTCTCTAACCATATAAAATAGTCACTAGGAGATTCCAAGTTAGTCTCCGACAGTATATAAGTTAGTCTCTGATATGCTAAAATAGTTAGTCCCTGATAGGCTAAAACTGTTAGTCTCCGATGATGGAAATTTCTTTAGTCTTTGAACAACTTTTCTCTGAGAAGTTTGGAGCAGAACAAATTATCCACTGATGAAGTTCAGTGATTACTTATTTAGTTAGCGATGAGCAAATCATCCCCTGACAGCCGAGAGAGTTTGGCGATAGCCAATTGAGTTTGGCATTGACTTATGGAGTTTAGCGTTGAACAATTTATCCACTGATGAGTTCAGCGCTGACTTGATAAGTTCGACGCTAAACAAGTTGTCACCCGACGAGTTTGGCGGTGAACAAATTATCTCCTGATGGGTATTGTTAGAGTGTATGCCCTAGTGGCCAATTATGTAATGATTGTGACACCATGTTTATGTTATGTTTTTTGGTTAAATGATAATTACTTTTATTATGTTTTATTTACTGCGTAATATAAATGTTAACATAATAAATGTCCTTAGAAGAATGATACTAATTATATGGATTCAAGTATGTGACTTGAATATGAGATCATATAAGTATGTAAAATATCATTATTCTTAAATGTCCCTAGTCGAGTATCATTGTCAGTGGGACAACAATAATACATTGAGACTAGTATGTGGATTAACTGATGGCTATATCTCATTGGTCATAAATATATACGAGATATATTAAGTTGATACATAGGTACATGTTAGAGAACATAGTACTGGATAGACCCACCATGAGAATTCTACATGGAGCGTTATGCTATGTGTCATAAGTAATTCTCATAGTGACAATGATGTAATGGTCCTTCGACCTGAAGTCATGACATTTCTACATAAGGAGTTATGCGTTTTGACATTATCAAAAGTCACCTTTAACCGGGTGGACGATAAAGGTGATTGTTGGATGCATAATGAGTTATGTGAGAAATGGGAATGATGTAGATGGAATTTAACCCTCCTATAAATTAGGGGTGATATCTATAGGTCTCTTGATTGAGTGAAACTATGAAATGCATGGCCATGCTCAAATAGAGATTTGTTTCATATAGTTTACTCATTGATCAAGAAAACTGAGATTAAATTATGAAGAGGATGACACATCCATGCCTTGAATTTAATCTTAGATATCATGGTTAAAAGGATTAAATTACATTGAAACATTGGTCACAAAAGGTAACGTCGAATCTATGACTTTATTATTACTTGGGTAACAGTGATGTATTACTAGATGCCACTCACTGTTTATAATTTTATAATATGATTTAAAATTATTGCCAACGTAATAATAACCTACAGGGTCACACACATAGAACATTCGTCAAGGAGATATAATTTAAATGTCAATGATTTTAATATATCAATAAGATTGATTTAATTAAATCATGACTTTAAATTATATATATATATATATATATATATATATATATGTAATCTGTATGAAGAAGAGTCATTTGGAAGGAAATACGAATATATATTTATTTGTACATATATTAATTAAGTGAGACTTGATTAAATATATATCTAATGAATATAGGATTCGAATTCTAATCTCCTAATTAGATTAGGTTTTGGAATCTACTCTATAGAAGGCTATATATATATGATATATCAGCTATTCTTTGATATTGAGATAGATATAGAATTTTTCTCTTGAACAACCAACGTTTTGACGTAGCCGCTCATAAGAGAGGTTAAGAGAGATAAAAGAGATACAGATTATTTACAGCTAGTACTGTTATCCTCTTTGCTCGAATCGTAAGACGGTTCGCGGGTGTTCGTGTGGATACCGTAGAGACGCTGTCCAGTTGGGTTGCGTTAAAGATTTGGAGACGATCAACACCTTCACCAAAGTTTCAGATTCGCACTTTTAATCGGTAAAATCTTGAACTATCTGTATTAAACTGTTTCGCATAGATCCTCGGGTTTGGGTTTCGTTTTGTTTTATTTAAACCGTATCATCCCCTGATAACTATTTCCTGACGAGTGAATGATACCCTAATGGTCGAAAGCTATCCCCTGATGACCGAGAGATCATCCCCTGATGACCAAAGATCATCCCCTGACGGGCGAGACATCCCCTGACGGGCGAGACATCCCCTGACGGGTAATCTACCCACCGATGATCAGTCATCCCCTGATGACTAAGTATCCACTGACGGTTAGATTATCTTTCGATGATCATTCTTAAACCCTAACGACCATTGTTATGCTTCAACGTTTATCCCTTGATGCGCAGTTTGTCTTCAAAACTATAAAACATTATTTTCTTAAATTATTTTATGATGTTTTAATTATTTATTTAACCTCAATGGTTCTTATGTCAGTTTTGAAACATTAAAAATTTAAGGACATCATATATGCATTTTCTCTCATATTTTAACCAAGGTATTAAATTTATCTTGTGATATGCATATTTTACAGAGTCTTTCATTCACAAGTAAATTAAATTTGATTTTGTTATTAAGGACCGAGGCAAGTATATATATTCAATCTGATGCTTATTTCAATTTAACAAGTTATCTTTTGATTCGATATGCGTACAAGGCTATGATTCATATATTTTAATTACTTTTATGAATGAGAATGCTATGCTTTAAATTCCTCTAGCATGATATGAATAAATGTGCAAGGATATAACTGACCTTTGATTTATTAGTATTCTTTAATGCTATATCCATGCAAACAAATGAGAATGATATGTTCCTTAAATGGGTTATGCCACATAGTTGGCTAGAGGAAGGGAAAGGTACTGATTTGTTCTGTCACCGGACCTAGAGGAATTATAAGTGACTACGTACATTCACACAAAAAGGGATCATGCGGGCACAGTCAGGCCAGTTGTATATTGTATGGTTAGCAGATCCAACGGGTTTAGCCCCGATAGATATTTTGAGAAAGATATGCACAGGTGTATACCTGTCTTTTTTCTAGGAGGGTTACACTTTATTTATCATCAGCAATCCTTAAAGTTCTTCAAAGATTTTCAAGGCATTAGTATTGTTCCGCTGAGCCTCACAAACATAATTGAATCTCCATAAATATTTCATATTTATTCATCTGTTATGTTTATATACTTGCTGAACGTAGATCGTTCATTCTTGTTGAACTTAATGTCTCACAGGGCTTAGTAAAAAGGTTGAACCCTCTGATAAGGGAAAGGCAAAGATGATTTGCTACTGAGTTGCCGCTGAGGAAGGAAGAAAGATGTTTTGAAGTTGTGATGTTATGTATTATAATATAGAGATAGAATAGCTTCCGCTGAGAATGTAACATTTAAGATTGTAATAACTCTCTACTATTTTCTTTTATCAGTATTTATGCTATGTTTGGTTGTTAAGTTATCTTTCCTTCTTTCAACGAAGTCCTAGTCCGATAAGGGATTTTGGGGTCGTCACAATTCCGGTTCATCCTAACGTCTGAACAAGTGGCTAATGGCTTCACAAAAGCACCTGGTATTGATCGCTTTGCTTGGTTCAGACACAAGTTAAAGCTTGTCTGCCACCAACCTCCAACTTGACGGGAAAGCATATCCAGTGTACTTAAGATAAGACACACGGCTTTAGTATTGATATAAGGTAAGAGTTGCGCCTTGCTTGATACCCACCTGATAGAGTTAATGTATAGTTGTAATACCTTACTTGGTAACCTAATAACTCACACATGTAACAAACTATAGTATATATAATTGTATAGTACTTACGTTTTGATCGATGAATATAATATAGTTCGTCACAACTTATATTATCTCCTCTTTATTGGAGATAGTAGTTTTTGAATATCCAAAAAAATACATAAATACATACATACATTATCTTTTAATCATATACCGCTGTTCATGAGTTTACTTTGTTAGTATCTGGGATCTTTGTCGGTGATCACGGACAGATGGGCTGTTCAGAGGATTCTTCCAAAGAATTATGTTGATGATTTCTTAGTATGTATTTCTTTTTAGGATAGTTAATTACTCCTACTAAAAATGTTGTGTTTAAGTGTTTCAATTTGGTTCATGCTTTCAGTAATTACTTTTACAGTGGTGTGCACTAGATATAGTCTCACTGATTTTTAAGTTGCTGAGCTATATAGGTAAAGAAAAACAGTTATTTAAAAAATGGAAAACATACGTATTGAAAGAATTTTGTACCTCGGGAAGAATCTTGAAGTATATGATTTTGTTAGTGTAGAAATTTCTAGATTTAGTTAACCCTTGATTGTAGAACATATCTGAAAGAACTTGGCAGGATAACCACATATACAATCATAAACATTTATTACCAACAGTGACCAATATATGATCTAAATACTATTGATAAAAGTAATAGTAAAACAAGGTTCCTTTTAAACGTACATACAACCTATTTTATATCTGCTAGATATTTCCACATATGTATGTTCCGATTACAAATCTCAGGTATAATTAGGTCTCTACAAATATTCTTGGAGGTGTAGCTAGATCGGTGCATATTTCAATAGTCTTGAAAATATAACTTAGATGCACATTAATTACCTTGGTTGAAAATAAAGTTTTGGTGATGAATATTTGCTAATATTTTAGTTCTATTTGTTTTTTGATCTTTGAGATTAGCATGGTTTCTCATTGTGTATTTGTGGATTTGACGATAGGGCAAAAGATTGGGGATGGCAGTGCAATTAATGGCTTAGACTAGAATGTTCCCTATTTGAGTATGCCTTTGGTGGATAGGGAACTTCCACTTAGGCTTTTCTGTTCAGTCATGATCCTAGTCTAGCTCCCCTTCATCAATGGCATCGTCGTCTAGGACATCCAATTTTAGGTTGTATGTGTTTTGTTCATGATAACACTTCGGATCAGGGAAGATAAGTCTCTTCAATGTGTGTTCATAGGGCGTTATCCTACTCAAAACGATACAAATGTTATCCCAATCAAAACCATTTTATTCTTCTCCTCAGGGGAAGAATCAAATTGAGGTAAATTTAAGTTATGAACCGAGTATTCTTCCATCATCCTATCGTATTTCTCTCGTTGTTTCTGATAGATGTTCTATCATAAGGGATCTAATCACAAGACAACTCACATGATAGCTAGACATGAGCCTGAATTAAGAACCTACGTTCACAGAGACAAAAGTAAGGCCATTTTTGTAACTCCACAGCAACTCTGCTCAGAATTTTATCATGTTGATGGCAATGGCAACCAATGGTAAGAGCTCTGACCATTAAGAGTGCTTGAGTAGAATAAGTGTACGTACCTGTTACTATTGTTGGAGCGAGGTATGCGCACACAACAAGGAAAAATCTCATTTTTAACTTATTGGAAATAGCTTATTTCTGAAGGATTATTTGGTCTGAGAATTCAGTGTGAATAATCCTCCTCAACTGGGAAACAGAAAGAATTCTTTAATCCAAATTGAAGCAGCTAGAAATAAAGTTGAAGCAATCATTCCCAAAAATAGTAGACGGATGATGAGAGCCATGAAGGATCTAATAATTTTTGTTTCCCCAGATTTGATCAGGACAAACATGTACGAAATTTTTTATCATCAATGCTCCAAGAGTGGCTGAATTTCAAGCTTACTGCAGAATAAAAGATAAGGAACAGGACTGAACTTTCAGTGGTATTATGTGCTGCCATGAAGGTTCCCATCTCATATATTATCCTCAGGTGAGGTATATAAATAACAGATCTTGTCTATTCAATTATTTGATTCATAATTGTTCGTCCAACTTAATATTCACAGTTACTTTTAATTATTATGCCACTGATATTTTCATGATGCTGTTCTGCAGAGATTCAAGGCATGTATTAGGTCGTTGTTCATTCAATATCATTCATCGCTTTAACAGTAAGTCTTTATTTTCGTTGTGGATGGTTTGTACATAAGTATGGATAAGAAAAACATAATTAAGTTATTCACTTAAATTATTTCAGATCTATCATATACTAACTCGGAACATATATAGACGTCTACAACTTCTCAAGGGTTTTCGGCTACTTGCTGACAAACAGAACTTCATTCCAGAAGAGTTGCAGCAGAACACAACTGCATGGACCGATTTGTAGAAATGAAAAGACCATGAAAAAGCAGATATTTTCCGAAGAAGTTTGGCTAGCTGTTCAGATGGTTGTCTTACCAATAAATGGAATTCCATATCCAACTCATAATGTAAAGCATGTAAAGATCCTACTGGAAAATTACTACTCCCTGAATCTCAATTAGTAAAATTCTGCACCAAACTTTATACATTTATCACTTGTGTTGATATTTTCTCCACCTTTCCTATCAAAATCTTGTGCTTCTTTATTTGGTTCACATGTTAATTGATGCAACTTGAAGCTGCATTTTGATGGATATGTTCATTGTTTTACACCTTGTTTATAACATATCACGGTGTGTCCTTTTTGTATTAAGACTGTGTTTGCATTAAGGAAATAGAACGAGAGAGAGAATAAATTTGATCCGACAATATTTGTTAAAAAAAAAACTATATAGGAGATAGCGATGGAATGAACAATTCCTTACATATATAATTTGATTCCATGATAAGTGATGAGGAGAAATGATTCTCCCTCTCATTCCTTGCCGTCTCTATTTCCACTAATTTATTTCTAATTTTTGATTTATTCGTCTTACCATTTCATTACAACGCAGCATAAATGCATCAACATTTCTTTCAAGTTTCACGATCCAAACACTAATTATTAAGCAAATCTATAATGATAATCACCCCTTTGGTCTCGTATTAAACATTTTAATTTGGCATTTAGTTTCAATTTTGTCCAGCAACATTCCAACTATTTTAAAACTACAATTATGTAACTTTAAAACTCAATTTTCAGAGTTTGATGCTTCAAATACTAGGTTTAAATTTCAGTTGAAACTGGTCAATTTGAATACTGAAGTTTGTCAATTTGATCTCTTTAGTATACTTTAAAACTCATATTATATATATATGGGGGTCGATCCATAGTTAACGTTACATGTGGAGTCTTTCGTAGCTAACACATTTATAACCGTCGATCGAATAATCCAACGCTGGAGATCAAACTTTAAAAAATAAAAAATAAATCTCTTCCGCCAGTGAGATCGGCGAAAGGCAAAAAAAAAAAAAAATTTGACCCCTTTCGCCAATAATGGTGTTTGTCCTCCATATGTAGGTCAAATATTTACAAGTATATTTGAAACTGAAAAATACTATAATGTATACGCTCATAATAGTGGATTCGAAGTCAAAATTTTAACCAACAGAAAACATTCAGGGTCAAATCAATTAGCTTATAAACTATATGCATGTCGAAAAACAGATAGACCTATTGACAAAAAAAATTTGTTTGATAATGAAAATGATGAGGAAAGCATAATTCGGAGGAAGAGGGATACTATTGAACTCACAATGTGCAAAGCCAGAATGTTTATTGTTCAGAACATGGAAAATAATAGTTGGCGAGTAACAAAAGTGGAATTAAATCACAATCATTCAATAGTAACGCCTAGTAAAATAGATTTCATGTCAACACATAAAAATGTAATTGTTGTTGATAGAGAGTTAACCAATCTACTACACCGATCAAAAATCAAACCGATTTTGATCATGAATGTGTTGAGTACAATGAGTGGTGGAAGGACAAATGTTAAATTCACCGTTGAAGATATTTGAAATGTTATATGCAACTTGCAACATTACGCATTTAAGCACAAGAAACTTTGACGGTTTTAAAGAGACTAAAGACAGAAAGTGTTGAAAAAAAATTTATAATATAAAAGTTGACGAAGAGAATCACATTGCATGTATCATATGGGTGGATTCTCGATTAATTATTTGTTATAGAAATTTTGGAGACATAGTGACCTTTGACACCACTTACAGAACAAATAAATATAGGATGTCATTTGTTCCAATTACGGGAGTTAATCATCATTATCAGTCTATTTTCTTTGGGTTTGCCCTTATCAAGGATGAAACCGAAGCTACATATGTTTGGGTGTTAGAAAATTGGTTAGAAGCGGTTGAGAATAAAATTATGTTGACAATCATAACTAATCAGCATAGAGCAATGAACAATGTCATTGCTACCATATTGTCTTCCACCAATCATTTGATATGTACGTGGCATATCAGTAAAAAATTCCCCGAGAAACTTCATCATTTATATAATAGTTACGAAACATTTTAGGAAAACTTCGATAGGTACGTATCCATTTTTATAAATAGTCGATGTTAACTTGTCAATATTTTTTTGTTGTTGGTTTATAATATGTTGTTATTGTAGGTGTTTGTATTCAATTACAACTGCTGAATTCGAGGAAAAGTGGGCAAAATTGGTGGAACAATATGATTTACAACATCACGAGTGGTTTCAATCTATGTATAATATAAAGAAGAAGTGGATCGGAACATACTCAAAGTCATATTTTGCTGCAGGGATGACTACAACCGGGAGAAATGAATCCATGAACAGTTTTTTTGATCAATACGTAAATAATTGTACCAGTTTGAAGGATTTTGTGATTAACTCACAAATAGTCATTGAGAAACAATACTTGAATGAGAGAAAACAAGTTCTTGAAACAGAGTACAAGACAAAAAATTTACGTAACGGAACTTTATTGGAAAAGCATGCGGCACTTGTGTATACGAAGAATATTTTTAAAGACTTTTCGAACGAGTTCTATAAAGGTCAAAAGTTAACGTGTCGTAAGATTCAAAATTTTGGGGTCGATGGTATAAAGGGATATACAGTATTCAATGAAGAGGTACCACAAAATCGACGATATTATTATGTTGTCATTAAACACGGAGACTCCAATAATGTGACATGCATATGTCACTTTAAGCACAGCGGCATGATTTGCAGACATATTTTGAGGTATATGACCTTCAAGAGCATAAATAAGATTCCAATGTCTTTGATTTGTGGCAGGTGGACGGGAAATGCAAACAAAATTCATGGTGATCATGTTTACATAAGTGAAGTAAATGTTGAATAAAATTCTGATGTCGGTGATATTAGTACAATATGTTACAATTATTTGAATAAGGTTTATCAAGAAATTGCAGCAACTGGATCGATATCGCAATCATCTTACATACATGGTCTTGAAACTGCTATGAAAGAGAAAGTATGGATAAGTAAGTCAAGATTGATTGAAGAAAATAATACAGTTGAAGGTGGAAGCGGATCGAAGGAGCAGCACATGGAAGGTGGTGGTATTGATGAAGAAGATGAGTATTTTTCATCTCTTCAGTCACAAACTAAGGGTCGTAAGAAAATCACAAGATTTAAGAGTAGAATTGAACAAAGTCAATCTACAAAAAGACTGCGAAAATATGTTATATGTCAAGAATACACTGATCATGATAAGAGAAATCATGATAAAGTAATGAAGATGCGCACGCAAATGTCTCAACATAGCACATTAGATTTAGACGATGATAAAGAAGAGTTGTGATTGAGTTTGACTTTTAAATGATATTAATTGTAATTGTATGACTTTCTGATGTATTTAATTGATGGATATAATTATCCCCTGATTCAAGTTTTCATAACTTTATCAAGTATGTTATGTCTAATTATATGTTTTATTAATTAATAATATTTTAGTACTAATATGATTGGCAGAAGACTGACGGAAGATTAAAAAAAAAAAAAAAAAACCTTTCAGCCCTTTCATACTATAATACACTATGATTATAATACTATGGTTATAATAAAATATTATAATACTATGATTATAATATTATGATTATACTATAATTATTATGATTATTAGTTATTATTTTAATTAATTAAGTACAATATTATGATTATAATCAAATATTATAATACTATGAGTTATAATAAAATACTATGATTATAATAAAATATTATAATACTATGAGTTAAATATAATATAAATCATAATTATAATATAATCATAATGATAATTAATAATCTAATATGAGTTAAATAATATTATGATTATACTATAATTATTATGATTATTAGTTATTGTTTTAATTAATTAAGTACAATATTTTGATTATAATCAAATACTATAATACTATGAGTTATAATAAAATACTATGATTATAATAAAATATTATAATACTATGAGTTAAATATAATGTTAATCATAATTATAATATAATCATTATGATAATTAATAATCTAATATGAGTTAAATACATTATAACCCTAAATCCTAAATCCTAAATTAGACATAGTATATAGTAAAACATAAAATGACAATTAGTTTTTGAAAATGATTAATAATATAATAATATTAATTATATAATTAGTATAATATTGTCATTGTTTGTATTAATTATTATGATTATTAATTATTAATATTAGTATTAAGTATTATTTATTATGATTATTAATTGTAATATTTTTGTTCTAAAAAAATTTCCTTCCGCTACTAACACTGACAGAAGGGATATTTTTTTTAAAAAAAAGTCTCTTCCACCAATGTTAGTAGCGAAAGGAGTGTTTTTTTTTTTATTTAGTCACTTTGTTTCTTTCGCCAGTTTCACCTTTTCTTTGTTTCTTCTGTCAGGTTTAGGTTATTTCTCTCTTCTTCTTTCTAAACAACTTCCGCCGCCTCTCCTTTCTTTGTTTCTTCGGGTTATTTTTCTTCTTTTTCCTTCTAAACAACTTTCGCCATCTAAACAACTTCTGCTGACCGAACACTCCTTCCTCTAGATTCCATTTGTTACAGCCCCAAATCAAGTAAAGTTTTTATAATACATTATAACTGTCTTGATTTCATTTTTGAATATTGAATATTAACAATGTAAATATGTTTGTGCATGTATGTTGTATAATCATTCATGAACACTGATTATTTGTATGTGCATGTATATTTGTGAATATTGAATATTAACAGTGTAAATGTGAATATGTGTATACTTGTATATGCTATATAATGTGAATATTGTTAGCGGGTATATATTATTGTGGTGACAATGTGTATATTGAATTGTGTGTGCAGTGTGTATATTGGTTTGTAGTGTGAATATTGTTGTAGTGGCAGTGTGTATATATGTGTATACTAGTATGTAATGTTTTGTTAATTTTTTGTAGTTTGCAGTGTGTGTGTGCAGTGTGTGTATGAAGTATGTATGCAATGTGTGTGTGTATGTGTATATATATAGTGTATTTGATGAAGGCTTTTCAATATTTTGTAGGTTGCAATGGACCAGTATGATTTAAATTTGGGTCCCGAAGATATCAATTTGTTGGATGATCAACAAACTCATATATCTACTCACATATACAACACGAATGAATTCAGAGTACTCGACGTTGCTCAACAGAATAATCAGAGGTATGATATATGGATGTTGAATGACGCACAAAAGGATATCCTTAATGCAGTTAGAATGCATGTATTTACATACTGATGTATATTCTCAAGACACGATGCATGCTTAGTTACTGCATTAGTGGAAAGATGGAGATCATCAACCAAAACTTTTCATTTTAATAGCGATGAGGCGACAATCATATTGGAGGTCATCCACTATATAATCGGTTTACTCATTAATGGAAAACCCCTTACTTGTGGTGTTTTATCAAAGAAGGAACAGAAAATATTATTTCAAGACTGCTTTGGTAAACAGTTCTATAACCAGTTCTACAAGGAAGCAAAGCATGGTGGTGATATCCGTTTAACGTGGCTTTTAGAGTGTTTCCATGAATTGCCAGAGGATCCACCGGTTAACTATATAGTTATCTACACAAAAGGCTACATATTGTGGGTGTGTGGTGCTATATTGTTTCCCACTAAAATCAAAGACATACTATATCAAACCCTAAGTTGTAGACATACTATTACATCTTCCGAAATTCAATAATAAATCATAGATACTCTGTCGTGCACCAAGCTCGGATACCAAATGTTAGAATTTTGAATTCAAAGTATCACACACGCTCTCTCCAAACTCAAGCCAAAAATCAAAATGATAAAATTAAGTCTAGAACATATAAATCAAGAACATAGTATTTTACCCTAGCTCATCCAAAATCGAGTTATGTCCAGTCTTTCTATATATTATTATTATTGATCCAAGTTTTCACAAAATATAATTTTGGTAGAATATCTCACAATCTGTTAATTTTCCTTGCAAACTCTTAATGATTACATAATATCATCAGCTCTTTGTAAAAAACCCTCACAAGAATGATAAAAACTCACTTTTGTGTTATTTGTATAAACACAATAAACTATTGTATTTATAGATCCTTAACATAACATTAAAAACCCAAAAAGAATTGGAAATAACACCAAATTCAAGTCATATATAGAAACCTATTCTAACTAGGAATAGAAAATAAAACACATCACAATAGAAAATACAAAACTTATTCTTAATTGAAAATAGATAATGTTTCGGTACGAGTTAACTCCAATAATATACATACATACATATATATATATATATTTGTATGTATGTATGTATGTATATATATTTGTATGTATGTGTATGTATGTATATTTCATGTTTTATACTATAAAATGACTTAAATCTTATAAATATCAATAATCTAATATGTCCACTACATACAACCAAGGGTGATCTCATCGACCTTGCCACTAATCTAATAAAATGACTTTATTTTATTTTTTTTTGGAAAGACAATTTTTACCCGTTCATGTATTTTTCAATGATCTTTTCTTTTTTCTCGAGATAAAAATTTTCATACTTATAAATTGACTAAGATGGCTACGATGGTCACAATCAGGTTAAAATTTCAAATATTGCAGATTAGCCTTACAAGGTGATTTAGTAAAGAATATGCGGTTAAGTGTGTGAGACTGTGAGCTCTTGTCTTAGATAGACCTCATTCGTGGCCCAAAAAGAAAATGACTACGAAATCATCTCAAAAAATGACTTGTAAGTCATCCTTTGAGAAGTAAACTAGATCTAATGCATTTAATTGCTGAAAGTTACAAGTTAAACTAACTTATTAGTCAAAAGCAATCACGGACTTCGAAATCGTAACTAATAGAATACTTCACCAGACATCACAAACTATTGCACTTGAGCCAGAGCCCCTGTGGTGTAGAACTGAACCCACATAACATCTTTCCACAAATAGATTAACATTTACAAGGGTCAAACTAACATAGAGATCAGTCACAATATGTCATCTCATACATCTCTTCCGATATGCTTAAATGAGTAGCATGCTTCCACTTTTGCATTCCTTCTAATAATTACAAGTATAATTCTATCTAAATCAAAATGACACAAATCTCAAGAATTTGCGACATAAATCTGGCAGAAAGTCAGAACCGAAAAAAAGGAAAGCCGGTTTGAACGTAGATCTTGTTACAAGGCCAGTCCATCATTACCAGTCAATGCAATTGGCCCGAGGCTGTTACCATCCAGAGTAGCAAGAATCATGAACTCCCTTTCAGTAACTCTATTCTTCTGTGTCCACCTTGTGGCGAACACCATGAAACGAACGACAACATCCTTTTCTATCCTTGAAAGATCGTTGCTCAAGAAGCATGGGTTTTCCCCTTGGGCATAGTAATAGTTAGGCATCTTCTGCACGGAGAGATAGACGTAGTTCAAGGGTCCACTTCTCAAGAACACTCCATGATTACATATACGGTGGACAATCCCAAGCATGACCTCTCCTTTCATTGGTAGGAAAGTGCGACAATCGACACATATCGGAAAAAGAATATACTTTGATGACGCCTCAACCTGTCCACTGCCTATGCTCTTCAATTTGGTTACTGCAAGAAAGTAACCATGTTCCTCCGTGGCCTTCCATTTTGACATTTGCTTCAGAAGTCGAGTTACAATTAAACTTTGAGGTACCGCTTCATTTTTATCCAAGTCTTTCGAAGGGACCACAACATAGCAGGAGCATTCCACTTCACTCAGCATGGTTGATTCTCTGCATCAAAATGACCAAAAAAACTACAAAGAATTATACACGTTAGCTTAATTAGTGCTGACCAACCACTTAATTTTATGTTTCCATTCAGAAAAAACTGAAAAACTTCCTCATTTTTGTCTCTGACAATGAACAGTTTAGTAGTAATTCATATAGAAAAGATCACAGCGAATTTATTAAAAAAAAATGATATATCATTGACACCTTCAGCACAGAAAAGGTAATTTCTAAAACATAATTCGCAACATAGACAAATCGAAAATTGTAACAACACCAGTCCTCAGTATTTAGGTGTAAAGAGGAGGCTCCCTATGCCACCTACCTGGTCGGATGATTTCACTCCGAAGAAAAAATTATAAATACAGTTAAATAAAATATACAGGTTTGGTAATTGGAACCATCAAGTTGAATCTTCTAGGGCTACTGTCACTCGATGCAGTATGTACAGTCAAAACACCCATGATTAAAAATATAAAATAAAATTTTTACTGTCAATAATTACGGAGTAACTTATATAATCTAAATCCAAAACTGAGGGTTTATAATTATTTTATAAGATATACTCCTAGGATTTAAATAATTTTGGGCAAGTTAGATGACACAGTCAAGAACTGTTGAGTGTTGACACATGATTGCAGATTCTGTAAGTCTTACGTATTTAGTAGGTTGGTATAATCGAATGGATGGTTCAACAACCCAACTCGGTTCTGAATGAACCGGCCTGGGGCAGCAGATAGGTACTTGAACTGGGCAAACATCATGGTTGGGATGGTGAAGTAGATGTTGGTACATAACTGGAGGAGGGGTTGTGTGATGAAGGTGGTCAGAGATATCATTGAAGGTTTATGGTGTACCAGTCCAAACAAGTTTTGAGGGTTTGTCAAGTTTGAGCTCACATGGTTTGAGCTAAATCCGGTAGCTACAGACATCCTCCCATGTCATGATTTGCATTTTAATCAAAGAAACTGAATAAAATATGAGTGAAGTAAGATTTAAGACTACTGATACATGGTATTATCATCAACATTACAAGAAAAACAGAAACTAAATTAATAAATTATTCTCTAAATAAATTCTATAATGACAATGATGCTGACATTCTACAGCTGAATAATATTAACCACGATATATACTTGTACTCTGTTTGTTTAATTTAGGGTTTAAACCTGAATAAGATCACCAGATTTGAATCTGCTGAACAAAGCTAAGAATTTATCTGAATATGAGCATAATATAAATTTGTTGTTGGGCTAAAATATCTGAATTTCAGCAGTTTTACCATAGTAGCCTCTGTTTAACAATTTGTAAAGCATTTAGTAGATAAACAGCCTCAATTGCAGTCTCTGATGAACCCTTTCAATTACAAACAACATAATTCAGCCAAACATGTTCGTCACAACATAACACAAATGCATCCAAATATTCATCTTCAGCCTTGTTTGTGTTAGATCAAAACATGAAACAATACAAACTAAAGAAATTTTACTACATTGCACCCATTTAAAAAGGGAGTAAAATCAACATTGCCAAATGTCTAATTGTTACCATGGAAATCCAATACAGAACCAAAAAAAAACAAAAAAATAAAATAAAATAACAATAAGAAAATAATAAAATAATAAAACAAGAAAAAATAAAGGAGAAGAAAATAACTCCAATCCAATTATCCAAAAATAAAGTGAATGAACAAAATTAGTTGTATTATTATTATTATTATCAAAACAACAGGCAATCTCAAGCCAAACAAAATATGATATGGAAGATTAATCCAAATCCCCCTGCTGTTTTTAAGCTCAAAACTTCAGTAGAGAGATCAGGAAAGAAGAAAATGGGTAGGGCTTACGAGATTGAAACCAAGAGAGGAGATCGACTGCTCGATGGATCTAATTGAGAAGTTCCGACTTCTCTTTCTCCAAAATCATCAGTGGGAGAGTAGAGACATGAAGAGGGAGGTTTTACAGACAAGGTTAGAGAGAGAATAGATTGATGTTGGGTGGAGAGAGGTACTGGTTCCAACAAAACCTCTGAGCGTAATAAGTTAGAATTTTTAGCCCTTGGTGGATTCAGATATTGCTAGATTCACCAACTTAATAGCATGTCAAACCAATAGCCTGAATGTAACTTATGTTTAAGAGCGCATAGATATTGGGCCATTCAGACCCATTAAGTACCGAACAAACACGGCCTTAAGTTTGAAGCAACTAAAATGTGGTTCCTGTCAACACAAGTACACAATGAACGAATAAGTGGTGACCTGAAATTCCACCTAAAACAAACACACATGTCAAAGAAGGTTGCTGGCAACTAGATGGACAGGCTTGAAAACACCTGACTCGGTTATGGAATCAATGTATGAGTCCAAACAACTCACTGAAAGGATATTGATGTATTGGTATCCTGTATGAATGTGGAATCACTATCTGCACGTTACGCATTGCCAGATAATGCAAGCAGTGCCATGGAAAACGTCATCTTTGTCTTTCTGCTAATGTGGGTAGAAATTAGGAAGAACAGAAGGACCAGAATTATGGCTTAAAAGTGGACAATCAGACAGTCAAAAGAAAGTATTCCAAGCAAGAGATTAATTTGTCTTTGGACTTCTACTTTTACATCACGTTCTACTTCATGATTTGAGCAAAACATAGGACATCTTAGAGACAAGAGTAACATAAGGAAAGAATCGAGTGGGACCCATCAAAGTTCAGTATGACTCAAAGGTGAGTCTTATAAAGAATAAAATTATCCATGCTTGAAGAGAATATGTGCAATAGCATTGTCCAAATCATACTGCATTGATCGGGCAAAAGAAGAGCTTGTGCACCATTAGGTAGTCTCAATAACAGAAGTGAAAATCATCTAGAATAACCTTCTCCGCATCTGAAGAGAATGTATAATTGCTTTATCCAAGTTATGTTGCATACATCATGAAAAGGAGACATCATGCCATTAGTTATATTTGATGTCTCATTTCTTGACTTTTTTTTCAGGAACTGTTCTACTTTTCTACTATATCTGATGCAATATTTAAAGCCACAACCAGTTCATCTTAAATCTTAATCCTATGCCCTTATAGTCTATCAAGTTTTAAGATACTCTGTTTGATTATAATGTGTACTTTACCTGGCAAAACCTCCCCCCAGCTACAGAAATATGAGATGCCTTACATGCTATAAAAAGTGATGAAGATGTATAAAGATAAAACTTAGTACTGTGTCAAGCAGCTAAATGGAAAACACTGAAGATGGTAATTATATTATTGTTATAAGACCTCAAAGAATACCCAACTTATAAATGTTACTCCACAATTCATTCTCGGTCCTCTAACAGACTACATGAGAATATATATATACTTGTGTAGAGCTGCTCAAACAAAAAAAAAAAATAGAAAAGCAGCAGCACAGGCGTGTCCCATTTATGTAATACATGAGTCTAAAAATAAAAATGTATTTTTTCTTAACGAATCACCCCACAAATTAAAGGAAACAGAACATACCCATACAAAGACCACTCTATTATATACATTCTTCAATCACTCATATTTTTATGTGAGTCCTATCATGATATCATATTTTCAGCTAGACATGCTTTTCAGTGCAATAAATATGAGACCACATGGCAGTTTCATACTTTTTCGCAATTGGAACTAGAACCTCATCCTTAGAGATCTCAAATGAAGGAGTCCTAGAAACGGAGCAGCTCTAACTGCAGGGAAATTATGGTTTGTACTAAATCTCACCAACTGACCTTCCTATTACTACCTCCTCGGCATTCTTGACAGCCCTCATTGTCTCAGTAGTCTCTCAAGGCCACATTTACCCCTCGTCCCTATTACTTACAACAACTAAACCACCGGCGGCAGATGCTACAACTATCAAAAGAAACTCAGTTACCACGTTGATATGGGTGCTGATACCCTGTCCTTTTATTCAGCAATTACAGTAGCTACTCCATGATACAATATCAGACACCCGAAACCTTTTTTGAATCCTTTTTCAACTCCTAAAGTTTTGTTCACAGAATATTAAAACCTACATTACCACACAAAACAATTCAAGAAAACCATTAATTAAATTTCAGAATCTGCAACCCCATCCTCCAGAAAGTTCCATACACAACGCGAATTCATCAAAGACAACATAAAATTTAAATGAGGAAAAATCCGACCCAGAACGGAAAATCATTAATTCAAGTAAATGACTCAAAACCCCAGTAAACTTCAGTTCTGGAAAATTTTCAGAATGAATAAACTCGGGTCGCACCTCGAATCAAAAGAAAATTAAATTCTCACAGTACAGCAATTATAAAAAAACTTAAAAATATATATAAAAGGATGTAGATCTTAATCTTAACAGTTAACACCATAACGAAAATGAAGATTGTATGTAGATAACAGAAATTATAATCGCTAACCTGGAAAGCAGAATTACAAATTCTTGAACGGCAGTCGAATTTCTGGGAAAATAACTTTATTATAGTGTACCCCTTTACCGGTTTGCTCATATGTAATCCTCCTGTAAATAAATACGGTAAAAGGAAATCACTATTTGTCTATCTTTTTCCTTTTTTTTCTTTTTTGTTTTTTTAACAAAAGAACCGATATCTAGTTCGTATGTTTTCCACATTTTCAGATAAGTTGATATTTAATACTTGTAATATATATTATTTATAAAAATATCAAAAATTTGTTACTCTTTCTATGATAAATTTAAATATGTTTATATTTGATTTAATTGTAATATCGCATCTTTTGATTTTTAATGTGATTTTATTTAGTTTTAATTAAAAACTAAATCACTCAAGCACACGCCATGCACGTAGAATTATTTCGATTTCAGATTTTTATAAATTAAAGGACTAATAATAAAATAACATTTAGAACAAATTAGATCGAAAATTATTATTGCGTTGAGTCTAAAAATATATCATTTGTACTTTAAGAAAAGATAATTAATTAAGATGTTAGATACATTAAGAAAAACAAAACAAAAAAAATAAATCAATAAATCAATAAATATATATATATATATATATCCGTAACAATGCTTCAGTTAACCACTCATGTGGAAATTTTATATGTATATACTATATTTAGATCGCAAGAATAAAGTGGGAGATAAAATAAATTTAATTCGCGTATAATTATCAAAGGATATATAAAATTATTTTATGATCTTTATGAGAAATATTAGTGAAATAATTATTTCATTCATATATAATTTTATTTTATGAGTAAAGAGTATTAATGATCCATTCTTTTTCTTTATTTTGATTTTTTTTCCTATTTTTCCTCATCATTTCTTTCATTGCTACGTTTCACTAATTTTCTTTTAATCTTTAATTTATTTTCCCTCTTATTTAGAATTGAATTCATTTAAGGGTTGGGGTGGCATATGTCCCCCTTCCCCCTCCCTCGTCATATAACTACAACAGTTATATTAATGGTATTTATTTTTTGTCTTCTCAATTTGGAAAAAAAAACCTTATTGCAACGATTTCCTTTTTAAATTATGTAAACTTATATAGAAAGTGATATATTTGATTTAATTGATAATGAAATAATTATTAAAATATTTAAAGATATAAATCGTCAAAGAATGGTGTTGTAATAAAATTTATTATTGCCAAAGAAAAATAAATTTTTTTTTGAATAATGCATTTATAATTTTTTTTCGTGTCCTCTTTTCTTTAAAATTCTACATTTGCCCGTACTTTCATTTCATTCTCACAATACAAACACAACGCATCTATCAAAGTTCTCATAAGACTTTACTTTTTTCAAGAATTTGACAAAGGAAATAGAGAAATGATGATATAAAATCATTATATGATTATATGATATTATATACAATAAAATATTGTTAAATATATTATAAATATAATATAGTTAGAATTTAATTGTAACAAGTGTTAACTATATGCAATTTTATTGATGAATTAAATAATACAAGAAAGAATTATATAAAGTATAACAAATTGTTATTCTAATTTTATAAGTCTATATAATAAAAATATCTTGTGGAGTTAGTTTGAAGAAAATGTTAAGAGAAATTATATAAATTATTATTTATCTATAAAATAAAGAAGCTATTAAAGTATTCTGCTACAAATGATCTAATAAATACTCCATTTACTTCACAACAATTGGCACTTGATTGTTTTACACATAATTTTAGGTGACTTATTTTATATGTTAAGCTTTTTATTTTAGTTAATTTTTTATTCATATTAATTCTTATTTAATATATTTTTTATTATTAGTTTTTTTAAAATTAAATAAAATATTTAACGTATAAAAAGATTCACCTAAAGTTATTACTATTTTTTAAAAAATTCACCTAATATTTATACATTTTAATGTTTATATTTTCCTTAACATTCCTTCTTATCACGAATCATTTTTCATTCATATACATTTTAGCATTCACTACAAAAGTTTCAAGGATAGACTAACATGTTTTAAAACAAAATTTTCAAAATGAAAATTTCAAAAATATTTCCTCCTTTAATTTGCAAAATAAATGATTTTCGAAATTACAATATTCAAACAAATGATTTTCACAAAAAATGTGGGTCTTCAAAATTCAAAAGAAATTTTCAAAAAGAAAAATATAGAGAAAGTGAAAATTTTCAAATGACTTTTAAAGTGGGAAAAAATATTTTCAAACAAATTGAAGGAAAAAGAAAAGAAGAAGAATAAGATAATTTTCAAGCTTTTTCAAATAAGGGGTTTTCAAATTTAAGAAAAAAGATATTGATAGAAAAATGAGTTTCAAAATTAAAGAAAGAAGTTTTTCCAAAAGAAATTTCAAAAGAATGGTTTTTGAGAAATAACATTTTAGATAAAAAGTAAAGAAAAGTTTTAAAGAAAGTGGTTTTCAAAATTTAAAACAAAAAGGAAATTTTTTCCAAAATCTAAAGAAAAAGTTTCAAATAAGTGATTTTCAAAATTGGAAAAGGAATTTTTGAAATGAATGATTTTTGAAAAAGAGAGTTTTCTAAAAAGAAATAATTTTCCAAAAATGAATGAATAAAAAGTTTTCAAAACTAAATGATTTTAAAAGGAAATTTTCAAAATTCGAAAATAGAGAAGGTTTCAAAACTAGTGATTTTCAAAATTGAGAGAAACAAATTTTCACTTGAATGACTTTAAAAAAATCGAAAAAGAAAACTGATTTAGAGATTTTCAAAAATCAAGAGAAAAAGTTTTCACATAAATGATTTTCAAAGATTGAGAAGGAACTTAGTTGGAGGAAAAGAAAGAAAAGAACAAATGGCGAAAATTTTCAAAGTTGAAACCAAAATTTTTTAAATAAATGATTTAAAATATATATAGGGAGTGATGTAATTTTAATTTCTAAATTAGAATTTCGTTTTGTTTTATTCTGTATCATTGTAAAACTGTAAACAAAGGAAATAGTGGAATACACATGCACATAATTAGGATTTATATTTGTTATATTTTCTAATTTATTTTTAAATGGTAATTGTAAAATTTTATTTTATTTTACTTAAAATTCAACAAAAATATTTTGTAAATAAATGAAATTTTAAGAGATGATTTCTATAAAAAGAAAAAATATTTTGAAAGTGATCACTATTTATAGTGAGAGTAAGAGCTCAAGTTAGTACTGAAATTAGATTTCTTGGTTTCATTTTGACCAAATTATTTTAATTAGAGTCATTTTTTAAAAAAATATGGTAAAATTCATAGTTTTTCTAAAGAATAAAAAGTGTCCTAACACACTAGTTTAAATTGCTAAGTGACGACTCTTTTTGAAATAAAAAATTTAACTTTGAAAAAAAAGTCTTCGTCGCATTTAATAAAAAACTAGGGTGTTGAGAATAATTGTGAGAAATAAAAAGAAATAAAAAAATGTGCTTTTTTTCAAAGTCTGATTTTCAAAAGAATAAAATCTCACGTCTTATTTTTAAAAAAATTACAAGCGCGACAATCCATCCTATATAATATAATCCATTATATATTATATTATACTATACTATATTTTGATAGATAATATAATATAATATTCCGTATAATATACACAGTATAATATATTACTAATTACATAAAATTCTAATAATGAATTAAAATAATATAATAGCAAATAGTATAGAAATAAAATAAAAATCTGTCAAGAAAAAACTACTCCAAATGACTTAAGTTGACTTATAGCCTTCAACTTCTAAAAGTGTGATGTGGGAGATATTGTGTATATATTGTAACAATAAAATGGGACTCCATCATATAGCAAAATATTATTTCCTTCGTTTTGAAAATTAAATATAATTTTTTTTAAATGTTCTAAAATTATAGATAAATTTTTATTATTAGATTATAAAAATTATGAATTTTCTTAAAATATCATTTCATTATTCTACTATTTCAACTAATTTCACTATCTCTTCACTACTCTAACTAACTTCACTGCTCAGTAATTTTTATTATAATTATCACTACTAATAAAAATATATTTAAAATATAAAAACTATTTTTAAAAAATTATAATTTTAAAAAATATTTATTTAATTTTGAAACATAAGAAGTAGATAAAGTTGAAAAACTCTAATACGAATACCGACATAATACCTCTTTTTTCTTTTTTGTTGGCTTGTTGCGGCTTTTCTTCTGGAAAGTGTTTTTTGATTTAATGTTTACAATAACCTACTTGCGGGGTCAAACTAAGAAGCAGCTCTGACTTGGGTGTGAACAACTAGCTAGGGACCCCTTTCTTGATGGGGATACTCTTTTCTAAACGTACGGTTGTGTAATTATATGTATTAACTTTGTTATTGGTATTAAACACAGATTCTATTTTTTTATAGTATAAATTAATTTTAAAAATTAAATTGTCTATAATTATTTATAATTTGTATAAATATTCGTTATCATTATTTTAGTACATTTTTTTATTATAATAAAAAGTTAAAAATTTTAAAACATTAAATAAATTATTTTTATTACATAAAAATTGTAGTTTATTAGAAATTAAATTTTAATTGAAAAAGTGATAAGTGGTGTTGAAAAAATTTTAAATAAAATTAGAGAATTCTTAGGGATAAGATTTTGATTTGCCTTTTGATAAGTCGTTCACGATCGATTTTATTGAATATTGAACCAAATTAAAACGACTACAGAGTTAATTTAACATCTATTTAATTATGAAGTTTTGGTTAAGAACTTTGTTTGACTTTATATATACAAGGATATACACCTTTTTGTTGTATCTTTCTTATTTTCTACTTTTTGTTAGAATTAAATTTTAAAATATATAAATATTTAAACAATTCAACAATATAAATATTATTTATTAATTTAACCTACAAAATTTTCAGATCAAAATTTCTTTTCCTACGTGGGTTAGTGCCCTATCAAAGCCTCTATGTGCTAGCAGCTAGCTGGTTATTTAAGGAATAGTCAAAGACATTAACAGCACAAACAAATCTTAACACATTAACCTTTTCATTTAATTTTTAAGTCAAAATTTGTCTCTGTCCCAAACTCCCAAATGCGCGGTTAATTTCTTTTAACGAATTATCTATTTAACATATTTAAATTTATTTACATCAATATTTTTATTTTAAAGTTTACATCAATAAAATATAAATATTTCAAACTTAACTTTTTATTATTTATACTATTTTAAAATGGCAATAAGAAATTTTATTTTAACGTTTTCATAAATAAAACAAGATTACTCTCATTGCTGCTTAATTTGTGCATAATAGAAATGGAGGGTACACAACCTCAGTAGCTTCAGGGAGCATATAGGAGTTGCAAGTGATTTTGTTTTATTCATAGGCAGTAGGAGGTAGCCGTGGGGTGAGGGTGACCTCCAATGGAGTTGCTTTTGGATTGGTAATTCCTATACTTTCAGTCATGTCGATAGGCGAGTCTGAGACGGTTCCCAGCTCAAATCCATGAAGCAACTGAGCCAGTGTCAAATGCAGGACCTGTGTTGCAAATGTGATCCCTGGGCATTGCCTCCTTCCCGAGCCAAATGGTATTAGTTCTAAGTTCTGGCCCCATATGTCCACATGAACATGTTCCTGGAGGAACCTGTCCGGCTGAAACTCTAGGGGGTCAGACCAAATGTTAGGATCACGGTGCAACTTATAGAGGTTAACCATTAACCTTGTTCCAGCTGGAATGTGGTAGCCTGCCACTGTGCAATCTTCCACTGATTCATGTGGCACTGATAGCGGTGCAGCTGGGTATAATCGCAATGTTTCCTTGGTAATGGCGGGTAAGTATGTTAGCGTCTTCACATCTGATGTTCTCACTTGGCGTTCTCTTCCTACGTGGGTGTCCAACTCGTCTTGGGCTTTCCTTAGCACGTGACGATTGTTAAGTAGCAAAGAGACTGCCCACGGAAGTGTAGTTGCAGTTGTGTCGTAGCCACCTACGATTAGTGCCTACATCCAAAGGTTGCCAACAGAAAAATATATGAACAAGAACGAGTCTAGCTAACATCCTGATATAACCTTCTACTTCCATATATCTTACTTACTGTTTATTGATCATAGGATGAATGAAAAGGAAAACAAATCACTTCATATTTCATATATAATGACAAACTTAAACTACTATCAGTTAGAACACTTTTAACAGGAAGTTTCTCCATCTCAAGCTTCCCTTGCCTGCACTTCTCCAGTAAAATCCGTGAGTGCAATCACTAAACCAATTAAATGATAATAAAATGTAACATTTGGAATTCAAATCTAAACTATATTAATTTCTCGGTTACTCAAAGTATAAGATACTTACCAAGCAAGTGCCCTTGATGATATTATCAGTTATTTCAATAGATTGGTCATCCTTGACAGACAGCATAACATCAATAAAATCTTTCTCCATTTCATTGACGCCTAGAGTTTCCTTTTTATGTTTATGCTCCTTCAACCATCTTGCAAGTACTCGATCAATCTCTTCTGCAGTCTTCTTCATCTTACTCTTGTATCCTCTCAAGGAATCTATCCAACCAAGAAAGGGAACTGCATCAGAAACCATAAACAACCCCATCATATGCAAGAAGTCCCCTAGGGCCCTTTTGAACTGCCTGGACTCCTCATTGCTATTCACCCCAGTTCCAAAATATCGCTTTCCTGCTATCATCCCCACCACTATGTTCATTGTCATGTCCCCGATCCTCTCTGTCATTTCCACCACAGCTTTGGTTCCATCCCCTTTGCTTATACATTGATCATACAGATCCTTGATGAAAATATTGACCTCAGATTCTCTAACATGCTTGAGCATATCAAGCCGATGTGCAGATAATAGCTTGATAATCACTAGCTTCCTTATATCACGCCAGTATGGTCCGTAAGGCAGGAACCCAAAAACAGCATTGTCATAGCCCATGATCTTTATGGACAAAGATTTTGGACGGCTGGCGAAGTTCTTGTCATGGGTTGTAAAGCATTCTTTTGCAACCTCCCGGTTACTTACCACAATAGCTTTGTGCATTCCTAGTTGCAAAGAGAAGATAGGTCCGTATTTATCAGCCATGTCGTTAAATACATGATGCAATAACTTGCTTGCATCTAGAAGATGAAGGTGACCAATTATTGGCCATGCCCCGGCAGGTTCAGGTGGTCCGGAGACGTTCTTGTTGCTTCTGGAATTGGTGCTGATGATTCTCCATAAACATAAAACAGAACAGATTAGAAGGCCACAGAGTGTGATGTCTTGTAACTGAATGTTGAATTCCATGGCTTTAGCTAGAGATCACTTTGCTCCTATATTATTGTTCTTAGTTCTTAGTAATCTTACTAAATATTGTTGAGCTTTTAGACACTCTGCAGTTGAAAACAAACACGTGAACAGTATGTGGATATAAATCATTCTTATCAGATAACGAAAATGTATGAAGTTTCAGCCCTAAGTAGGTTTCAATTATATCTCATTTTCCGACTTTTGCAATTACTTTTTGCTACATTTAGCTTGTTTTATCCTTATTTTCTGGCACAGAGAGCCACAGATTCTGATTTCTTCCTTATCTAGTGACATTTCCTTGTCTAGTGTATAGATTCATCCTTTTTTGTTTTAACCGGTTGTGGTGAGTCTTTCTACATGGATGCAAATTAGTGTGTCATCCTTGATGCAACTCTTATAAGGCAAACATTGATGAACTATACACAATGTAGGGGTACATAACTGTCGGTTTGATTGATTTTCCCTTAAAAAAATAATCAAACCAAACGTTTCGGTTTTGAAACTAACAAAATTAAAACCGACCATTTTTATTGGTTTTTTTCGATTTTCAATTTTATATAGAAGTAAATCGGTTTTAATGTCCTTTTTTCTTATAAATTAACACGATTTATAAAGATTATAATTCTAATATTAGTAGTATAAAATTTCTATGACTATATTTTCGTTATAAATATATAACTGAATCAAATCTGGCATTGTAAAATTAATTTTTATTATCTCAAATAAGCTTCCGGTCAGTTGGTAGGATATCCTTAGTTAAATGAAGTTTAGATGTTGATGAACAAGTGCACATTAAATATTTTAAACTTGATTAAGTTTAACTCTTCTTAGCTTTCAATTATATCTCATTTTCTAAGTTTTGCCTTTTTTTTCTTTTCTTTTCTTTTTTTTTTTTTTTTTTTGCTACATTTAGCTTTCTATACTGATTTTATAGCAAAGGGAGCCACATGTTCTGATTGCTTCTGTTGATATTGCCTTATATTGTGTATGGATTCATCCTTTTTTGTGGATGATTGTGGTGAGTCTTTGTACATGGGTACAAATTAGCACCTCATCCTTTATTCAACTCTTTTGTCTTTATAAGGCAAGCTTTAATGAACCAAACTGGTGGCAATGTTACAAAAAATAATATCTAGTGAGATTTCCAAGTTCAAGAGGTCTCATATCTCATTTTTTTTGTTCTCATTTCCTTCTCCTCTAAAATAATATTTCGTGAGTTTGGAAATTATGTTTACGTTCCATTAAATATACTTGAGACAATAGAGTATGGGTCCTTCTCTTAGTATTTCACAATGCTACCAAAGACCATGGTGTTCTTTGCGTGTGGGACACAGATTTGGCAGTTGCTTTTGAAATCATGCAGGATCAATTATCATTTGTCACTGTCATAATTTTATTAATTCTATTAGAAGGAGAATAGAAGCTGCTGGTAGCCATCGAAAAGTCTTACACGGAATTTATGTAGAAAATAGAATATATGAAAGAAATCATTTTGAGAGGAATAAAGGAAGAGAGAGTGAAGTGGCTTATCTGTTCGTGGTCTATAGTTGTTATTATTAATTATTTTTATTTTTTGAATAGTAATTTTGTCGCTTCTGGCATTGATGCCGATGAAGTGATGATTCTGCACAAACCATACAGCTCATTCTAAGTCTTTATCACTCTTGTATGTTCAGTATAATTATTTTACAAAAATACTAATAAAAACACCATTGATGTTGTCAACATTTTCTGATAATACACCACTACAGATAGAAACAAATCCAAAGTCAGGAACACTAAGATGTATGCTAGCCATTGGTCATCTATCCTCCAAATTCCACAAGTCTTATCAAAAAAGATATGGAGATGGAGAAGAGTCCACAACATGAGTTCCACCTTGTTACCAGTGATGATGGTTTCGTGTGCTGAGAAACAAGCAGTATAGCAGTTGCTTCTAAAATTATCCAGGTCAATTTTTTGTCGTTTTTCATTAATTTCTATCGTTCAACTATAAGGTCAATAAAAGCCATTGGCCATGGGAGAACAAGCCAACTGATACGGCAAATTCACGTATTTAAAATTGGAAAGAAAATTTTTCAAAAATCGTGGAGTTCATCTCTTTAAAAAATCTTCCAGTGTGTCCGTTAACAAGAGTTTAAACTAACATAAGCAAATATTGTATTGTAAACTTATGTACCTGCCAATATGTTATTTAGTATGTATTTATACATGGATATAAGAGTTCTTCTCAAATTATGATGCGAAATTCTTCTTGGATTATGATGTGATATGGGAGGTTACCACCCCTATTTGTATTATCTTAGAGACCGAAGAAAAATCTCTATCAATTTATTATCTCTGACAAAAACTACTAGCATTAAACATAATAATTTTTTTTTAAAATAATTATTTTAATGGGTCCCAACCTCCCCGTTAACTTAGCGTCACCAAAGTTAATAGCGAAAAATGGCCTTTCCCCGACTAGTTTTACCCAATTAATTTTAATAATTAACAGATCAAACTTGCAGCTACCGCGGTAAAATTTATCCTATTAACTTCATAAGTTAGCGGGACAAACTTAAGTTTGTTTCACTATTTTCCACCCTGGTAATTTTGTCAAGTTAGCGGGTCAAATATTTGATTGCTTCGCTAGTTTTTAACCCCGTTACTTTTTTCAAGTTATCAGGACAAATAGGTGTTTACTTCGCTAGTTTTTATCCTATTAACTTTCCCAACTTATCGGAGCAAATAGGCAATTACTTCACTCATTTTTATCCTGTTAACTTTTCCAAGTTATCAGGACAAATAGACGATTACTTTACTAGTTTTTATCCCATTAACTTTTTCAAGTTATCGGGGCAAATATACACGTGCACTGTGCTTTAGAATTCGAATTGTTATTGTTGTTGCACCCCTGCTTATATAATCTTTGCTTAAACATTTATTTATTATTTAATATATATAAGAATTTATGATGTAATATAGTCCTTGCTTAAGTATTGTAAAATGACTTAGAAAAATATTCAATTTGTTAGGTGGATATAATATTTAGTTAAGTAAGGAATTTTGATCACCATTAAAGTCTGCTGATTTGATAAGTCTGTTATGATGAAGTCATTGGTCAAGAAGGATTCTGAAGATACGAAGAATTTTCCAAGTACAGTCTTGCTTAGAATGGAAATAAGCAAGAACTTAAGTAAGTAAGATCCTTTACTTGATCAAAGTCAAGTTGTCAGAAAAGTTATCTTTATCCCTACTTAGTCAACTTCTAGGAGACTCTTCAGAAAGGAACTAGAAGACAAAATAACGGCTAACTTTTTGAACTAAGAAAGAACTGCTATAAAGGTACAAGATCACATCAAGAACAGTACACTCCAACAGATCTATTTCAAATTCCCAATGGATAGATTTTCTGGAGGAGTATAAATAGGAGTCATAAATTTCATTTATGACTAACTCCAACTACTTGAGAAAAACTGAACAACCACTCTGACACATTAAAAACTTTAGTAAGACATCATAAAGCTTGAACAAGTGTTATCAATCTGCTCAACTAAGGAGCACTCTACTTGAAGATAGCAAGCAAGATTTACTCAATCTGCTTAGAGTCTGTGTGACTAATCTGCTCTAAGTGACCTATTGTAAATTGGACTAAGTGTCCTCCTGCTGATCGTTCTGTGTGAACACGCCTGCTGATTGTTCTGTGTGAACAAGTTTTAGTGATAGCCTTCTCAAGTAAAAGAGAAGAAGAGTGGAGTAGGCTTAGTCCGAACCACTATAAAAATTCTCATCTCTATTCCTGCTTATCTTTCTTATTGCTTACTTGATTTATTTTCGTGCTTTGTTTAAGTCCTGCTGAACTCTATGAGCAAAGACTTACTATCTTTGCTCCTTTTAGCCATTAACATTTGCTACAAAAACGAAGGGGTGCTTTGCTTAAACAAATATCGCTGCTAAACTGTTTCAAAATATAAGAAACTCTTTTAATAAACAAGAAGTGTTTAAATTACTAAAGTTTTCTAAGCAAGACTTAATTTTTTGAAAAACACTATTCAACCCCCCTTCTAGTATTTTTACCCTTTGGGACCTAACAAGTGGTATCAGAGCTTAACACTCTTTGCTAAGCCCAAAAGCTTAAGAGGATCCTAACTTAAATTTTCTAATGGCTTTAAGAAGTGATTTTGGTGGCAAGCCTCCTATGTGTACCAGAGATAGATTTGGTAATTGAAAATTGAGAATACAGGTGTACATGGATGTCATTGATTAGGAACTATTTGAAGCAATAAAAGTTGGACCCTACATTCCAAAGAAACTATCTGCTGATGATCCAAATAAGCTCATTCATAAGCAAAGGAAGGAATGGACTGATGAAGAGAAGAAATTGGTAGGCTACAACAAAAAGGCAATGAACATTCTCTTCATGGCTCTTGAAGAAAAAATATTCAAAAACGTGTCTAATTGCACCTCTGCTAAAGAGGTATGGGATGCCTTGTTGGTACTTAATGAAGGAACGTTAGAAGTCAAAAAGAATAAGCAATCCCTGCTTAGTCAACAGTATGAAATGTTCAGCATGCAGCAGGGGGAAAATGTACGAAAGATTTACTGTCCTGCTTAATAACTTGCGTGCTCTAGGGAAAACCTATGACACAAAGGACATAAATCTCAAATTCATGAGATCTTTACCAAGGCAGTGGGATCCCAAGATCACTGCTGTCAAAGAGTTGAGAAATTTACATACTACTGATCTCCAACAACTCCATGCAAACCTGCTTACATATAAAATGGAGTTAGCTCATAGAGATTCTACATCTGAGCCAAGAAGGAAAGATAGAGGAGTTGAAGGCTGCTGAGCCAAAGCAACAAGTAGATTCTAACTCAGAGTTTGCTGATAGTGATGAAGATATGACTATGTTAGCCAGGAAGTTCAGAAGGTTTATAAGGAAGGACAGAGGAAACTTCAAAAGAAATACAAGCAGCAGCAAGAGAGATTCATCAAAGGATCTATGCTACAATTGCAAGAAGCCGGGCCACTACGCTGCTGATTGCCAAAGTTCAACAAGGGAGGAAAAGAAATTCCTTGCTAACGACAAAAGCAAGGAAAAAGAGTACTACAAAAAGAAGTACCAGCAAAAGAACTATCTTTCAAATTTCAAGAAAGACAAGGGTCTTCTTGCTGAAAAATCATGGAGTGAGAGTGAAAGTGACTCAGAAGACTCCGGACCAGAAACTGCTAATCTTTGCTTAATAGCTAGAGATTCCAAACTCAGCAAAGAAGTCGACCTTACTAATGTATTTGATTTTGACTCTCCTGATATTACTGAAGCTGAGTTGCGCTCTTTGCTCAAAGATGTCGCATCTCAGTGGCATAGATATAGAAGATTGCTGAAAATTGCTTCAGCAGAGTCTAATCAACTAAGGAGCAAGAACTCTGAAATCTTGCTTACACTTGAAAATGTGCAAGCTGAGAATTTGGAGTTACTTGCTGCTGATGATGAGAGGACTCTGCTTAGACAGCATCTCAAAGACTCTCAGGAGAGAGAGTCTAAGTTAACCTCCCAAGTTGAGGAATTAACTACTACAATCTCCACATGGAACAAATACTCTTCACATGCGTGTGTTTTTCTCAAAAGTCAAAGAAGCATGCTAGACCAAAGTGGAATTGGATCTGGGTCTTGTGGAGTCCTTGCTGAAGGGAGTAGAGAAAATGATGTTGAGTCAATCAGCAGAACAATCTCTGTGCATTCAGCAGAGTGTGAACCTCCTACTGCAACCAAAGGTAACAAAAATGTTGCCTTGCTAAAGAACAAATTCTCTGTTGATCGTAACTATAAGTAGGGACATGGTGCTAAACAGACCAAGGGTGGAAAGTTTAGCAAGAACCGTGTTCCTCCTGTTCATAATTATAACCATGCGAGGAATTTGAAATTTAGCACAGGTTGGGTTGGGAGCAAACACTGGAAACAACCTCAACCTAAGAAAAGAGGTAAGCAGCACACACATCACAACATGATGCATTTGAGATGCTATTGTTGCCATAGGATTGGTCACGTAGCTTCTCTTTGCCTTGTTGACCCTTACTATACTGGTTGGTCTCAAAAATCAAAAATGAGACAAGTATGGGTCCCCAAAGGTACTAACCTAAATGAACCCAAGTCTTGCTGGGTACCAAAGTGATTGCTTATGTTTTGCAAGATGTGAGCAAGGAACAAATTTGGTACTTGGACAGTGGATGTTCAAGACATATGACAGGAGATAAAGCCTTGCTCGCCAATTTCAAAGAAAAGGATGAACCTCAAGTGTTCTTTGGAGATAATAGTGCTGGAAGAACTAAGGGATATGGTTCAGTAGGAAATGGGTTAGTCTGCTTCAACAAGGTTGCCGGAGGGTCTCAAACATAACTTGCTTAGCATAAGCCAGTTGTGTGACAAAGGGCGTAAGGTCACCTTCTTAGACAATCAATGTTAGGTAAAAGATCTTCAAACGAATTCTCTAAAGCTTTCTAGTTCAAGAAATGGGAATGTTTTTGTAGTAGATTTGGCTAAGCTAAGTCCTACTGAAACAACCTGCTTTCTTGCTAAAACTTCAGCAGATGCTAGTTGGTTATGGCATAAGAGACTTTCACACTTAAACTTTAAAACAATTTCAAAACTTGTTACTAAAGATCTTGTAAAAGGTTTGCCTAAATTTTCCTTTGAAAAAGAAAAACCATGTAGAGCTTGTCAATTTGGTAAGCAAACAAAACAATCCTTCTTAAGCAAACCTGAAAAATCAAACTTTATGCCCCTCCAACTACACTCACACAACAAATTGTTTTTAGTGTGTTGTGTGATAGACATCTAAACATTGGGCTTTTAATCCTACAAAATCTTTTGGTAAAACTTAAATCCAGTAATAAAAATAAAATTTATTATGCTAGGTTTTTTATGATGATTGCCTATTATCTAATTCCTAACCTTAATATTACTGGCATGCAAGTTGTACCACCTGTTTTGCAGAGTAAAAGAATATTTACTGATGTGAAGCATAAATCTGCAAAGGTAAAGGTTCCCTTATTTTTCCCTCCTGTCATGAGATCTATACTCATTGATAGGCTTCCAAACCTTTATTCTTTGCAATTCTTTGAGGATATTGAAAGCCAAAACCCTGTGAATCCTCCAACCACTTCACAACAACAATCCATAGCCCCCTCCACAGTTTCCCAAAAGACTGTGGTTGTAAAGACTCAAACAGCCATCACAAAAATTTCAATAAAGAGAAAAATAATTGAGGGAGAAAGTGAGGATGAGGGAGAACAAGAAGCTGAAGTACCACTTCAGAGAAAGAAAAAAGTTATAACCCTTAGCCAAAAGCAATCCATTGCTTCCCAAAAGGCAATGGAGGTTATAAGGAAAAACAGTGAACTGTCACCATCCTCCCAAAAGGATGTTGACATTGAAGAAAGTTCCCAACCAAGAACACACTGTACAGAGTCTGCACAAACTCTTGTTCACCAACAAGAGAAACCATAAAGAGAGATAATACAAGAAAAAAGTGACACAAGGAGTGCACACAAAGAGTCATCAATTGATGTTCCTCAATTTTCAATGTCTGAGAAACAGCCAACACTCCACACTGTACATTTTTCTCCTTCTTCTCCCATTCTTGATTCTTTTGATATTACACATTTAAATTCTCTTGATTTTTCCCAAGAGGAGCCAATAATCGAGACAAGCTCTCAAACATATTCCATGGATAGATCCCTAGCCCCAGATACACTAAGGGAACCCCATATCCATGCAGTCACTAGTAATTCTCCAACCCCTACTTCTGTAGGACAGAGTGCACATATCCAAATTAGTGAGGCTGTGAGAATAAATAGTGAGAGTCAGGCTCCTGACCTGGAAAAAGGAGAGGATATACACAAACAAGAGAGTCAAGCTTTAGAAAGTTTGGAAAAAGGAGAGCAAGAGAAGCTGGGTGCCCAACCCCAGGCAAAAGGAGAGGGTGTGAGGATGAGATCCTTGAACAAAATAAAAGAGAGAAATTTTCAGCAAGTGTCTTTTTACAACATGTTGAAACCAGCTCACAAGAAGCTCAAGTTTCTTCTGCTCCCTCCACAAATATCCAAACAGAAGAAACTGGGAACAATTCATGCATAGGAGATACAACATTAAATGTCATATCTGCGATGTCCAATGCAGACTTTGAAATGTTATATGGTCTACAACAAAGACAAGACCACATTTCTGCATTGAAGACAAGGCTTGCAGATGAACCTGTGTTTGAAGCACCTGCAGAAGAAAATATAGATGAATGGCTTGATGCCACCTATACAAATACTCTGAAGAAGTAGCTGCCCAACTCAGGCAGGATTATGTGACCAATATTAGGCCAACTGCAGCTACACCATCAATAAAGGATGTACTTGAAGAAGTAACCAAGGTGGATAAGAAACATACAAAGTTTCACCACTTCTTGGTTACTGGCATAAATGGTGCAGTAAAGAAAATTGAGGAAAAGATGGAGTTAGAGACAGACAAAATCAGAAGATGCTATGAAGGACACTTGCCAAGGAGGACTATTACTGTCATTGATACTCTTATCAAAGACAAGTCCAAGATTGACAGTCAACTTCAAGCCCTAGAAGCAAATATCCAACTCCTGATCCAAAAACAAGAAAAAATGCAGCACCTATTGATGCAGGCAATTCCACAGTTGGTCACCTCCTCTCACCCTAAAGATGCTGATGTCAGAAAGGGGTAGAGTGGTCAATTCCAGCAATATCTTCCTTTACAAGAATCAACAAAGTCTGGTCCTGTCCTTGATGTTGAATTACAAGCAATGATGGACAGAATCCTAAAAAAACATTCTGATCTTGCAGGAGCAACAACAACAACACAACTTCCAACAACAACAACAACAACAACAACAGCAACAACAACAGCCTCTCCTTCTTCCTCTGCACGAGCCCCAACATCAAAAGACAAAGACAAGGGGGTCATGGTTGAGGAACCAAAGAAGCAAATCTCAACTCAACCAGGACAGCCCAAACTATTGGGGGACGCCATGAAGACAGCTCACTTTCCCACTCCAGTTGAACTGATAGTGGATGGGAAAGTGGAGTTGGTCTATCCTCAAGAGCAGAAATTGATAGAAGCTGATGCACTGTTAGCTCAGAAACTTCAAAAGGAGGAGGATATGGCAGCAGAAAGGGAGGAGGAGAAGGCAAAGAAGAAGAAAATCTACACAAGGAGATCAAGTGCACAGAAAGTAGTCATAACCAAGAAGAAAAATAAAGAGATGGAAGAGGCTGAGAAGAAATCAAGAAAAAAATTTTTGGTCTAGGAATCTGCAAAGAAACCTATGATCAAAGCACTTATCAAGAAGCCTAACTCTCAAGATCCTCCAAGGTCAACCGAGACTGCTTAGTGGCTATGAGTGGACCAACAAAGCCACGAACAATTCCATCAAGGAAGTCTTATAAGGTTGAAATGGCTAGTACTGATGAAATTATCAAGGCCCTGAAGAACAGTACAAAGAAGATTGATCTGATAAAGGGTAAAGATAACAAAGAACTCCTCCATGTTTTTTTAAAAAATGGAGAGTCTTTAACATTTGAAAAGCCAGCCTTGGAGGGACAAGTTAAAGAAAATTTGGAGTGGTTGTTGACTGTTGTGCTTGAGACTTCTGATCTCAACATGAATTTTCGAAGCCAGATTCAGAACGTGATGAAGGTGAAGCATAAGGTGGATACAGTGCCAGAAGTTAATCCTAAGCCTCTTGGATTATGGTATGAGAATTTTCATGGAGATATCAACAGTGTCAATGAGAGACATATTGAAGGTTTTATCAGTCTACTCAAAGATGCAGAAGAAGAAACTGAGGTAATTCTAAAAAAGTTGTTGATAGATAGGCTGGAGTTGCTGAGGAAAAATAGGAGGTAAATTGTTGTGTTGGAAGGTATGTGTTTGTTAAAATAAGTTGTAATTTTATTTTTATTTTTTTTAGCCAGACTTATAGGAGTTAAACCTGAGTCTTGGTGGAAGCTGAACAACAGATCAAAGATCTTAGTTCAGAATACATTTGTAGTTAGCAATTCTTTATTCTTTTTCTAAGTAATTGTAATTTTGAGTTTTGACATCATCATCAACCTTGAAATTATGTTTATCATTCTGATATTCATAATTAGGGGGAGATTGTTAGGTTTTAGAACATTTGATGATGATTGTCTTTAGATTACTTAGAGTACAAATGTATAGAAAGTGTTAATTAGTAACATTGAAGTTTTGTAACCAGTAGTTATCTCTTTGTTTGTAATTCATTCATTATTTGTAAAGAGATACAATTATTCTTTATTTGTAAGTAACTGCTGGAATGGAGTATCAAAGCTTTAGCAAGTCAAAATGTGTATTTGATCTGTTGCAGTTTACAAAAAGGCTTATCGGAGATTAGAAAAACTTGTCAAAGACTAAGGATTTTATCTATCGAAGACTAAATAACTCTATCGGAGACTACACAATCTGACGTCATCAGGGACTAAAAGACCATAGACTAATTGATGATGTCACCAGAGACTAAAGATGAAGCGTCAGGGACTAATCGTGATTTATTTCCTGATAAGATACATAGTTCGAATTGAATAAGGATTGTCTTCCACGTAAATCAAGATATTATTGAACACATAGCTGGTAAGGAAACAAGCCAGAAATCTGTTCCTATCTGTTTTCCCAGTGAGATGCCAAGAACTTGTAGAAGGGGGGGGGGGGGGGGGGGGGGGGGGGGG
>CM025780.1:26458402-26498357 GCA_014636745.2 Centella asiatica | reverse complement strand
GAATTACTTGTTCTTTAAGAAATTAACTTTTCTTGCGGAATATAAAGAACAAGAACATGAATCAATTTATAAACAATTGCTTTATTGATTTACAATTGAATACAAATCCTAACAATTACAATAATGTAATCGTCAGCTTCTTTTCTATTATGTATAGGAAAAGATACACAACTATGAAAAACCTATACAGCTTCAAAGTTACAATTCTCTGTAAAAACTAATTACAGCTTCTCTAACAACTGAATTATCATTAACTCAGTTCCTATTTTAAATAAAATTCAGCTTCCTTATTCGAATCAAATACAATCTTTCCTTTTTGATAGAAACAGATTTCTGGTTAGTTTCCTTACCAGCTACGTCTTCAATAATATCTTACTTTACGTGGAAGACATTCCTTTTTAATTCGAACTTTGTATCTTTCAGGAAATAAATCACGATTAGTCCCTGATGCTTCATCTTTAGTCTTTGGTGACGTCATTACTAGTTTCCGATGCATTTAGTCCCTGATGACATCAGCTTGTGTAGTCTCCGATAGAATTATTTAGTCTCTGACGCGTTAAGGCTTAGTCTCTGATGACGTCAGCTTAGTCTCTGATGCTTTTAACTTTAGTCTCCGATGACGTAAGCTTTAGTCTCCGACTCCTTTAGACTTAATCTCTGATGACTTAAGTCTTAGTCTCCGATAGGCAAAACTAGTCTCCGACAGATAAAATCTTTTTAGTCCCTGACCAATTCTCCTAGTCTCCGACAAGCCTTTTTGCTAAGTCTAACGGATCAAATACACATCTTCACTTTCTGAAGCTTCGATACAACATTCTAGCAGTTACTTACAAATATGAAATAATTTTATCTCTTTACAAATAATGAATAAATTACAAACAAAGAGATAACTGCTAGTTACAAAACTTCAGTGTTGCTAATTAACACTTTCTATACATTTGTACTCTAAGTAATCTAAAGACAATCATCATCAAATGTTCTAAAACCTAACACTATCAAAAAGGAAAGATTGTATTTGATTCGAATAAGGAAGCTGAATCAATATTGATTTAGAATAGAAAAAAACTGAGAATTCAGTTGGTAGAGAAGCTGTAATTAGTTTTACAGAGAATTGTAATTCGAAGCTGTATAGGTTCTTTCATAGTTTGTATCTTTTCCCATATAGAATAGAAAAGAAGTCGACGATTACTTTGTTGTGATTGTTAGAATTTGTATTCAATTGTTAAAGTCAATACAAGCAATTGTTTATAAATTGAGTTGAGTTCTTGTTCTTTATATTCCGCAAGAAAAGTAAATTTCTTAAAGAACAAGAAAACGGAAAGAATTCAAAGAACTTGTATTCAACCCCCCCCCCCCCCCCCCCCCTACAAGTTCTCGGCTATCTCACTGGGAAAACATCCTTGTCGATTCACATCAACAAAAATAGTGCTACGCAATTACCGCTGAAAAAATAGGCCATCATGACTAGCTGTTTATTTTCTCTCTCCGCATTAAATGTCACTCTGCCTCATGATCTTTTACAGCTGTTGTCTTTTCGGTATCTAAATCTCACCACTACCCATATTTTTCTCTCACTAACTCTTCATCTTCTTATATCAATTATCAATCTCTAAACCGTTCAACTTATTTCACCTCCTATATAAACTCATTTAACCCTTCTCAAATTTTTACTGAAGAAACTACTCAGGTCTCTCTCTATAATCACTCTACAAACCCTTCTGAAATACGCCGTTAAACCTCTCCGACATTCTTTTCCGATTAACATCAACAAATATGGCCAACTGGTTGGATAAAATTGAGTCTAAGTCTATCATTGACTTAGATTCCTTTGCTGACATTCAAGATCCTGAAATCACTGAAGTCATAACCCTGCTGAGGAACAGTAGGGTACGATATGTCATCTCTGTTGATACTCCCATATATGTGGAAGTAATCAAAGAGTTCTGCTCAACAATATAAGTCTGTGACCACAGCATAATCGAACGTGTAAGTGGTCAACTGGTTCTCATCACCCCAGCAAGCATTGCCAAAGTCCTTCAAATGTCAAGTCAGGGTCTGCTGATTCCACCAACTGTCACCCCTGCGGTGCTTGCTGATTTGGGATATGACAAGACCCACAACAACAAGAAAAGGAAGGACTTCCCAAGGAAATGGGACCTTCTGATGGACATCCTTCACAAGACCTTGTTGTGTAAGTTCACCTCACAGGACGAGGCATCAGCAAGGGTTATCTCTATCGTCTCTCTGCTGAAATCAGGGGAGCAAATCAACTGGGCTCAGATTTTCTCTGACGTCCTTGCTGAATCCTTCTCCAGCAAGAGGAAGACGAAGATTCGTCATGGATGAACTATGTCCCTGCTGATCAAAGGAATTCTTGGAGCAAACTTCCCAGCAGGGACCTAGTCCAAGAAGCTAATCAGCAGCAAAATGATCACACCATCCCTGCTGAAGAACTACGGACGCAACCCTGCTGCTCTTGCTAAAGTTGTTGCTGAAAGAAGAGCAAGGGGATCAGTAAAGTCCCCCGATCAAGTCGAAACATCTTTAACCCCTAATGCTAGAAGTGACGAACGCATCACTGCTGTCCAACATAGCAAGAAGAGGCGAGTAGCGGCTCAAATTCAGAGGCCTAAAAAGAAATCTAAGGCCACGCCTGCTGAATTTGACCTCTCGACCTTGAATGAAGAAGAGAGGGCGATATATGAATTCTACATGGAGCTCTTCAATGAAGATTCTGCTACTGAAGCAATCACTGCTAGAGGATCTGATGTGGAACCTCCTTCTAAAGAAGAAGACATCCCCACCGCCATTCCTCTCACAGTTGAGTCAGTAGAGGATGACATTTTTGATGAAATTGACAACTACATCCCTGCTGACCAGTCTCCAACGCTTGCTGATGATCAGAAGAGTTCTTCCAACGAACTCTTCAAAGAATTGATGAAGTCACAGAGGCCGCCGTTGCTTCTGACCAACCCATCCTTGCTGAAACTTCAGCAGCTGAGCCTGTCACTCCTACTGATGTGCTGGAGCATACAGAGACCATGGAGTTTGCTGACACTTCAGACTCCATAACAGGGCCTGCTGAAGTGGAGATTGCAATCCACATTGCAAATAAAGTCAATCATCTTCCTGTTTATGACATTGCTGAAATTGATCGATCAGCAGTGTCCCCAAAGGAGCCAATAGTAGAGACGACTGAGCCAACTGAGCCTATCACAAAACCCTCTGTTGCAAGAAGACTTGCGCTCCCCGGCTTTGCTATCCATTCACCTGCTGACCCGACCCTTCCTGCCATAAGAAAACATATTGTTCTTAAGGGAAGGGAAAAGCAAAGGTCACTAGTGACTCAAGCAGCAGCAGCGACAGTGACCTTAATGATATTCCTGCTGAACGGGAGAAAGAGAAACAATCAGAAGAACTCATCAAGGCGCTGCTGATTGAAGATGTCTTAGCAGCAGGCTTGGATCCCAAGGCGTACCTTGCTAAGAACATTCAAGAAGGTCCTAGCCACCTTTCTCCAGCAAGGGTATTGATTGAGGGGGAGCCTACTCCTGAAACTTTAGCTGAAGAAATGCTTGCAATTAAGGGGGAGCCCAAGGACAATCCTGCTGAAGGAGAGGCACCAGAGGAAGACGAACCTGCTGAATCTAAACCTCAACCTGCTGTTAGCAAGGTTTCCTCTCCATACTCGCAGAAGCTTGCTAAACTTGATGTCCAACTGGAACAAGTTTTAGCAAGACTTCCTGCTGAAAACACTACTACTGCCAAAGCCCCCTCTGCTGATTGTGCCTTCGACTCCAGGCTGACCAAAATGGAAAATATGCTTGAGAAACTTCAGCAAACTTTAAATAAGCTGATTGATTTCCTCCCCATCATGGCCGATGATATCAAAAAGGGGGAGAGAGGTCATGAAGTCCAGCAAGAACAAGCAGAACAAACTCTTACCCTTCCACCCTCTGTCGATATTCCCGCTGAAACTACTCCTGCTATTGCTTCGGTTGTTATTCCAAAAAGAAAAAGACTTCACAAGCACATCCCTGAGTCTGCTGTGCAAATCATGAGTCCTTCTCCATACATGAGACTTCAGAAGGCCCTTGAAAAAGCTGATGTCATATCAATGAAGTCAGGGCCTGCTGAAAGTCTCAAGCTGATAGCAAGTATCAAAGAATCAGAATCAAAGATCAAGTAGTACGAGTTGGAAATGAAGCGACTCAGGGTACAGGAAATTCAGCTGGAATACAACAAAAGGAAAGAAAGGATGCAGAAGAGGAAGGAGGAAAAGGAAGCTCTGAAAAGAGAAAAGGAGGAAGCAGAGGAGAGGCGGAGGCAAGAGCTGCTGAAGTATGGAAAAGGAGAAGATCAGCAGAGTTCGGAAGAACTTGCTGAGGAAGCTGATAATATAGAATAGTTGTAATTTTATTTTGTAATTTCATTCTATCTTGTAATTTCAATCTTTCTAATATAAAATGAAATTCATTTTGGTTCTTGTTGTGGTGATCAAAATGACTCGTTTTGACATAATCAATTAGGGGGAGGTTGTTGTTGCAAACCTGCTTACATAATCTTTGCTTAAACATTTATTTATTGTTTAATATATATAAGAATTTATGATGTAATATAGTTCTTACTTAAGTATTGTAAAATGACTTAGAAAAATATTCAATTTGTTAAGTGGATATAATATTTAGTTAAGCAAGGAATTTTGATCACCATTAAAGTCTTCTAATTTGATAAATCTGTTATGATGAAGTCATTGGTCAAGAAGGATTCTGAAGATACAAAGAATTTTTCAAGTACAGTCCTGCTTAGAATGGAAATAAGCAAGGACTTAAGTAAGCAAGATCCTTTGCTTGATCAAAGTCAAGTTGTCAGAAAAGTTATCTTTATCCCTACTTAGTCAACTTTTAGGAGACTCTTCAGAAAGGCACTAGAAGACAAAATAACAGCTAACTTTTTGAACTAAGCAAGAACTGCTGTAAAGGTACCAGATCACATCAAGAACAGTACACTCCAACATATCTATTTCAAATTCCCAATAAATAGATTTTCTGGAGGAGTATAAATAGGAGTCATAAATTTCATTTATGACTAACTCCAACTAACTGAGAAAAACTGAACAACCACTCTGACACATTAAAGACTTCAACAAGACATCATAAAGTTTGAACAAGTGCTATCAATCTGCTCAACTAAGGAGCACTCTACTTGAAGATAGCAAGCAAGATTTACTCAATCTGGTCTAAGTGACCTATTGTAAATTGGACTAAGTGTCCGCCTGCTGATTGTTCTGTGTGAACAAGTTTTAGTGATAGCCTTCTCAAGTAAAAGAGAAGAAGAATGGAGTAGGCTTAGTCTGAACCACTATAAAAATTCTCATCTCTATTCCTGATTATCTTTCTTATTGCTTACTTGCTTTATTTTCGTGTTTTGCTTAAGTCCTGTTGAAATCTATGAGCAAAGACTTACTATCTTTGCTCCTTTTAGTCATTAACCTTTGCTATAAAAATTAAGGGGTGCTTTGCTTAAACAAATTCCGCTGCTAAACTGTTTCAAAATATAAGAAACTCTTTTAATAAGCAATAAGTGTTTAAATTACTAAAGTTTTCTAAGCAAGACTTAATTTTTTGAAAAACACTATTCAACCCCCTTCTAGTATTTTTACCCTTTGGGACCTAACAGTTATTATTAATATATATATATATATATATATATATATATATATATATGTGTGTGTGTGTGTGTGTGTATAGTTTCATGGGCTTCTTATTTTTATGGCATATCCTTGGGATTTTTATCTCCATTACCCATCCATGGGTTTCTGAATACCATCGATCGGATAATCTTGACCATTGAATCAAATTGATCTCGATAGTTACACTTCTTTCATCTGTAGCTATATATTAGGAAAGTTTCACTTTTTACTCAGAAAATTTCTTTATCACAAATTACTACTTACTTTCCTCTCTTTCGGCGATTTCCGGTGAGTGTTTGCCACCAAAAGGCGATTCTCGGCGATTTTTGGCGAGCATTTACCACCACAAGGCGATTCTCGGCAAGCATTTGCCACCATAAGGCAATTCTCGACGAATGTTTGCCACCACAAGGCGATTCTCGGCGATCCTTTGCTACCCTTATTCAAGCAGTGTTCTTCACTTTTTTCATCAAGTTCCTCATACCCTACCTTTTTTAATCGACATAGATTCAAGTAATTCCACTGAATCTGTCTATTCACCTATTATCACTTCTGATATTCTATTTGTTCGCCCCTTAGACACGATTCCTCCTACTCAGGCCTTAGGAAGCCCATCTTCAACCCAGGGGGAGAGTGAAACAACTACAACCCAATCTACCTTTTCTAGGCCCAGTGGGCCTGATATTAATCATGTTATCAATGGCCAACGTCATGGGTCCGCCCATGATATTATGAATACCTCTAAGGATGAAATTCCCAACAACCATAATTTTGATGACTATAAGAATATTTCTTCCATTATTTCAGAATCAAAACTCTATAAATATGTCATACACCACTGTATATATGCCCCCTATTCCTTAGGTTAGGGATCAAAGCTGACAGGGCCTACAATGTTGGCACCGACTTGTGCATTTTTTAAGACTGCATGGAGGTCGAGCTCTGATTCCCCCTTCACAAATTTATTCCCTGGCTACTTAGGAGTTACCTTATCCACCTGAGCCAAGTTACCCTAGTGGATGGCGGATAATTTATACCTTCTTGCTTAGGTGTATACAAAGGAATAAAACTCCATCACTATGTATGTTCCAACTAATGCACACCGGCTGTAATAATATTGATTGGGTGTATTTCCAACATCGCAACTTAGTTTCTAAACTATATGATACCTCTACCTTGAAAGACTTTGTCCCTAGCTAGAAAACCAAATTTTACTATCTCCACTAGGACAGGGGAATTAGAGTGATATTCTCCCCCCAAGATGGAACATTTTATATAGTGATAAGGTGAATTGGGCAATTTTGGATGCTGAAAGAGAAACAGCCAAAGAGTTGGTGGCGGACGAGGCCGACGAGGATAATGTACACGATCTCCTTTTCGAGAAGAAGCTCATTAGATGGGGTCTCAACCCTGCAAAAGGCCATAGTATTTTCTCAATCTTGATTTGATATTATCATTGTTTACTTTATATTTTCATTTTTATCATCAAAGCTTAATTAATCCTTTTATTTTTCTCAAGTTTGGAGCGAGCCAAAGTTGTATCTTCAAGGAAGACAAAGAGCAGGAAATCTGTTCACAAGAGGCACAGGGGTAAGGAATGCCCCCTCTTCTAATCAACAAAGGGGTACGATTTCTCCCTTTGAGCCCATCAACGTCGATGTGGAGATGAAGGACGTCCCTTCTCATGCCTCTAATCCCATGGATGATCTTCCACTTCTCCCAAAGAAGCACAAGGGAGCTACTGCTGGCCCTAGGACGAGGTCCCTATTTTTACTAATCCTCAAGATCCCTTTCTATCGGGATGACCCCTTACTCGGGGTGACACTATCCTTGGCAAGCATGATCCTGCCAAGAAATTTCTTGTGGGGTTGGTGCCCCTAATGGACAAGGAGAACTCCCGAGAGGCTTTATTTTCAACCCTTATCTCTAATTTTGCTCATACATATCCGATGGTAAGTACTTCTCTTTTGGATCTTCACCCATCATTACTTTAATTGTCACTAACTTTTTAAATTCTTCTTTTGGATGACAGCATCATGCATATGCCGCTGAACTTACTACCTATGCTGAAAAGCAGTAGGAGAAGCTTGGTAAGCTTGAGAATGACATAGTGGAGAAGGAGCGCCAGTTGAAGATTGCTCAAGATGGGGTGCGTTCCTACTACTCGGCGAATGAGGGTTTAGAGAAAAAGATCGAAAGCTCTAAAGAACTTAATGATACTCTCATTGCTGAGAATCTCTTTCTTAAATCTCAAGTTCACGGGCTAAAGGACGAACTTGAGAGGGCCCCTACAGATGCAATCACGACGTACAAAGCATTGGCTCAATTTCAGACCGATGCAGAGGAAGTTTGTCTTGCCTCAGAGTACAGAATAATACTAGGCGGATACCACATTTGCACTGAAAAGGTGTTTTCCCTCTATCCTGACGTAGACCGCGAGGCTATAATTGAGGAGGGAGAGAAAATATGTTATTGGTACATCACCGTCATGTAGAGAGGCTCAAGGTCCCTCTTGAGCAAGTTCCTTTAGAGGTCATGGACAATGAAGATGACGAAGAAGAGGAAGGGGAGGACCCCCACCAGGATGATCAGGGGCAATAGACTCCTTAGTTGGTTTTTATTTGGTATTCAGTTGTGTTCATCGTAGTGTAAAACTTTATTGGCCACTGGGCCTTGTTATAATTTATAGCATTCAACTTTCTCAAACACTTATATTATTTTTGCAGCTCATTTATTATTATTGTAAACAAATTTAAAAGCAAACTTGTTTCTAATTCATGTTTTACTAGAGTAAAGAGGGAAATTTCTTGACAATGCGAGAACTGAGAATCTCAAATCATTGATAATAAATCTTATGGTTTCTTACATGTCATGACCTTGTATTTCTTGGCTTTCTAAGGTCTAAAGCTGGTATGATCCTGGCCTTAGTAAGGCCCTGCCCAGTTAGGAGTTAACTTGCCAGTGGCAGCTCTTAGATTTGATACTTTCATTCTCCGAAGCATTAAGTCCCCCTACTTGAAAGCTCTTCCTTTCACCCTTAGATTGTAGAATTTGGCCACCACTTTCTTATGCTCCTCAATCCTTTGTTGAGTCTTATATCTGATATGCTCCATAATGTCCAACCCAACCCACAGACCTTCTCCATTTTCTTGCTCATTAAAACCTACGATCCTTATTGAAGGTAATCTCGCCTCCAGCGGAATGACTGCTTCTGTATCATACACAAGGTTAAATGGTGTCTCACATGTTGCGACCTTACAAGTAGTTCGATAAGCCCATAGGACAGTATGCAACTCCTCCACCCAAGCTCCTTTGGCTTCTTCAAGCCTCTTCTTTATTCCATCAACGATGATCCGATTTGTTACCTCTACTTGACCATTCGCTTACGGGTATCCAACATAAGTAAATCTCTGATCAATGTTGAGGTTTTGGCAGAAGGCCTTGAACCATTTTTCTTCAAATTGCATCCTATTGTCTGTGATAAGGAGTCGTGGTAGGCCAAATCTGCATATGATTGACTCCCATAAAAAATTCTCTACCTTTTGGGTAGTTTGCGTTGCTAGGGCCTCAGCCTCAACCCACTTTGAAAAGTAGTCTATAGCCATAATTAAGTACTTCTATTGGTCTGTCTCAATGGGGAGTGGTCCAACGAAGTCAATTCCCCACATTGCAAAAGAAACAGGAGCACTGATTGAAGAAAGGAGCTCTATAGGTTGCTTAACTATCGGCATGAACTTCTGACACCTATCACAACTTCTTACAAAGTAAATTGTCTTTTACTGCATTCCTGACCAATAGCCCTGTCTCATTATTTTATAGGCCAAAGCTCTTCCACTCAAATGTTGTCCACATACCCTGAAGTGAACTTCCTAAAGAGACGACAAGGTTTCTAGTGGCATGAGGCACATTAGATATGGTAGAACGAATGACCGTTTATACATCATATCGTTAATCAGGGCATACCGAGTTGATCTTATACAAACTTTTCTTGCCTCACCGGGGTCTTCTGGCAAGACACCTTCTTTAAGATATCGAATGATAGGGGTCATCTAACAAATCTCCTTCTCAATCGGTGCAACCAACTTTGCATCTATGATAGGCTCCTCTACCTCTTCCGCATAAACCCCATTTACATATTCTTCTAGGTTTCCACTAGCAAATTTTGATAAGGCATCCGCCTTTTCATTATGTTCTCTCGGAACATGGTGGCACCACATTTTACAAAAGTGGTTATCATTGCTCTCACTAAGGTTAGATATTTAGTCATCTTCACATCTTTTCCTTCATACGCCCCTTTCACCTGTTTGACTACTAACTGAAAGTCGGTATATACTTGTATATTTTGTACCCCCAAAGCTTTTTTCAAGTTCAGTTAGGCTATCAATGCTTCGTATTCTACTTCATTATTAGTAGCACGGAACCTAAAAGAGAGGGCATATTTCACTTCAAAACCTTCAAGGCTAATAAGAATTAACCCTGCACCACTGCCCTTTGCATTAGAGGCTCCATCTATATACAATTGTCATTCTTCTAGATGCTCACTTATGTCTTTCTCAGCATCTGCCTCTTTATTAATTGGGAGGGTGCACTCGAGAATAAAATCTGCTAGAACCTGGGGTTTAATGGTCGGACGCGGCTTGTAGGTAACGTCGAACTCTCCTAGTTTCACAACCTAATTAATCATTTTGTCATTTGCTCGAGGACCATGCATTACTTATCTCAAATGTTGGTCCATGAGCACAATTATCAAATTAGATTGAAAGTAGGGTCTCAATTTACGGGCAACTGTTATCAAGGTCAACGCAAATTTTTCCACCTTATAATACCTGGTTTCGGCCCCATGTAAGACCTTACTTATGTAATATACATGTCTTTGAACAGCTTCTCTTTCACTAATTAACACTGCACTAACCGTCACCTCTGTGACAACCAGGTATATATACAAAGCCTCCATTTCTTCTAGTTTAGTTAAAAGTGGAGGGGAAGTGAGGTAGACTTTGAGCTTGTCGAATGACTTTTGACAACCTGGTATCCACTAAAAATCCTTAGCTCTTTTAAGGGCATTAAAAAAGGGATGACACCTATCTCCCAACCACGACATGAATCTCCCTAATGCAACTATCTTTCTTGTCAGCTTTTGTACAACTTTTATGGTCTTCGGGGGACTCTTGTCTAAGACTGTTTTGATTTTATATGCATTAGCCTCTATCCCCTCTGCGAGACGATCCCAAGAACTTATCGGAGGTCACACCAAAGGCGCACCTTGAGAAATTCAACTTCATTTTATATTTTTTGGAGGATGTTGAAGGACATGTCTAAGTCTATCACATGATCATCTCGTTTCAAACTTTTGACCAACATGTCATCCACATAGACCCTCATGTTCTTCCCTATAAAATATTTAAATATCTTGTTGACTAACCTCTGATAGGTTGCATCAACATTTTTTAGGCCAAAAGGCATTACAACATATCAATATAGTCCTTGGTCCGCGATGAAAGATACTTTCGGTATGTCATCCGGGTCCATACGTATGTAATTGTATCCACTGAATGTATCCATAAAGTTGAGGAGCTCCTGCCCTGCTGTAGCGTCTATTAAAAGATCAATCCTTGGAAGTGAGTAGCAATACTCTTTCTCCAAAATCATCAATGGGAGAGTAGAGACGTGAAGAAGGAGGTTTTACTGTCGATGTTAGAGAGAGTAAAGATTGATGTTAGGTGGAGAGAGGTACTGGTTTCAACAGAACCTCTGAGCGTAATAAGTTAGAATTTTTAGCCCTTGGTGGATTCGGATATTGCTAGATTCACCAACTCAATAGCATGTCCAACCAATGGCCTGAATGTAACTTATGTCTAAGAGCGCATAGATATTGGGCCATTCAGACCCATTAAATACTAAACAAACACGACCTTAATATTTGAAGCACCTAAAATGAGGTTCCTGTCAACACAAGTACGTACACAATAAAAGAATAAGTAGTGACCTGAAATTCCACCTAAGACAAATACACATGTCAAAGAAGGTTGCCGGCAACTAGATGGACAGGCTTGAAAACATCCGACTCCATTATGGAATCAATGTACGAGTCCGAACAACTCACTGAAAGGATATTGATGTATTGGTATCCTGTATGAATGTGGAATCACTATTTGCACATTACGCATTGCCAGATAATTAATGCAAGCAGTGCCATGGAAAACGTCATCTTTGTCTTTCTTCTCATGTGATTAGAAATTAGGAAGAACAGAAGGACCACAATTATGGCTTAAAAGTGGACAACTAGACGGTCAAAAGAAAGTATTTCGAGCAAAAGAACAATTTGGCTTAGGACTTCTGCTTTTACAACATGTTCTACTTCATGATTTGAGCAAAACATAGGACATCTTAGAGACAAGAGTAATATAAGGAAAGAAACGAGTGGGACCCATCAAAGTTCAGTATGACTCAAAGGTGAGTCTTATAAAGAATAAAATTATCCCTGCTTGAAGAGAATATGTACCATAGCATTGTCCAAATCATACTGCATTGATCGGGCAAAAGGAGAGCTTGCACCATTAGTCAGTTTCAATAACAGAAGTGAAAATCATCTAGAATAACCTTCTCCGCATCTGAAGAGAATGTATAATTGCTTTATCCAAGTTATGCTGCATGCATCATGAAAAGGAGACATCATGCCATTAGTTATATTTGATGTCTCATTTCTTGACTTTTTTTTCAGGAACTGTTCTACTTTTCTACTATATCTGATGCGATATTTAAAGCCACAACCAGTTTATCTTAAATCTTAATCCTATGTCCTTATAGTCTGTCAAGTTTTAAGATACTCTGTTTGACTATATTGGACATCTGTTTGATTATACTGTGTACTTTACCTGGCAAAACTTTACCCCAGCTACAGAAATATGAGCCTTACATGCTATAAAAAGTGATGAAGATGTATAAAGATAAAACTCATAACTGTGTCAAGCTGCTAAATGGAAAACACTGAAGATGGTAATTATATTATTGTTATAAGACCTCAAAGAACACCCAACTTATATATGTTACTCCACAATTCGTTCTCAGTCCTCTAACAGACTGCATGAGAATATACATATACTTATGTAGAGCTGCTCAAACAAACAAAAAAATAGAAAAGCAGCAGCACAGACGTGTCCCATTTATGTAATACATGAGTTTAAAAATAAAAATGTATTTTTTCTTAACGAATCTCCCCACAAATTAAAGGAAACAGAACATACCCATACAAAGACCACTCTATTATATACATTCTTCAATCACTCGTATTTTTATGATATCATATTTTCAGGTAGACATGCTTTTCAGTGCAATACATATGAGACCACATGACAGTTTCATACTATTTCGCAATGCGAACTAGAACCTCATCCTTGGAGATCTCAAATGGAGGAGTCCTAGAAACCGAGCAGCTCTAACTGCAGGGAAATTATGGTTTGTACTAAATCTCACCAACTGACCTTCCTATTACTACCTCCATTTATTCAGCAATTACGGTAGCTACTCCATGATACATTATCAGACACCCGATACCTTTTTTGAATCCTTTTTCAGCACCTACAGTTTTATACACAGAATATTAAAACCTTCATTACCACACAAAACTATTCAAAAAAAACCATTAATTAAATTTCAGAATCTGCAACCCCAGCCTCCAGAAAGTTCCAAACACAACGCGAATTCATCAAAGACAACATAAAATTTAAATGAGGAAAAATCCGACCCAGAACGGAGAATCATCAATTCAAGTGAGTGACTCAAAACCCCAGATTTAAACTTCAGTTCTGGAAGATTTTCAGAATGAATACTTTTATAAATTAAAGGACTAATAATAAAATAACATTTAGAACAAATTAGATCGAAAATTATTATTGCGTTGAGTCTAAAAATATATCATTTGTACTTTAAAAAAAGATAATTAATTAAGATGTTAGATGAATTAAGAAAAACAAAAAATATATATATCGGATTTAATGTAATATCTGCCAAGTCCGTAACAATGCTTCAGTTAACCACTCACGTGGAAATTCTGCATGTATATACTGCATTTAGGTCGGGAGAATACAGTGGGTTGGGAGAATACACTAGGACAGAAAATGAATTTGATTCACGTATAATTATCGAAAAATATATAAAATTATTTTATGATTCCTATGAAAAATATTGGTGGAATAATTATTTCATTTTTATGTAATTTTATTTCATAGAATTAATGATCCATTTTTAAAAAAAAAAATTTAAATCTCTTTCTCATTTTTGCTCATCACTTTTTTCACCATTATGTTTCATTAAATTTCTTTTAATCTTTAATTTATTTCCCTCCGATTCAGAATTGGATCCATTTAAGGGTAGGGGTGACATATGTTCCCCTTCTCCCTCCCTCATCATATAACTACAAAAGTTATATTAATGGTATTTATTTATTTTTTATCTTCCCAATTTGAAAAAAAAATACTTATTGCAACGATTTATTTTTGAATTATGTAAATTTATATAAAAAGTAATATATTTTATTCAATTGATAATGAGATAATTATTAGAATACTTAAAAATATAAAGTGTCAAAGAGTGACGTTGTAATGAAATTTATTATTGCCAATGAAAATTTTAATTTTTTTTTAAATAAAGCATTGACAATTTTTCTCATATCCTCCTTTCTTTAAAATTCTACATTTATTCATGCTCTCATTTCATTCTCGCAGTACAAACACATCACATGTATCAAAGTTCTCGTGAGATTTGGCGATGGTTTCATTTGTTTTTTTTCCCTCTCTTTTGAGGTTCTTAATCTATCACAATGAATATTCATCCCATGATCAATTAAGAGATCAGATAGAAAAAGGATAACTTACTTTACTTTTTCCAAGAATTTGACGAAGGAAATAGAGAAATGATGATATAAAATCATTATATGATTATATGATATTATATACAATAAAATATTGTAAAATATATTATAAATATAATATAGTTAGAATGTAATTGTAATAAGTGTTAACTATATGCAATTTTATTGATGAATTAAATAATACAACAAAGAATTATATAAAGTATAATAGATTGATATTCTAATTTTATAAGTTTGTATAATAAAGGAATCTTGTGGAGTTACTTTGATGATACTATTAAGAGAAATTATATAAATTGTTATTTATCTATAAAATAAAGAATCTATTAAAGTATTTTGTTACAAACGATCTAATAAATACTCCATCTGTTTCACAATAATTGGCACCTGATTTTTTTGCACATAATTTTAGGTGACTTATTTTATATATTAATCTTTTTATTTTAGTTAATTTTTTATTCATATTAATTCTTATTTAATATATTTTTTATTACTAGTTTTTATAAAAATTAAATAAAACATTTAATGTATAAAAAAAATTCACCTAAAGTTGTTACTGTTTTTTAAAAAATTCAGCTAATATTTATACGTAAATATTTTAATGTTTCGATTTTTTTTAACATTCCTTCTTATCCTAAATCATTTTTCATTCATATACATTTTAGCATTCACTGTAAAAGTTTCAAGGATAGACAAACATGTTTTAAAACAAAATTTTCAAAATGACAATTTCAAAAGTGTTTCCTCCTTTAATTTGCAAAATAAATAATTTTCAAAATTACAATATTCAAACAAATGATTTTCTAGAAAATGATTTTCACAAAAAATGTGGGTCTTCCAAATTCGAAAGAAATTTTCAAAAAGAAAAATTTAGAGAAAGTGAACATTTTCATATGAATTTTAAAGTGGGAAAAAATATTTTCAAACAAATAATTTTCAAGTGAAAAATAAAAGAAGAAGAATAAGATAATTTTCAAGTTTTTTCAAATAAGAGGTTTTCAAATTTAAGAAAAAAAATTGATAGAAAAATGAGTTTCAAAACTAAGGAAAGAAGTTTTCGAAAACTAGGGAAATTTTCAAAATTCGAAAAAAGAGAAGGTTTCAAAAACTAGTGATTTTCAAAATTGAGAGGAACAAATTTTCACTTGAATGACTTTAAAAAAATCGAAAAAGAAAATTGATTTAGAGATTTTCAAAAATCAAGAGAAAAAGTTTTCACATGAATGATTTTCAAATATTGAGAAGGAAAATAACTGGAGAAAAAAAAACAAGAAAAGAACAAATGGAGAAAATTTTCAAATAATTGATTTTCAAAGTTGAAATCAAAAAATTTTAAATAAATGATTTTCAAAAATCAATGAAAAATGAGAAAATCTTTGTGGGAAAGGGAAAACACAAGAGGTTGTTAGAAACAAATGGCTCAAACCAAAACAGTGAAATTTTGAACATAAATGATTTTCAAAATATGGAAAAAGGAAAATTTGTTGGCAAATTAATTTTTTTCAAAAAATGAAAAAGTATTACAACGGTTCAACATGCAAAAGGCTAAGAAGGGATATGTATCAATGTCTAATGGTATATCCATCTCTAAAGGCCAAAGTCTTATATCGCAAGGTGATAGAAATCGTATGAATCCATATGCTTCTGCAATTTGATCTATTATGTACGCAATGATATGTATTCGTCTTGATGTATCATATGTTTTGAGCATGATAAGCAATTACCAGTTAAATTCAAGTGAAGAATTCAAAGTAAGAGACAATTGTCAATTTTAAATCAGACATCGAGTATATAGCGGCTTTTGGTCTATGCTAGGCTTTCATTGATGGACACAATCATCTTTTACTTCCCCGGATGTTCTATTCATAATTTTAGATTTATGGGCCATAGCTCTCTGACTTCGATGCTATATTTGGTTTAGTGCCCTATCAAAGCCTCTATGTGCTAGCAGCTAGCTGGTCTTCTATGGAATAGTCAAAGACATTAACAGCACAAACAAATCTTAACACAGCAACCTTTTATATTATTTTTAAGTCAAAATTATTACTCGTATGAGAGAATATTTGTCTGTCTCAAACTCCCAAATGCGCGGGAAGTTTTCACGGTATACTCCCCACCCACCCCGTCCATCCTATCACGTCATTCTTATAGTTTCTTTTTAACCGATTTTTTATTTTACATATTTAAATTTATTTATAATATCTATATTAATATTTTTATTTTAAAGTTTACATCAATAAAATATGAATATTTCAAACTTAACTTTTTATTATGTACTATTTTAAAATAGCGATATTTCAAACTTTTTATTTTCATTATTTATCTTATTTTTATTGAGTAAACAACAATTGAACATATACACTATAGTATTCCATTCGTTCTAAATGAAAATACAAATTTCTTTTAATATAATATTATTTATAAATTTTAAGATTCATTTGTGATAAAAATTTATAATTATGTAAAGGTATAACAGTTTCTATCTAAGAGTAATTTTTTGTATATTTTATGATGTTTCACTTCAAAAATTCAAAAAAAAATAACATCAATATAGAATTATAAGTTTTTGCAAACCTATTTTGTATGAACTAAAATTCATCTCTAATTTTAGAATGGATGAAATACTTGTGCACTACTAATAACTTTAATAATCAATAAATAACAAAAATCTATTTTATTCTATTTTATCAACAAATATATATTATTTGATTAATTAAATAAATATAAGAAATAACATTTAAAATATTATAATTCAATTTATTTTATTAAGAAGCTTGAAATAAAGCATCTCAAGGATGACTAAAACGCATTGGATTCGATATATCCTTGATACACTTCAATATAATATGGCGCTAACTCTGAATAAAATAATATTATTTATTTGATGAGGGATGAGCGGTAAATTATCAGGAATAAGTATTTACGTTCATAGACACAATAGAATCTCAAAAATACAGCTACTGCTGTATCTCTTTTTTCTCCTGATTTATTTCCATTATACCTAAAATAGAGAAGTATGGTGCTTTAGAGATATTGTTGGGATTGCTCTAATAATTAATTCTTGTTGTAAATTATCTAGATTTTTATAATAATAATAATAATAATATATATATATATATAATAAAAAACTTACGTTAAAAAATAATCAACCTAACACAAACAGTCAAATAACCTAAGTTAATTAGGAATGGAGGAAGCACTTTGTGTTGGTTCTTAGCTGTAGTGTATTCGTAAGAATCAATGAAATAAGAGGATCAAACCGAGGCACGTGATAACCACGTTGTCCTTAAAACCGTTGTCCTTAAAACGAAACTTGGAATATGAGCATCTATATATAGTACAAATTGACCAAACTGAAACCTTCAATTTCGTAAAACGAAACCGCCAAATTTCCCACACGTGGAGGATGAAGCATAATATAGTCAATCACTCTTTACTAATTTGTTTGTTTTTCCATATAAAAAGTAAACAACACTCCTTTCAAATTCCAATGTGGGATAAAACTCCTTTCACATGAGAAACTAAATTCTTATACACACTAGCTCATTTCCAACACTTTGTACCGTTATAGAGTGGATTAAACTATTATTCTCATTTAAAATATATTTCATATTTATTTTGTTAATTTGGTCTGTACTTATAATCTTATCGAATAGCACTGTGTTTATTTTGATACACGAGATTTAACTAAATGATCACTTTTTAAAAATAATGTCGCATGCTCCCTCTTTTTTAGAAAAAGAATTATTTCCTCCATCAAGATTTATTTGTCTATCTTACAAATTTATATACTTATTAAAAAATGATATTAATATCAGTATTTTGTAATAAATATTGATGTAAAACTACCAATTTACCTTTTCCTATAATAAATGTTACTCTATAAAGATTGAAAACTAAAATAATGCATTAAATGTAAGAGGTAATATAAAAATTTATCATGTCCTTCTAGATTTTATTTAAATATTGTGTGCAACAATTATATCGAGATAAATAAAAATAACAAAAATAACATATAAAACTAGACTGAGGAAGTATATTTTATTTTGTTAGTCCTTGGTTGTAAAAACTTAGATTTCAAATTGTGAATACTAACTTTTTCAAGATTTTCATATAACGAAAATTATATATTGTTGGATTGTTATGTATTTAAATATTTCATTATTATTCATTCTACAATTAAAATTAATTAAATTTATATCAAATTTGAATCATATAATTTCTCTAAAATACAAAATAATTTAAATTATATCTCTACTTTTTAATGAAAAAATATAACTTATTTGATAAATGAGAGGAATGTCTTAAGTTTCATAATCCAGTCTGAATATTGAACCAATTCAATCATAAAATCAATGTATGTATTATTGTATACTATTTTAGAAAGGTGTTTCCACTATAATATTATTTTTCAGATTTTATGTTATGTGACTATTCCAATTAAAAAAAATCTATCACGTTCTTAATTATCGTAATGAAAAGTTAACCAACGATCATTATCTATTTATTGTAATTAAAGAAAACCTATCACATTCTTAATTATCGTAATGAAAAGTTAATCAACAATCATTATCACACACACACACACACACACATATATATATATATATATATGACGTTATCTTGTACATCTCTCTCAAAATAGGACATCACGTACAACAAAAAAGAATAAAACACTAACAAGATAATCAATATTAATAATAAAATAACAAATAATTTCTACAACTACTTATAGAAACAACAACAAAAAGTAAAATACCACAATAAAATTACTAAATAAAAAATAATAAAATATATTATACAATTTTAGAATTAATAAATTGTTTTAAATTAATAAAAATTTAAATATATTGAGCACTAGGCTATGGCTATTACTTTAAATAGTTACAGTAAGTAAAAAAACGGAAAATATAAAAACAACTTAAAAATGTAACTAAGAAATAACTTATAAAATAACTCATATTTTAAGAAAATAAAATATATCTATTAATGTTTACATCTAGAAGTATATACTAATTATATTCTATACAACGTATAAACTAATTATGCATTTAACACAACAACAAAAAATGAATATTTAAAAATAATACATTAACCACAATAATTTTAATTAATAAAAAAAGATTAAAGACATTTAAATATGTATTGACTAATAAAATTTCACTTTAATACTCCAAATTTTCATGATTTTCATTTTAGTTTAATTGGTCTTGATCACAACAACACGATCCAATTAGGATTAGCTAACCTCGATATAAGAAGAGGAGAGGACGGCGACCAGGTAGGAGAGGACAACAAAGTTGGTGAAAGAGAGGAGAGGATGGCGGAAGTGGAAACGAGGAGGCAAATGAGGGAGGAGGCGGAGGACATCATGGTGGAGATGAGGAGAGAGACGGTGTGATCAAAGTGGGTTTGAGGATACTGTAACTATGTATTCAAAAAGCCAAAATTACAAAATTATTAAAATGGAATTCAAAATTCCCACCTCAAAAAAAAAAATATTAAAGCACATTTTTCCCTTAAAAAAAATATATATGTACTATACATGGACTAACAAGTTAGTATAATATTAACTCAATCGTAAAATATTATCAATATATTAATATTATTAATCTCACCTAATTAGGTCTCATAAATAAACATAACTTAAATTTTATTGTATAAAGTGTTAATGATGTATTTTATCCGTATACGATTGAACATTTTCACGTGAATTATTATTTGTTATTGAGAAGTAAAAACTATTCTACTCATGATTTTGTCCTATAAAGGCACCAAGCAATTGAGATGATCAATTTTGATATATAAATTAATGCAATCCATGATTATTAACTGGTGTGAGATATTATTGTATCAATGTTACTCTATGGATTGAGAAATGTATGAACTAAAAAGTTTACATAATTCTATTTAAGGAGCACATGGAGCTGAACACATGGCTTTCAGCCCTCCTTCTAGCGTTAGTGGGTTGATAATACATTTTATCCACACTTAATTGAACAATAACTCGTGTGATATTATCTATTTTGGAGAAGCAAAAACCACTATTTTCATAATTTTATCTTATAAAAAATATCTCGTAAATGAAAGATGGACTTAAATTTATAAGCTCATGTAATTTACTATTATTAACCAACGTGAAATATTATGATATCAATAAAAGGTATATTGTAAGAACTTGCAACGCATTTGCGAGTTTCGAGTAGCGTTATAATAAAATTCAAATGGTTTGTGATTCGTTCGAGTTTAATTTAAAAATTAATTGACATGATTCAAATTTGATGTGAAAATAAGTAAAAGTGGGTGATAAGTAAAAGACTTTGAGTGATGTGATGTAACATAAATTAGATGTTTGAAATGCATTTTAGATAAATAAGAGAATAAAATTTTGAGTAAATGGTAATATTTCAAAAAAATGGGATATCTAATAAAGTGTTGCAAATAGATAGGGATAGAGATAATATATATTATAAAATTTGTCTTGATAGTAGTGTTTGTAAGTAAAATTATTATAATGGATAAAAATATATTGTCAAAATAAAATATAAATTAATATTAACACGATCTATCTTTTGCTAAATTAATCAAATAAATGTTCGTGAGTAATTCGTGAATAGTTTGAATTCGATTAGAGTACAATTTGGGCATGAAAATTTTATTTGATTAAATACTTGAATTCAAATTTAAGTATCAAAAAATTAATTAGAATATAATATAAGTATATCAATATTCATTCGTATCGAACTCGTTTACACCCTTAATTTAGAGACAGAGACCAATTTCTCGTCATAATTTTGACTTACAAAGAAATAAAAAAAATGTTATTGGACACTAAAATTCATTAATTACAAAAGACTACTAAATTTATACTCCGCATTGTTTGATCATTAATATTATCTTAAAATATTATTAATTCCGATGTAGTACTAATCTCACACAACCATATAAACAAACGCACCATATGAAATTATGAATTATTGTAAGAAGTATGCTATAATAACGTTCGCCGCATTTGATAGTTTGGAGACTAAATTTCCCATCACAATTTTGACTTACAATGAAAAAGAAAGTCATAAAATATTATATCACTCGTTTTAAAAATAGAGATATATTTTAATTTATACAAAAAAAGTTTGCGAAATTTTATAATTCAAAATTGAAGTGAGTTGTTTTAATTTTAAAAGGTTGAAGTAAAATACCATAAATATACATGAAGGATACTCTTAAGTACAAATTATTATATTTTAATAATTTTATAAATTCATATCATAAATGAAATTACAAGATTTATAAATGGTAATGCATTAAAAAAAAAATAAGTATCTCTAATTTTTAAACAGAGCAAGTAAAATATAAAATTCAAGAAAGTGTAAGTATGATTTGGTTCCATTATATCAAAACTTATTGCAATCTCTAAGTTGCATATCAAATTATATATACTACATATTCTTTTACAAGTCTTTAGTTCGCTTAAATTGTGAAATCAAATCACCATTCGCACCAAGAATTTTTTTTTTATTTTTACCTTAAATGAGAAGGCCAGAATCCAAGCTTCTGGGATATAAACTAATGCTTTTTAAGAATATTATTTCCCTTAATTTTTACAATCGAAACAAACAAATGAAAAGAATATAGCCCAAAAGTGAAAAGAATAACTGAAACTAAAACCTCACAAATATGTCGATATTATTTAATGAATTAACTGATTTTCTTTTTGCTTAGTAAATAGAATGCGAAATATCAGGTTTGTTATTATACCTTGGTGGGATAATTTATAGGTTACCATTTTTTTAACGAATCGCTAAGGTTTTCTTTGTTTTAGAAAAATGTTTTTTCGAAAATATTTTCATGAAGATTTTTTTTAATGGAAAAATTGATTTTGAGACATTACTTTCTAGGGAAAAGCTTTTTAAGAAATTCTTTCAATACAAATTAGTTTTTGGTGTTTGATTGAAATCTGGAAAAAATATTAAATAAAGTGATTGTTTTCAGAAAAATGTTTGCTTCTCCCATAACTTTGCAAGTCACTTTTTGAAAGAAAAAAGATTGTAGGAAACAAAGGAACACAAAATTTTTCTTACGTTTGAGTTTCTATAAACGCAACAAATAGTGAAGATGACCAAAAAAAAATCAAAAGAATTTTCCGTGAAATAAAAAGAGTCTAATTTATAAACATAACTATAATATATTCGTCCAGTTAAAAACAATTAATTCTTGAAGATTTAATTCAATTAATCTACCATGTTTACAAATTTCATGTGGGGGATGATTTCAATTTTTGAAGTTTATAAACACTGCAATTTGCAAAACCATTATGCTTATTGCACGTTTATCCGCACTCTTTGACCATCAAATGAAGAAAGACTTTTCTTAGACTTCACTATTTGACCCACATATGACCTTTTTCAACTCCTATATATATCTCTCCCTTCAAATAAGACCTCTATAATAATCTCTGGAAAATTAAAACCAGAAGCATGGAGCACTTCTTTCAATATAATTTTCAAGAAGACAATTCGTGCTTTGATGAGGCATTTTTTGTCAACCAAAGTGCTTTTGTTGGTTATTATGACAAACCCATTGAAGGAAATTTTGAAGAAAGGAATATCAAGAAGAGAATGACTGAGTTATTGTTTAGGAATCACAAGTTGGACATGGAGGCAAATGAATTCGAAAAAGAACGATGTCGACGACATATGATGAGTGAGAGAATGAGGAGAGAAAAACAGAAGAGTGGTTATTCGAGCTTGCATTCTCTATTGCCTCGAGAAACTAAGGTTCTGACGTACATTAATAAGAGTTTCGTTTGACTTTTTCATTTTCTGAGTTTTAAAACGTGCATAAAATTATGATCGATTCTTTGACTTAACTATATGTTTGATGCCTTGCAGAATGATAAGATTTCAATCATTGAAATGGCAGCTAAGAAAGTTGAAGAAATGAAGAGGCTTAAAGAAGAGTTGGAGAGGCAGAAAAGTGAGTTGGAGAAGATTTTAAATGAACAAAAAAGTGAGGAAATGGTGGATCAAGCTCAAATTGAAGTAAGGCTAGGTTTTCCTTCATGTGGGGTTGATTCTATGTTGGAGGTGTTAAAATGTCTAAAGGAAACAAACACAAAAATCATACTTATGGAAGCCAAGGTCTTGACACAAGAATTATCCGCGGTTTTAAGGATTGAAAATAAGGTTAGATCTAGTGATCTCTCTTAAGCTCATATTCTCATCTAGAATTAGTGCTTTATATTCTAAAATTATTTTGTCGATTTTGTTAAATTTTTTCACAATTCAAATTTAAGTATTCATAATTTAATACAAACAAAATAAAATGTAACTTTTTTTTGGAACGCAGTATAATAGAGCAATGAACTATAATTTCATTCCATGATTTGGAAATTCATTAAATTGCATTTTAGAATTAATCTGTCCTCTTTTATTATAATAATATCAAACAAAATAATAAATGTTCATTTATTTATAAAATTCTATTATCTTGATCCCAAAAACTTCTATATTTGTAGGTTGGGGTGACAGAAGTTGAGAAGGCTGTCCATAGAACTGTCGTCCAATTGAAGAGAAAATTTCACTTTCAACGTCCACGATGATGAAGAGGAAAGCTCATTGATAAATACACTAGAAAGAAAAATAATTGCTGAATTATCAGAGATTATTCAATTTAATTTTGCGTTCTAAAGCTAATTAAATTAGCTTACAAAAATTACAGTTTAAATTTTGTAGAAATCAATAATTTCTAAAATTTAAATTAAAATGTTATCTCTATTTCGGTGTAAAAATCTTTTATATTGTAAGTGTAAGTAACTGTTTTTTGACTTGCAAGGAGTTTGTTTTTTTTTTTTTTTTTTTTTTTTTTTTTGGCAAAAGCAAAAGATTTCATTTCAAAAGGAGATGATTCCAAAAGATTTGGAACCAAAGAAAACAAGCCTTGCAAGTCAATGTCTTTCATCAGACTAGATCAAAGTAGAAAACTAAAATTGATACACATAATGAAATGAAACAGCTGTAATCTAACAAGGTGGTTGTATGAGTTTTAATGGTTCATCCAGCAAGAGTTGGAGAAGAAAAGTTGGTATGGTGTAATTTGGTGCAAGGGAATGCCTTCAAAAGTTCACATCTTCATGTGGACTGTTGTGCTAGATTGTGTAGCTGTTGAAGGGTTTTTGAAGCGCATGGGCTTTAAATTCCAAGAAACTGAAGCAGATTGCATTTGGTACAGAAAGGATTTAGAAACATCTGCACACATTTTCATCCATTGTGATTGGTCTAAAATGGTTTGGACCTCTATATTCTTGTGGCTGAATATTGCCTGGCTATTTCCTTAATTTTTTTTATTTTGTTTTTTTTGTTAAATCATTTCCCAATTCGATAAAAGAACTTCTGCAGCAATGGCAATATTATGGTTATAAGAAAACGAGATGGGATTGCATTATTGTGGCATCTACATTATGGGGAATTCGGCTAGCAAGGAACATGGTTAAAGGAGTCTATATTCAAATGGGGACTTGCAAGGAGTTGATTTTACCCAACAGAACAAAATCAAAATTTAACTCGTATAATAATTCTATTTATTTTAACTTAAATTTAAATGATATAATTTATATAACTAAAATTTGAGTCTTAACAACAATACATTCGTTTAACTTAAATTTAAATGATATAATTTATATAACTAAAATTTGAGTCCTAGCAACAATCCATTCGTTTTGTCTTCTTTAGGTGATTGAATTAACTGCTAAGTAGAGAAAAGAAAATAGTACGGAGTACGCCGTACGATTTAGGAAAAAATAGTGATGTGTCTACTAGAGAATGAACCAATAATAAGCACCCAATTTTACAACTTTTGCCTTTTTCTCTACACCCTTTTTGTTTTATATGGACATGGCAATATTGTTTTTGCAGAGGACTGGATGTGCAAATTAGAAAATTCTATCTACCTAGTTGGCATTCAAACTCAAATGTGCTCAGAAGCGTAATTTTTCAAAAAAAAAAAATTCTCTTTTGTGGGGTTTATCGGTGCAATACATGGTCGACGAGTGAAGACTAAGATAGTAAACAACTTGACTTGTCTTTCTCATCAAAAAATAAATTTAATATAATGTAAGGGAATAACTCACGTATTACGTACTTACAAGTATTTTACAATTAAATTATTTGATATCATACGTCACATTCATTCATTATCACAATAAAATATCAATATTAAATCAGTTTTGAGATTCAGATGTTTTAAGCAATATTGATAGTCGAGACTTTTGGAAAACGCAAAATATATATATATATATATATATATATATATATATTACCAAAAAAATTCACAATTCAAGAAACTTGAATTATGAACTGAGTACAGATAAACAAGAAACAACTGAGAACAAACATTCACTGCAAAACATTAAAAGACTAATGATCGAACTAAAAAGTAAAACTACCAAAAAAAACTAACCACAACCTCAAAATACTAACAAACTCATGGCTTCAACTTCTGACAATTGTTATGGTAAGTAGTAAAGCTCATTCTATGTAGCAACTTCGTTCCGACAGATCATCTTTGCATTTGAGAATTTTAACGTGGCATTCGTATGGACTGGTCGCTGCAATTTCAAGTTCATTATTTCTGACAAACTTTAAAACATATAACATGATATTAAAAGGAAAAATAAAGCTATACAAATAAATTTCATTTTGTTGAACAAACTTTATGTTAAAATAAAATGCTCTTGGACTTTTCGTAAAACATCACTGTTCACAAACCAAGCATCCAACCACCAACCAAGTGTAATAGATAGGTAGCTCATACAGCTCATTGCCTCATTATGTGTGTGTCCCATGATTGGCTTTTGACCACCACCACCTACCACAAAATATTGAAGAAGACGAGGTCAATTCTCTTCCACTTGTGTCAACTATTTTCCTTTTTGGCAATAATATTTTTCACAACTATCTTCCCTTCTTCTTTTTTTTTATATTCTTTCTTTCTGTTTTTCTCTATTGGCTTAATCCCTTTTTTTTTTCTTTTTTCTTTTTCCAATTTTAATTTTCCTTTCCTCAAATAATGTGGACCAAGTGTCCGTAGCAGTTTACACAAGAAAGGGGATGATGAAAATGACAATAATGTAGGAAGAATATAACTTAATTGAGTCGAAAAAGACAAAATGCAAATGCCTATATATAATACAAAATGTAAATGAACTAATCATGCCCGATAAGATGTTAACCACATAAAATTATATGGGCTGTTTGATTTGACAGAATCGTTTTGGAATAAATTGGAATGACAATTAGAATTGGAATCAAATTAAAATCAAGTTTTTCATTGATAGGTTCGGTATATATTTCAAAATTTTGTATAGGAGTGGACTATAATCTTTTAAAAGACTAACCTATCCATGATATACGTATATGATATTTTATATTAAGAATAATATAAATTATAATTTATTTGTATTAATTATACTCAATAACTCAATCTACCCGCTGTCCACCTCAGAGCTGTCCCATTACCTCCGTCCCTCGGTAAATTTTTACGTTTCTTTTTATGGGTTTGCATGTGATGTGGTGGTGATTGTGAATGCCGGTGGGTTTGCTAATTATTCAGTTGCGCAATGACAACATCAACGCCGACACTGAGATAAGATATGGTGGCGATGGCGATGGTTTAGTAATCCGGAGATACATGGTGAGACTGCAGATTAGAGAGGGGCAGCTTGGCTCATAAACTTTTTGATGATTCCCTAACATCAGGAAAGGAGGATTCCTCACCAACCCCACACGGACACACCACCCACCCTCCCTCCTACGTGTATAGGCTAGAATTTCGGTAGCATGCTTAAATTCGAACGAGTATTTAGTCTAATAGAATTTTAGTGCTCAAATTCTAACTTAGTCTAATTCGAGTCGATTACGAATTATTCACAAGCATATAAATTTGGTGAAATTTTTTTTTTTAATAATACAATTATGTAATTTTTTAGGATAAAATTATATATAATAATTCTATACAAACATTAATTTTAGAATAACTTATTTAGTATTTATAATATTTAAACATATTATTAAGACATAATGGATTATATATTTCTGATACATATTATGATATTTTAGTATATATTCTACTCATTTAACTTATCGAATTTTAAATTAAGTATCAAATTTGACTTGTTCTCGTATCGAAATGGAATCGATTAATTTTTGAATCGAGTAAAAACGAACCACAAACTCTCTTCCTAATCCTAAAGTGTAAACAGTTGAATACAAATAATATTCATCGAACAATCTCCAATACAATTACAAATATTAAATTTTTGAATATCATAAAAATGATATTTACTATAATACTTTAATAACTTTTGTGATATATAATAAACAAATTTATGGTTAGCAAACTAAGCCAAATACCATATTAATATTTAAAACTTATTGGGCCATGAATTCTTAATTTAGTTTGAGCATAAATCTAAAGATAAGTTATAATAAAACTCAAATATGTAAAACAATAAAAGTTCAATAAAATTTATTATAAATAATAATTATAATTGGTAACAAATATTACCTATAAGGATATACACATTCTTATTCGTGCCCGTTTATAATCAAATACAAATACTATCCGCTTTTTCTAATACATATGCAAACAAATATCAAATATTTCAACAAGCAATGGATATATGCATTCCTTCGTAATGGCCATTCCACCAGATTCGAGATACCAAACCATAGGATGAGAATGCATTCATTCCTTTATGGCCTCTTTTCCTATCAACCAAACAGCTGGTAAAAGTATACGGGAAAAAGAAAAAGCAACAAGAAAATGACCAAATATTTGTAGATGATATATCCATAATTCCATGGGAGTTCCAAAAAGAAAAACAGGGGATTCTAGATGCCAATACAAGCCCAACAAATAAAGCACACAAAATTAAAAATACCAAAACACCTTTAACAGAATGTAATGTAATAATTAAATCTATTTCCAGTCATAGATAGGCATAATCTATATGACTTAAAAATTATATAGAACATTAATGATCGAAATCAAAAGATTCAACAGCATACAAAATTACCAATCAAATAAGAGTAACTAACAAAAGTCAATACATAAAACATAGGAGCACCAAAACATGATTTCTGTGAGCAGACTCCCAGAACCTTTCACTTCAGAGGAATAAACCTCGATGAATGAGTAGCACCAATACCAGGTCTTCCATGCTTGACTGGCTTGTATGAAATTGAGAACTCCGCAAGATAATGACCGATCATTTCAGGCTTGATTTCAATTTGATTGAAGGTCTTGCCATTGTACACCCCAATAACACTTCCAATCATCTCGGGCACGATGATCATATTACGGAGGTGGGTCTTCACAAGCTCTGGCTTCTCACCTGGAGGGGCCTCACGTTTCTGATCCAAAGGACAGAAGCATTACTCGTGACACATGGTTGGGAGCATTACAATTAATCACCAGAAGCAAATATTGCAAGTTATGCATCACAAGTCAACTTTCACCAAAGAGCATACACTCTACAGTAAAGGATTAAGAATGTCGAGGACACAGAACAATGCAATATTTTACAAATGTAATCAAGTTTAATAGCTGTTAACAAATTACTAGTTATTCAAGGACTCCTAGCGCATTTCAAATTTGCTTGTAGAAAATTGACCATTAGTAAAAAACTAACTTTTCTTCGTTCCAAATATTACTACCCAGTTAACATTACTTTATCAGCCCTGACTCTTTATTAAACATTAGCAGCATTAACACAAACTTTCTTTCTGATTCCATGTGATTCAACATTTCAATAGCTCTCCCGTCTTCAGATGCGGTTAGGAACAACAGCATAAAACAACCAAGGCCTACCCATCCTCTTTATAGACGGTGGGAGATGTTATTGGACTAAATCGTGTTACAGACTTGATGGCCACAGATCTCTCTACGACCTAAGTTTTCACAGGAACACATAAAAAACTACTCCGTATGTCTCTATTTGTCATATGCATGTGTGTGTGTGTGTGTGTGTGAGAGAGAGAGAGAGAGAGAGATTAATCTACAACAATGATGTAGGGCTAGTGGTACATTAACCTTATATTGCATGCTATATTTAAGAATAACTCTACCAGCAAGCAGTAACATAGCAAATTGTGCCAAATGTAGTACCCAACATCCAACACTTATCTTGTACTCTCCTCTACCTAATCAGAATATAATTGACATTCAAAAGCCGCATTGACCAATTTTCATTCCACATTAGCATAAATTATTTTTTCTCCAAAATAGTAAAACCTTTGCATAAGTTGTACCACATATACAGTTTATATAATTCACAATCGCATTGCCCAAAGTCCTAAAAGCTATATTACTTTTGCATTTAGAGACGAGTCAACTAACTGCAATATGTCCTACTTGGTCTCATATTTCAGAGTGGAGAGTGTTATAATGTGCCTACATGATATAAAAAGCACAATGGACATAAACCGAAGGTTTCAAAAATAAAAATCAATAAAAGGGCAAACATAATTCTTGTTATTAGAGGCTTGAAAAGTTCATTGTTTGGAGAGTACTCTACCTAACCAGATACCATGGTTATTGCAAGAACCCCCAAAGACAAATAATAATACTAAACAGTACAAACAATATAACAGGTTAACTTAAGGTCCTTTTACCACGATTTGCAGTTCATTGCTCAATGTAAACTCATCACTTTAATCTTGACAATCCTAAATGCCCATTCAAATTAACCATATGTTTTCCAGACCTTATAACAACATTAGAACATAAACTATCTTCAATTTTACCTTCAGGCACTAAGGCCAATATTTAACATATCCTATATATGAAACATTAACTCCAAACGTAAGCAAAAAAGCTTAAAATAGCATTGAAAACAAAATCATTTCGAAGATGGAGTTCTCATACCGCCTTGCGGAGCTTCTTGATCAGAGCCATAGGTTTTCTCTTCAAACCTCTCTGGAACCTGTCATTTGACCAAACCAAATGCAATCATACTCTATAATAGATCGAGTAAATAATACTTCACATCAATTGCTGCTAGATACAATACAAAAGTAAAAACCTCAAAATAGAAAATTTGATACCTTCTGCGAGCACGAGCGCCGAAGAGCTTAACGAGCTCATCGGTGGACATATCGAGGAGATTATCCAAATCAACTCCTCTGAAGCTGAACTTCTTAAACGTCCTCTTCTTCGGCTGCCCCGCCGCTGCATCAATTTCTACATCCGCCTATACATTTACACATAAATTACACAAATTTAGAGGTGAAAGCTCACAAAATCCACTAACTAATTGAGTGACATATACAGTTATACATGCGAATATATATATATATATATGTATAGCTATTGAGAGAATAAAGAGAATGGAACTGACCATGGCTGCCGCTGGAGAAAGATTGAGAGTACAGAGACAAGCGAAATAAGCTCGAACTGTTTTCGGGGCTAGGGTTTTCAGAAAATGGTAAAGAGAATAGATGGTTTTATACGTATAGGGTTTGTTTTAGGGATTAAAATGAGTCCATTCCCTATACATGGGCCGATTCAGAAAAAAGCCCTATTCAGCCAACAACCACAGTCCAAATTTTAGATATTCTACATGTAAAGATAAAAATAGCACTTTAAAAAAAAATGGTACATAAATTTTCTTATTGTTATGCAGTGTAAAACATTATTTTTATAACCTCTAAAATTAATATATTTTAAAATACCAAGATATATTGATTTTTACGTAGTTATTGAAATTATCTAAATAACCTCAAAAAAAATTCACATTTTGTATTATTTTGTATTCTATTTCAATCCACATAGATAGAACTTTTTAATATATTTTGACAAAATAAAAATAATACCAATAAGTATAATTACAAAAATAAGATCATTTTCCGTTTTCACTTTTAATATACATAATATACACACACACATTCGAGTCCTTGAACTCGATAAACTATGGACTCGTGATAAAAAAAACACATTCGAGCTCAATATGTCAATATGGTCATAACTGAAATTCAAGCCTTTTCATCCGCGGCTATAAAGCATTCCATTTTTAGAAACACATTGATCGATTATTTTGCCAATATATATGTATAAAATTTACCTTTTGGCTAACGGGATTTATTGTTTTCATTTCTAATAATACTGTTGTCACACCTAAGTACACCTTTTAGAGCAAGTATAAGACATACATGCATACATACATACATACATACATACATACATACATACATACATACATACATACATACATATATATAGATATAAAAAAATAAGACACGAAACCAAAAGTACATATATGATTAATTGATCGGGATAAAAAAACTACTATAAAAATTGGATAAAAGAAATAACACAAAAAATCCGTACAAATTTACAATAAAAACTTACCCTAAAAAATGTGTAAAAAAAGAGGTAAAAAAAGACCATAAAAACTAGCTCTCAAAATTAATAATAATTTATTAATTTCAAATCATACAACAATAAAAAAAAATTATAAAACCAAAAAAAAATCCATTAACTCGATCTTTAAAAAAAATACTTCACTACATCAAAAATTTAAAAAACACAATTTTAAAATATATTATTCAATAAATTTTGAAAAGATAATTTTAAAAAATTACTCTAAAATACTATATAACATCTAAAAACGTATAAAAATTTATTAAAAAAATACAAAAGTCAAAACCAAAATATTAATAGAAAAAATATTAATAAAATATGTATGTGTTGTGTTGCGCACAAGCTACGAGCTATATCCACACTATAAACATATGTTTCCTTAATTATTATTATTTTGTTAAATTTAACCATATGAATGAAAAGAGTATAAAAAAAAAAGAAAGAAACTTATATTTATATATACATCATTATTATATATATGGAAAAACGAGAAATAGTCTGCAACATATTTTTAAAAATAGATTACAGTAGTTTCTTCTTGTATCTTATAATATTTTTGTGAAATTCAACTGTGTGAATGGATAGAGCATTCAAAAACATGTAAATGTACAAATTTTTGTGATTTTTTATGATACATAAAATAGTTTTTATAATTATATAAAAATTTTACTAACGAAAAGTGGTTAAACTTGCATAATTCATGATGCACATCATATAAATTTCTAAAGTTTTGTATAATCTATTAATATTTAAGATTGTTTTAATCCATTTGATTAAATTTTTCAAAAACATAATAATATACAAAAACAATTATTACAACCCAAAATTAAAAAATAACATGTAACTTATTTCCCATAATATATATATATATATATATAGAGAGAAAGAGAGAGAGAGAGAGAGATCTTGCAACCCGTTTGAATTCTTTTTCATTTTCATTTTACTTTTTAAAAACAAACACAGTTTTTAGACTGTTTGGTGTCATTTTTATTTTCAAAAAAAATGAAAACATTTTCATTTTGGGCTTAAAAAAGAAAAACACGGAAGAGTAGTTTTCACTTTTATTTTTAAGAAATGAAAACACACGGCCCTCATATCGAATCCTCGCAACATCACGCTTGATATACTCTCATTCTCTGTGAAAACAATACTGGATCAAGCTTCCTCGCAACATCACACTTGCAACCCTAGGTCTCCCTTCTCTGTGAGAACAAAACGGCATCAATCTTCACTTCTATTCGATTTGGGGGGGGGGGGGGGGGGGGGGGGGGGAATATTGCATCAAGCTTCACTTCCATTCAATTCTAGAGTTCTCCGATGGTGGTATCCAGGTATGTTCTTAAGTACATAAAACTATTTAGTCTACCTTTCTCCTATTCACGCCACTACAAGAATTGCGCAAGCTAAAATTGAAATATAGGAGACTGGATTTTGAAAATTAAACGCAATAATCTTATAGTACCCTTTTCAGATTTAAGTTCTTGTATGGTTTTGTTGACTAGCAGATTCTCAACAAATTCTAATGCTCATGAATTTAAGGAGATAAACAAGCTCTATGAACTTTTCTAAATGAACAAATTAGGAATCATGTTGATTACTCATGGTTGTCTGGTTTTTGAGAGAGATAATTTTTTCGTTTTCTTGTACATCATACTACAGAGTTCCCCTAAAATCGGGTCATTTCACCATTTAACTCTCCATGGTAGAATCTGCTATTGAAATCTACATATATATTTAAGTTATCTTAGAATCTATTATTTTGACAACTAATTTAAGCAAGTTTCTGGGCTAATTTTCTGTTAGCAAGGTACCCCTTTTGGAATAATTTTAATTCTTTTTGTAGATGACAAGTTCTAAAGATATTGATGATGATGTTGTTGAGTTAACTGGAAAATTTGGATGAGGTGGACATGCAAGAGATGTGTGGCCGGATAATAATGCTTTTATTTTCATTGACTTGATGGAAGAAGAAGTTAAAAAGAAAAATAGGATTACTACTACATTTACACAAACAAGTTGAAATTTTATGCATCAAGAGTTGGTGGCGAAGTCAGGACACCTATATACTATTGAGCAAATGAAGTCCAAGTTTAATGGCTTAAGGATTGAGTGAAAATTATATACCCAATTACTTAAGGAAACAGGACTTAATTGGTGTCCCACTACCGGAAAGCCAATTGCTGACAATGAGATATGGACAAGACTAAAAAAGGTAGATAAAAAATAAAATTTTGATTGTATTATAATATATATAACTTTATATAATATTTTTTTGAATAAACTGATGATTTATTTTGTTTCAGGTAAATAGTATGGCTGAAAGATTTCGTAAAAAAGGTTGTCCTAAGTACGAATCTATGTGTGTTATATTTGGAGATACTACTGCAACTGGTAAGCATGCTCATGCATCAAGTACTATGCCTTCAGATTCAGAAGAAGATGTTGAAAAATTGGGAGATGATGATGTGGTGATAGAGAATGAAGTTGAAATTGGTTCTCCAACAGATAGAAAAAGGAGTCGATCAAGCATTAGGAACTACACTGTCTAATTTTCTTGAGGACTTAACTGAGCAGTCAAAAAGGAGGTTTGAAATGATGGAGCAAAAACTGATGCAAGGAAATACGTCAGGATACAGTTGGTGTGAGGGTTCAAGTGGAGCTGATAGTTTTGCACAAAGTGAGCAATCAAAACAACAACTAAGAGATGTAATCAAAATGTTGGGTGAACTAGAGGACATCAATGGTAGCGCATATGCTAAGGCGTTCAAAATTTTACGTGATGATGCACTTTGGAGAGAGATGTTTATGGAAATTCCCAACAACAGGAAGAGAGATCTTGTTATGAACTTATAGGATCGTATTTTCTATTATGTGTTTTTATTTTATTTTATTGTACTAGGCATTGTTGTGTTTTTTATTTTATTGTATTAGACTATGTTGTGAATTTGCTGTTAAAATTTATCAACTATTTGGAGACGATCTTGTGTATTTTCTATTGAGCCATGTGTTTCTTACTATGCTTGTCTTATTGTTCTTGTGCTATTGTTATATAAATATATTAAAATTGTCAAAAATATATATGTCTCATATTGATATATTATTTCAGGATGGAATCCCAAGTGCAAAGCTTGGGTGAAATTAGTGCACTGGTTGAAGAGTTGAATATGATTGATGAAGAAGAAGTACTAGATATAGCTATGGTACTCAGTTTGATAAGTATTTTGATATATCATGATATGTATTACAATAAGAGGCCAATGAGAACTTCTATTCTTCGGGGTCACAATTGTATTTTGGAACTAATGAATGGTCATGAAGGTAGATGTTATGATTTATTACGAATGGATCCATTTGTACTTGAAGCATTATGTAATGAGTTAAAGGTGAAAACTGGATTGAAAGATTCAAACATATTACTGCACTAGAACAGGTGGCTATATTCTTAATTATAATTGGACATAATGAGCGAAATCGCATGGCAGCAGATCGTTTTCAGCATTCAGGTGAAACAATTTCAAGAATTTTTAATAATTTGTTGAAAAAGGTGTGCAAACTTGGAGTTTTGATCATCCAACCACCTTCATAAAATCATATTCCTCCAGAAATTGTTCTTAACCCAAAATATTATCCTTTCTTTAAGGTATATAATTTATTTTATCTTATGTTTTATAATTTTTTTTATTTAGATATTACTTAGTTAAGTTTTACTCATACGACTCATGTTTAATATTATAGAATTGTATTGGTGCAATCGATGCAACTCATATTGATGCACGCGTTCCGTCTGAGAATCAAATTCCTTATCGTGGGAAAAAGATTGAGACAACACAAAACGTAATGTGTGTATGTTCATTTGATATGTGTTTTACGTATGTCATGTCTGGTTGGGAAGGAACGACGAACGATTCCAGAGTCATTATTGAAACTATATACAATCCAGAGAATAAATTTCCAATGCCTCAAAGAGGTAAGTTGTGCTAGAATTACATTTATAATAAAGAATATATTTGATGTTGGAACAACTTGTTCATTCTGCTTTATATTGTTACAGAAAAGTATTATGTTGTTGATTCTGGATATGGTAATATGTCAGGATTTTTGTCTCCATATCGAGGTGAAATATATCACATATTAGAGTATCAGAAGCAAACTATGTTAGAGTGTATGTCCTAGTGGCCAATTATGTAATGATTGTGATACTATATTTATGTTATGTTTTGCTTAAATGATCATTTCTTTTATTATGTTTTATTTACTACATTATATAAATGTTAACATAATAAATGTCCTTAGAAGAATGATACTAATTATATAGATTCAAGTATGTGACTTGAATATGAGATCATATAAGTATGTAATGTATCATTATTCTTAAATGTCCCTAGTCGAGTATCATTGTTAGTGGAACACAAATACATTGAGACTAGTATGTGGATTAACTGATGGTCATATCTCATTGGTCATAAATAAATACGATATATATTAAGTTGATACATAGGTACATGTTAAAGAACATTGTACTTGACAGACCCACCATGATAATTCTACATGGAACGTTATGCTATGTGTCATAAGTAATTCTCATAGTGACAATAATGTAATGGTCCTTTGACCTGAAGTCATGACATTTCTACATAAGGAGTTATGCGTTTTGACATTATCAAAAGTCGCCTTTAATCGGGTGGACGATAAAGGTGATTGTTGGATGCATAATGAGTTATGTGAGAAATGGGAATAATGTAGATGAAATTTAACCCTCCTATAAATTAGGGGTGATATCTATAAGCCTCTTGATTGAGTGAGACGATGAAATGCATGGCCATGCTCAAATAGAGATTTGTTTCATATAGTTTACTCATTGATCAAAAAAACTGAGATTAAATTATGAACTTGGATCATATAGTTTACTCATTATTTCAAATAGAGATTTGTCTTTGGATCCCAACTTGGTGGGAGAGATCTCATGAACTTCGTGTTGACATCCTCATTATCATAGGACTTCCCAAGTATTTTCAGGTCGTTAAGCAAAGTGTTGAACCTGTCATAAACTGACGTTATTGGTTCACCAGGCTTTGCTTGAAAGAACTCATATTGTTGAGTCAACAATGATCTCTTGTTCTTTCGGACTTGGTCAGTCCCTTCACACAGGACTTTAATGGTGTCCCAGATTTGCTTAGATGTCGTGCAATTGATGATGCTTGTGAATATATTTTTATCAATTCCGTTGTAGAGTATGTTCATCATCTTAGCATCATTCAACACTTGCAACTTGACTTCGTTTGTATAATCACATTTTGGAGCAAGTTCAAAGTGTTCCGCCACAACAGATCCATCAATAGTTTTAGCAGAAATAAATTTTCTAGGTAGATAGGGACCCTTCTCAATCCTATTAATATAATTTGTATTTGTTGCTCTCAAGTGCATGTACATCTTTTGCTTCCAAATAGGGTATTCTTCTCGTTTCAAAATTGGAATTCTGGTTCCACCATAATGACTTCCTGCATAAGCCATTATGCTAGAGCTGTTTGCTTCCTCGTTGGCCATCTCTTGGAACGTGTTAATTGAATAAATTCAACTAAAGGCTCTGATACCAATTGTTTTCCCAGTGAGATAGCCGAGAACTTGCAGAAGGGGGGGTTGAATACAAGTTCTTTGAAATCTTTTCGATTATTTGTTCTTCAAGAAATTAATTATAACTTGGCGGAAATAAAGAACAAGAACTCGAATCAATTTATAAACAATTGCTTGTATTGATTTTAATAATTAAATACAAATTCTAACAATCACAACAATATGATCGTCAACTTCTTTTTTTTTCTATATAGTAAAGATACAAAACTATGAATTGTATACAGTTTTAAATTTCAATTCTCTATAAACCTAATTACAATTTCTAAAAATTGAATTTTTTTTCCAACTCAGAACTCTGTATCCCTCAGGGATTAAATCACGGTTAGTCCCTGACGCTTCATCTTTAGTCTCTGGTCTTTTAGTCCCTGATGACGTCAGATTGTGTAGTCTCCGATGCTTTAAGACTTAGTCTCTTGTGACGTAAGCTTAGTCTCTGATGCTTTTCAACTTAGTCTCTGATGACGTAAGGTTTAGTCTCTGACTCTTTTAGACTTAGTCTCTGATGACGTAAGTCTTAGTCTCCGATAGGCAAAACTAGTCTTTGATAGAAAAAATCCTTAGTCTCTAACAAGTTTTCCTTAGTCTCCGAAAAGCCTTTTTGTAAACTCCAACGGATCAAATACACACCTTAACTTACTAAAGTTTTGATACTTCATTCCAGCAGTTACTTACAAATAAAGAATAATTGTATCTCTTTACAAAGAATGAATGAATTACAAACAAAGAGATAACTACTGTCTACAAAACTTCAGTGTTACTAATTAACACTTTCTATACATTTGTACTCTAAGTAATCTAAAGACAATCATCATCAAATGTTTTAAAACCTAACAAGTCTTTTGGAAGGAAATACGAATATATATTTATTTGTAAATATATATATTAATTAAGTGAGACTTGATTAAATATATATCTAATAAATATAAAATTCAGATTTTAATTCTCCTAATTAGATTAGGTTTTGGAATTACTCTATAAAAGGCTATATATATGATATATCAGATATTCTCTCTAACTAACGCTTCATGTATTCTAAGAACCCTAGTTGTTCATAAGAGAGAGACTAGAGTTAAGAGAAATAGACGAAAAAGAGGTACAGATCATACAGCTAGTACTATAACTCTCTTTATTCGAATTGTAAGACGGTTCGTGGGTGTTCGTGTGGATAACATAGAGGCGTTGTCCAGTTGGATTGTGTTAAAGATTTGGAGACGATCAACATCTTCACCAAAACTTCATATTCGCACTTTTAATCGGTAAAATCTTAAACTATCTGTATTAAATTGTTTCGCATAGATCCTCGGGTTTGGATTTCGATTTTTTTTTAAATCGTATTTTTCAGTTGTGTTTTATCATACGAAACCCAACAAGGTCCATCGGTAGGTATTGAAGAGCTATTCAATTATAGACATTCATCACTGCGAAATGTAATTGAGCGTTGTTTCGGTATGTTGAAGGCTCGCTTTCTAATTTTGTGTAAAATGACACCGTATTCTGTCAAGACTCAAAAGTATATACCTATTGCATGTTGCACAATACATAATTTTATTAGGAGGATTAATAGAGAAGATGAGTTGTTTCATCGCTATGAGAACGAAGACATGATTGTTGAAGGAAATGAAGAACGTACAAGGACAAGAAATTCTATAGAGCTTGATATATCACGTGCTAGTCAACGCTGAAAGCGAGAACTTCGAGACACGATTGCTCGTCAAATATGGAGTCATGTTAATGACAACTAGTAGTTTTAGTTACAACTAATTTTCATGTCTCCATATAATGAAAAAAATTATAATATTGCTAACAATATGTATATAGTTTGTTAATGGTTTTGATTGTTCATTTGTTTCATTTTCTAAAAAAATTGTACAGGTAAATATTATTACACACTCTGTTATACAGGTAAAATTTCTAAAATTTGTTTAATCATGAATACCACCACATCTTTCTACTAACACATCTATTATACATGCTATGTTCTCTATTTATTAGATTATTAGAAAAATGAATAATATACAATCTTACAACCAATTAATTATACTTTATTTTAAAAATAAATGATATAAACAAAAAAATTTGTTCCAACCAAACGCATTTTTGTTTTTAATTTTCAAAATTTTTAAAAATAGAAAATTCTAACCAAACGTCTTTTCATTTTAAAAAAAATAAAAATGAAAAGACTTTTTATTTTCATTATTTTTAAAAATGAAAAAAAATTCAAACGGGGCTTAGTAATGAAAAAGTCCTCATTCCTTTCTAAATTTCCCGAACATAAAATAGACAGAAAACAGCTTGTGTAATATATATATATATATATATATATATATATATATATATATATATAC
>CM025780.1:26370374-26458302 GCA_014636745.2 Centella asiatica | reverse complement strand
TTTTTTTTTTTTTTTTTTTATTATTTTTTTTGAGTATTTTCACATGATCTTTTGATGTTCTTAAATTGAACTCCAAATTTTATTCAACACATAACTGTACCGTATGCAATAAAGAAAAGAATAAAGTTCACATGATTAACAATTACTCCTATGTGAAAAGGATCAGTTTCCTATATTTTTAAGAAAATGACAATCCAATCACCAATACATTGCATTTTTCAATGACGTTGTTTCCCCCATGATATTAAACTCTTAATTATTTGTTAAATTCATGCAAATTATTTATGGGCTTTTTTCAATTTTTTGAATGGCCATCTTTAGGTCCATTTGAAGGCTGGACCTGGTAGGTAACAAAACTATGTGTTTCCACACTTGTGAACCAGTCCCAACCACTAGTTCTTCACCATCAGCTGCTGTGTAAAGCTCTTCAATAGACTCTGCTTCATCATTCAAATTGGCTACCATTCTCAAACATTTGATTTCATCTGGATCTACTAGCAGCTTGGTCTCTCCATCTTTCCATGCTATCAACTGCATTGTTAATATTTTATTTATTTATTTATTATTAGCACCAAATGATGTGAAATGAAATTGAGGTTGCGTTTATTTCATTAAAGTATCTGAATATAAATGGATTCACAAATTTGAATTTATTGAATCAGTGAAGCATTTATATTTGAATGTGAATGCAATATTTATTGTTTGTTATAATGTTTTGTATTAAACATCTGAATTAATCTATTTTATTATTTTAGTGACTTACTGAATTCAGATAAAATTAAGTATTTTAAGAACTAAGCGATATACTAAACAAATAGTCTGAATAATCAATATCTGAACACACTTAAAACAGATTTTAATTTTGTTATGAGCTATTAAAAGTTGGCAAACACAGCGTCCATCTCTTTTCTTTTAGAAAAACGTAATATAGATATCATAATTAAGTTTCTCTCTCTCTTTTTTTTTTCTTATAAATCTTGAATATATTATATAGAGAATACTTGGGAAGAAAAATTTACCGAGGGTGGACCACCGACAGCATTGGTGGAATAGAGCCTAGCATGATCAACAAGTGGGCAGTATTTTTCGAATGCACTTGCAAATCTTTTGTGAGATTTCAATTGTGATTTTACCCTCACTGCTCTTCCTGTTGCTATAGCCCGCCTGCACAAAAAAAATAATTCTAAAATATATACAGCAATATGTAAATACGATATACTGACATGAATCTAGCAAGGTATTTAATATATACTCCGTAAAACTTTCTAAAAACTTATGCAGTTAATCTATTAAATATATTCCTAATTAGATACTTTTAATTTTTTTAGTCAAATGATTTATTAAATTTTAAAATAAATATAATAAATTATGAAATTTTTGAATACAAATTATATTGTAAATTACGGTTATAAATAAATTGAGTCGAGTCAAACTCGAGCCGAGCTTAATCGAACATGCTTTATAAATGGGCCGAATCAAACATAAAATACTTAATAAACAAAAAATCGTGTTCAAAATCGACTTGTTTAACTATTCAAATGAGTCGATCCGAGCCAAACATGAACCGACAATGTCAATTAGTCAAGTTTACTTGAGATTTTAGAAATTAACTTGTATCAAGCAGAACATAAAATCCTCAACGAATGAAAAAGTTGTATCTAAAATCGGATCGTTTATTTTCGTAAGTTGAATCAAACAAATTTTAAACGAGCCAAATACAAACTTGTTTGTGAATGACTCGATTCATTTACGGTCTGAATTATAACTAAAAGTTTTTATCATAAATTATAAAATTATAAACTAAAATCAACTAAGTTATCACTAATCTACAATTTAATATACGTCTTAACTTTAAAAAAAAAACGCATCTCTAATTTTGAAACCAACCGTTATAATACTAAGCATACCTGATTCCTCGAACAACAGCTAAATAAGCATCACAAACAACTCCAACAAGCTCAATTCTATATGGTCTTCTTTTAATTTTTCCTGATTCTCCTCCTCCTTCTTCATCATCATCCCCCTCAATTTGTTCCCAATAATTCTCGAGAACCGTGCCATCTTCTTGAACCTTGTAACCAACTCCCATTCGATAACGGTTTTTATGTACATTTCTGGCCATGGCAATTGTCTGCTCCACGAATGGGACCCACGAGAAGGTTCCATCCATTATCACATCCCTCCCTTCGTTTAGTGCTGTTACTAATAGCGAGGAAGCAGCATCCGTCGATGTTTGGTGCACCTAATCAATTCAATTTGTAACACAAAAATATGCATAAAGAAGGATGCTAATTCAAATATAAAATTATGACTGTTTATTTCTTTTTAAATTTTATCATGTTTATTTAAGATCGTATATTTGAAATTATCAAACAAGATATTCTCCGTTCAAAGAGTTAATTTTAAAAAGATTGCCATTTAAATGTTTCAGACAAAATTATTATCAGATAATATTTTTTTATTCAGATATAATTTCATTCAGAACATTTGAGTAATACAAATACTAATCACACAAGTTTTTATTAACTTGTCATGTTTGTATTAACTTACAAGAGATTTTTAGAGAAATTAGTACATAACCAGTAAGAGAATGGTTAGGTTTTTATTAACTTGTAAGGTTTAAAATCGTAACCCCAACTTCCAAGATCCGAAACTCTAACTCCTTCCACAGACAAACGGTGAGGTCGACAGTCTCTAATATTTAAACTATAATAAAGCGGACCATAATTAAGTGTTATTCGGCCCTTCTATTCTAAGTGTGAAAAAATAAGGAAGTACCGATAAAAATTAAATAAATTCAGGTCAAGGAGTTGAAATTTTTGACGACTTATTTTATATTATTTTTGATAATTAAGATAGATTACCAATTCAGCAGTTTGAAGCATATCTTGGTGGTGGCCCCTGGAGCTAATAGCTCTATAGATGACATCGGTCTCCTTGAAGGCATCTGCCTCTACAACTACCGCATTTGCTGCAGCTCCCGACCAAAATGATCTGCCAATAATTAATGTCATTCAAGTACGTTCAATGTTTCTTATACAATATTTTAATTTTGCTAATGTAAAAGGACAATAAATGGATCAGGAAATCAACCTCGAATATCTTAATTATTTACTAAACTTTTGGAGTTTGACATTTTTTTTTATCTAAATATAATTATTGTATACGATATTTAAGAATAATTTAAAATGTTAATTTTCTATACTATCCTCACATTTAATGCACTAATTTAGTTAATCCCTATAGGATTTCTTTCTATGAATATAAAAAATCAACCAATGATCTTATCTCTATAAATTCTCTAATGTTATTCAATTTGGTTTAACATTACATATTTTTTCTTCGATTAAAATTCAATTTGTAACAAACTCCAATTCTTATGTAATAAATTTAGAGTATTAGTTTTTAACTTTTTCTACAATTTAAATATTTTACAAATTCTCAAATAAAAATTATATTACATGGCACAAAAAATTATTTTTACCAATTAAAATATACAGATTAATATTATTTTGAGCCAACAAAAAACGTTATAATTTAATATTTAAGATAAAATATTTTTTTAAAACTAGTAAGGAAATAAAACAGAACTTTGATGAAAACAAAGACAAATTTATTTAAAAAATCATAACCTTTACAAATCCCCACGTAATATAACTAAAACAAAGTATTATGATTGAATTTAAATACTTATAATTATAGACCGCAAATCTATTAAACAAAATATTTTTATTTCTCATACCACAAAAAGTCATAGTTCAATATTTCAATGAGAGAAATTGAATAAATAAATAAATCATTTTTAAGTGAAATAAGTTTTTAAAACAAATCTCCATGTAATATACTTATAACAAAAATACATCAAAATACAATTTTAATTATTTTTGTTTCTAAATTTAGCTAATTATTGGTTGCAAACTTATAAAAAATATTATTAATTCGCATGACACAAAAAATTATAACTCAATAATATAATATAATATTTTTTAAAATATTATCATTACTTATATTAAACTATCGTATTTTGCACTGTTTTAAAAGCTAGTATTATAGAAAATGATAAATAAATAATTTCACATCAATATTTATTATAAATTAATTATATTAATATTATTTTAAAATAAGTATATAAACATATAAATCTGGATGAAATGAGTGACTTAAAATCTTTTAAGAAAATAAAACATATTTTAAATGCTAAAGTGAGGACAAGGTTGTGCGTATTTATTTCACGAAAACTTGTACTCGATGTCGGGAGGACCTCCATACTCCTTCCCTTCGTATTCTTCATATTTTAAATTTCAACCGCAAATAAATATAATTAAATTTAAGTTAAATAAAAAATAAGTTTAACTATAATAGATAAATAGTTGAGATTTATAGTATGGATGGTATTAAATATACTAGTATGGAGGAGAGTTTAGTATCTGGATGTCTTGTATATAAAAGTTGAGATATACTCCTTCCAATTCAAAATGATTGTCGTTTTGATTTTTGACACATAAATTTAGGTTAACTTAAGTGATGTCTATAAATATTTTATTTTAGTTAAATTTTGTATACATATTAATTCTTAAAATATTTTTTATTATTAATTTTTTTAAACTAATAATTTTAAATTTTAGTTTAGACTAGTATCTATATTCATTAATAACTAGAGTTAACCGTAAAAAGTGTTCCTCCCAGTATAATCCATGTTATAAAACTGATCCCAATGTATATTTTCATTTTTTTTATTTAGAAATATGGTTAGTATGTTTAAAATTAATTAACATGTATCAAAGAATTAGACATTATTTTTTCCAAAATATTGACAAGGATATGTATTGGTTACTAATTCTTACATGGGGGTGCTAATTATAAATTTTCATATATTGGGGTCCATTTTATAACATGGGTTATATTTTGGGAGATAATTTTATAGTTAACTCATAATAACTACTGTATTATGTTGTTATATTAAGCTACTAATATAACCAAATTTATAGAGGCTTAATTAATATTTTTATGGCTGTATGTTACGAATACTAATCGTACGATTAAAATTTCTGGTAATTAATATATATAAAGTAGGTCATATTAAATTAACTTTTATGTTACAGGACGTGTTAGATTATTATAAGAGTATATTTTTTTTCATGTGAATATTTGTGCACTGGTGTAATTCGTGATGTATTTTACTCATCAATTTTAAATAATTGTGTATATTTACTAAGATAAGTAATCTAATTTATTCATGTAGACTTGTATTTATTAATTTAATTACAGTAAGAAAGTGAAAATTTATAAGAATATTATATAAGAACTACGGTTGCTTTAGAATGAAAACTATGAAACTAATGAGCTAAATCAGTTAGAGAAATTTTGTTTACTTATACTTCATAACTTATCAAGCTAACTAATCCTTTAGTGTAATCAATATATTAATTAATTAATATATTAACATATCAATATATTAATCAATCAATATATCAATATATAAAATTATTATTTCAAAACTTATGTTTTATGTACCCTATTTGGTAGATGACTCGGTGAGTTAACCTTAAAAAAAAAAAAAAAACTCAGTTGACTCAATAGTTATTTTGTTTAATGTGCAGTTTATGAATGTATATGACTTTTAATATTTTAATATATCTAAAGGAGTTTAAAGATTTGTTATGACCATGTTTCCAACTCTATTGATAAAATTATTTGAAATAAAATCTTTCAATAAAAAAAATTATATTATGTAATATAATATTTAGATATTAAATTGTAAGATTCAATTGTTATTTGTTTTCAATTTGGTTTAATATTTGATATTTTGAAAGGCTTTATAATTGATTTCTAATTCTTCTCAGTGATTAAAAATATATATAATTAAGTCTTTAATAAATGTTAAGTATTTATTTAATTGAGAATTACATATATAAAAAAATAACATTTTCATGAATTTATTATAATATTCAATTGATAATAAGTATAATAACAATATTTAAAAAAATATCACATTATAAAAAAATTACAATAATATAACCTTTTTTTGTCAAAGAAATTTCATTTATAGATAGAACTCTTTTTTTTAGAACGGATGAAGTTATCAAATATTCATAATAAATTATTTTAACAATAAAAACAAATGCATGAATCATATAATTTTAACTATTTTATTATAAAAAGTGTGTCATTAATATATGTATCTATATGTACATAGAATATTAGTTTTATGCAACTTTTAAGAAATAAATATTTCACACACACACACACACACACACATATATATATATATATATATATATATATATATATTAATTATTTCTTAAAATATAATTAACATCGTCCGTGTTGGGTATGAACTTTCCAACTAGTTAAAATAATTATTCAAACTTATCAAAATTCTACCATAAATTTTAGTTCTCATGATATATATACAACTACCTACAATGTCACTTATTATAAAACATAATTATAAATGAAAGGAGTAACAAATATTCTTTATGTTTCACAATTAGAGGAAATATTTTTCAAAAATGCTTTGAACACCGAAAATACATCTCGAATAAGTTTAGAATGGATGTGATTTGTCTATGTTGTCCTTAATAACCATGCCCCCTACATCTAGACCCAAAAAATTTGAATCCAAACTCATGGGTACCCATGGTTATTTAAGTAATTAATGAGTGTTAAATATTAAATTCAAAAATAAACGGGTAATATTAATTAAGTATGTATTTTTCCGTCACATTTTGGCTCAGTCTCTAGGTTACCCATTTTATTTTATTTATATATTTTTTTAATATTTTATGTTTGAAATTTTAATAAAAAGTCTAGATACTTAATACATATGAAAGACTTTTGATCAATATAAAAGACATCTAAATATATGTTCGCAATATAAAAGACATCTAAATATATGGTCGTGTGATGCATTCTTTTAAGTGTATTTAGATTTTCTTTTATTAATTTATGTTTTTTTCGTTTTTATGACATAGAAACATATGGAGATACTTTTCTATGTTTATTTATTGTTGATATTCAAATTTAGATGATTTATTAATTCTTGCCATTGTGATTGATTTTAAAATTGTGATCACCAAACCAAACTTACAGATTATTGAAGTTATGTTTTTCTTTTTTTAAAGTTTTGTATATATTAAATTTGATAATGAACAACGTGTTGGTTTTCCTTTATTAATATTAAATAATTAATTTTTTTCGGGTTTCTACATAATTATTTGTTAATTGCAAGGAAACTTTTATAAGATTTTTTTTAAAAATGTCACAACTGAATTTTTTTAATTATGTATAATTTGGTTACCCAATACCCATAATCATAAGTAACGAGTATAACAATTAACTATTTCGGTGATTATTCGGTACCCCTTCATGTGGCAACAAGAGGACAACAAAAGGAAAAATTAATTATTTTGGTGGTTATTCGGTGCCCCATTCGTTTATAGCACCGCTCAATATTTTTCTTTAAATGGTTTTAAATTTTGATTTTAAAGAAAACAAGAATTGGTTAGTTGTTGTTTCAATAACAAGGAGAATATTTAAAATTAGGAGGCATTTATTTAGTAGAAGTAAATCTACTTACTCTTTGAGGATGTCCTTGAGGACAGTGCTCTTTCCGGCGCCCATTCCGCCACCCATAAAGAGGAGGACCGGACTTCTGTCGCAGTGAGCCACCGGAACCATAACCTCCGTTAAACCTTCACCACCATATCTGGTAGATATAGCCTTCATCTCTTCCACTAATAATGAGAACGTCCTTGTCACTTTCAGCTCCTTTGTCACCTTTTCAAATCTCTGTTTTCTGCCATTTTTATTCAGATTAAGATTTTGTACATAAAATTAGTTTATTTAAATGAATACTACATTTTGTATATAAAATAATGCATTAAATACAATACATGCTATATTATACGCACAAACACATATACGAGGAAAAAAAACAAGTATATAATTGAATTATAAGGGTTCACTAATTTAATTTGGACTGCCTTAATTATTATTTTGCGATTTATTTTCTGTCTCATTATCTGATAATGTGATTCGTTGGCAAAGAAAAAAAAAAGGTATACAATTGAATCTGACTATATCAGTATTTTGCACTTTATTCTCAATCTCATTCTTATTTTCGATTAAAAAGGAATTCAATTCAATAAATAATTAAACTAAGAAGATGCGGGGTAGTCTTAAGAAAAATGGAATAGGTAATGAAAACAACCACCCAACAAATTAATAATAGTCAATTGTATACCACGTCAATTTATAGCATATGCAAATCTTGACCTAAGATATGTAGTTAGTTTTTCATTACATCAAACTCTCTATCCAAAAATATGTAGTGACACTTAGATTAAGTGAAATTTTGCATATGTTATATTTAATATAACTTGAACTTTTTTTTAACTCATATTAATTATTATTTTTCAACCACTCTTTATTGAATAAAATAAAATATTAATATATATTTAAATCTTTTAAAAAATACATGTGAAAATGAGAACTTTTCAAGGGATAGGATACGACTAGGATATTTTTGTGAATTTCTTCAAGTTGCATCAGCAAGATATTATGTTGATACCATCGCATTCCATCACCATACATTAATAGTTCTTGTACATTATTGAAAATTTTTCATAATACTGTAAAACTTTTATAAATTAATAATATTGGGACCGAAATTTTTTTATTATTTTAGAGAGGTATTAATTAATCGATAGATTAATATTTATTAATTTATAGAACTTTTACTGTAATAAAGTTGAATTTTAATTACATTAAAAATTTATTATTGAAAAATTCATTGTACATAATATTAATCGATGATGATGTCGAAGATGATATAGTCTCTTTGGAATCAGTTACGCGTAAGGAAACACTCATCGCATCCAGGACTATTCACAACTTTTTAATGTAATTCGAAAGAACAACACTAAAATTTTTGAAAGCAATAAGAAAAGTTCAAGTTAAGTTTCAACTAAATATAAATTTTAAGAAAAAATAAGTAACACTAGAATCATATTTTCCTAAATTGTCTTAGGTATATTTATAATTTTGAAAAATTATTAATTTATAGTTTTATTGGGACCATATATTTATATAAAGATCTCCCAAAAAATTATTATCTTATTATCTTATCAAAATTTGTAATTTTTATAATTGGTACAAGTCAGATAAAGTAAAATTATTAATTTAAAAAATTTATTAATTTATCAAATATTAATTTATAAAGGTTTACTGTATATATATGTTATATAGTTGGCCTCTATCATTGGTTGGGGTTCAAAGTTTCCACCGCGAGTTTGATGCCCCTAAAGAAGATGATTTAATTTGTAAAATGAGGAATGCATGTTGATGGAATGAGGTAGATACTTATCTAACTAAAAAAACGCCAAGTCGTATATTCAAATTCGCATCAATTATCAAAATTTGTATCCAAATGGATTATTTTATAATATATACACACATATATATACGTGTGTGTATAACATGTATTTATATATTTTGATATAAAATAATAAATACACAATCACACACATATACAACTTGTTGCATCTATATACTTGCATTCATACTATGTACTTATGTATAGTACATTATTAATTTTGTTAATATAAAATTACTGTGTAGGTTAATTAAATGTATATGATATTTATTAGTTAAACATAAAAATAAGCCAAATAATATAAAAGTGAATGTTAAAAATTTGAAATATATATCCACTTCATCCTAGCTATATAAAATGAATAAAATTTACTTTTTATTTAAAAGTTTGTTAAATTTGAAAATCAAAAATATTATTTTGACAATATATCTTGAGATAATCATATGCTATAAGAAGTAAAGAATAAAATAAAAAATAAAAAAGAGTAATTAATGTGTTACATGTTGTTCATTTACATTATACACATAAAAATAATTAATGTATTACAGAAAGATATACATTTTTATCTCATTAGTGATATGTATACCATTTTTATAACCATTAAAAAAATGGAAATATTTACAACGACTCGAATTTTTGTTCTAAATATACATGCACACACATATGTGTGTATATATATATATATAGGAAACCGATTCATAGCTAACGTTAGTTGTGGAGTATTTCGTAACTAACACATTTATAACTATCGATCGGATAATCCAACGCTAGAGATCAAACTTAAAAAAAATAAAAATAAAAAATCCCTTCCGCCAGTTTCACTAGCAGAAGGCAAAAAAAAAAAAAATTTGGTCATTTTCGCCAGTAGAAATTTCGTAGCTAACACATTTATAACACTTTTTTTTTTTGCCTTCTGCTAGTGAAACTGACATAAGAGATTTTTTTTTTTTTAAGTTTAATCTCCAGCGTTGGATTATCTGATCGACGGTTATAAATATGTTAGCTACGAAAGACTCCACAATTAACGTTAGTTATGAATCAACACTCATATATATATATATATATATATATATATATATATATATAAACTCAATCCAAATTTGAAATTATATTATTATATATACAATGATATAGTAAAATCATTTATAACCAACAAAATTCAATTAATTCTAAATTTAAATTAAGTTAGTATGATTTTCAAATCTTAAATTTAAATTTCAAACAAATTTGTCTTGTCTTATGAAATGAAAGGAAAGACTACAATCAAATCACTTGGCTCATTCTTTTTTCTTTTTTGATTTCATCTAGTATACATCTAATTTAATTAATAACAAATTAAAGGGTCCCATTCTTAGTTTTTCAGCTTGTATCTACCAACCAATAATGCCAAAAAAAAAAAAAAAAAGACAACTAGATAAGATTGTAGGTGTCATTCTCACCTTGTAGCTGCCATCACCATGTTTTTGAGCTTCTTCTGCCCAGAGTCAACACTTAACACCTAAAACACAAATGACGATGATAGTGATAAGCAACGAAATGAAATATGAACAGCTCGAAGGATCGACCATGTTTGTTTGGACTTAAATTTTAATGATTATAGATTCTGATAGTATAATTTGTACTAATAAAATTTAAACCGAAATAAATAAGGTTATAATACAAAAGTCAAAAGAAACTAAAAAAAACCTGAGTAATCATGAGAGAAGCTTGAGACCAGTGAAATGCAAAATATGAGAGCATACATCTGTCAAATTCATCCACCAGATTCACATACAATGATTCAGCATTTGGTTCATTCTCAAAATACTCATATATCTTAGCATCACAACCCTTTGATCCTTTCAAATACTCATAAGTTAACTTGCTTAATTCAGGGCACTCACTCCCATCTTCCAATCCAATCTGCCTAGCTGCACTTGCAGGTGAACGGACACACATATCGAAAAACAACTTATTAATTATCCAATTTAAAACATAAAAATACAAATAATGTAAAAGTCAAAGTTTCATTACTTACCCACATAATTAGAGAACTTTTCCAGCCTCCCAACATGCCCGGATTCGGTAGTATCCAACCGCGGCACAAGCGGCCGATCACCAACGGATGCTTTAGGATTCCGTCGACGACGATAATGCATCTTCGCGGCGGATATCAATCCTATGGCGGTGGTGGCAGCAAGCATGTGTACAATGATAAATTTGACATAACCTTCTACAAATAAAAAATATACACATATGTGAAGATATTTTCAAAAGAGAATTTATACAAAGAAAAAGGCAACTAGCTAGTAATGCACCTTTGTGCCCCATGATTTGCAATCTGAAAAAGAAAATCACTATTTACTAAAGTTGTGATGCAGCTTTGTTTAATGGAATAAACTTTATATCATTCGAGTTTTTCTTTGTACTTCTTTCTGTGGAAGCTAGAGAGATGCATCTACTACATATATTTCATTATTTCCCTTCCCATTTGCTATATATAATAGTGATTCAAAGGGTTGAAGCTGGATCCATTTATAAACAAATCCAAGTACTTATTATACAATTAATTTCTAGTGAATTGAATATATCTTCTGGAAACTACTGTTTCTTCCCCATCTCACATTTTTCATATGTTTTGCTTAAAATTATTGCCTTTATTCCAAAAAAGAATTATATTTAAAAAATTTATTTATTATTTTGCTATAAATTAAAAAACTTTCAACTATAAATTTATAAATCTCGTTATAATTTAAAGATTTATAATAAACTTTATTAAAAAAAACTTATTATTTATACATTTAATTCTTGGTCAAAGATATAAATTAATAATTTTCAAAAATTTAAATGTTTCTTTTTTTGTGAGATGGAGGTAATAAAATATAGTATCACCATCCCATGCTTTCATGATTGCTTTTACAAAAAAAAAAATTATTTTTAAAACTTTATGCGGAGTATTTTTTAAGTTAAAGTGCTTATACATGAATCCCATTGACACGCGCGAGAACTTACCGTACGATCATGTAAAAATCGATAAAGTTTTATAATTTCTCAACTTATATATAACTTGGTTTATTTGTTGTTATTTTTTATTAAGACTATGGCCAAATTTTATATACGGTACTTTGGTACTTCGATAATTTTAAAACAATGTTTTCACTCGTTCATCGAACTGAAAAGATTATTGAACAGGTGGATCAATGGTAAAACTTGTGGTCAAATTATTACTAACTTAATAATGTTATAAATATTTTGTTTTTGTAAATATGTATGTATAATTTTTATGAAAATTATATTTATCAATATTATAATTTGCTCATTTGAAAAGGTAGTATGCAATAAAAATGTCTTATTTTTCTAAATATCATATATAAAATTACTTTTAAGAGAAGTAAAATGTAGAAAATATGAAATAATAAATTATAATATAAGTGTTTGAACTAGTAAACTAGTGATCAGTTCAATTGACAGAACGATTCAATCAACAGTTTAATTAGTTCGGTCCGAGTTTCAAATCATTGTTTTGAAATACTTCCTACCCTTCGTCATAAATTATCTATAATTTGTATAATACGAATTTTAAGACATCTTAAGAGTATATTCAAATCAAATAATTTTATATGTTCTTATATATTTGAATGCATATATGTTATAATTTATAATACATTATAAATACTTTTAAAATATCACATTTAAATATATGGTGTCGACTTGTTGAAATTTGTATTAAAAAATAGACTAAGATACAACAATAACATTTCTTTTATTTTCTTTTTATAGCTCAAATCCAACCTCCAACTTAAAATAAAAAGTGGGTTTATACAAATGATAGAGACCATACGAACAACGCCCATTTCTTATATGAAGTTGGAATCCAAAGGTGCCTTTCTTTGAAAGTTGAGGTTCATAGCTTTTTTGAGAAAGTTGGTTGGGGTATTGTATTTTTCATTTCATTTTCTGTTTCATTGAAAAATGGTTTATTATTTAATTTTTCTTAGTTAATAAGCTAAAATTTAAGAGAGTACATGATAATTTTAGAGGAACTGGAGCAAACAATGTTGTAAATAATGAAATAACTCATCTCATTTCTCTTTTGAGGAGAATATATTTTTCAGCTCATTAATAACTGGATAAATGTCATACTCAATTTTATTTTTATATTTCTCAGCTAAAAATTCGGTGTTGATCTTGAGAAGAAAACAATAAGAGAGAATGGATAAGTCGAATGGTATGACATGGTTTGTTTTTGCTCCGCCCGATGTTGGTTCGCTTTTATACGTAATAAAATTCAGATTATTCTCTCTTCCTTGCTCTTTTTTTTTTTTTTTAAGTTTTAGATACTATACATACAATAATTAAAAACTTTCACACAAAAAAAAAATTAAAAATTCAAGTTGTGAAATAAATCTTTATAAAAAAAAACTCCGACGTGTCGTATGTTTTCAGAATAATATAGGCTGCGATACGTTATATTATTTAGGCTGATTTAAAATTCTACCAATTTTGAATTTTTAAAACATTTATTAGAATAAAGGCCAAAAGTAACTTCTTTTTTATTGTGAAATAGAAGGGAGTGCATGGTTCTTAGTGTTTCCCTTTCCTTTTTTCTTAAAAAAAATTAGCTTGCAACTCACGTAAGTAGAATTGTTTTTATTCTATTGTTTAATTTTGTTGGGTTATCTCTTCCTATGCAAGAAGCCTAAGTTGGCAATATTAGGTTAAGTCCAACTGGATGATACATAAACTTTCATATGTTTTGTTATATTTTGGTTTTCAGCAGTAGCCGCAACATGCGGTAGACAACAGATACTTCATCAAGTATTCAATCTAAAGATTTACCATATCCTCCTTTTCGTTTTGTACAGTGGGATCGTGTAACCTATTATTATTGATAGTGGAAATTTTAAGTGAATTCCGATAAATGTTTAGTAATTTTTAGTTCCTACACCAGAAAAATTTTTCACGTTAATATTGTTTGTATCTCTTGTGATTACTATTGTTATTTTTGGATTTAATTATTGCTCTATTTGTTGGCTACTGTGTTTACATACAAGTGCGAGAAATTTCGTTCTGCTATTTAGTATTGTGCAGTTACATTTATGATATTGTGTTATTCTAGTATTATTATTGTGTTATGTTTTCGCTGGTATTGTGCACTTGACGTTTTATAGGAATTTTGTTGTGTTTTTTGAGTTATGTGCAACCTAGTAGTTTGTTTTGTGTTGCATCCTCGTAAATAAATTTAAATACTTTAATAATAGTTATAATTTAATATTAGAAAGAAAAATAATTAGAATAAGGTAATATCTTCTATTATATTACAGATTTGGGTATCATAAAAACTACCCGTGAATTTGCATCACACTTAGGAGAAATAAATTTTAAAAAAAATCACTACAGAGATATGTCGGTGAGTTTGTGCCACATGTTTGAAAAAAAAATAGACATGTAATAAAATTATATCATTAAGAAAAAATAGACAATTTATGAAATTATACCTTGATGTAACAAAGAAAAATAATATCATTAAAAAAATTAAAATCACATCATAATATATTGATGTGACAAAAGAAACGATTATTACCTCACTAAATTTTATTAAATATAACAAAAATATCTATTATAACTTGTAATTTAATTACTTAATTTGAAGAGAAAAAAATTATTACCATTTCAAGTTATTACCAAAAAAAAAAAAATTGTGCAAACTGCCTAACCTGTAGAATACCAGCCTAAATAATTGAACGCCTAATGGAATTTTATATGGAATAGGGGTTGTCACTGCTTAAACTGCTTTTTAGAACACACACACACACACACATATATATATATATATATCATAATATTATATATTATATTCATTAATATATTTATTTAATATAAGTATATGATATTTACTACAAAGTATATAACACATACTATAATATATAATATTATAATATTTTATATATTATATTTAAATATATATTTTATGATTAACTTATAGTAAATTATAATTATAATGTATTATATATAATAATGTTATATGTACCGTTTATATGTGTATATATATCTTATATACACCATATATATGTGTGTGTGTGTGTTTGTGTGTGCACGCAAGTGCGTGTGTGTTTGTGTGCGTATGTGTTAATGTATAATGTATTATATTATATTATATTTACTATATATAATATTAAATTTTAACGATGTGTAAATATGTATGTATATATATATATATATATATATATATGTATGTATGTATGTAATATATTATATTTATATTTAAGAATTAAAGAAAAGTTAACTAAAGAATAGTTTAGTATTTTTTATAATGAAGAGATGATGAATAATTATTTTTAAAAAATGAGAATTATTATTTAATTCTCTTCCTTAATATAGGGAAGACTCTATTTTAGAGAAATTAGTGCAAGTTTAATCAGTTTCTTATTATACGAATAATCTCTGATGTACACACCGTTGCAAGTGCCTTAAGCAGAAAGAGGTAATTAACATCATTCATAGATTAACCCAAAAAAATATATTTATAAGTATTTTCATTAGGTTGAAGGTTTAAATTTTATTGGTCGTCTTTTTTTATGGATAATGTGTAAATATTAATATAAGTCATCAAATTGTGTGATACAGCTCATTTTTCTTTTTTCCATATATATATATATATATATATATATATATATAAGGGGATTAAGGAAAATGATCTGTAACACACTTTTATTTATGAGCTAAACTTATCAAAATGACATCGTTTTAATAAAAAAAATTAGAAATAAATTAAAGATAACTAAAAAACGTCGTTTGATTAGTTTAACTCACAAATAAAAGTAAACTATAACTTAGTTCCCTTATTCCTCATATATTAAAATATATTTAACCTTCGTTTTGATAAAAATATTTAGAAATAAAACTAAAGATAACTAAAATAACGTCATTTGAGTAGTCTAATTCACAAATAAAGTAAAGTATAATTTAATTCCTTATTTCGTATATACTAAATTATATTTAACCCTAAATATACCCACTGGTACATGCAATAATTTCTCATGTATACTGGATAAGCTAGATAATAAACCAACCAATTTTCCCACTTGAAATTGAGCACCAGTCGATTTAGGTTTGGGTAGAAAAAAAATAATTCTTTAATTGTGATCTTTACTTTTATTTCTATTTTTTGTCAACAAAAATCTAAGTTGAGAGTAACTCGTTCAATTCAGAGTTCTAGTATATCACGAATATCAAAGAGAATCCACATTTATAAAGATAGTTCTGTTTGTATTATATTTTTAACGAATAAATTCAATTACAAACAAAGTAAAAGAATGAATTTTTCTAGAGTACAATAAATTGTATTATAATAACTATAAAAAATAAGAATAAAAAATACTGAATCATTACATATTATCCAATTTAAAAATTATTAAATTATATGTTCTATCGTATAACTATATAGAGGACAAATATAATTTAATCAACTATAGAAAATAATTGACGAAAGAATACATGTACAATTACTGTTTTAAATGTCTGATCTTGAAAATCCTAACAAACTAACCGAGTTTGGTATTCTAAGTGCTTATCAATCTCACACGTTAACATGGATCTCGCGATGATGAATGTGTTCAAATCAAAGAAAATGTCTCGTAAGAATAAATAAATTTAAATTTGAAAAAAATGATCCTATATAGGAAAAAACAACATTCTCAAGAATAACTTTATTCAAACAAATTAAAAGAAGAAAACCTAGAGGAGAGTTTTTCCTATTAACCGAGAAAACTCTCTACAAATCTATAAACACCGTAAAAGGAGACTGTGGTTTTAGAAGAGAGAAGGAGAAAATATGGAGAGAGAAATTTTAAGCAATTTTTTTAGTTGTGTTCTATTTTAATTTACTCTATTCGTTTTTAATTATCTACCACTTACACATATATATATTTATTTACATTTGTGTAATTATAAAAATTAAGTTTTGCCATAAATTATATCAATTTTCTTGTGATTATAATTTATCATTTATATATTTATAAAATGATAAAAAGAATTAAGTCAAAAATATGTCAATTTTTATAAAAAAAAAAATCTGTAACTAACAATTAATTAGAGGGGAGAGAGTATAGTAGTAACTTTGACTTTCTAATGATTATTGGTAGAACGGTAGTTGCCCTAGCAATGAACTTAATTAAATGGCAAGTGGACGATAAATTTTGGTGGTGGTACTGCTGATGATAAACAAAGAAATAAATTGCTCGATTATTTGCAAACCAAAGAAATGGTAGTTTTAGTTGACCGATCCGAAAATGAAAATGTTTATTGTTATTGCAGATTGAAAAGTTAACGATAGAATAATATATAATAAAATCATTACAAATTAAAAAGCTATCACTTGTGCTAAGAGTAAAGTACATTTATCTCTTAAAAAGAAGAGTTTTAAACCGGCGAATATTATTTTTTATATCAAGCATTACATTGTGATCACATTACTATGGTCTATAGATATAGGGCTTTTTTTGTTGATATCGAAGCTAATACAGCTCAAGCAACAACAAAAGAAACCCAGATAGCAAATTTTAAAGATGACAAACATTAATAAATATTAATATTATATGTTTGACGAAAAATTATATATATAAATAATAAAATTTTCTCATAAAATTTATTATAAATGTTCATTAAGGATAAGAGAGATAAGAAGATTGTAATAACAAATATTAAAAAATATAGCAATATAATGAAAAATTATGACTCTTTTTTGGAATAGATCTTTTCTCAAATGTTACTCTTTTTCTTTTAGAACCAAGTGAATATTAGATTAATAACAAAATGACAGGTGTTGCTGTAGGATTGGTTGGCTACATTAGTTACAATAATAAGTATGTAAACTGTAATGCTACATTGAGATGAAAGAACCAAAAGAAAAGAAAAAAAAACTTGTAATCTTATTTACAAGTTTCGGGAGAATGAGAAATGTAAATCAGTTAGTAATACGAAGCTATTAGTTATTTTTAAATCAAAGGACGTAAATTTTCAGCTGAATAAACAAGATTTTAAAAAGTTTCAGCTATAGCTAGTATTTCAGATCTTTCTTTCCTCACCTCATCGATTGTTCTTCTGCATGAGACACATTAACATTTCATCTATTTTGATTATTTTTTTTAAAATGGATAAGATTTTTATATTTTGAAACATGTTTCCTATTAATTTGATGTGATATAGTTTCACTATGTTGGAATACTTATGTGCTGCAATTTATATTATTACTATTTTTATATGAATCAAAATCGTTAGAATTACGATATAAACAAAAGGAAGGAGGTAATAAAAAGGGTTAGATGAATGATCAAACCAATTTTATATTCCAACAATTGATTCTACCCCAAATATATGGTTACAGTATCTACTACTATTGAAGTTATTAAGTTGGCTACTTGGCCTAACGTCAAGTCTCATCTAAGGAAACAAGTTTCAAATATTTTTTTACTTTTATTATCATGTAATTATGTGATAGCTAAACTTTTCATGTTATTTTACGATCTAAACAAGAATCTCGTAATGAATCATAAATATAAAATAATCTTAAAAAATATTGAAACTAGCAAAACTCTTAATATGATATACTACATTTATTTAAATATGTACTTAAATAATCTTAATATATGCATTGCTTGAACTTTAAAGTCCGAAATCTTAAGGCATTTGTATTTAATTTTAGAAAAAAATGGTAAAAGAAGTTAAAAGCTTAATTTAAATATTTAGAAAAGAAAAAGAAGAAAGAAATGATATTAAACCCGTCCAAGGATGCCTAAGAGTGCCTAAATCCACTTCGGAGCGCCTAAAGCGCCTAACAACGTTTTTTTCCTTCTGACTTGCCCATATTTTCAAGGTATACTTACTATTTTCGCCTATATTTTCAAGGTATACTTACTATTTTCGCCTAGGCGACCACCCTTTTGAACTATCTCTAAAACTCTGAAATATTGCACTAACATAGGAAAATAATAATATTGCACTTTACTCATTCTCCCTTGAGCACTAATATTACAAACTTATGATTAAGTCATCCTCAAATAAATAAAACAAGTTCAAATAAGTAGAAAAATGTTCAGTTCCAACCCCGAAACGGGAGAAAGTTCAAAGTTTCAAACCACTCTTGATCTTAAACAGCAACAAAATTGCAAATTTAACAATTCAATTATGTCCATCTATGTCCTCGTCTTCATCAAGTAATAAAGTAGCTCACAAATATAGCATCCACATATAACAAAAACAGGCTTTTCATTGCGGACTGCTGGCTGGCCAAAATGGTGACGACCACCTTTTGTTTCATCTCGAAACATAAGAGGTCCGGGATTCAATTGCAAGACAGTGGTAATGGGCATGTGAGTTTCTACTCTAGTACTCGAATGCCCAACCCACTCACCCCCATCCCCACCCAAAAATCCAGAGGAAGAAGTGGGAGGAAGAAAGTTTACATTGCAAGATTTGATATATAATTCTAACAGAAACAGGACTGTTTATAAATATATTCAAAAACATATATATGAACAATGTACCAGAGAAAACATGTTGATTTCACGGTATTGGAAATTTGAAATGCTAGACAGCTCATTATTACAAGTACATCCCACACTGCACTTGTGAGATCTAAAGATCAACAACTAAGACGTATGTGAATTGGGTACCTTGAATCCTAGCTTTTCCTTCTCTTCAAATTTTGATCTCAAATAATCCATGGTCGGAATCTCCCCAATTCTTGAGGTTGTGTGCAACCAAGCCATAAGTTCATCCTGCAGAATGAACTTCTAAATTAGAAGTGACTTTTAATTCTACTCATGAGTAAAACATTCACCTGAATCTTCCATAGTTTTACAGAATGGCGTAGTTACAGTTTTCAATGAATGTACTGCCCAATACTTCCATTTTCATCTCTACAAGTATCTAGTTTAATGGACTCTACATAGTACAACTAGCTTGGAGTACTCTTTGATCATAGTCCCTGTTAGCATTATATAATGCCAGCACTAAATTTGTAAATTGATCTCAAAAGGTTAAGTCGTATCGCTAATTTTGAAACTGAGGAAATATTAGCATTACAAAGTGCCAGGCACAAAAACCTGAAACATATCAGGAATGTTCCCCCTACTATGAGGAAAACAAAACGTGTCATCACCCTTAAAAAGCAGGTCTAAGGGTGAAATAGCAGGTAATGCAAATTAAAGTAAATTTAATGGATCCTCCAGGCTTGACCTCAAGTCATGGCAGGATTCAATTGTTGTTTTACTCCTTATTTGCAGAAAATCTAATTTAAGAACAAATATCAAAGGAGATTAGGGACATCTGTTTGCCGAACAGACAGACAGAAAGCACTGACAAAACCATGGTTGAATAAAATGCATTAAGAAAAGGTATAGGGTTCATCCGGTTGATGTGTTTGATGAAACTACACTTAATATAAGGATGGAAGCGATAGACATGATGTAAGTCTCTCACAATATTTTAGATTGCATTTTGGGAAAAATCATGAGATGATATATATACACTTAGGTAATGCTAAAGCCACATTGGTTTCTGTTTGCAATTCGCCACCTACATTAATATAAATAGAACCTTAATTAGGGCACTAAGTGCTTCTGAGTCCAATTTGTCATACTCACAAGACTACAAGAGTCAAATGGATCAGTGATTTGTGGAGGCTAACAACCAAAGATATGTAGAATGGCTCGGGAAAATATTAAGATTCAAAGAACATTTACCTCAGAAAAGTCATGGTTCGAAACATACCGACTTTCAACCAAGCATTTGCTAATGTCAACATTAACAAAGACAGAACTATCGGAACCTTTAGATGTCTTTTCTCTTTGTGCTTCTGCAAAACCAGTACAGAGGATTGAACATAAAGGAGGGTTGAAAATTACGTAAGATAAGTAATCCAATAAAACCTCATGGATGAGTGAAAAATTTGAATCAAGAAAAAGAAATATCCAGATTGGTACCATTTATGCGCGCAACACAGTACCCTGTTCCACGCAGTCCGTTTTCCCACTTCACAAGCCGCAAACGCAAGAAAAGTCCATCCAAATGTGAGAGTGGTTTATTTGAATTCATCCATCTGTGTATTAAAACAATAATGAAGAACAATCAATATATCAGTAGTGAAGCAATAATAAAATTTGATACTTTACAAACAAAACCATGAGAATGCCTCTTTTAAAATCTTTTGTATGCATTTTGGAGGAATGTTATTATATCTGGTACTTCTATGTATCAGGCCTTTAAAGTCTAGGACCCCTAACCATAAAGATGATATAGAAAAACAAAGGAAGGACGAAAGGAGAAGAGGGAGAGGGAGACGGGCGGGGGAGGGGGAAGAGAGAGAGAAAAAGTCGAATGAGACTTGTCTGTAGGAGAAAACCAACTCTAATCCTATGAAGTAAGTGTATGAAAGACTCAATCATGAATCATCAGAGATTTGGACTTCCTCTAAATACGTCGAAATAATATAAAAGGGATGGCCATCCAATTTACTGGTAGGCATTGCATAAAAAAAATGAACATAAGTGTAAAGATATACTTTTTTTTTCCTCTGTAGGTCTTGATCGTGACCTTATTGAGAAGCCAATGACTAATTGTATATTATGTGAATGGAAACCTTTACGCCAATCTTCCAAGGCTTAGCCATTTCACAAGTAACAGATCAAAAATTTTCTGTGACTATTATATGCTTACTTGATGATATCCGTACGAGACAAGCGAAGCCTCCTTACAGCATCAAAAATGTTTGCTGCACCAGAAATGTTCTTACTAACAAAATTGCGCTTCAGCTCGACCTGATCTTCTCTTAACTCAACCTCCTCACAACTTGGAGAATTATAGTCCCGAATTTCATTCAGACAAGCAATTCTTCCATCCAAGACCTGTTTTCCCTTTGATAGGGGGCTGACAAGATGACTTTCCGCCAGGGGAGCCTTACCTTCGGAATTGCCATTTTCATCAGCAACTTGTACATGATTACCTTTTGCAAAATATATGCTAGAATACGGTTCACTGCCTTTAGGAAGCCGCACTGTACCAGCAGTCTTATAACTATATATGGAAGCATTATTACCTGTGCAGTGTTGAGTGCTTGAGGTTGCCATAGGACAGGTAATAGCCCAGTGACCTAGCTGGAAGCATTTAATGCAAAAATAAGCAGATACATCTGCTGCATTGCAGGAATTGATGCCTCTTAAGAGATCCTTTAGCTCAGGTTTTTTCACCTCTGAGCAATTGCACAAGTTGTGGCCACTTTTGCCACAAAAGAGACAGGTTATACCCAAGTGAGGGCCATCATCTTTTACATCTGACGTTATGCTTTTGATGGCTTCAAGTCTCCTAGCAAATAAAGAAGCCATGGATTGTGAACTCTTCAATGTTGGGGAAGTTGATTTTTGTCTACATATGAGCTTCTCTTGATTCTGCCAAAGAATCTTTCTGAAGGCAATAGAAGCCTCTGTGCTGGTACCGTGATCTCGTGTAATATCCTTACCAACATCATTCACTGGGTCTTCAGCAGAGGTCTCTCTGGTCTCTGAAATTTTCTGATGACAAGGAGGATTAACATTATTCTCAGGTACACTTTTTGAGCATCCAGCAGAATCATCTACCACTAGATTTGTATGATTGCAGCAGTCTAAATCTAATACAGGGAAAGAATTTCTAGAAGAAAACCGAGTGATCCACAAGCTCCTAAGGGGATCATTTTTGTTACAAACATTAGGTATTGCTTTACCTTCAGCATCAGATGGTGAACCTAGAAAATTGTCCTCTGAACTTGCAATTTTTTGTTTGTCCAACAAAGTGTCAATGGAGCTTACTCCATTTTCCCTGCCATGTGCCACACTGCTTAAGTTAATATTCTCTGAAGAGTTGGTCTTGCAAGTATCCTGAATCGAAGTAACATCCACACACAGAGTACGAGGTTGAGTTGAAGTTTGAGTTGACAGATCCCCTACATTTCCAGATGCATGCTGGTTATAATTTTTACTTTCCACAAGAATCTGTTCGCGAGAGTCATCATTCTTCCTGCAGAATGATATAGGCGTTACAGTGATGCATGTTTGTCCTGCCTCCACAAGTTCTTTAGTACCTGATACTGAATAATTGACGCTTGTCCTTCTTGTCTCACTTAAATTTGTTTTTGGGTGATGGAGGGACCCAAAAATAGATTGAAAGCCCATACTTCTAGTTCCAGAAATATGAGTTTTATTGCAACTGTGGTCTTTGTGATCATAACTTTCATGCCTTTTATCAGCATGATTAAGGGAAAGAGCAAGAGGATTCTCATCTTCATTGGTTTTGGATAAGCCCTTCACCATGTTCGATATCCAGTTCATGAAAGAACTATCTTGTTTGACAAGTGATGTTGAAGTAGGTCCTTCTTGGAACAATCTTTTGATCTTTTTGCTCTCATCAGTTAACTGTTGTTCAAGGTTACATCTTCTCTTCCCTTTTGACATCGAAGTAGCGCTATTACAACTTTCCACACTCTCATGACCGTCATTTGTATCTTTAGACGCACTTCCACATGTAGCTTTACTAAACAGAACTTTTTCTTTGCCTTTCCCTTGCAACAGATTGATTCTGTTGTCACTTGAAGGTGCAGAATCTACAACTGGATATGAGTTGTCCATTCGAGATCCTTTTTCCATCTGCCTGGAAGCATATTTAAAAACCAGATGCTGATAATGATTTTCAGAGGAAGACTCCAGCCCCTCTAGTAGTGCATCTTTTGGGCCATATCTCCCTACTTTAGTTCTGCTCTGTTCAAAAAATGCAGCTGACTCCTTCCCACTTCTCCTTTCTAATGATGAATTTGACATGGGATCATGAAGGACATCAGAATGAGTAAAGTTACGATCCTTCGGGACTGAAGATTCTAAGCCCAACATCTGGCTGCCACTACCAATATCATCAATTCTAGTTCTTCTACTGATTATCTCCTCTTCACTCTTATTGTCGTAAAGATGATGTTTGGACTCATTGGCTAGCAATAGAAGAGAATCTGTAAATTTTTTACATTCTTGACCTGCAAGATACCCATAAGATATCAGCTTACTGAAAAAATACGTAATCTGGGAGCTTCAGTGGAAGATAAGCAAAAATACTGAGTATATAGGTTATCAAACAAGCGCATTGAAGCACTCAGCCCTTTGATCCTCTCAATATGTGTTTGAAAGTTTTAGTTTGGGGGGATAAAAAGGTGGGAAGAGAAAGTTCCGATGATTTCTTCCTAACTTTTGAAAGAAATTCTCCATACTTTCCCATCCCATCCCTTCCGTGAGAATTAAAACTCACTAACACAGTAACACCTTACATCATGAAGCAGTATAGAATCCTTACTACCTTATATAGCCCAAGGCTTCTATTGCTGAATGCTACGAGTGTATAGTTTAATTCCATACAATTTGAATAAAGCCGACTAGTTTCAACAAGGTTATCGATTCTAAAAAGCAAACCATAACAAAGTATCTATCATAGTAATTCTATGGAATCATTTCAATAAAAGTAGCTCCTTTCCAGTCAGTTATTTTGAATCAAGTTTTTTGATAATAAATGAAATTGAATATAACAAGGTGCTCCTGCATTGGTTTACTTGTTCTTGCCATGTCCTGAATCCGGATGGCTTTGGGGCAGAAGAAAACTTGCTTTTTATCTTCTGTGTTACACTCCTCGTTCTGATTGAAATGTACGGCAGATTTTTCTTCCACAAGTTCTAATTCCTCCACGTTACCACCAGTACCTGAAAGAAGCTCCCTCAGCAAATTGGATAACAAAACTGTAAGACCGTAACGAGAGCATTGTCATTGGAAAAAAGCATCTTGCCTGATTCGTTCACAGGAATAGATCCAATTACATGGCCCGTGCTGCTTTTAGAATGATTAGCAAAAGAAATATCCATTGCTGCACTATTCACATGGAGTTCCTCTTCTGATGCAGTAGAAATTTTCTCATTATCAGGCTTGATATCATTATTCCCCCCTGATTTGATGCCACTCACTGATGAAAGAACCATATTGCTTGGTTCTGCATCACCTGGATTAGAGAGTTTTTCCCCAATCCAGCTACAATCGGCACATTTCAAACTCAAACCTCTACGGGGGGACCAAACTAATTCAGATGGGGGGTCAGTTGCCACACGATTCATGTGTCTCCTGGAGTCTGCATTTACACCTGCACCTGAATTAGTATTCAGGCTTGTCTGCTTGGATTGATTGGGATAACACAGAGAAATGCCTGTGTTCACATCCATACCATCCTCGTTCATGATCTGAAAGAGATTATCTTTGTTAAAAAATCCTGAAATGTCCAATAGAGTTATATCAATAAATGAGATGAAGCCTGATATAAAAACTGCAGAAGGCCCAAAAATATTGCTCACAATAAATTAGACAGACTACTAAAGGTGACCTTTCAATGGTCAACACTGAACCGGCTGTTATATCTTATATAGAATCCTACAGATTTCAGATGTGAAACTTCACGGGTGCAAATGCATAAGACTAAGAAGGCTATGCGAGATTGCAGGAGGTTATACGAATTAATGTATAACAATGCAAAGGCTGTAATGCATAACAACATTGTAATCAAAATGTAATGCATAATAAAACTAATGTTATACAAAGGCCATGAAGTCATAATGGAAGCACAATACCGCTTCCATCTTCAACTTTCTCTCGTCATAGCCCTTGTATATATCATTATCCGGAATTGTATCCAATGCCTAATCATAGCCACAAAGAAATATATACTCAAACACTCAGAAAATGGTGAAACAAGCATACTTAATCTATTCATATATAAATGCAAACACCATCTGTTGATCCAATTAGTCATGAAACTTTGTTTTAGTACAAATTCCTGACTAAAACTCTTAGGCGCATCTATTCAATAATCATGTACACTCCTGTGCAACTTATGATTCAACACGTTCTCCAGGCTTAGACAAGGCATTTGACTAAAGTTAGGAATTTAATTTTTGACTCCATTAGAACTCTAAATCTTACAATTCCTTATTGTTCCATTCATGTTAGTTTAATGTGGCTCAAGGTCCGACACTTTTTTTTCTGAGTACATCCATACCAGAACTCGTAGTAGTTTGCTTGTTTTATCATTGCCCCAGCTATATTACCACCCATAACAAAAGAATTCAAAAGAGCGTACAATTACAAAAGAATAACATAACCAATTTTGCTGGCACAAAGTGAGTATCAAGTTGTTGGGCTTCCCAAATTTGTAAGTACAAATAGGGTCACTTGAATTAATTAATTAGTAAGTACGTTACGAGTTTATATCAAACCAACATTTATAGCACTAATTAGTGACCTTCACTATGCTGATTCAACATTCAAATGCTTACTTCACATAAAAGGTTGGAGCTATATGTGATTTATATGCCCATAACTCGAGACACAATAAAAACATCCATAAACATCAACATCAACAACAATTAGATAGGAAATTAAACACAAAATAAGCAAAAAAATTGACAACTTATATTGAACTGAGCAAATAAATTGATATCTTATTCTAAAACTAACCCATAAAGAATGAGAGAAAAACACATATAATATTGCATTAAAAGTTCATATATCTGTATCAAGGTCCAAAGTTCATTTGGGGAGAAAAGGAAATCACAAGTAAATATTGACTCACTAAAATCTTGAAACCTACTATAACCAAAACAGGAGAACTTGAAACTTCATATAATACCCTTTCCCAAAATTCCTAGCTATAAACCAAAAACACAATCATAACACAAACAGAGAAATGCCCATTAAAGATGAACAAGATCAAAAGAGACCCACTTACCCTAAAACCCATCAATTAATTGAAGTTGCTCCTCAGAACCAAATCATTTTTAATCCCAATACATATTTTTGATTACAGTACAAAAATGAAGGAGAATCCAAAAAGTAGGGAATTGGAGAAAATTGTCCGTGTACGCGCGTGGAAGAGAAGGAAAAGATTGAGGTGGCAGTCATGCTACATATAGAGAGAAGTTATACGATGCTGCTGCCGCCGCTGTGGAGATTCAATGGGGCTTTACAGCAAAATGCTTTGATTTAGTGGTTCAGACTCTGCCACATCGACTATCATGTGCTGCATGACGGTAACGAACCAGCAGGGGAGTTTTTCGTGGCATTAAATTTGAATTTTCGCAATTCTTTTTGAAATAGAAAAAGAAAAAGAAAAAAAATTAAGCAAGAGAAAATTACATCAGTTCAAAGTCACAGATATTTTACATATTTCAAAGATTATTTTTTTATTTCCTATAACTAACCCAATTTTCATCTACTAATTCACTCAACTAAACAATTTTAAATATTATTTATCCTTCGTATATATTTTAATTTTTTAAGCCCAACAACGTATTAACCTAAATTAATGTAATGTGTGGATGAGAAAAAAAAGTTACTTTTAAAATGAGAAGAGTGAGAGTTATATTTGCATAAATTTTCATTGTAATGCTATTTTCTTAATTAAAATTTATTATTACAATCTCTATTGAATATTTATAATAAATTTATTAAAAATAATAATAAAAAGACTTCTTTTTCGAATCCATAATTCTCAATCAAACATGAAATATTAATATCAGTAAAAAAAACTCAAATGTAAATTATTTTATGAGAGAATGAATATTCAAAAATTTCGGACGAAATAATTCAATGTTTATCAACAAAATGAATTGTCTTCTGTGAAGATTAGTTATATGTACTGTGTAGTATACAATATGTATGTTTTATAAATATTTAAAGATTTTTCAAAATGTGTCTTGCTTTTAATTAGCATAATAAATTTCTTATTGATGAATTAAACATTTGATTGTACATCAGTTATTTACATTGTACTCTCAAACAAAACAAAACAAAAGGGCCGATTACGATTATTTAGAATTATTGTATAACATTATCTATGTAGTTTTAAAAATGCCAAAATGATTAATGACAACTAGTTTTATAGCACATGTAAAAATATGTGCACTGCGCATAAAATTATATTGTGTATAAGTAAGATGTAAGTAATTTATTAGAGTAGTTGGAGATAAAATAAAATCAAATGAGAAAGTGAGATTTAATATTATTTTTAATTTTAATGACAAATTCACTCATAAAAATAGGAGGTTTACACAAAGTTATATAATATAATGGATAGATTCATGGAACAAAAGGATTACTTTTTGTGAAATGGATCAAGTAATTTTCAGGAGGCTGTCCCTTTCGAATCCGAAGACTAAAATAACACTAATATAACAACACCAAATTCAACTAATGACAATTTCTGGTGTTTATCAGAAAGTTATATAAGTTAAAAGGGGACTAGTTGAAACAGGTAACATACATGTTAGAATATTTTTAATGAATAAATCACATCTTATTCAAAACTAACGCATTAAAGCTTCGATAGCATTTAGGTACAAAATTTGTCGGCTTGAAATTAAATATTTTTATCAGAAATCTAAATTGATTGAAATCATTAAATGGTCAGAAGAATTATACAAGAATTGAGGTTTAAAAAAAAGGCTCATGTACGTGTGTATAACGTAATAATACAGTATCTTCGCACGTTCAAAGCAAATGAAATTTCAGAATCATTACGCTTTGTATATATCTATTTTATCTGGCATGTCTAGATAATCTTAAAAAGATATAGGTTATGTCAAAAAGTTTATTGTCTCTTTTGCTATCTTTTAATATTCCTTCTTTCTCTCGCAACCTGTTTTGTATGTTCTGCCATCACTTTATCTCATAAAAATTTGATAAAATTTGGTATTTCAATTTTAATTACCTAGAATATGGATAATAAAGTGGTAGATATTTTCAACCGAGTATGCAATACGTTTGTCCTACCCACTTTGGAAACAAGATTAGGAATAACTAGTTTGGATGTCCGTGTATAGCAGTGGCATATTTTTACTTTTTTAGGTAATATTAAGAATATTATAATTTTTTAGATTTTTTTCTAATATTTTTATATATTTAACTGTTAACTCATTTAATATCAAAATTAAATAAATTTAAAATCAAACTAAATAGTACTTAAATATGAATCACTTAAAATTATTTTTAACAACAATAAGAAGGAAAAAAAAAAGAATAACTAAATTGATATAATCAATAATAATTGACTCAGTAATATCAAACGCAAAATCAAGTATGTTCTTGAAACATACTTTGTCAACATATAGTACTCGGTAGATATATGGAGTTCAATGCACAATTATACACAATTGACTTTATAGGGATATGTTATTCCTTATAAGGAGTACACAATTGACTTAAGCATCTTACTACTCGTTACTACCTAATAATTATGAAGCCTTAGGCTTTTAAACTACTCCTGTAACAATTTTTAAAAATAAATTCAGTTACTCAAGATTAAAATTTTAAATTGAACAAAGACTCGTCAGTTTAATATCAAAACATAAACGCTTATTTTGATAAAACTTAAACTCTCGACGTGATAAAAACATTCATCATATTTTATCAACTGCATACCTCATGTCCAGAGTACGACAATGATTTTATTCTCTGGAGTATAACGTTTATAGAAAGAAAAAAAAATGCATTTTCTTTTCGATAATGTTGATCAATCAACTCCAAACCATAAGTACTAATTATGATCGGTTTAGTATCTGTTACTTTAAGTTGGGTATTGATTAGTCTGGCCCACAACTAGTGGTCTATGTTGACTCCACACCCACTTGTAGAAGATCTCTAAGTTTTGCTTTTAACGTTCATAACTACATACACGTTTTCTTTCTTTTTTAATAATTATAAAAGATATTTGAATATTTTAAACTAGTATGTGAATAAAATAAATTATAAGACATGATATCTTATTTGTTTCGATTTAAATTTAAAAAATTCAAATTTTGATAACATAAATTATATTACAAAAATTTAAAATCTTCAAATTGAATCAAATATCATCGATAACAATCTTGTTGAAAGTTTCATCTCTTTAACTTTCACTTTGCGCAATGAAAATTTTTTTGAAATGTGGAAAGCGCATTAAATGATCGTTAAACAGATTTAAAATAAAATAAAATAAAAGATGAGGAGGAAGAGGAAGAGTTAATTCGACCAGTATCATGTGACATATATTTCATGTTGTTCTATAATTTATAAGTACAAATATATTTCTAAATTTGGGAACCAACTAAAAGGAAAAAAAAAATGAAATTAATGCTTACAAATGAAAGAGATTCTGAAATAATTTTACAATATGTCCCGCATGATTTTGATGTTATTATTTTTCACATTATACAATTAGTAAGAATGTTTCATATTGTTCCATTGCTCTGCAAAATGACAGATAAGGCCGGTAGGGTGGCTATAACTAGTTGGACAATTTGAGGCTGCTAATTTGCTGAGTGCTCACACTTTAAAATAATTCCAGAGAAGTCCAAAACAAATTCCATCATGTATGCCAATTGGTATTACTTGCAGAAATATGGTCCAGTCCCACATTAAGAAACCACGATCAAACTAGAAGATTTGAACAATCTCACACCACTCAATGCTTTCAATATATATACATCACCAAAAGGAATTAAGTGAGTAGTCTATTTCAAGCTGTTGATGCATCAACAGAGACAACACATGAGAAATTAGCCATGGAATGATACCCCCAATTGTAAAGAACAATTCAAGAAACTGAAAATATGGGTGGGGTTTCTTTCACCATAAAGTTCTTGATAAGATTGTATAATGGGGAAAATGACTACTTGTGATGGCACTTTCTTATTAGCCCCAGTTTCTATTAATGGGATTTTATCCTGTTTTGAGTCTTGCTGAAATAACTACTGCAGGTCTCATATCTGAGCTCAAATGAGAGAATAATGTGTAGTATACAATATACCAGTGCTCGTTGGTCCAAGTGATAAGGAACTTGTCCTTTAAACAAGGTCTCTAGTTCAGTTCGAGTCTTGTAAATGGAGAATGGGTATCAGGAAAGTTTTCCACCCTATAGAGTTTGACTCGGCTCAAATATAGAGTGAGTAGTCGAAATCCAAATAGACAACCGGATACTAAATGATTTAATTTAAAAAAAAATGTATATGATACATTATAAAGTAAAGGCATTCCTGTTCTTTCTTTGTTAATTTGTCTCTGGTATCAAAATATTTGTTCCATAGGGAAAATTCAACTAGTAATATGTTATATTAACACATGTACATAACATAGCCAGAGGAGTTGGTCATCTTAAGGATTTTTGCTTGATTTATAACTACTCTGTTTTTGTGAATCAATGCGTCCCCTAATTTGAGATCAATATCTTCCCTTTACCTGGTACTTGTATTTTTGCCACTAGAATAATCATGTTTGTTGCAAGAAATCGATAGTGATTTTAGGACACATATCTAAAGATTAATTATAACTGCTTGGCCAAGAGCTAAAATCCAATCCTCTTGATTATTTTTCCTTTCCCATCTCAACTGATACTTGGAAATTACATACTTTCAGCCAGTGAATTTAATTTCCAATGACATTTGAGGTGATTCATATGGAAGCCCAATAGCCCTAACGTAGCCTAATAGTTGTCAAATAAATCAAGACAGTTCAGATTGGATGATAGTCAAAATATTCTGCCAAAGAAACTCAGGTTGGCCCATTATGCAGAAAGGCTTCCTATGTGTCAAAAGTGGTGCAGTGAGAATCCTCCCTTAGCTAGTGAGTAGCAGACCCCCAACCTTTTTTGATTTGTCATGGTTGGTTCCTAAGTAGGGATACAGTGATGCCTACAGTCACTTTTGGATTAAGAATGGTTTTATTTACATTTTTCGCTCTAGGGACCTCAAGGTTTCTTTCTTCTTTTCTATTTTTTTTTTCCTTAAATTATGTCAACAAATGCTGTTGACCTCTGAGGCATGGTTTAAATTTTATCCATTATTTTCAGAAAAATAAAAAGAGCACCAGAGGGAACTGATTGAATGGAGATTTCATTTACTAAAATTAAGGTGTGATATATTGATAGGAAAACTGACATACATAGGATAGTATGAAGAAAAGGTACAAACTCTTCACCTGGAGAATCAACGAGCAACTCGTCCCCCACGAGCGATTCTTTGCCCTGCTCCAAATAACAAGGCTTTTCCTATCGCGCCGGTATGAAGTCCATAAGCCAGAGCCACACTTCCACCTATAACTAACCATTTCCAATCTATTGCACCCTGATCTCCATGCCCTTGAACATTCAGAGCACTCCGCTCGTCTTCTTCTGCCACCATCTCTGAGGGATCAACATCTCCTGTAAACATAATCTTGGTAGTAATTCTTGCTGCCATTGCGCTTTTGGACAGTGGTGCCTCGGATTTCCTGGCTAGCTGATATGCTCTTAAGCCTGCATGTAATTTCTTAACAGTTCCCCACATACCGTGACGAACCCCTAATTTTGCCACGTCTTTTGGGATGCCCATATCTTCATAATGTACAAGAGACACATCACATGCAGTCAACTGTCCATCTCCTTTGCGAGATTGCACTGCACTCAATTTGCAGATGCACCAATCAATTTTTACAACCGGTGATCAGATTTTGTAAGAAGTAGCACAACATATTACTTACCAGGCTTGATAATCCAACTTGAAAAGTATTTGTCGACACGCCTAGGCTTGTCACGCCTCTGCAAAGCTGGATATGGAACAGCCTGCATTAATAATTGTAAATATTACAAAATAACATCCAACAGGATTATAAATATGCAATCCAACTGCCAAAAGAATGAATATAACTTGATGCATGATGTTCATCTCCATAGAAATGAGCTAAGATGCTATAGCCAGATGCTCAATATACCAGCTTCTGCACAAATTCTCCCGAGTTCGTGGATGAAACTAGGTTCAAGGGAGTGAGGTCAATTAACTTTATAGATTTGTTTCTTCCATAATTGTTATATACTTCAGTTTTGATATATTTGGATGAAGTTTCACAAGCCAACAGATTAAACTTTCACACATTTTCTTGTTCATGGGTTAAATTGAATTCTTTGATCATTTCATATTTATTGTTCCTCATCCCCAAACCTTTACTATGGATGCAGGACCTTCTCTGCAGGTCAGACAGGTTGTACAGTACTGAAGACGGTTCGGAGATTTTTCTGGTAGATGGTAGTTGGACTGAGAACAGAGCAGGAATAGGTTTTTTTTTTGTTCTACAGCAGATTTCCTCTTGTGCAGGTACTGACCCTGTCACAGCTGTTTCCCCTTGGAGCTCCTGGTCATTTTGCATTCCCTTTTATGGTGTTTAGACTATACAGTTTTATGTTTGTTACTTTTATGTTCTGATTCTAGACTTGCTCTTGTTTTGTTATCTTCTTCTTTATCGGCGTACACACCAGCCTTGTCAGGGATATTTTTTACTATGCAAACTGTTTTTCTATCCACAATCTCGCCTATGTTCCTAGACCTTCAGTTGCTCAGGCATTTAGCTACAAAGGCCAGAAAGACGGGTATTACCTAATATGAGTATATCCTTATTTCTATTAAAATAATACAATTAAAATTAAGGGGGGAAAAACTCACACTCTTGTTTATATACACATTTTTTACTTGGTTAATATTATGGTCCCTTTTTCTTTTTCCAAACCTTAAAAAGTTAAATTGGTTCTCTAATGATACCTATAAATAAAATTTCAACCCATATTGATCAGAAATATAAATTTATCACTGAACAATATATTAAGGCTTTTTATATACGGACAAATACATGGGTGCGGAAACTAAAGTTTGTTCACCGGGCCCTTTTTTCTTAACTTCATTTTTAAACAAAAAAATCAATTTCTTGGACTGAAAAAACATCTAAATTTAAGCCAGCATGAATTTTTGGTGATGTTATATTATTTTTGTAACCATGCAAAAAATCATGGTTTTGCCATATACAGAGAACACTGATGTTACATGATCTAATAATTACGTTTCAACATCGTAAAAAATTCATTCCCTTTATCTATATAGTTAAAATGTTTCAAAATGAAGTTGGGAACAAGAATGTGATCTGTACATTGTGTATAAGTCATCACACACGCACATAGCTATGTAGATAGCAGCAATTAGTTGGAATGCAGAACTGTACCAACTACCTTCCCAGCCACAGACAAAACTCTTGCAAATTACAAATACCAAAATGAAATTCCACACTGTTCATTTTTCATTCATATTGGCACTATAATTAACCACTAATGTACCTGGAAAAATATAAGCATAAATTTCAGGATGTCACCGACAAAATTAACAGTAGCATCCAAACACCACTCAATTCAGGAGATAAACAAGCCAACGCATTATATACAAAAAGCTGTATAAGAGCCAGTACCTTAGTCACGCAATAATATGCCTTTCCAGCTTCCCATATTCTTCGACCAATGATGTATTCTCGATTACTGCAAAAAAATGGAAACTGCATATAGGGCAAAAGAATTCACACGTCAATTGACAAACTGCGAGAAAGAAGCAGTATCAATGATTAATATACAATAAAGAGTACAACAACATATTCTCAAAGAACCTTTTTAATCCAGTGGACAGTTGTTGTCCCCGTATGAGAGCACTCATCTACCATCTTGGAGTATGCTAGCATTGGATCCCATTTAGGTCGAAACTCATCATCCCAGAAGAAATCTCTAACCAGCTCTGGAGTTGCATCCTCAAAGACGGTTCTACTTCTGAAAATTACAGGACCCGTCTGATAAACAAGATGCATTGACACGAATTAAAGCTCACAAACTTCAGCTATAAACAGGGGTAGGCATGATGCACGCTCAGAGCTTCAGTCATTGCCTAAAGGGGCACGCATATTTGTGGATCAGAACATATTAGAACAGGAAGTACTAAATACATAGATTGCTATTATAATCTCTATATACTTCCAAATCCTGTTAATAATTAGTTATAAGTAAACACAATTACAAAGCCAAAATTTATTTAATTACACCTAGAGAAATACAACAGATTTAAGTCGGCATGGAGCATATATACATCAGTAGGAAGAAAACAAATTGTGATAAATACCATCTCATGGATCAGATATATCAGTACAATTATTAGAACAAGCAAAAAGAATAGAGAAGTCAAATTCCAGTTTTACCTCAGGCTCATGATGCCAGGCTTGATATGACATGTTTGATGTGGAACTATCCATCAATCTTTGCCAGGCCATATCCCCACCATCTCCATGTACCAGTTGCAAAAGGCATTCTAGATCATTCTCACCAACAATATCACAGTCTTTCCTCGAGTTAATGGTGCTCAGCCTAGAGGAAATCAGTGTTAAGAGAAAACTATTACGTCTTGAAAAATCAGAGGTTCGTGTGTGGAACAACTACAGATTTTCATCAAATTTGTAAAGTGCTAATTTTACCAACTTATGTCAAATTTTTTTTATTCTTGCTTCAAAAGTCAAACTGTTATTGTCTGAAAATCCATGTAACTTTTAAAAATTGAAGTCGTCTAGAATGATATGCATTTTTCACAACCCATGTATGCCCATGTGCTTTGATCAGATGAGCCACATCACCATGTAACTGATTTCTTAAAGTTAGTAATCTTATAGGCATCTGCTAATATTCAAGTTCACCATCTCCTTCTACCACTTTTGTATATAACTGTATTTAATGTCATTAGGAAAGCAAAATTATTTATTCCATCTCCTTATACTGCTTTTGTATATAACTGTATAACTAGTTTAATAGTATCCCCATTAACCAAACAGAACCTTTGGAGTTTATAATTCTGGGAAAACAAGTAGACCGACACTCAGAAAGAATTCTAGTCACTAGGTCCATAAATCAATAACCGTCCCGAAAAACGTGGAGCCAAAGGTTGATGACCCTAAGTGGAGGCAACATTGCTTGCGCAGTACTCTTGACATCCTTTCATGGAGTATTGTATTAAAGACCTAAATTAAAATATAGAAGTCCCTTATCATGGAGGGAGGGAGAGAGAGTGAGATGGATGGAGGTAGGTTTCAATATTATTTTCATACGCGTGGATGGATGTCTCAAAACCGTTGGAAACAATTAAAAAAAATTACTAGAACCTATTTAGTGCGAATATAAGGGAAAACGGGTCACATGCTGTACTTCCTGATCAATGCTTAAGAAAAAATCTCTACTAAATTATAATAAACTTTATTTCATTGAAGACTATATGTGATAAACAAACAAAAAACCTATATCCTATTAACTACCTTAACGTCCACTACAGCAACGCATAACAGAAAACAAAAACATCTGGCACATAATAACGGATTATCATCTTAAGAATAATTTTATCATGCGTTGTGATATCAATAAATTTAATTTTCATAAAATCAAAATAATAATAATATTACAAATTGATTATAGAAAAATCAACACATGACAAGGGAATTAAACAGAATAAAACCTATAGACTCACCCAAAGGTACCGCCAGTGCCGTTCACAAAGTCGCTGGAATCAGTCGGCGGCTGAGCAGAGCCGGCGGAGCCTTTTCCCTTCTTCACTTTGAAATTAGACCAGAGCCGGCTGGCTACGGAGAACGCCGAGAGAGCTGTGAAGGCGAGCCAGAGCCGGCGAGCCCCCAAACCAGGCGGTAACGTCCATACGAATCGGAGCTTGGATCGGAGCCCCAAAAATACCAACCCGGTCCATCGCGGCCTCCAAGACCATCCGATAACCAAACCAATCATAACGGCTAGCCAAATCGGAACTGCACAGAGCAAAATGTCGACGAATGTGTCAATAATGGCCGGGTTCGTCACGAAATCCATGAAATCTAGCAAGAAATCCTCCATTTATGATCTCTCTCTGTCCATATATACATTTATTTATTCATAGATAATGATGAAGACGAACAATTAAGACATTAACGAGGGTTTCATGGATCGGAGACGGAGAGAGAAATTAAGAAATTTTGTTTTAGAGAGAGAATCGGCTTATGAGGATTGGGAAATTTTAGAGAGAGAGAGTGCGATTGTACGGAAATGTACGTGAGAAGAAGGCGGAGTAATATCTGGATAAAGTTTTGGATTTTTTTGGGGTTAATACAAAAAGTTCAACTAGTTTCTCATGGACATGCGGGGGATTTGTTTATAGGATTGGATTGGAGTATATTAATTTAATACTTTTATATTAATATTATATTTTATATAAAGAAATAAACTTTGAGAATAAACTTATTTTTTAAAAAAGAGTAATATTTTATATTTTTATATTTATAATGTTATATTTTCTAAATATGTCATTACTGTTATGTAATATATATATATAGACATTTTACATTATCTACTACTCCACCTCTCCACTACTCCACTTCTCCACTTCTCCACTTCCCCACCTCTCCACTTCTCCATCTTTTCCTTCATCTTTTTTGCTTATAAATAGAGGCATTGTAGAATGTAAAGTACATATATTTTCAAGTAGAAATAATATTATTCTTTTTCTCTTTAATTCTGCTTTATATTATATTATCTCTCTTTTACTTTTGCTATATATTATAACACGTTATCAGCACGAGTTTGCTCTAGTCAAATTGCGATTGGATTTTATTCGAGTAGAAGTACAAGGTTTCTACAATCAGATTTTGTTTCGAGAAGAAGGTACTTTTTAGATTGTATCTTATTAATCTTTACTTTTATTTTATACCTTATTTTATTTAACATTGTATGAAAGTAATACTTTCATTCCCAGAAGAGAATGATAAATTAAGTACATGATAAAAGCAGAAGTTTTTATTATAGTTTAGATTTTTTTAAAAAGAAAGAACTTGAAGTTCTTAACAATAAACAAAAATAACCTGAAGTTCTTATTTGTAATTTTTATACAAAAGAACTTGAAGTTCTTAACGTACAATAAACAAAAATAACCTGAAGTTCTTATTTGTAATTTTTATAAAAGAGAACCTGAAGTTCTTTGCCTAGCATTATATATATATGTCTCCAATACTTAATTCTCTTAATAACCAGAAGTTATTAAGATTCTTTCTTTAGTCATTTTTTTGTATGTTTATTGAATATAAATGCATATTTTAAATTCGTAGCATTTTTTTTTTGTAGTTCTTATGGCCAACATTTCTAAACTTGAGTTCAATGCTCTTGATATATCGGGCAAAAATTATCTCTCATGGACTCTCGATGCCGAGATCCACCTTACAGCAAATAATCTTGGAGAAACAATAAAAGATGGAAATAAGGTCTCCCTGCAGGAGAAAGCCAAAGCAATGATATTTCTCCGTCATCATCTCCACGAGGATTTAAAAACTGAATATTTAACGGTGAAAGACCCGTTAGAATTGTGAAAAAATTTAAAAGAAAGGTATGACTATAAAAAACAAGTACTCCTCCCAAAAGCTCGTTATGAATGGCTTAATTTAAGGTTGCAAGACTTTAAATCTATAAGTGAATATAATTCTGCAATGTTTCGTATAACTTCTGAATTAAAGTTATGTGGAGAAAAGATTACTGATGAAGTCATGTTAGAGAAAACATTCTCTACATTTCATGCCACGAATTTGCTCATGCAGCAGCAATATCGAGAGCGTGGTTTTAAAAAATATTCAGAACTGATATCATGTCTTCTTGTTGCGGAACAAAATAATGAGATTTTGATGAAAAATCATCAATCACGACCCACTGGTTCTAGTCCATTCCCTGAAGTGAATGCGACATCATTTAAAAGAGGTCAAGGACGAGGACGTGGTCGCAGCCCCAGAAGAGGCCGTGGACGAGGTCGCACTAATGTTTGGCGACGTGATGGTCATAATCCTAAATCAAATGAAAAAAATGCTGGGAGATGTGAAAAGGGAAATAATTCTTCATCTTATAAGAAACATGAAAATGTTTGCTTTAGATGTGGTATGGAAAATCATTGGTCACGCACATGTCGTACTCCAAAACACTTGGTTGAACTCTACCAAGCTTCCATCAAGAAAAAAGGAAAAGAAGTAGAAACAAATCTAGTTGAAGATGATTCAAATGATATGCTTATAGATACACACCTAGATGTTTCTGATTTCTTCGAAAATGTTGATGAAGAGATTAATGTCATGAAGTAGTTTTTGTTATTTTTGTTTTAATAATAAGTTTAGTTTAATTTTCTTTTTCTCTTTACATATGTTGTAAGTTAGTTTTTCATGAAATAAAATTAGTTTTCCTTTTATTTGATCTTATATATATTTTTCTTATTCCAAGGAAATAGAATATGATTGGAGGCTCAAGAAAAGCTATGGCAAATAGTAAAGATGAATGTTTAGTAGACAGTGGAACAACAAACTCTATACTAAAAAGTAAGAGATATTTTTCTCAATTGTCTCCTGCAGAGACACATGTTAATACAATATCTGGCATTAGTAATTTAATTGAAGGCTCTGGAAGAGTTTGTATTTTGTTACCTGAAGGAACAAAATTATTTATAAACAATGCATTATACTCAAGTAAATCCAAAAGAAATTTAATAAGTTTTAAGGATATTAGAAGGAATGGTTATCATCTTGAAACCATGACTGAAAATCATATTGAGTATCTTCACATAACATCTATTGAATATGGCCAGAAAATCATATTGGAAAAGTTGAAAGTTTTATCCTCTGGATTATATTGCACAAACATAAGTCCAATAGAATCAAATATGGTCAGTAACCAGAAGTTACTTGACACAAAGACATTTATTCTGTGGCATGACAGGTTAGGTCATCCAGGTAGCACTATGATGAGAAAAATAATTGAAAGTGCAAATGGGCATCCCCTAAAGGACCTGAAGATCCTATTATCAAAAGATTTATCATGTGCAACATGCTCTCTTGGAAAATTAATAATTAGGCCATCTTCAAATAAAATTGAAAATGAATCTCCTTCATTTTTAGAAAGAATTCAAAGAGATATTTGTGGGCCTATTGTTCCTCCGTGTGGACCATTTAGATATTTTATGGTTTTAATTGATGCATCAACTCGATGGTCACATGTTTGTCTATTGGCAACAAGAAATGTTGCATTTGCTAGGCTATTAGCACAAATTATCCAACTGAGAGCAAATTTTCCAGATTATCAAATTAAAAGCATTAAACTTGATAATGCAGGAGAGTTTACATCCCAATCTTTTAATGATTATTGTATATCGATTGGGATTATGGTAGAACATCCGGTGCCTCATGTACATACACAAAATAGTTTAGCAGAATCATTAATTAAGAGATTACAACTGATTGCTAGACCATTACTTATGAAAAGTAATCTACCATCTTCTGCATGGGGACATGCCATTTTACATGCTGCTGCACTTATTAGATTAAGACCAACTGCATATCATAAATTTTCTCCATTACAATTGGTCTCCAGAAGAGAACCAAACTTGTCTCATCTTAAAATTTTTGGTTGTATTGTATATGTTCCAATTTCTCCACCACAATGTACAAAAATGGGACCACAAAGAAGATTGGGAATTTATATTGGTTTTAACTCTCCATCAATTATTAAATATTTAGAACCAAAAACTGGAGATGTTTTTATAGCACGTTTTGCTGACTGTCAATTTAATGAGACAATATTTCTAATATTAGGGGGAGAAAAAGAAAAGCTAGAACAAGAAGTAAATTGGAATGCATCATCATTATCTTATCTTGATCCCCGAAGTGGTCAATGTGAACTAAAAGTTCAAAAGATTATACATTTGCAAAGAATAGCAAATGAATTACCAGATGCATTTGTGGATACAAAAAGGGTTACTAAATCACATGTACCAGCTTTAAATGCACCTGTTCGAATTAATGTAATCTCAGTAGAGGTTTCTATACAAAGAAAATGTGGAAGACCAATCGGTTCCAAAGATCGAAATCCACGAAAAAGGAAAGAGCAGAATAGAACAGTTGGTGTAACCTCAGAAGAGGTTATCGATAAAACCCCAGAAGAGGTCAATGAAACCCCAGAAGAGGTTGATGAAGTTCCAGAAGAAACTCAGATACCTAATGATTATGAGATCTCAATAAATTATGTACAAAATAGTACAATATGGAACCGCAATGAAACAAGTGTTGATCAAATTTTTGCATATGCTATAGCAATTGATGTGCTAAATGAGAATGATTATGTGCCAAAAACTCTTGAAGAGTGTAGGCATAGAAATGATTGGCCAAAATGGAAAGATGCCCTGAAGTCTGAATTAGATTCACTTGAAAAGCGCAATGTTTTTGGACCTGTAGTCCTTACTCCCAAAGATGTTAACCCTGTAGGTTACAAGTGGGTATTTGCAATAAAAATGAATGAGAAAAATGAGATTGTGAGATATAAAGCAAGGCTTGTAGCACAAGGTTTTACACAAATACCAGGAGTTGATTATGAAGGAACGTATTCACTTGTAGTGGATGCAATAACTCTCAGATTCCTAATTAGTCTCACAATCACTGAAAAACTTCAAATGTGTCTCATGGATGTAGTCACAGCCTATTTATATGGATCACTTGATAATGATATCTATATGAAAGTCCCTGAAGGACTAAAAATGCCTGAAGCATTTAAATCAAAACCTCGAGAAATGTTTTCTATAAAGTTACGAAGATCTTTATATGGACTAAAACAGTCGGGTCGAATGTGGTATAATCGACTAAGTGAATATCTCATAAAAGTGGGATATAAATCAAATGAAATTAGTCCATGTGTTTTTATTAAAAGAACAATCTCGGCTTTTACAATTATTGCAGTATATGTTGATGATTTGAATATCATTGGGTCTCCTGAAGAGATCGAAAAGACTGCAAATTTATTAAAGGAAGAATTTGAAATGAAAGATCTTGGTGTAACAAAATTATGTCTTGGCCTGCAGATCGAGCATTTGAATAATGGTATTTTTGTCCATCAATCAAATTACATCCAGAAGATGTTAAAACGTTTTAATATGGACAAAACTCATCCTCTAAGTACACCAATGGTTGTTCGATCACTTGACATAGAAAAGGATCCTTATCGTCCCCGAGAAAAGAATGAAGAAGGTCTTGGTCCAGAAGTACCATACTTAAGTGCAATTGGGGCTTTAATGTATCTTGCTAATAATACAAGACCTGATATTGCATTTTCTGTCAATGTATTGGCAAGATATAGCTCTGATCCAACACGTCGACATTGGAACGGAATTAAACATGTGTTTCGTTACCTTTGTGGGACAAGTGATATGGGACTATTTTACCAAAAGAATAAGGAATCCAAATTAGTTGGGTATGCAGATGCAGGGTATTTATCAGATCCACATAAAGATCGGTCACAATCTGGATATGTATTTACATATGGAGATACTGCAATTTCATGGCGATCAACAAAACAGACACTGACAGCAACATCATCAAATCATGCCGAATTAATTGCTTTATATGATGCTGGACGAGAATGTGTATGGTTGAGATTAGTGATTCAACACATCCAGGAGGAATGTGGACTCGAGTCAATCAAAGGAAGCCCAACTGTGATATATGAAGACAATACAGCATGTATTGCTCAAATCAAAGAATGATATATTAAAGGTGACAGAACCAAACACATCTCACCAAAATTCTTCTCAACACATGATGTACAGAAGGATGGTTTGATAAATGTTTGTCAAATTAAGTCAAGTGATAATTTGACAGATCTATTTACAAAATCATTGCCGAGAAAAGCTTTTGAACAACTTATACAGAAGATTGGTATCCGTCGTTTCAGAGATATACATTAAAATGAGGGGGAGTATTATACACGTTGTACTCTTTTTCCTTCACTAAGTTTTGTCCCACTGGGTTTTCTTAGTAAGGTTTTAATGAGGCAACATAACTAATCCAGAAATATCAGTTAATTTGGTCCTGACGTACCTAATTTATAATTTGTCCAGCAGAACATATTAATTGTGTATAAGACAAGGTAAAATGTCTAAGGGGGAGTGTTATGTAATATATATATATATATAGACATTTTACATTATCTACTACTCCACCTCTTCACTACTCCACTTCCCCACCTCTCCACTACTCCACTTCCCCACCTCCCCACTTCTCCATTTTTTCCTTCATCTTTTTTGCCTATAAATAGAGGCATTGTAGAATGTAAAGTACATACATTTTCAAGTAGAAATAATATTATTCTCTTTCTCTTTACTTCTGCTTTATATTATATCATCTCTCTTTTACTTTTGCTATATATTATAACAATTACAATTTTCTAAGTTTATTTTTAATTAAAATTTTAAAAACAAAGTTTATGAGAAAACTGTATTATTTGTACATTCAATAATCAGTCAAATATGTAAAATTAATATTTGTCAAAAATTTAAATATTTTTATTTTTGTGGAATAGATAGAGTAATAATTTAAAGCGAAGATGATTGTTTGATGTTTTTTCGTAATAAAGTTACTATCTACAAATTTTTAAAATTATTTATAAAATTAAAGTTATTATCTACTAGACAAAAATATTAAATTTTTAGTTGATTGATATCACAATTAATGTTATTATTCATATTAACGATAGTTACATGTTATTATGATTATTTTAGATTTGTTATGAATTACTTTTCGTTTTTTTAATATATAGGAACTTTAATTTTGTATATAGTAATTTTAATTACATTGAAACTTTGGGTCATTGACCAGTAATTATTTTGAGTCAAGAATAACTACCGTTAAATACCCTTTGTTGGTTGTATTTCTTAGTAATTATTTCAGGTCAAGAATGATTGTCGCTAAATACTATTTGTTGGTTGTATTTCTTAAGTGTAAGAGAACATTGTCAACAACTACTATAATGATGAGTGAAGTTCGTTTCCACGAGAAAAAAATATTTAATTACGTATCAATTCAAGTGATCTCTTAATTTATCTAATCAAATGAGCAGAAGATGAAAAGTAGAATAAATATAGGTGAGTAAACCAAAAGATTCAAATAAGCAATTTAGAAAATAGCATGTAAATATTAAAATTAGAGAAACACATAATATGAATGAGATGTTAGAGCATCCAATTTCACCGTATTATGTCAATTAACATTCCACACTTTTTATACAACCCTATTTTTTACTACTGACACCACACAAATTTGTTGTTATATTCCTATACAAACATATTCATGGCTATCTATCCATCTTACAAACGTGCAATATCTCTTGTTGGTTTCAATTGCTCAATTTATGATCATATAAGCAGTGACCAATCACTCAAAACATTAAGAACATTATAAATAACCACAACACAAACCCTAGATTGCATATGAAGATATAGAACAATCAATTGAACATGATATAACTACGTCGTAGCCATAAGTAATAAAAATTAGCCATACATAAATTAAATAGAAAGAGTAAAAGAAGAAAAGTTAATTAGAATAGTCAAACCAATGGTGATGATGAACAAGAGATGTAAAGTTTCTAGATCCTTCTTTATAGCTTCCTTCGTAATTTTAAAGAGTTAAATTTGTGTAAAAGATGTCTAAAAATCTAATGAGAACATGTATTTATATGCTCTTACAAATTTAGTATAAACCTAATTGGAATTGGAATACAAAAGTTGAGTAAGAAAACATAAATCACATACAAATCTCGCTCAGAAGACATCGGCACGACCATTGGTTGTGCCTATGACTGTGTTGCATGCCTAAAACTCAGCTGACATCCTAATTAGCAAACATAGTCACAGTCATGATCATCTCTCTGGTAATGTCTAGACCTCACATTTGAATTTTCAATAACTCTTTGCTCTTGAGTTCCAAACTTCATCCAAGTGTTTGTCCAAGCACACTTTGGCACTTTCAAATCTAAATTCTTGATAAATATCTATAAAATAAGCTCAAAAGAATATATCAAAGCGTAAATCTTGAAATAATAATGAAAACCAATTTAAAACTCAATTATTTCCTTAAAATGCATGAAGATTCCCATAATATGATACCAAAATATACTCAAAATGATATATATTTCCTACTCATCACCCTTATTTTAGGATTGAAGTAATAATTACATTGAACTGGAATAACATTTTCGTCAGACTAGTTTATGAATCTCACGATATTTCTTCCTTTTATTTAATTATTCGTATAAGATAATTTTTTTAATAAAATAATTGAGTTCAATTTCGTATGCCAAAATAAATATAGTATTATTTAAGAGATCCAGTCTAAAGTGAGAAATTAAAAAAAACAAAATCATTTTATAAATAAGACTAAATAATTAAATCATCTTATTAATTGGACATACTCACACTCACAAGTATTCATATTTGTGCTAAAAAATAAACGGAATAAGTTTCACGGGATGCAGAGAGGGGTTGTGGAATGTGGTGGGTGGGTATGGCGGCAAGTTTGACGTGACATGCACGTCATAAAACATTTTCGTTAATCAAGAGTAACTTTAAGATTAATTTGACTAAAATAAATTTATATCCACCATTCATTTTCTCATTTCAAATTTGGCTTCTATTCAATTGCTCTAACAGAAGACTATCGTATACTTTCAAGTCTCAAGTAAAACAAGCAAATAGCAAGATGGGTAACTATTAAAATAGACCAAGAATAGTTTAGAAAAAACAAAAAGTGGACGAGTAAAGTAAGTATTATAACCAAATTTGTGGTTGTAGTTTAATTCAAAAAAATGTAACTATATTAGAATAAGAAAGTAGAACAGAATATCCAAATATAATGATATAATGAATGAAGAACGGACAATGTTGTTCTAATAACATTAATAAAAGAATATAATTAATTAGGTAAAAAAGAGTTGCAATTTCAAATATAATAATTATAACTATGTTCTCCTTTCATGACAATTGAGTCCTCTTGTCCTGTTTTTGGTAAAAGAACATTCAATTACAATGTATATATATAATTTTGGTGTATTAACTAGCAATTCCGTCATAATTTGACTCTTATTCATTACCCATCTTTCTTAATTTCTCTTAATACACTCTACAAATTTTAATATAATTTATTTCACATTATTTTAATCGTACATATAAATATAAAGAAAATAGCAAGTTTTGTATGATTAACAATATCGAAGACATTTGTATTAATAAATGAAAATTTAATACAATATAAATGGTTAAATTTTGATAATTTTTTGATTGTTATGATTATGTATTTTATTTTGTCAAATTGTACGAAACTTGATAAAATTATATTATTTTCATGTTTTATTCACCTATACAGTTAAAATTACATAAAATAAATTATATTCTCTCAGTCTAGATTTTATTTGTTACCATTTAACTTTAAACAATTATTAAAAATAAATAATATATTCCTAAAATACCTATCTTAATTTATATTCATGTTTTGAAAAAAGTGTTCTCAATTTAATTTATACATTTTCCAATACTAACTTAATGTCTTATGTATTATTAAATCCACCAATAAATTCAAATTCTACTACTCGATTATACTCCCTCCGTTTTTCATTATTGAACGTTTTGTCGTTCCACACGTAAGAGCAAGGAGCAATAATTTTTTGATTTTATATTTGCAACTTTTATATTTTATACCTATATTACCCTCCTTGAATAGAAGAAAAGTCAAAACATATGTAATACACCCACTAAAATTACTAAAAAAATGTTAAATTTACTGAAATACTATTTAACCGACTCTGTATCGATAATTTTCATAACATTTATCTAGTTGATTTGAACGAAAAAAAGAATGAAGAAAATATGAAAGGTATATCAAATATGCATATGTATAATTTTACCATACCTACCTCCATTAACAACACCACCCCCTCCTCCAATATTAGTAGCACCACTGCTACCATTATTACTAATAAAACTAGATATACCACCATTACAACCAAAAATCGTTTTCCCCATATTTACTAAAATTCACTATCACTATCACCATAAGTATTTTGTAAATATAAATTATACTACTAAATTTTTAATAATTCTTTTAAAATTACTAACAAAATAACTTAAATTACTACTCCCTCAATTTTAAAATTAGATATACATATTTTTTTTTATTGTTCTAAAATTAGAAATACAGTTATATTTATGAACTATAAAAAGTAACAAAATTACTTAAATATCATTCTACCATATTCACTATTTGGTGGTATGTACTCATAATTTTCACTATTATTAAACATGATAATATGAACATATTTGAAATATAAAAGTTGTCATTAAAAACTATCATTTTATAAACGTATTTTTAATTTTATAACGGAGGGAGTAATAATTTTGTTAAATTTACTGACGAGTAATACCAGTAAAATCAATATATCAGATCTAAAAAAATATAACATAAAAATATGAATGAAGGTTATCAATGCTATTTAATAAAAAATATATATGGCGTTTCAAATGATGTTATCAAATCTGAACTTCAAATGTTTGGATTTTGACAAATTTTGGCATTTCCATTGATTTTGACATCAGAGGAGGTGGATCTCGTGAAGGTGAATACAGATCTAGCGATAGGTGTGACTCAAATATGTGTCGCTCTGAAACTTTTCTCATCAATGTACATCAGAAGGTGTCCCTCCGCCGTTTCTTACCGAATTTGTGTTGTGCTTTGGCGTGTGAACAAAGGTGTCGTCTGAGACTCACCGACTCGCCATTGTGGGTGGGTGGGTGGGTGGGTGGCGGGAGAGAGAGAGAGAGATTGGTGGCGATGAATGCCGATGGTCGTCATGGAAATGAGTGTTAGAATAAAGTGGATTTTTAATGATATTTCTTGAATTTTAACATATGTTATCAATTCTTTGATTTAAGACATTTTCTTAATAAAATCAATAGGGTGAAAAATAACTTTCAATAAGTGGTTAAACTTAGACAACATGTATTTATTATATTGCAGTATGTTTATTTACTGATGAAATTATTATAGATGTAGTTATCTGCTGATAAAATTATCTGCTAATAAGGTTATCCACTGATAACATTTAATCATCAGTAGATAATTTGTCCATCGGAAGATATGATCATCAATAAATAATATAACCATCAGAGGATATTGGTTATCAGCAGATAATTTGGTCATCAAATAATATTTGTTCATCAGTAGATAAAATAACTCATTGGAGGATAATTGTTCATCGGCAAATATTTTTTCATCAGATGATATTCTTCATGAGGGGATAATTTGCTACCAAATGATGTTGAATTCTTTATGGAAGTTTATTTTTAAAGACCAAACTAATTCAAATTAAAGTTAAGTATTATTATCAAATTCTAATAATAGTTAAGCATTTTAATTTGATTTTAGTTGAGTGTTACCCCATTGTATCGGCTTATTAATGATTGATTGTGGGCAGACGTTATATGGAGTATTATAAGGAGACGTTATCAGAAGCTATTAACTTCAGAAATGTTTTAAAGTACTCTGAATCTTATATGTTGAGAGATACTGAACTAAAAACTCAGAACATACAAGATAATTCATTCCTCACAAATTTTGCAACTATAATAGTTTGATTTTTGGTGAACTGAAGTGATAGTATTTGTGCACTGATATTGAATTGCACCATATTTGTATTGTGATGTTTTATCCTGGGAGAAGACTCGTAGCAACCCATTGTAACATGAGTAGGGCGAATACTTTTTCAAGAACAGTCTTTCCTTTTCAAAAAATTTACGACTCAACTACTCTTCTGTTTGATAAATCTTTCGATTCTTTCTGATTTTCAATTGTTTTACTAACTATACTGTTTGTTTTTTCAGTTACTGTTTGTTTGATTTTAATAATCAAAGTCTTGTTCTTAAATATATATCAGTTTTAATTGTGCTATAATTTAGAAGATTTCTAACAATGAGGAGGAAGAGAGAAAAGTTAAAAGAGAAAGAAAAGTTGCATGTGAGAAATAAAATAGAAAAAGAGAGGAGGTGTTAGGTATTATATTGATGATGATGTTATAATTATTCTTTTGCTTTTTCAATAATTGTGCACTTGTAAATATTAAAAATGTTTTATAAAACTTAGTATATTTGCACAAATAAACATTCATTGATAAACAACTTAGTATGTCAGGAAATAGCAAATACTGCATTAGACAAGTCATGAGGGGATATCTCAAGGACTTGTTAGTATTAGAGAATGTCTTGTTGTACTTAATGTTTAAGTATTTCGCACATCAGACATTCAAGGAAAGGCCGACAAAATATCAGTAATCAAAGATGTTAGCATTCAAAAAGGTATTAATGGTTAAAACTGTCAAGGGATAACAAACTGTCAGGGGATAACTTGGTTATTAGGGGATAACTTAACTGTCAGGGAATACCGTCAAGGGATAGTTTAACTGTCAGGGGATACCATCAGGGAATAGCCTGAACACTACATCAAAAGATGACATCAGTGGATAACATTATGTCTAAACATTAGGGAATCAAAAAGCACTAATCTAATTCTATATCAAGGATTAACATAAGTGGATAGTGAAATACTGATCAAGTTTACATTAGGGATTGTCATAAGAGAATCCAAAAAGTCTTATCAAGTTAACATTAGGAGTTGTCATAAGGGAATAGTTAAGACCTAGTCCACTCGTCATCAAAGCTTACAAGCTATACACTAATACTTGGCATAAAAACAAAGGGTATATCTGGGAAGATATTCTTTGAGATTTGGTAGTCCAATAACAACTTTTTGCACCAGAAAGGCATGGAGAAAAGGAACTGAAAAGAAACAACTGTAGTCAATAGTAGTCTGACACTTGTCACTCCAAAAAGATAATGACAGGACATTATACGGCTACGTTGAAAAAGAAGTATGACAAGCACATGAGTTCTTTTTCTATTTTCTTATATATGCAAAGGTTGTTACACACTGTAAAAAAGACAAAGAAAAACGATTTACAGAGAGATATTCAAATCATCTTCACACACTAGAGAGAAATTTTGTAATAGTTATTGAGAAAAATATTATAAAGATAAATTGTAGCTAGAAGTGAATAAAAAAACTGTATTCATTTACAAAGTTGTAGATGTTTAATCACATTATGATTATACAGATTTTCAAAAAAATCCAAGTTATAATACAACTATTTTAACTTGAATTCTTGTGTATTTATTTTAAATATCTATATTATTTTTTTGGGTTCATCCTCATCAGGGGATAACTTTGCAGTTATTCCAATTTGTGTTTATTAAATTTTAATAGAACGAAAAAGTTGTGTTGTTTATATTCAACACATTTTCTATAAACACTTTAATTTATTTAGTTCTAATAGGAGGTGTAGATAGAGAAGGTGAGGGAGAGTGGGGCCATATAAAAATAAAATTAACTTATTATATCTATAGAAAATTGGAATGGAAAGCTAAAAAATAAATAAAATTGGAATGGAATTTTGTCTCATCTACATTATTGACCTGTCATTTCCTCTTGTATTTTTGACAAATATTAATTTTGCATGTAAAACTTAGAATTGAATATACAAATAATAAGTTTTTCTCAAAAATTTTTTTATAAATTTTTAAATAAAAATAAACTTAGAAGATTATAATGATAAATTTTAGAAAATATAATATTATAACGAAAACAATTATGTAAATATTGCTATTTTTTTAATAAATTTTATTTTCAAATATTTTTTTAATTAAACAGAGATATTATACAACTTCTCAGGTGACACGAACATGATTGAAGTGCTTTGTATCACAAACATGTATGTATGAATTCCTCAAGAATTACCGAGATTACGGGCACATTGTAGATTAGTAATTAAGAAAATTTAAATGGCCACTAATTAAAATTTTAAAACCACATAATTTAGGATTCAATTATCTTTTATAAGGTTTTTATTTCTTATTTTAATAAAAATTATAATTAAAAAAATATAATACAATATTAAAACTATGTTGTTTTATTAAGTAACTTTAGCCAAGATTCACTTTTTCATATATATATATATATAGGCAAAATTCTCCTTAATTTGATCTAAAAAAAAAAAAATATTCTTATCACTTGAATTGACTCACATTATATAAAAATTTATAAATAATAATAAAAAGTTTACAATAAAAAAGTATTTTGGGGCCGGGGGGGGGGGGGGGGGGGGGGGGTGTGGGGAAGGATAAAGCCTGATCAGAGATCATTAATTCGAAGATTTAGTTGTGTACTTTGATCATTTTAAATAATCCCCTCAATATATATGTGTGAGAGAGGGACGGTGGGGTGGGGTGGGGTGGGGGGTGGGGGTGCGGTGTGTTGAGGGGAAGAGGGGGGGAGAAAGAGATCATTAGGGTAATGGAAATGGTCATGCATTTTTTATACAGGTAAGTAGGGTTCTACTGTGAACTAAATGATTGGGACTGCATACATATATGATCGTTCAATTAAAAGTTCTTTGATTTAAAAGATCAACAGCGCAGATACGTAGATAACGATTATTTTTTAAGGTTTAATATCATTTGAACCTTTTTAATTTTGTAATTCTTATAAATATTCATTTGAAAATTTCAAACTGTTTGGATTCGAATGGGAATAAGTATCGACCGAATACCTAAACGAATTATACTCTAATTCTGACGAATTATACTCTAATTCTGACGAATTATACTCAAATTCTATTTTAATTACGTAATTATACTAGTCAACTTTAATCTACTTAGGACCTCAATATACTAATTTAAACATATAGTTTTTGAGGAATTAAATACGCATTTCCTTCTAAATTTAAAAATATGTTCCTCTTTTAAATAGACATAATAATTTAAATTTTAGGATTTTATGATTTGAACACGAACAAAATCATATTTGACTTTTTTTTATGTAAAACAAAGATTACTATCATTCATAAATAATTCATTTTTTACATTCTAGCCACAAGTTTCATATTTATAAATATACAATATATTTGAATAATTTGGCTATATCTTGAAAGAGTATAAAAATATAGGGGTATATAAATTTTATCATATTTTTGTGGTGTATAAAATAATATTTTTAACCAATAAAATTAGTATATTTTTAAGGGCTAAGCTATATTGATTATAAAACTAAGTAAATGATTTCGAAAAGATTCACATATTATATTATTTTTGTATGCCCTTTTAACCGGTACGAATACAATTTTCTTACATATTTTGTAGATTAAAACATAGCATTGATAGAAATTAGAGAAATGAGTTATAATATATTTATATTTTCGTTTTATTTCATTTTCTTTGGTTGTGTGTTTACTACTATCAACTAATTTGTATACTCGTGCAAAGTACGAGTATTTTTGTGTTTTTAGGTTATACTAAGAAAATTATTTAAAAAATTGATTTTTTTATTTTTAATATTTTTATATACTTAGTACGTAATTATATGTGTAAGTAATATTTTTTAAACTATTAACTTGTTTACAGTTAAAAGCAAATAATATTTATTCTATTACATGAAAACAGAAATTCATTAAAAGTCAAATTAAATAATATTTACATTTGAGTTAATTTTAGCAACAATAGAAAAATAAGAAAATAATCAAATTAATTAAAAAAAATAATTGACTCACAATAATCAATTATATCTTTAAAACATGTTTGTCGAGTAATATATAGTATATATCCGCAGCCAGAGTTTCGCAAAGACTTGAACTATTGGCTTACGCAAAGGCACCCAACACCTGCAACTTCTAAATGAAAAAAATAATCAACTGCCACTTTGCATCAGTTTGTAATCCAGCTTTTAACAATCACACCTTCAAAAGAAAAGGAAAACGAAACAATAATAGGACCTTCACTAGAAGAAAAATAGGAATGGAGAAAAAATTATTCAATAGAAAAATGAGTGCCTATCAAATATTATAGTGCGGTTTGTTTCAGTTTAAGTTTAATTTTTTTTTAGAAATTTTAATAATGTAAATTATACTTTTATTATCTAAAATTTTTAAACGTCAAACCAAAATTAATGAAATTTATGTGTCATTATAGTAAAAGTTAATAATTAGTTTTATTAGACTCATGGACTATCAGACATTGTGTATTACTCATATATACAATTTACAAATATCATGTATATACAAACATCATTATCAGGATAACTAAGTTAATGGACTAAATATGAATGGAGCTGGTGTATCAGGTGAAATTGAACATTATTTACCGCACGAGTACAATGATTTCAATAAATTTGGACAAACAAGAACAAGGTAACTTTGAACTGAGATTCAACTAGTGGACCCCAGCTTTAGTATCAAATGTCCCTCATATTTTAACCACAAAAAAGAAGCCTCTCAATTTTACATTTTATTCCTACATTGATAGTTTATGACCGACTAGAACTTACCATACTATTAGTTTTACCAATCTGTTTACTCTGTGTAACATATCAGTGCCATAGAAATATGAAGCATTTGAGATCTAAAATTTGAGTTAAATTTTCGAAATTCTATATTATACATTCGTTTATTTCAGCTTAAATTTTAGTAATTCTAAATTCTTGTAATATAAATTACACCAACAGAAACAAACGGAACTCATGAAAAATCTAAAATCTCTAAAATTTATACCAAAGCAAACATGGCCATTGTCATGTTTCTCATGCAAAAGATATAAAGCAACTTACGAACAATTATTTGAAATCTATGAATGAGATTCTACAGACTGCTATCTCAAACTTCTGTCTAGATCTCACTACATCATTTAGACCAGAAATATTTTGCAGCTCAGCCACTACAAGCTTAGAGACAATTACATTACAAAGTTCTAGCACAGTACATGTAACATAATTGTTGTACCCATGTCTTGTAGCAAAAATCTGCAGAACATACACTGTATAATGCAAACCTTTATACAACATATCCGAATCGTATTCGTGTATATTTTAGATTCACCAGCAAAAGAAAATGCTGTTATATGTCACTGACTATTATGAAGGTGGCATTCAATCAGACAAATGTTATCATGTATCAATCATGAAATGTTGCATTCAATGGATCTAGGCTTACAACCAATTTGTGGAAATTTCAGAATTCTCGAGCTCTTTTGCAGTCACTTCTTTTGCTTCCAGATATGGGGCAGGTTTTGGTTAAGAACTCCTTTTTACATTTTATGACTAAAAGCTTCACTAGTTGTAGGGATCTTTTTTACTTCTGATTTAGCTTACCCTATTTTATTTACGCCCTCACCCCAACCCCCAACACAAACAAAAATAATTAAATAATAATAATAACAGTAATAAAAATAATAAGAAGAAGAAGAGACCCTACATAGAGAACTATAGCTTCAGCTGAGCAAAGCAATGGTTAAATGGATAATGGACCATCTGTAACAATATATCACTCAGCTTTATTATTACCATGGTACGAAATCATCATCATTCTAACAGCACCAAACCAAACTTGCACAGTTCATTGCAAGTCAGCTCTCCGAGTTGCAATTTTCAAAATCAGTGTTATAAAAGAAAATACATAATTGCTAATTTCAGTCTCTTTAAACATCAAACTTACAATAAGACACAAGTGGCACATTTATAAATTAGAGAATAACTTACAGAAATTTACAATTGATAAATTAACATAACACAAACGACTGCAAGACTGTAACAACTCCTCGCACGTTCAGGAAACCAAAAGCACATTCCTCAAAACCACTTGCAAAAGAGAAAATTCACCTCCCATTTAAATTAATAGAAACTCACCAGACTTTAGGACAGAATAGCAACGTCCATATTCCCCTGCTCAATCATCCTTGGCGAAATTCATCTAGATTCATCTTTAACTTTGTAAGTAGTTTTACCATCATGGCTATTATTGTGATCCTTAGTGTTCGTGTTAGAAATCATAGCTCTGCCATTGTAATTTCCAAGACTGTGACGTGTTCCTCGACCACATTCTCCTATCCCTTTGTCTGGACCAACTGCATCACTGCAGCTCTTCCTTCTGCCCAATTTTGGTGACTTTGCACGAGTTGGCGGTGCCTAAAATTCAAGCAAACAAATAAATTTGATTATACAGATTTTTTATACTTGTTAACATCAATGTTAATTTTCATTTCTATTTGAACTTTAGACTGCAAATGACATGAAAAAAGCTTTCTTTTAAATAATTAGATAAAATGCAAAGCACGATTCATTGAGCACCTTTTTCAGTTCAACCTTCGGTGGAGGTCCATCGTGATAAAAGCTCGGCATCGGGTTTGCCTTAAACACCAAACTTTTTCTTAGTTGCTTCACAGCTGCTTCTCTCTCTTCCTTAAAATTTTAAGATGGATGAGACAAAGATGGCAATTATAATCAGTCTAATGTGTGTTTTATAGAATAGAACCTAGAAAGATAATCTATATAAGCATTCAGAAAAGGAAATGAGCTCTCCTATTTACCTATACCTAAAGAAAAATATTCAAAAGATAATATCATGATGTACCTTGGTCCTTGCTTCCCACTGAGTTTTCTCAGCCTCCAGAGCTTGGTGCTTCTCCTCCAATTTGATATAAAACTAACAAATTATTGGGAAACCAAAAAGAGATAAGAAGGTGGTTGGCTGGTAGCCTAGTGCTAGGACACCTCGCCTAGGACTAAGAGATGTTAAGTTCGAGTCATCATAGGAAAGTATGGGAATATACATCAATCTACCATTTTAATTATAAGAAATGATGATAAAAACAACTGTTTTAATGAAGAAAATAAGAACACAGTTTAACATTTGCTCAACATAAGACGCGCGAGTTACTAAATTTTAGCAAGTTACACGTGAAAAAGGAAAAAGAAAAAGAAAAAAAAAACAGGGAGAGGGATGAAGCTCTACCTCCTTCCGTCTCTCTGCACGGGTAGTGCTTCTGAAAACAGGAGCTAATGCCGAGGTTATCCTCGGTTTAATAGTCCTTATTGATGCAGCTGTACTTTGAGTGGTTAAGAATAACTAACTTAAGTCAGAGGACAATTGAATTAAAGGATGAGATAAGCACAACTATCACCAATCCATGGCAAATAAAAAGGATACGAGGAAGCAATAGAACAAGAGTCATCTTCGTCAGGATGTTTCTTGTTAGTAGGTTGCAATGGCTTCCGTACTGTTGAGGGCGAGACTAGCTGCCAGGAAACAAGAAAGCCAATGTATCAGCTATTGACATTAAACATATATCTATTAATATTTCCACTTTACTAAAAAAGTCCTCACAAAATAATTTGTTCCACAAAAATGTCTCACTTGTTACAATTGACATTATAAAAAGAAACAATGTGATTAAGCTAAATGGTTGAATTGTCATGTCTCAAGTACTCAAGTGAACAGTTTTTATTTTCAGAAGAAATACATAGAAGAATATATCCTGAATATTGCAAAATTCGTAGATACACTTTTTTTGTGGAACAAGGAAAGATAACATAGAAGAAATAGATACATATCAAGCTTCAAAATTAGGTCCAGTTTTTTGAAGTTCTATATTTTTAAGCAATGGTGCAAGAATAATAAAGAAGAAAGCCTAGTGAAACATTTTATGCTTTGAATGAGTCTGTCGGTAAGTACTGGTATTTGTTAAATAGGAAATAACCTGTGATATTCTGAAGTCTATGAGGGACAAAATTAAATCTAAAGTAGGAACAGGAAGAAAATTTTGATCTGCATTTTCTAACTGAGTGTTACCTCATTCTGCTTCTTAGAAGCTGCGGTATGAGATGATTTCCTCACAGGAGTACCAGCATCTGTTTCAGACCCAGTGGGACGAGTTCCGCATAGAGCTCGCTTTTCGGTTGCCAAAGCAAATGGGTGTGGAATAGTGCACTTCGTTTTGACATTTCCAGCAGCAGACTTGGTTGCAGATTTCAGAGAACTTACCAACTTCTTACTATCTTCTTTTGGGTTCGGGGTTTCAAATTTCATCTTCTCCTCTAACAAGCCAGTCTCAGTTTTTGAGTTCAGTAGATCTTCCTTCTTTTCTTCAGTTGGAAAGGCTTTACAAATCTCAACTGAGTTCGCAATAGAGCATTCCTTCACTTCACACTCCTTAACCTCAGTATTCTCTTTTGATATGTTGGGTTCAGGATTTCCATTGATATTCTCAAACAAGTTGAGATCATCATAGTGTTCAACAGTTTCATGATTTGAATCATGGGAACCACCATTTGAATAAATGACATGGTCAGGTTCCTTGTCCATACAGATATCAGTAACTTCCATCCCCATATTGATGCAGCTGCACATAAGAAGCAGAAACATTACAGCTACATCAGACCTACTCAACATAAGTGTACATCAATAACAAAATTCCTATCTAGCATCTAAACATCAAATTCTCATCAATTAGCCACAGAGTTCACAGGAAATCTATTCCCTTACATGTTCAAATTTTAAATGACTTTTAATAACAACACTTATGGAAATCTGCTGCATCCTTGGTAAGAAATGAGGGAAAAAATAAAGGTGAATAGTCAAAGCATCATAGAACAAAGAAATCAAGATGACTAACACCAGAACATAAGTCTGGCCTCTGGGCACAATAGGCCTAGTCTCGGTAAAATCATTTCCTCCAAATTTATGTGTGGTATGAGTGTGCACTCGTGTCTGCATGTGTGTGTGGATAAACATTGGTACCCATTATCTTTACCTACGATGCAGAAGAAACTGATAGCAAAAGCATACACATCCATCTTAGATATTATGAAAGCATCAACACAAAGATCGACAAACTTGAGAATATAAAACAAAAATTATTGTCTAAAACACACCCCAATAAGTTCAATGACACTTGAAATTTAATTTTTGGATAGCAAAATGTCTACACACACACACAAAACAAAACACACACACGCACATAAATAGACATGACTGCGTACATCAAGACTTTTAACCAAACTAATAGGGGTCAGCAGTCGACGAACCTATAAGAAAAGAGACAAAGAAAAAACAAAAAGAAGGAAAAAATGCATAAAAGAATAAGAGAAAATATTAAATGTTCAAAGAAGAAGAAAGGAAGAAAACAAAAACAAAAATAATAAAATACAACTGCTTAAATTTATCAAAATATTCTTATTGAATCGGTACTTGTAAGATAAAGTTAAAGGATAGATAATATACGCGACTACATGGAGCACTCTGAGTGCTTGATATCAGCCAACAATACTAAAGAATAGGTCACTGAACTCGTATTTAGAGAGTACAAGATTTTTTGAAATATAATTTTGTGGTTACATGTTGAGACCACAGCAGTAAAATAAAATGATGCTCCAACTTGACAGATTCCTGTAGAATATATTCATTCAACTGAAGAGTGTGTTTACAATTTAAGATTAATAGTGTTACCTCATAACTTTTGATTCAATTATTATCAAGTTACAGTATTGTTATATGAGTGGATTAAGTTAGAATCCAAGTAGTGTGAGTATTTGTGCTCCAAACTGCCACTTACATGTAGAAAATACACACTTTGAACATTGTAATTCGAAGTTTAAAATGGGTGTCATACATAGAAGAATTATTTCATTTCCAGAAGTTAAGTGATGTAATAAAATAGAATTTCTCTTAGTAATTACAAAGAAAAAACTTTTATTTAGATAAACATTTCAATGCAAGCATAACCAGACAGTCCAACTTCTAGAATTTACTTAAATTAATGAAAATAACTAAATTACCGTCTATGCATAAACACAAAGTCTTATGCCGTAACTACTTGAACTTTATATATTGTTAAATATGCCTCTCACACTGTCTAACCAATCGCCGCCATCAGTTGTTCCATATTCTTAAGTTTCTGACATATGCCTCAATCTCCACCTGCATCTTGTGGTGACTCAATACATTTGATAATCGTGGGGACTGGAGATCATGTGATCATCCATCCATTTTATTCCATAGCTTCTCACCAACGATAGAAGAATTTCTAATAGTATTATTTAGAAATGTATAAACATACCTTCCTCTCCCAGTCATTGAACTTACAGGAATATATGTACGTTGAAAATAAATTATTAAAAAGATGATGGTCACAGACTACAGTCAATCAACATACAAGGGTACAATAGTTACATCATATATATATATATATATATATATATATATATATATATATATATATATATATATAAAGTGATGGTTTGGAAGGATGAAGACTAAAGAAATTAATAACTCAAAATAGAACCACGCAATAGGGATCCTAGCAATTCAAGCAAACAAAAAGAATTAAGAAGAAATCTTAGATCTTGAAAGAATATGTGGGTAAACATTGTAAAATCAAACATCTCATACAGTACAATGAAAATATATACAGAGACTGACACAGAATGGAGATATATTTGAACATCGACCATATATCTAGACAATTAATAGCTTTGTCTTAACTGCTGCATATTTATACTGCAACTATTAGCAAATTGAGACCAATTATTTTTCAATTTCTTAAATTAGCATTCATCTGTCAACTCTAATTTACTTCTGACGCTTTTAAACCTCATAGAGAACCCAAAATAATAAATTTGGACAGCAGACTTAAAAGAGTTCTCAACGCCAACGTGAGAGTTTTCTCCACGGTTGGATTTCTTTATTCCATAACTTTCATTTCTTTGTTTCAACGGCCAACACCCAAACATAGAGAAAACTCTCACGTTTGGGTTGAGAACTCTTTTGAGTCTGCCGTGTATTATAAACAACTAAAATAAATCCTATTTTAGTCCCACAAAACAAAATAATGATATCCAGCTAACACATTATAAACAGGATATTACCAATTAGAAAAATATTCACTTTCCGATTTTGAACTACTGCACAAGTGCTACTAAAGGTATCATTTAGGGACACTTCAAGTTGGAGTGAAATTACAAAACCTAAGTAACAGAAGGCTGATATAAACCCTCTCTACAGTTTGATTGCAGAAAAATCAAAAACTAGTTTTCGAAAATTATTTTTAAAAAAATTAAGAAAAAACATAAGGCAGTGTAGGTTGTGATTGAATTTCTATTTACTCCCAAGTACAGAAATATGAAAAATAATAAGGAAGATAATAATCTTATAGAATCCACCACCCTCCATCAATATCACATTCAAAACTGTAACATTTCACCATCTTCTTCCTAATCATACAACACCCCTTGTGTCAGATTGAGAGCTTCATTTAATAACCATTTTCACATCACCTCAATCCATGACATTCAACTATACATTTAGCCAAATGGGTAAACAAAAAACATTGTCCCAATCAAAATTGAAACACCCAGATAGTCATTCAAAGAGATTAACCAAGAACAACAACAAAAACATTAGCATAAAGCCAAAAGAAGTGTATGTACATAGATCTATGCACAGCTTAATGAAAAAAATAAAAATAAAGCACATTATGATGAATGAAAGCAACAGATCAAGATACCCCAATAGAAAATTAGGAGTAAAAACAAAAATGATAAGAGAGTTTCCTTACGAAATTTCTGCCTTTGATCTCTTTTCTTCTGATTTCTGTTCTTGTGCTGAGGGTGCTTATGTCTGCTACAGAGTTATATATATGTGTGCGTGTGTTAATGTGTGCAGAGTTCCGTGTAAGTATATTTAACGGCGTTTAGTGGGTTTTTAAAAAGAAGTCTTGGGAGAAATTAGAATCTTTTTGAGTTGTTTTGGAGGGTAAATTTATGAAAATAATAATAACGTAAAGTACGATTATACCCTTGTGGGTGGAGTTAGATAGAAAGATAAGATGGGCTTGTGTCGTCAGTTGTGGAAATTGTATTCAAATGTTGGACACAGTTTTCAATGTTTTATGTTGCTTTTCTGAAAGACCAAAGATAAAAGTAAAGTGCTGTTCGGGAGCTAATTCTTTATTTTTTAATTTAAAATCAAATTTTACCCTCTTAATTGTAATTTACAATATTTATTCTTGTTTATCGTTTTTGACTTTAAGCTAAATTTTAAGTAATAAAAAATTTATAAATAAACATTTGAACAATGAAAATTGCTTAAAAGTAAAAAGTAAAAAAAATTATAAAATAATTGATCCCAAGCATGCCCTAAAGCCACCCAAAAATGGAATCTCAAAGTAGGTATTAAAATTATTTTTTTTCCATGTCATGGAATAACATTAGAGGCATACATGGTACAATTATGTGCAGTTACAACATATAATCATAACTTAACCATTTTGTTCAATTCGACTTTCGTTATTATACTACCGTAATTAACGATAATTATAAGGTTTAATTTTTAATGATATTTCATAAATAATAAAATAAATATAAGGTAGGTTGTTTTATAGCTTCAAACTCTTGTTGGATCTAACTAATACTATTTTAATATTGTATATCATCTCTTAAAATATATTTTTTTTCTAGTTTGATAACCAAATACATATATTAGGTGTTAACAATATTAAATTTTCAAGAAAATTTTAATATGTAAAAGTTTTATGAGTCATAATTATTTGTAGGTCGAAAACACTTATATTTTTAAGATTAAAATTAAGTATATTTTACTAATTTATTGCAATTTAGTTATTTTCAATTAGATTTTTCGATTATTTTTGGTTAAGTTGAATTTCACCCCTAAATAACACCATGTTATTATGTTATATTTGTAAATAACATTTTTAACTTTAATGTGAGTCATTATATAGTTTGAAGTCATCTCCTATATCACAAAAAGAAATTGATACCTGCATTTTATGCCTACTTTCGATCACCTGCTCTTCTTTTTTTGTTAAATTAAGACATTGGAATTTTGTCAATCTTTGACTCTTCGCATCCTTAAAACACATCTTTTAAGAAAAATAAAAAGGTTTCAAATTTTACAGATAATAGAAAATAATATTATGTATATATTTTTTTTTGTTATTTGAGATGTTATTATTTAAAAACTCGCGCTATTATTCACATACCTATCAACAATTACCTTATAAAATTGTGCAAAGCTTGAAATCCAAATATTTTCATTATTAATAATATAATTACAAGATAGTGTTGATATACATGACATGCTTTCTAATCTTATATAATAAAAAATATATATTTGACATAAAAATTGTTTTATCTATCTAGGCATTTTATATTATCAAAGTAAAAATATTATTATCATAGTAATATTATATTTAATTGTATTTTTATATGATTTTTCGTAGTAGTGGCAGTAGTCTTTGTTGATTTCTCTCTACGTTTTCAGTTTTAATAAATTTTTTCTTTTTCTTAAAAAAAAAAAAAGGAAACTACGAAAAAAAACTTGTCATTACTCCACAGCAATAACGCTGTTCTTGAATTCCATGGATATACTTGACTGACTTCTTAGTAGGAGTACTATAGATGCATATGCTATTTCCTTGATTCATTTGGTCAAATTAAGAAGAAGATGAGAATCATTTGCTTCTCTCCTTTTCTATTTTCCTATACTAAATAGTTTTTGTTAAATTAGAATGGCTTATAACTTTATAAGTTTATAATAAGATGCCCAAGCCCTAGCTCTAGAGACAAAATACTAAAATAATGGAAGATTTTAAAAGGAAAAAAAGGAGGGCATTTTTGTCTTTTTAAGCCCTTATCTTTTTCCCTTTTTTTTTTTTTTTTTTTTTTGGTTGTTTTGAGTAGATTTTCAACCCTTATCTTTGTGTATATGGTGCAGTACATATTGATATACTACAAAAAATATAAAGTGACAGAAAAATATTTGAAGGGTTAGATTGTCAAATTGATGTTAATGTATGAACTAAAGGTGATTATAGACGGAGGATAGCTTTCTCTCCCATTAATAGTAGTAGGGCCTATTCGGAATATCACAATTAACCCTTTTGATAAAGTTTTAACATCCTCTAATCAATAAATTATATTATTCATCACTTTATATTTTACCTGTTTTTGATATGATAATTCTCTCAATTAAGCAACTAACATGTTTTCACCTAGCCAAATTGTCAAATGTTAATTGAGTTTTGTGAGATGTGACATTGACTTTGTTGTAAATTACAAGCTCGTTTGATTTGATTGGTTGATGTCAATATAACTTAGTTTAAATCCAGTTATATAGTTAGAAATAAGATCATTACTATTATTGCTAATCTATTCAACTATTTAATGACAAATATGTTTTTTTTATGTCATGATTTCACACTTTTTCTTTTTATTATTACTCTCTTTAAATTTCTTTTATTCTATTATTATCCTTTCCTAATTCACTTCTATGTTCATCAAATATTTTTAATTCACTTTTATTTTACTCAATTCTTACTTCTATCAGTAGTTACGAAATCTATAATTATAGAATTTTAAAATAAAATATATGAATATAATAAAATATATAACTTTATATGCATGACTAATGTAAATATGATCGAAAAAATAAATATAATATTTGATAGTTTAATTAACATAATTATCATACCTATTTAAATTAATTCCATGAAATAAATACAATAATCCTTAAGTGTATAATTAAGTAACTTTAAAGTATATATTATAATAATTAATTATTTTGAAGCATATATAAACACATTACAAATTATACAAATAAAATCAATGTTTCAATTAAAATTATATTGTTTGACTCAAAATATTATTTGTTTTATTAGTTGAGCTATTTGTGTAGTTATTATATTTTTGGGGTTACTAACATTTATCATAATTATTTTGTTATAATTATTTAAATTAATATCTTCAATATAAATCGATTAAATTGTAATTTGCATGATTATGTTTATTGTTAGGTTTATAGCATTTTATGATGATGTATATACTTAAAATTGTTAGTTTTTTAATTATATATTAACTGCTAATGTGTAGTATAAACGTCATCATATAAGTTTTTGAAGTTGGATTTTTTTAAAGTATTATCCTCTAATGAGTTATTTGTTCATCAGTGGATAATAATAAAGTCTAATGGATATTTATACTCCAACGATGTAATTTGTTCAATTAAAATAGTCAGCAAATGATAAATCTGTTCCTCAGTGAATATTTTGTTCATCAAAAGATAATTTGCGTTAGAGGATAAATGGTCATCAAGGATAATTGGTTCATCAGCAAATAATGACCATCGATAAATAAATATTCATCGACATATAAGCTCATCAACAGATAACCTGATAAAAATTTATCAACGGATATTGAATGTCGTGTTTGATTGGAAGCTGAAGTCCTAATCTGAATATGATTTAAAGTTGTTATCAAGAAACCGATCAAGATCCGATACATAATAAAATTTGGATTAACAAGGTTAGGCAACTGATTTGAAACAAATTAGGATTGTCGAGACTTATATATATTCAAATTCATATTACATAAAAATAATTATTATAATTAGGTAATATTTATTACAATTAGGTAATTATTATTACAATAACGATACGAGGGAGATTTCAATTGTAATAATGCAACAAATTCTTAGAATTTGAGAAGTAAGTTCTTATAACTTGAGAAGCAAGTTCTTAGAAATTGAGAAGTTAAAAATTATTTTATAGATTTGCAGTTGTTCTTTGTTAACAGATTTCAACACTTAGTACTTTGTTTACCAGATTGTAATTTAAATTCAAAATCAATTAAAAATAATTATTTATTAATTGATATAATTTATTTTGATTATAATTTCACATTATATTTCAAATTATATTTGTGGTCTTTATAAAGTTTGAAAAAAAAGTTCATATTTGTATTTGTCTCTTTTTCTACAAATACTCATCTGAGAACAACTTTTGTTCGTCTAATAATTGTCTAGTGGATTATGTTATATTTTATTTTAGTTAATAATTGTTAATATTTTTCATATATTTCAATTTTATTTTCTAAGTATTTTGTAATTTTTAATATGATTTTAAAACATATTCTCTATTGATATAAAAGTTTCAAATATTTTTTATATTTTATTTTTGTATGATCTCTCTAATTTTATATTTGGATGTCTGAAATACGTTTTCAAATTTATACTTAACATAATACCTATAATATATATGTGTAAGTGTAAGATAATATATTTTAATTAGAATTTGATTTATAAATTATGTTGACTTCTGTTAGAGTTAATTGATGATGATGATGTTTAGAAAATAAATTGTGCATCTGTAAATACTTAAGGTATTTTATAAACCTTAATATCAACACAAGTTTTTCATCTACTGATGATAAACTTATTCATCAAGGAATGATCAAATACTTCACAAGACAAGTCGTAAAATTGAACATCTAAAGGACTTGACAAAGTGAAGATGAATGTTTGATGTTACTCGAAAATAGTCAAAGTATTCCGCACATCAGATATTTCAAACAAAGTTTCGTTGATTAAGAATCGTCAGGGGAACCCGTCAGGGGAAACTCATCAGGGAGAACCCGTCAAGGGAAACCGTCAGGGGAACCTGTCAGAGGATAACTGAGGTAGACCAACCCGTCAGGGCATGGACAAGTCATGTCACCTTTCAGGGTAAAATTTCAGGGTATGACAGTGTCAGACTAACCCATCAGGGTAACCCGTCAGGGGGAATGCTCAACACTGCATCAGTGGAAGCCATCGGTGTATGTCGTAAGTTATAACATCAGTGGATCAAGAAGCACCGAGTGAAACTCAAGTGAAAGTTGAAGCCCTGATCCAGTCTTTAACAAGACTTGTCATCAGGAGATCCAGAAGCACTGATCAAGTTCATCAGGGCTAGTCGTTAGTGGATGGTTATGACTGCATACACCCGTCATCAAGACTTGCACTCAAATCAACGAAACTTGTTACAGAAGTAAGAGATATTAACTGGAAAGATATTTTTTGAAGTTTGTTTGGTCCAATGACAACTCTCGAACATTAAATGTACGCAGATCAGGGGAAGAAAAAGAAGTAACAAAAACAACAGCAGTCTGACACAAAGGACAACGATGTGACATATATGCGGTTGAGTTGAGAAAAGTAGCACGTTTACAACACGTGGGTTCAACCACTGATCTACTATATATGCAAAGGAGTTCTCATTACACAAAAGAAGAAAGAGGTCAATCGAGTACATCAGATCAAACAAACACCGCAACATACAAATCACTAGAGAGAAGGTTTGTAATAGATCTTGAGAGATATATTCAAAGAAAAGAGAAGCTAGTGTGTGTGACATAGAAGCTGTAATTTTATTACAGATTTTGTAGTTGTTTAATCACATTTATGATTATCCAGATTTGCAGAAAAACATCAAGTTTTAATACAAGTATTTTAATTTGAATTTGTGTGTTCATATTTTATAGTTTTTTTGTTCATTGTAGCTATTTCCAGTCAGTGCCGACTAAAGTTTAAAAAAAAAACAAAAAATTTGTAGTGTTTGTATTCTCCCCTCCCCCTCCCCCCCTCCCCCCATCCCCTATCTACAAACACTTGAATTTATATTGTTCTAACAATTTCATTGCAATTTAATTAACAATTTTAACACAACTTAAACAAATATTAGTGAATAATCTAAATATAGTGCTAAACATCATATTCATTGCAATTCTTAAGTACAATATTTTTTAATCTTTTTTTTCTATTAAATCCTATAATCAAAATTATAAGTTCTTCTTTTATAGATATTATAAGTTTTATGTGATGAAAATAGTAATGACTATGTTAGTATTATATTGATAATAAAGTATATAAAGATATATATATATATATATTAAACTAGCGTCGTAGTCCGTGCAAACATAGACACATTTTTTGTGTCATTTTATATAATTTTATTATAATTTATTTTATATATGTATTGTATTTATAAATTTTTTGATCATTTAGACATAACTACGAATTTAAAATTTATGTTGAAAATAGACACTTAATTAATAATTAGTTGTGTGAATATTTATATTGATTATTAAAAATTATTTTGTTCATATTTATGTAATTTTTGGGGTCTAACCATGTTAATTTTAGTTAGTAATTTTTGTATATATTATATTTATGATGATTATGTGTTCGTTAGTGTGTTTTTCTTCTTTGACTTTGAAACTGATTCTAGTTCAACAAATAAATTAGAAAAATAAAAAAAATGGACAATATATAAACATAGATACATTTTATTGTGTCATTTTATATAATTTATTTATCTTATAATTGATTGATCAATTTATACACTCTAGTAACGACTAATGTATTGCCACGTCTATGTGAATAATTATAGTTTGGAGGGCTCCGTATAAAAGGTTTGACAATTATAGTTGTACATTGGTATTTATAATTATAGTTTGTGGACTCCGTATTTAGTTTTTATATTGATTTTTATGTATACTTATTATTTGGTAATTTTTATTATATGTTGTTGTAAGAGTTTAAACCGATAACCTCCTTATCTAATTACCTTAAACTTGTATTTAAAAATCGGCGTACGAAAATCACTCGCCTAACTCGAGTTAGAAAAATATAAGGAAAAAATCTTGCGCCATAAAAGATAAAAAAAAATAGTAACTAAATTAATTGAGTCGTACTAACTTGATCGAGTAAACTCAAGATAAGATCGCCTTTATAGGTTTTATGTATAACTATAGATATGAATAAAAATATATGAGATCAAATTTAATTGATTGATGTCAATATAACTTAGTTTAAATCCAGTTATATAGTTATATATAAGATCATAAATACAGTTAATATTATTAAATAGTTAACCGTATTGTATTTTTATTGGCAAAAATTTGTTGCATTACGATCACTTTTAGTAGATAAGGAGTCGAATAATTTATAAACTCAAGTATACAGTGAGACACTTATGCTGCGTTTATTTCATTAAATATTTGTATATAAATATATTCATAAGATGTAAATTATTGAATCAATTAAATATTAATATCTGAATTTAAATATAAATATAATTATTTATTTAATATTTTACCTTAAATATATGAATTTAATCACAAGTAAATAAAGAGTATCAGTTCTCCACCTCATATCAAAATTAAATTACAAGTAATCTCAACTATATAGAATTATAAGTAAATATTCATAAGATAATTATTGATAAATGCGTACAAATATTCTGACACAGACTATACTAACTAAATAATTTTATTTTACATTTTATGGACTAAACTTAAAGTTGATTGGGATAGAAGTGGTGATGTTATTGTCCAATGTCCAGCATTAAATTCTTCATTCCTAAGGGAATTTTCATGGTCGGTCCCATGTCTAGTTAAAAGATCGTAATTAGTTCATGCCAACGACCGTCTATATCTCTTCTATCACCCAAGTTTAATAAACTAAAATAAGAGGGTTACCCACAAAAAATAAAAATAAATAAATTACAGAGTAATAAACTTTTACTTATTTTTTTATTTTAACCGATCATCTTTTATTTGTCCATTTAAAATAATAAATTTTGAAAGATTTTATCATTTTAAAATAGGTTTTTTTTAAAAAAAAGATCTTAACATATAAATAAGTTTTGTTTTAAAATGATATAATCTTTCAAAATTCATTGTTTTAAAGAGATAAATAGACCAAAGTTGGTTAAAATAGACCAAGTTGCCTCCCATTTTTTTGTAAAATTAAGGACAAAATGAAAGTTTACCTACAACTTTATAAAGTGGAAGCAACTACCAAAGGTATAATATATAAAAACATTTCAATAAAAGAAACAAAAGAAACTTTTGAATTATAATATATCACTCCAATCCCCTTCCTACCGGACATTGTCGGCAAGCAAATATATACAGATTTGGATCATAGGAAGAAATAAAATCAATTAAATACAAAAAATATAAATATAAAAAAGGAAAAAAAATGATAATGATCTGAACGAGTTGACTACCGCCTGATGGCATTAGAATTATTAAGAATGTTGAGTTGGATGATGGATGGATTGACTCTTTCGGAATTTTGGTCTTGCTTTCCGACATGGTTACCAATTTGGAATTTCCTTCAAATATTTAAATGCTAGTGCTGAAATTACTTTTTGTTTGTTCATATAATATCTATATGATTTGGATGAGAACATGTTTTTTCACTTTCTAGTGGTGTGTGTAAGCTCAAAAACCCCTTATTCTAAAACATCTATATCTATATATTATATTTCCTCCTCCGATCCAGCAAATAAGTCTTTTTTTTACCCTATTCTATAAGTTATTTATATTCTTTAAAGAAAAATTTAATGATTTATTTCCTAAGATACACTCAATTAAATATGATAAATGTGAATCATTTAATAGAGAGAAAAAAAAATACATACTCTTGTCCATTAGAAAAATACAAAGTTATTTTTGACATTTCATACAAAGTCAATATAATAATTAGTAATTTCTTAATATTTGCGAATTGTCAAAAAACAATTATTTGATAGCACGAATAGAATATTAAAGATATAAAGTTCCTATTTTTATGGTAAATTTGTGTCATAATTTTTTTTAAAAATTAAAATAATATTAAAAACCCACCTTCGCATCAATTCTTATTTTCTCTCAATTTTTTTGATAAACTATCCACATTTTACTCACATACAATATAATTTGATATACATTCCCCACACGTTTTCATGTGTTATAAATCGTGTTGTCCAAAAAATGAAATTCTTGAAGCTATTTCGAGGAAACATAAAGTTACTCCAATATAGAAGAGTTAGACATGTAGGGAGAAACGTATGAACGACAACTCCAAACACCACAAAGTAGAAGAAATAGGCCTCAACACAAGATATCATATAAAGAAATTAGTTATATACGGGACCAAATAAACTTGCTACAATTTGTTGCTTCGGGTGGTAGATTTTGCCAAGTTATCGTAATAAAATCATTGTATAAGCTCTCATTTACGCAATTTGTTTAGTTAAAAGAGTATCAATACACATTACGAGAATAATCATCGGAAACATTTTGCGAAAATAAGCTTGAGTTTTTGATTGTCATAGTAATGCTAGGTTGATATTTTTGTTGTCCTTAGGAAAAAAAGTTATATTTCAAAATGTTAAAGAAAAAATTTATAATTGACGGAAAACTAACAGAATGACTAAATATTTATATAAAATTAGTTAAGTGACTGAGTTTAATATTTTTTAGTTGAGTGTTCAAACGATTATTATGTAAATAGTTTAGGAACTAAATAATTAATTCTCCATAAATCTAAGGCCAATTTTCGGTCCATATATGCTGAAAAATTAATTTGCATGTTTTAACCATTCACCTTAAATTTATGTCACTATATTTTTTAATGTTACTATATATAATGTTATCATATGTAGAAAAAAAAATTACACCGTACATAGTAACATAATGCATCAGATGGTAATATTAACATAGTAATATTGTCTCAGATAGTAATATTAACATAGTAACATAAACTGCACAAGAAGAGTATAAACATACGAAACTAGACGAGAATTATTTTTCATTAACTGTGTTGGAATTAATGAGAATTTGAATGAGAATTGTTTTTTTATTTGGAATGGAAGATGCAAAGATGAGTTAAGTAAAAGGAACTTTGTCCCACATTGAAATTTGGAAGGTTTGTTGCTTACCTTTTATATGGGAAAACAAGCTAACTAGTCAAATTGAGTGGCTATATTATGCTCTATCCTCCACGCGTGCGCGCAGGGGGTACAAATCCTAGAATTTCTGAAGGACACTTTGGCGCGACCTACGGACACGAATGTCGGATCGTCTGGGGATGCCGTCCGCGTCGTCAGGGGATGCCGTTCGCGTCGTCAGGGGATGCCCGTAAATAGAGGGGGCGTAATCCACTAACGATGACGGTTGGGAACGTGGTCCTGTAACTTTACAGTTGGGAACGTGGCATTGCATCTGAGTTAATGGAAACGTGGTCTGACTGAACGGTTCTCCCTTGCCTATAAATTGAGGCTCATTCCAGCAGAATAAAACACGAAAAATATACAATCTTCCAACCCTGTTTTAATTTCTCATTCATTCAAGTGTTCATTACAGTTTCTAGTACTGTTCGACAATAGACAGACTTTGTGCCAAGTTCGGTCTCTGTAATCCGTTGTATCTTGTGAAACAGTAGTCCAACGATCCTCTGAAACACCTAGTGAGAGGACTAAACTATTTTAAGGAAAACGTGTTTACACGTGCCTCGGAAAATATTTTCCAACAATCTTAAAACAGTTTATATTATTTATTCGTGATGACTAATCTCGAAGAGACTCCAGTTGATGTCACTTATGTTGATGCTGCTAATACCTCTGCTTCAAATCCCACAAACATGGATGCTTCCACCGTTAATGTTGTTCCTGTTGCTGCCACTGTCCATGTTCCACCAAGTCATGTTGAAAAGCCAGAAAAATTCACTGGCGTTGCTACTGCGTTCAAACAGTGACAACAAAAGATGTTCTTTTTGACTACCTTGAATTTGGCAAGGTTTTTAACGGAGGATACTCCAGTGATGCTGAAAGATAACGTAGATATGGCAATACATTCTGCAGTTGAGGTTTGGAGATATTCTGATTTTTTCTGTCGCAATTATATTTTGAATGGTTTAAATGATTCATTATATAATGTTTATTGTAAATTTAAAACTGCCAAAGAACTATGGGAATCAATGGATCGGAAATATAAAACTAAGGATGCCGGCACAAAGAAATTTGTGGTCAAACGATTCCTTGATTATATGATGATTGATTCCAAGACTGTAACAAGTCAAGTGCAGGAACTACAATTAATTTTGCACGATATCTAAGTTGAGAGTATGTTGCTCAGTGAGTCTTTCCAAGTGGCTTTGGTCATTGAGAAATTACCTCCGGGCTGGAGAGACTTCAAGAATTACCTTAAGTACAAACGCAAGGAGACGTCCCTAGAGGATCTGATTGTTAGACTTCGAATTGAAGAAGACAACAAGAGATCCGAGTCTAAGGTATCAAACGGTGTTGGTGCTAAAGTTAATATTGTGGACCATGGCTCTAAGGGAAAGAATGCCAACAAAGGTAAGGGCAAGTTGGGGCCAGTTAACGGCGGTTTCACAAAGCCAAATTACAAGTTCAAAGGCAAATATTTCAAATGTGGCAAACAAGGCCACAAGTTAAATGAATGTCACTCATCCAAAAAGAAATATGAGGCTAACTTGCTGAATGAGATCACCAAAGATGTGGATGATTTGAACTTGGTGGTTATGGTTACCGAGGTAAACATGGTGGAATCCAATCCGAAAGAATGGTGGATGGACACCGATGCTTCTAGACATGTTTGCACTAACAGAAACCAATTCTCCACTTTTGAGCCGGTTAATGGTGAGAAATTGTACATGGAAAATGCTGTTGTTGCGACAGTTGAAGGCAAGGGAAAGGTACTGCTGAAAATGACTTCAGGCAAGATACTGACACTACAAGACGTGTTGTATGTGCCAGAAATCTGCAAAAACCTTGTGTCTGGTTCTTTGCTTAACAAACATGGCTTTCGCATTCTAATAGAGTCTAACAAGCTTATTTTGTCTAAATCAGGAATGTTTGTAGGAAAGGGGTATGCCACTGATGGGTTGTTTAAATTAAATGTAATGACTATTGTCAACAAAATTAATTAAAGTACCTCTTCTGCTTATTTGATTGAGTTTTCAAATTTATGGCATGGTAGACTAGGTCATGTTAATTTTAATTCAATTCGTCATTTAATTAACTTGAACCATATACCAACATTCCAGATTAATTCAGAAAAACAATGCAAAGCTTGTGTTGAAGCAAAATTAACCAAGTTGTCGTTCCCATCTATAACAAGAAGCACTGAATCGCTTGAATTAATTCATAGTGATGTTTGTGATTTGAAGATGATTCAAACACGTGGTGGTAATAAATATTTTATCATCTTCATTGATGATAGTACAAAATACTACTATGTATATTTGATGAAAAGCAAAGATGAGGCCTTAGAAAAGTTTATTCTCTATAAAACTGAGGTTGAGAATCAACTTGGTAAAAGGATCAAACAATTGAGGAGCGATAGAGGTGGTGAGTATGAGACACCGATTGGTGACTTCTGTGTGAAACATGGAATTATTCATGAAGTAACGACACCTTATTCTTCACAATCTAACGGGGTTGCTGAACGAAAAAATCGCACTCTATAAGAAATGATGAATGCGATGTTACTTAGTTCCGGCTTACCTCCAAATATGTGGGGAGGAGCTATCTCGTCAAGCAATTACCTTTTAAATAAGGTACCCCAGAAAAAGGAGGACAAGACTCCGTATGAACTATGGAGAGAAACGAGACCATCCTACAAATACTTGCGAGTGTGGGGGTGTCTAGCTAAGGTTGGTGTTCCAGCGCCTAAGACAGTTAAGATTAGTCCTAGAACTGTGGACTGTATCTTCATCGGGTATGCACATAATAGTAGTGCTTATCGTTTTCTCGTGTATGATTCGATAATACCAGATATACACAAGAATACAATAATGGAATCAAGGAATGCATCTTTCTTTGAAAATATTTTTCCTTGCAAGTCTAGCAGTGGATCTAATTCAGTTAAACGGACTAATGAAGAAATTCAAGATCACACTGAAGTTCAAGAGATTGAACTGAGACGGAGCAAACGAGCAAGAGTGAAAAAATCATTTGGTGATGACTTTGAAACCTACCTGTTGGAGAATGAGCCACTGACCTATGCTGAGGCAGTGAGTTCCACTGAGGGACCTATGTGGCAAGAAACCATAAAAAGTGAAATTGGAATCCTATGTGGCAAGAAGCCACAAAAAGTAAAATTGATTCCATCTTGCAGAATCACACTTGGGAGTTGGTCGATCTCCCTCCTAGGAATAAACCATTAGAGTCTAAGTGGATTTTCAAGAGGAAAATGAAACCAGATGGTTCCATTGATAAATACAAGGCAAGACTTGTAATTAAAGGGTATAAGCAACGCGAAGGCTTAGACTACTTTGATACGTACTCTCCCGTGTCGAGAATAAATTCTATAAGGTAGATTCTTGCTATTGCAGCCTTGAGGAATTTGGAAGTCCATCAAATGGATGTGAAAACAACTTTCTTAAATGGAGAGTTAGATGAAGAAATCTACATGGAGCAACCCGAGAGCTTTAGAGCTCCAGGGGCCAGGAAGAAAGTTTGTAAGCTAGTTAAATCATTGTATGGTCTCAAACAAGCTCCAAAGAAGTGGCATGAAAAGTTTGACTATGCAATGATCACTAGTGGATTCAAAATCAATGAGTGTGACAAATGCGTTTATGTCAAAGAGACTGAAAGCGGTTATGTTATTTTATGTCTATATGTAGATGATATACTCATTGTTGGTAGCTCGGACAAGTTGGTCAAGTCTACAAAGGATATGTTGAATTCCAGATTTGACATGAAAGACATGGGTCTTGCAGATGTGATCTTAGGAATTAAAATCCTTAGAACCGCAGATGGTATAGTCTTAAGTCAGGCTCATTATGTGGACAAAATTCTTGATAAATTTAACAAGGATGATCCATGTGTTGCAAGAACGCCAGTAGATAGTAATTTTCATTTAACCAAGAACCTTGCTGAGGGTGTTTCCCAAGTGGAATACTCACGTATTATTGGAAGTTTGATGTATCTAATGAGTTGCACACGTCCTGATCTTGCTTTCGTGGTAAGCAAGTTGAGCTCCTACACGAGTAATCCTAGTACTGAGCATTGGACTGCTATAACTAGAGTATTACAATATTTAAGATATACTCGTGATTACGGATTATATTATACCAGATATCCTGCTGTGCTGGAAGGCTACACGGATGCTAACTGGATATCTGATATAAAGGAAACAAATTGCACTAGTGGTTATGTGTTCACACTAGCTGGAGGTGCAGTGTCGTGGAAGTCTGCTAAACAGACTGTGATAGCCAGATCCACAATGGAGTCAGAGTTTATTGCTCTAGATAAGTGTGGTGAGGAGGCTGAATGGTTACGCCATTTTTTGAAAGATATTCCAAATTGGGGTAAACCTGTGGCGCCTATTAGCATTCACTGCGACAGTCAGTCTATTATCGGTAGAGCGCAAAGTACTATGTATAATGGTAAGTCAAGACATATTCGTCGTTGACATAATTCCATTAGACAATTAATCTCAACTGGAGTTATCTCAATTGACTATGTTAAGTCAAAAGAGAATATTGCGGATCCGCTAACCAAAGCATTGAACAAAGAAGCAGTTGAGAGATTGACCAAAGGAATGGGTGTTAAGCCTATGAAATGTTAAAAGTTTTACGAAGGAAAACCCAACCTAGTTGACTGGAGATCCCAAGATCTAGGTTCAAAGGGACAACCTAATCGTGCGACTTAGTGTGATCACTATGGGGGTAACCTCAACTCATTCCTGTCAAGAAACAGTAATAAAAACGGTAAGGTTAGCACTATGTGCTTTAATGACTGCTAAGAGAGTATCATGTTTACTCTGGATTTAGGCAGTCACCTATGTGAGAGAGAAGTGTGGTCGCTTCAAAGGAGAATTAGAAGGCTTAGTTCTTTAACAATTATTGCAGAACCAAGGGGGGTTCCATGGCCACAATGGACCAAATTATGAGAACAGAACGCCATAGAAATGGTTCCTGTGTACTGTATGTGGATCTCTTTACTGTAATAGATGGACAGTTCAAAGACATCATGTCTACTGGACAACTGGTAAAGCAAGCATACTTTACAAGGGGGAAGTTCAAAGGGTAATACCTACTTTCTCTATGCAAGGATCAATTAATGAACACTTTAACCTAGACAATATCTCATTCATGTGGGGGATTGTTGGAAGTTAATGAGAATTTGAATGAGAATTATTTTTTTATTTGGAATGGAAGATGCAAAGATGAGTTAAGTAAAAGGAACTTTGCCCCACATTGAAATTTGAAAGATTTGTTGCTTACCTTTTATATGGGAAAGCAAGCTAACTAGTTAAATTGAGTGGCTATATTATGCTCCATCTTCCACGCGTGCGCGGGGGGGGGGGGGGGGGGGGGGGGGGGGGGGGGGGGGGTGCAAATCCTAGCCCTTTTTAAGGGCACTTTGGCGCGACTTGCGGATACGAATGCCAGACCGTAATTAGGTGGGCCTGATCAACCCAATGTTTTGTTAGTTTTCGGTGTTGAGCGTCAGGGGATGCGAGTATCCATCAAGGGGCACCGAGAAAGCCGTCAGGGGATGTCGCGTGCCCGTCAAGGGATGCGAGTATCCATTAGGGGGTGCCGAGAAAGCCCATCAGGGGATGCCGTCCGCGTCGTCAGGGGATGCCCGCAAATAGAGGGGGTGTAATTCACTAACGATGATGGTTGGGAACATGACCCTATAACTTAACAGTTGGGAACGTGGTCTTGTAACTTTACAGTTGGGAACGTGGCCATGTATCTCGACAGTTGAGAACGTGACATTGCATCTGAGTTAATGGAAACGTGGTTTGACTGAACGGTTCTCCCTTGCCTATAAATTGAGGCTCATTCCAGCAGAATAAAACACGGAAAATATACAATCTTCCAGCCCTGTTTTAATTTCTCATTCATTCAAGTGTTCATTACAGTTTCTAGTACTGTTCGACAGTAGACAGACTTTGTGCCAAGTCCGGTCTTTGTAATCCGTTGTATCTTGGGAAACAGTAGTCCAACGATCCTCTGAAACACCTAGTGAGTGGACTAAACTGTTTTAAGGAAAACGTATTTACATGTGTCTAGGATTTCAACTGTATTTGATTTATTTAAGCAATTTCGAATATATTATTTTCCCCAAATATTTTCCAACAAACTGTACCTACTGAAAATTTTCTAATAAATTTATACCGAGTTTGAAGCGTAAATTTCAATTATCCAATTAAAAATGAAGTCAAATTTATCTCAAATTTTGAAATGGCTCGGGTTTATGTTTATCATTTGCAACTCATTGCGGCCTCATGCTTATTTTTGTCATTTCTAGTCGTGGTTTTAAATGTATAGGCGGGCTCTAGTTTTGAAAGACGAGAGAGACTGCTTCTCATTTTGAAGCCCAAAAGTGGTGTACTCCGGATCTATCCATTTAGCACTTCGTGCGAATTCTCAGTCCATAATTATCATAAGTGGATCGGATTTGCTAAACCCAAAACATTTATAGAAAATACCAAATAAGTAGAAATATTGCAGCGAATTAGATAAAGTGGATAATTTTTTAAAAAATCAGTGAACTGGACGAGTTTTTTAAGAAATGGGATTGAAATTTTTAAATGATCAAAATAAATTTTTCTAAATGTATTTTAATTCACATTTTTAGTCTATTACAAGTTTAAACATGTAATTCATTTATTAACACTACTAAAGATTTATTAAAAATAAGAATTAAGATCTAACATAAATAATTTTTTTTTGAATAATTAAATAATAATAGTTAAATTGTTTTATCTTATCTTATTAATTGCTGTCCTAATTTGTTTGGTGTAGTAAATAATTATTAATTGGTTAGCAGACCCATTTATGTATTTGAAATATAATTATAATTTAATTTTGATATAGTAACATAAGATATATTTAAATATATGAAATATTATATATATTAGAAATTCGGTGAACTCACTAAAGTATTAAATAAGTATCTTGACCTATTTGATATCCGATTTGGTTCTAATAACTATGATTTACCCTTATTGTTTTTAGTATTAATTTATGAAAAAATGATACTGAGAGGTCTTTATTTTTTAGAGAACGCTGATAACAAATTGGATAAATTATTTTTAGATAGTTTTCTCTGTATGACATGTACTGTATTATTATATTCATATATACGATTATTTAAATGATAAAATTATTTAATATAATGAAACTATATTTTAATAATAATAATAATAATAATAATATACTAACTCTAATAATTTCATACTAGAACTATTTTAATATACTTTTACATGAATCATAATTTACACCAATTAATAATACTAGTAACATCTTACTATATATTTATTTATTTTATGGTTGTAAAATCATTTAGCTAATAAAGTATTGAAAAAGAACTACGCATTATTGTCGCACCCTCTCGATTTTAAAAATTAAAAAAAAGGAAGTTTTGAGAAATTTGTATTTTTGAAAAATGTTTATTTTAAATTTTGGAAAAAAAAATCTTAATCTCTCTTCTTAAATCTATTTCAAAATTCGGAGGCTTCCTTTATAATGCGACAATTTATTTAAAATTATTTTTTTAAGAAGTCACCGCCTAATAATAATTAATTTGGTGTGTTAGATCAACCTATTTATTTTAGTTATTACAAAATATGTATTCGTTTTGGGAGTTACTTATTTAAAAAATAAGTATGTAATAAAAAATAATTTTTAATTAAATAACTCTAGTTTTAAATTTGATCTACGAAATCTCTCATTCTCATTTTGAAAACGACTGTATTTTAACATTTTTTTAAAAAAATCATCTTTTAAAAATAAAGTTTGCATTTTCTATATTAAACTAAACTATAAGTGCTTTGTGTGTGTTGTATATGTGTGTGAATATGTGATTTTTCATTATGTTGTAGGTTTATATGTTATAAAAATATAAAAAAAAAACTCCCTAAACTAAAATTTACATTATTGAATCTGTATAATAAGAAATCCTTGGATGCTGCTTCACTAATTAATTTACATCAACTCTTAATGACCTACATCAGATTTCTTATTATACAAATTCAAAATATTACAATATAAATACATATTTATACTAGTTCTTATTATATTATTTGATCTATCATTAAAATAACATCTAACTATATTATATAATTGAATAGTACTTGTAAAGTTATTATATATATTATTTGATCTATCATTAAAATAACATCTAACTATATTATATAATTGAATAGTACTTGTAATATATATATATATATATATATATATATATATATAATATTATATAGTATGTACTATATCTATATATTATAATCCACATATATCTATATGTAGTAAAAATAATAATATATAATATGTGCTATGTATTATAATATATATATACATACATATATATATATATATATATATATATATATATATATATATATATATATATATATATATATATATATATATATGCATATCTATATATATATATGCATATATATATATATATATATGCATATATATATATATATATGCATATATATATATATATACACACACATATATATATATATTTATTTATTTATTTACATAAAAATGTATTTAATGGTTATAATATATTAAGATAATGTAGAAAATTTTCTATAATGTATTATATGTTATAAGTTATAATATTAAATATCAATATATATAACATATAATATTGAAGATATACGATATATTTTATATAATATTATCACAATATGTAATTAATATTATAATACATTGAAATTATGATATAACATATATTATATGTATATAATAATGTTAATATAGTTTTCATCATATTTTATATAATATAAAAAATATTGTATTTAATATTACATAACATATTTATAAATATATATTATATATGTATTAATATATAATAGTGTGTGCATATAAATTTTATTATGTAGTACTAAATAACATTATATTTACTTTATTATTGTATTATATTATATTATATTTTCTAATCTATATTATTAAATATAAAATATATGATATTTTATATATTATAAAACATATATATAATTTATATATATCTAAATAATATTGAAGAATAAGAATATGTGGGTCCAAAATAATATTTTAATATTTTTTATGAATAAAAATACTGAATAGTATTTTTTAGATTTAAAGAATCACCGGTCAAGTTTGTTCCTAAAATAAAAAAATAAAGAATTGTCTATTTTATAGCTGAAAAGATAAACATAAGCCAAAAGATTTGGATCATGCGCTGATACAAAGTGGATAAAAAAAAATTTGAAAAATCCGAAACCAAAACTGAGAACTCATACACTAAAAGTTTCTAAAGTAACCTGAAAATCACTTGAAACTAGACACCAACTGAGACTATGGGAAACCAAGAGCAGAACCTGCAAGAGCTGAAGAATAGCTGATCTGAATCTGAAATGAGAAGAAGCTAGCAAGCCCAGCACCGACAAATCAAACTCCAAAAGAAAACTCAGCAAAGGCTTGAAACAACTACAGCAAGAAAAATCTAATACCCCACCAGATTGATTACACCAATTAAACATTCCAATCCTTTCAGTTCTATATATCTATCATTATTAATATCTTTTGTTTTGCCAAGAGATGTTGCTCTTTGATAGAACGAAGAAATGCAAATGATAGAACGAAGAAACACAAATGGAGAAGAGGAAATGTTGAAGACGATGAGAGAAAATTGTACCAACTTTTCTTATTAATCTCAGTAGTGGTATATCATTATTTATAGACAATTACAAGCTTCAACTAACTATTACAACAACTCCCTTATCTACCGCCGATCTCTACTCTCAAGGACAACCACCGTAACTAACTATTTAACTACCTCATTCCTTGTCTTTATGCACAGCAAACAGTAGATGAAGGAAAGAAAGGAATGAAGGAAGGAAAGAAGGAAGACGTTTGAAGAGTTAATGAAATTTGTTTTGTTATTAAGAAATGATGTAATAGCTTCTGCTGTAATTACTTAATTCTTGGTTGTAATTACTCTTAAATGCTGTTTTATTCAGTATTTATTTATGAATGGATGAATGGTTATCTTTACCTTCTTATGATGATGCCCTAGTCCGGTATGGGATTATGGGGTCGTCACAGTTGGTATCAGAGCTAATTTACGGCCAGAAGTGTTTCGTAGGAAACACTGCCCGTAAACTGCATCCAGTAATAAGGAATACTGAGGTAGTCCCAAGAATTTCCATAGGAAAAAAAAAATGGAGTGAAGGAGTTCGGGTTTGAGGATATTTATTTTAGAATGGAGTGATTTAAAATCCTTAAGGATAAGATTACTTAAGTAATGAATTGAGCAAGTGAAGGCACCGTTCTTTTGATTTATAGATATGTTTGTCTTATTGGGAAGTTGAAATTGCTAACGTGGACTGTTTCATGTAGATGGCTAGAGATCGCTCTAGATCCCCTGCGCCCGTCCGTAGAGTGAATAGCCTAGCTTTTGATGTATCATCCGATGAGGAAGAAGAGCCTAGTGTAGAGTCTCCGTTGCTTATCCCTGCACCACCAAGCAGGCACCAGTCACCTCCAACACAAGAGGGGCCTAGTCTTGCCCCAAAGCCGGTTCATGAAGTCGGACCCTCCACCATTCGCCGGGGACTGCGCATTCGCCGCACAGCACGAAAGAGTGTACGATGCCCTCCTTTCAACCGTAACCAAGACTTGGCTCAGAATGCCCCTACAGTAGGACAGGATATTCCGAGACTCACCCCACCTTCACCTTGGTTATCTCACGACAGAATAGTACGTGAGTACGAGACAGACGTGCACCATCGTTTAGCAGATTGCGCCACGACAGTTCAAAGGCAGGCTGCCACCATTGCCAGGTTTCGCACAGCAGCATCAGCTTGGCGGTCTTCTTTCTGGTTGACCCAAAGCCTATACCATCGGCTAGCATTGGAAATGCATGCACAGATGGTAGCAGCGGCAGCAGCTAACCCTACAGTGGCGTGCTTGGAGCAGATGAGCAACCACTGTTCACGCCGCATTGGGGAGACACGTGTTCAGTCTCAACATTGGGAGAGAGAGGCTGAACGTGAAGGACCCCTGGACACGGATGATGAGGAGGTTTAGCTGTAGAAGCTAATGTAAAAAAAAAATTTAAGTGGAAGATATTTTGTACTTGTTTTAAACTTGGCTGGGTAGTAGCGTTTATCGCAAAAGTATGTTGCCCAGATGATGTATTTTGGCTTAAGTCAAGCACAAGAAATGTTTGAGGACAATGCTTATGGCAGCCTCCTATGTACATGAATGATAATGTTTTGAGATATCCAAATGATTATGTGATGCTTATGCTCTTCATTTTGTCGAGTTTTAAATTGTTAAACCATATGAGGAATGGAATGTTTTGAGGAGGATGTTTAACTCTTTATGTATATTTTTAGATTATGGCCAGAGGAAGGAGACCAGGAAGGGCTGGGAGAAGAAATCTCCATAACAACGTGTCAAGGACTGAAAATGTGGCACGTTTAGAAAGAGAAAACCAAGCTGAAAATCTTGATGATGTTGTCATTGAGGACGACAGCTCGGAGGAAGTGATGGGGATGAACCGCAATCCCCCACGTGTGACACCACCCACCCCAGTTAATGACAATATTTCCGCTAACAACAATGCTGCGGGAAATGCGAATGATAATCCCTTGGCTCAATTTCTTCAGATTATTCGTGAGGCCGTGACCGCAAACCAACCACCACCACCTCAACCACCAAAACCTACTGCTCGTGGTTCGTGTATCCGAGAGTTCATTGGCATCAACCCTCCGACCTTTGATGGAAAGGGAGGACCTACAGCAGCACAATATTGGTTGGAAGAGATTGAGAAAGCCTTTGATTTAGTAGATGTGCCAGAAGATTGTAAGGCAAAGTATGCCGCTTTCATGTTGAAAGAGGAAGCCAACCACTGGTGGAAAGGTGCAAAGAGAATGGAGCTTACAAAAAGGGAAACTGCAAGGAACCCTGACGCAGTGATAACCTGGGAACTGTTTACCCAGAAGTTCAGGGAGAAATTTTACCCTCCTAGTGTCTCTAATGCTATGGAACTAAGATTCCTAAATTTGAAGCAAGGGTCCATGACGATGGACGAATATGAAGCAAGGTTTACTGAACTGATGAGATATGCTCCTCATCAGGTGAGCGATGAAGGAAGGAAAGCTCGAAGGTTCGAGCAAGGGTTGAATCCCTGGATTCTAAGACAGGTAGCAATTTTCCAGCTGGAAACTTTTGATGCAGTTGTAGAGAAAGCAAGAATAGCAGAATGGAGTAATAGGGCAGTACATGAGTACAGCCGAGAAAATAAGAAGGAAGAGAAGAGAAGAAGAAACGATATAGGAGTCCACCAAAACCTTGGTGGTGTGATTGTGAAGAAGGAAGAAGGAAGCGACGATATTAGCGGTTTGACTGCTAGTAGGAAGAGGAAGTGGAAGGAGCAACTATCTAATAACATTGCAAGGACGGTTGTATGTACAAAGTGTGGGAAGAACCATGGCTCAACTCCATGCTTGAAGGGAAAGGACGTGTGCTTCAGATGTCACCAACCAGGACACTTCTCCTCAAACTGCCCAACATTGAATTCAGTTGCGGCTCCGCTCCAAAGAAGATCACAACAACAGCTTCAACAAATTAACAAACCACTTGCTATGGTACGGACATGTTTTATATGTGGAGCAGAAGGGCATATTTCTCCTAATTGCCCCCAGAAGAATGGTGGCAAGCCAATGCTGACAGGAGCCAACACCGTGCCCATCCGGCCACAAGCAAGGACTTACAATATGACGGTGCAAGATGCTGTGGCTTCTGATGACGTTGTGTCAGGTACACTTCTAGTGAACTCCATACCTGTACATGTGTTAGTTGATTCGGGTGCTACCCGTAGTTTTGTTTCTGAGCGGTTAGCTAAAAACATGCCAGTCTTGCCTGAGCTTCTACCTGATCCTTTGGAGGTAGTCGTTGCTAATCGCGAAATAGTGAATATTTCTCATGTCTACCGTAACTGTACCTTAAAGATAGATCAACAAGAATTTCTTGCTGATCTTATTCCCTTTCCTTTGGGAGAATTCGACGTGATTTTGGGAATGGACTGGTTGTTTAAGTATCAAGCCAACATTGATTGTAAGAAGAAGAGAGTAGCCTTATGCTCTCCCTAGAAGGCAAAGGTTTGGTTTCATGGCACTAAGATGGTGAAGTCATCGCCATTCTTGACCATGATGCAAGCGCAGAAGCTGGTTCGCAAAGGTTGCGAAGCTTCCTTGGTTTATGTGCATGATACCAATGGAAATGAATTTAAGATTGAGGATTTCCCTGTCGTAAGGGAGTTTGCGGATGTATTTCCAGAAGAGTTGCCGGGGTTACCTCCAGATAGAGAAATGGATTTTGAAATCAACCTAATCCCCGGTACCACGCCAATTTCCAAGGCCCCTTACCGCATGGCACCATCTGAACTAAAAGAACTACTGAAACAGTTGCAAGAACTTTCAGACCGGGGGTTGATCAGACCGAGTGTTTCACCATGGGGAGCACCAGTGCTATTTGTTCGCAAGAAAGATGGGTCGATGAGACTCTGTATTGATTACCGGGAACTGAATAAGGTCACGATTAAGAATAAGTATCCTTTGCCAAGGATAGATGACCTTTTTTATCAGCTCAGGGGAGGGAGGTACTTCTCAAAGATTGATCTTTGTTCAGGGTACCACCAATTGAAGATCAAAGAAGAAGATATACCAAAGACGGCATTTCGGACTCGTTATGGTCACTATGAATTCCTAGTGATGTCTTTTGGATTAACGAATGCGCCAGCAGCTTTCATGGATTTAATGAATCGCATCTTCAAGCCATTTCTAGATGAGTTTATCATTGTTTTCGTCGATGACATTCTTATCTATTCGAAGACAGCGAAAGAGCACGAGGAGCATTTAAGGATGGCACTGAGAATTCTAAGAAGAGAGCAATTATACGCCAAGTTTTCTAAGTGCGAATTTTGGCTAAGGAAAGTGAAGTTCCTTGGTCATGTAATCAACGAGTCTGGTGTTGCAGTGGACCCCAATAAGATTGAGGCAATCACGAGGTGGCCTCGACCGACAAACCCATCAGAGGTCAGGAGTTTCCTAGGTTTGGCCGGCTACTACAGGAGGTTTGTTAAGGATTTTTCAAAGGTAGCTGTGCCTTTGACAAACTTGACAAGAAAAGTTGTGAAATTTGATTGGAATTCTGATTGCGAGAAGAGCTTCCAAGAATTGAAGACAAGATTAACTACAGCCCCTACCCTGACGCTACCAGATGATAAGGGAAAGTTTGTCATTTTCAGTGATGCGTCAAAACAAGGGCTTGGAGCAGTTTTAATGCAGCATGGTAAAGTAATTGCTTATGCCTCAAGGCAGCTGAAGGATTGTGAAAAACGATATCCTACGCATGACTTGGAGCTAGCAGCAATCATTTTTGCCTTAAAGATTTGGAGGCACTACCTCTATGGTGAGAAATGCGAAATATATACTGACCACAAAAGTTTAAAGTACATATTTACGCAAAAAGAACTCAACATACGACAAAGGCGTTGGTTGGAGTTGATTCAGGATTATGATTGCTCCATCAACTATCACCCTGGAAAGGCAAATGTAGTTGCTGATGCGCTCAGCCGTCGCGAAAGACTGAATGTGATTACCACTCAGGAAGAGGTTATAAAGGAATTTGAGCGCCTACAGCTGCATGCACTTACCAAGACTCAAAGGATGGAAGTAGAGCAAGAAATTCGAGCTCGGCCCCAGTTGCATGACCTCATTAAGGTCGCACAAGAAGAGCATGATGAAGAAAAGACCAAATTGATTAAAGGAGAGAAAGGCAAATGCCTCATGCACAATGATGGACTTTTACGATTTGAAGGTCGAATTTGGATTCCTGCAAAAATGGAATTGAGACAAGAGCTTCTTCGCGAAGCCCACAACTCAAAATTCTCTTTTCATCCCGGAGGCACGAAAATGTACCAAGATTTGAAGCAAAGTTTTTGGTGGCCCAACATGAAAAGGGAGATAGCTGAATGGGTAAGCAAATGCTTAACATGCCAACAAGTTAAAGCAGAGCATCAGAAACCAAGTGGGTTGTTACAACCACTGGAAATTCCTGAGTGGAAGTGGGAATTTATCACGATGGATTTTGTTATTGGTTTACCAACCACGCCGGGTGGAATGAATGCCATTTGGGTTATAGTCGACAGATTGACCAAGTCAGCCCATTTCTTGGCTATAAAGTATACCTACAAGATGGATCAAATGGTGAAGTTATATGTCAAGGAAATTGTAAGTCGACATGGAGTGCCAGTCTCCATCGTCTCTGATCGAGATCCGAGGTTTACCTCAAGGTTTTGGAAGAGTTTCCAGGAATATCTGGGGACAAGGTTAGACATGAGTACAGCTTATCATCCCCAGACAGATGGTCAATCTGAACGCACAATCCAAACCCTAGAAGATATGTTTCGAGCTTGCGTTCTCGATTTTAAAGGGCATTGGGACAACTATCTACCGCTGGTTGAATTTGCCTACAATAATAGTTACCATGCCAGCATTGGCATGGCGCCATTTGAAGCATTGTATGGTCGAAAGTGTAGAACTCCACTTTACTGGAATGAAGTGGGAGAACGAAGTTTAATTGGACCGGAGATAGTCCAACAAACTGAGGAAGCAATTAAAGTGATCAGAACAAGAATGAAGGCGGCTCAAGACCGACAAAAGCAATATGCTGATCAACACAGAAAGAACCAAACACTGGAAGTCGGAAGTTATGTGTTGTTGAAGGTGTCACCCTGGAAGGGCATAATGCGTTTTGGCAAGAAGGGAAAGTTAAGTCCCCGTTTTGTGGGACCATTTGAGGTATTGAAGAAAATTGGTGAAGTGGCCTATCAAATAGCCTTACCACCAGCTTTAGGTCACGTGCATGATGTATTTCATATCTCAGTTTTGCGTCCTTTTAAGGGCAACTATGAAGGAATATTAGACTATCAATCGATAGATCTGCAGACTGATTTAAGTTATGAAGAGATCCCTATCCAGATATTAGATCGGCAGATTAAAATTCTCAGGAATAAAGAAATTCCTTTTGTAAAGGTGTTATGGAAGAATCATGGTGTGGAGGAAGCTACTTGGGAGCTTGAAAGCGTTATGCTTGATAAGTACCCCCATTTATTTGAGAGTTAAGTTTCGAGGACGAAACTTCTGTAAGGGGGGAAGGATGTGAAGACCCAGATTTGTAAATAAATTTTGTTATGAAATTTAATTATTTTAGCTTATTTTCTTCATGAAAATTATTCTCTTATAAGTTGTGAATATTGAAATTATATTTTTTTTATGAAAAATTTATCTGCAATGTGATGTCCAAAAGATTTTTTTTTTAATTTTGTAAAGCTCATGAGGTTATGAGTTGTTCTACCCTTAAAAGAGTGTTTCGCGGGTAGCTACAGTACCCATCTTCTTTTTTAAAATACTTCACTGCTGGGGGGGGAACAGCAACATTAAATGCTCATCATCCCTATCATTACCCTAGAGTCAGCTATGAAAGATGACCGAAGGACACAACAGCCATTTCAACCACTCTCTCCTTCTTCAGTCATTTCCTTTCTTTTCATAGCCAACAGCTGAGATCAAGTTGATCCTACGGTTCTTGTTGATCAATCAAGTGATATATATACACATCACGCTGTTGTAACCTTGATTCTACCTTTCTAAACTTCCATCAAACTTAAATTTAATTTTCGAGACAGCAGTTCTTCTTGAAGGATAAACCGAAGCATTTATTTCCTTCCTACAATAAGGAGGTAAGAGCATCTCATTTAAGTCTTGCTATATTTCTTGCGTCTCTGCTCTACCTACCACCCTTAATACCATGTTCATTTATTTTCAAAAGTATGACTTAATGCATATTCTAACGATCGGAGTAAATGTCATTTGTTTCTAGTTGTCTAAGATGGGTGTAGTGTTGTTGACAACCACCTGGTGGACAAACCTTTAACTACCAAACATTCTGTTGATAGTAGTCGCAACCCCATGCTTGAGTATTCTTTAACCTGATTTTCTTTACCCAAAACCGTGTTTAGGATGGCATGCAGACCAAGAGAAATGTTATGTATCACTAAGAGAATGATGAGTTTTGACCTAAGTGTGGATTTGGTTGAGGGCACCACACATGGAGGAGTGAGGAAGACGACCCTGTATCTGAGACAGACTTTAACTTAGTCTCTGACGGGTTTGAAATAATCCCCGATGGGTTGATAATCCCCGATGGGTTGATAATCCCCGA